>JASDDO010000014.1:94842750-96042750 GCA_030015575.1 Agapanthus africanus
CAGGTAACCTCCTCGCTGCTTGGGCTACGCCAAAGGACCTTGACGGTTGGTATAACCTTCGACCTCAACTTCTTCACCTTCCGATCCAGGATGGCCACCGGCTGCTCTGCAAAGGAAAGGTCGCGCTCTAGCTGGACTGTCGGGTGCTGAATCGCATGCGAAGGGTCGTGAAGGTACTTGCGGAGCATCGAAACATGAAAAACGGGGTGAACATCGGGAAAGCTGGGTGGAAGAGCCAAACGATATGCAACAGCGCCAACACGCTCGAGGATCTCGAAGGGACCTACGAATCTAGGGCTAAGCTTCCCCTTTCGCCCAAAACGCATCACGCCCTTCATCGGAGAGACCCTCAGAAAAACATGGTCGCCAACTGCGAACTCTAATCTGCGACGGCGTCTGTCTGCATAGGATTTCTGCCTGCTCTGAGCCGCTCTCATCCGGTCTCGGATCAACTGGATCTTCGATGTCGTCTCCTCAACAAGCTGCGGCCCCAAAATGCTGCTCTCGCTGAGCTCTGTCCAACAAACGGGCGATCTGCATCTCCTCCCATACAATGCCTCGAAAGGTGCCATCTGAATCGTATCCTGGAAGCTATTGTTATAGGAGAACTCCACTAGAGGTAAATGACGATCCCAGCTACCACCAAAGTCTAAAACGCACGCTCTGAGCATGTCCTCGAGAGTCTGAATGGTCCGCTCTGACTGTCCGTCTGTCTGCGGATGAAACGCTGTGCTGAAGCTCAAACGAGTGCCCAAAGCCTCCTGAAGTCTCTGCCAAAGTCGGCTGGTGAACTGAGTGCCTCGATCTGACACGATACAAGTCGGTATGCCATGTAGTCGCACGATCTCGTCAATATAGAGCTGAGCATACTGAGCGAAGCTGAAAGTCGTCTTCACTGGAAGGAAGTGGGCCGCTTTCGTCAATCTATCCACGATCACCCAGATGGAGTCGTACCCTCGACTGGTCCTGGGTAGACCCACAACGAAATCCATCGAAATCTGTTCCTATATCCACTCTGGAATGGGTAACGGCTGTAGCTCTCCTGCGGGCCTCTGGTGCTCGTCCTTGACTTGCTGACAAGTCAGGCATCTCGAAACGAACTCCGCAATGTCCCTCTTCATCCCGTCCCACCAGTAGGTCTCTCTCATATCATGGTACATCTTGGTGGAACCGGGGTGGACACTATACACTGATCGGTGTGCCTCCTCAAGAATGTCGCGCCGCAATCCATCAGCATCTGGTACGCACAGTCTAGATCCATATCGTAAAATCCCCAGATCGTCAACCACGAACTCGGAAAATCTGCCCTGTCCCACCTGTGCCATGATCTCTGAGCAACGGTCGTCACTGCGCTGTGCCTCATATATACGGTCAAGCAACTGTGGGCGTGCACGAACATGCGCGAGCTGTCCCCCTGTCTGAGTGAACTCGAACTCAACTCGGCTGTCGCATAACATCTGCCAATCTGCTGACGACTGCCTCTGCACTGCGCGCAAAAAGGATAGACTACCCCTGGGCCTCCTACTCAACGCATCTGCCACCACATTTGCCTTGCCGGGGTGATATAAGATCTCGCAGTCGTAGTCTTTCACCAACTCCATCCAACGACGCTGTCTGAGGTTCAGGTCTCGCTGCTGAAATATGTACTTTAAGCTCTTGTGATCGGTGAATATCTGACACGACTCGCCGTAAAGGTAATGTCGCCAAATCTTCAGTGCAAAGACCACTGCAGCCATCTCCAAATCATGAGTGGGGTAGTTCTGTTCATGCTGCTTCAACTGCCGAGAAGCATAAGCGATCACCCGGCCATGATGCATCAATACGCATCCTAATCCCACTCGCGAAGCATCACAGTAGACAACAAATCCGCCTGATCCCGAAGGCAAAGATAATACCGGCGCCATAGTCAAACATGTCCGCAGCTGCTGAAAACTGCGCTCGCATTCCTCCGTCCAGACGAAAGGAACTCCCTTCCGGGTCAAACTGGTCAACGGTGCAGCTATACGGGAGAAGTCCTGAACAAAACGCCTGTAGTAGCCCGCCAAGCCTAGAAAACTACGGATCTCAGTAACCGATGTAGGTCGGGGCCACTGCTGAACAGCCTCAATCTTCTTCGGGTCCACACAAATGCCGTCTCTCGTAACCACGTGACCCAAGAATCCGACGCTGTCCAGCCAGAATGCACACTTGGAGAACTTCGCGAACAGCTGGTGCTCCCTCAGAGTCTGTAACGTAATCCGCAAGTGCTGCTCGTGCTCCTCTCTGCTCCGGGAGTACACCAAGATATCGTCGATAAACACGATGATGAACAAGTCAAGATACAGCCTGAATGTACGGTTCATCAAATCCATAAATGCTGCTGGGGCGTTGGTGAGTCCGAACGACATCACCAAAAACTCGTAGTGGCCGTAGCGCGTGCGGAAAGCTGTCCTCGGTATATCCTCCTGTCGAACTCGCAGCTGATGGTATCCTGATCGCAAGTCGATCCTCGAAAAATACCCCGCACCCTGAAGCTGGTCGAACAAATCATCAATGCGCGGCAACGGATATCTGTTCCGAACGGTAACTTTGTTCAGCTGGCGGTAGTCGATACATAAGCGCAAACTTCCATCCTTCTTCTTGACAAACAGGACCGGAGCACCCCACGGAGAAACACTAGGTCGAATGAGCCCCTTATCCAACAAATCCTGCAACTGATCCTTCAGCTCTCGAAGCTCTGCCGGGGCCATCCGATAAGGCGGTATAGAAATAAGCCCCGAACCGGGAATCAAATCAATGCAGAACTCAACATCGCGCTCAGGCGGTAGCCCAGGTAGCTCATCAGGGAAAACATCAGGGAACTCACAAACTACCGGAACCCGGTCTAACGGAACCTCTGCAGCTCGAGTATCACAAACAAACGCTAAGAATCCCTGACATCCCTTCCGCAAGAGTTGACCAGCGTGAAGAGACGAAATTAAGCTGGGAAGGGTGACACTGCGGTCTCCCTGAATAACAAGGACTGGCTCTCCCGGAAAGCTAAATCTGACTGCCTTCTCACGGCAGTCCACCGAAGCATAACAAGTGGCTAGCCAATCCATGCCCAGAAGCACATCAAAGTCCAACATATCGAGGAGTATCAAATCAACTGATGAATCCCTCTCCCCGATACGAACGGAACACAAACGAAATACAAACCGAGCGACAAACGACTCGCCTACCGGAGTAACAACAACAAGCGGCTGATCTAACGACGACGACTCACGGCCCAACATCGGTGCAAAGTGTGTAGAGACGTACGAATGTGTGGAACCTGGGTCGAATAATACCCGTGCGTCGAAAGAACAAACTGGCAAAGTACCTGTCACAACGGCATTGGATGCCTGCGCATCCTGCGGTGTCAAAGCAAATACTCCGGCCTGTCCTCCACCGATAGCGGGCGGACCTCAACCTCGGCCTCTGCCTCCTCGTCCTCTCTGAACAGGACCGCCACGTCCTCGGCCTCTCGGTGCACCTAACTGGCGTGGAGCATCGCCTGGGGTAGAAAGTAGGGCTCTCTGAGGAGGGGGTGGTGATGGTGGTAGGGTCACATGCGGAACTGTCGCTGCTCCCTGTCGTCTCACCGGACAGTCTCTGATACGATGATGCAGGCTACCACACCAAAAACATCCTAACCATGGCTGCTGACCATATGGGTGAAGGCGATATAACTGGCCCCTAAAGAATCCACCACGGCCTCTGCGAACCCTCCTAGGTGCTAACATATCAGTGCGAATCCGACTCGGTCTCGAAACGACTGCAGGGGGAGTAATATCCGATCTCTGTGCTCGATTGACCTCTACTAACGATTCCACCATCTGTCGTAACTCCTGCATGCCTCCCATCATCTGTCGCAGCTCCTCCATACCGGACTCAAGCCTATCCATGCGACCTGGGGAATGCGGATCAGTCTGTCCCTGCGGCGTAGGCATACCACCCTGCTCAGTCCTAGTCTCGGACGAGCCAGCTCGAATCTCGTCTCTGACGGCAGCCCTCTGTGCCCTCGTAGCCTTCGGCGGCATAGTGTCTGTTACAGGAAAAGGATAATAAGGACAGTGCAATAGGATCATAGGATACACGGAGTTGAAGAAGGAATTTTTCAAGCAAGTATATCCTAAAGTCACTTAGGCGGAGTACCGTATCGTAAGTATGCCGCGGACATACGCACGCTACGTTACGCTGCTTAAGTCACTTACTCCATCTACCAAGGGTCATCCTACACTCACAAAGGTAAAATCTATCGCTCTGATACCAACTTTGTCACGACCCGCAGGGTACGAAACGTGACTGGCACTTAAGTTTACGAAACGTCTAAAGACGTCCGTAAAATAAGTAAGCCAAAGCCCAGAAAACAAAACCAATTAAGCAAAAGAGTGAAGAAAACCCAATCAATTGAAAGCGAGTTATCAAATAAGTCATGTAAAACCCTTTTTAAAAACAATACCAATTTTTCCCGAAAATTTCGGCAGAGTCTCCTTTGTAAATACTGGCCCCCAAAATGGGTACAACAAAAATATACATGAATCCAACACAATAGGGCATCCCCAAGCGGGAGCTAGCTCTTCGCCATAAGGCGGTCACAAATCCCACGCAATGTAAATGACAGCAAGCATAATAATCATAATAAAGCATAAGGAAGCATGAAAAAGTAGCATGTCGGCTCAAGTGAGCTCGACCCCCAAAATACAGCATAAAATCCACAAACCTCACAGTCTCATCTCTAGGTCAATATACAATAATCTGGTAGAAACAGTAGATGGAGTACACTAGATGCAAAGAATATACAAGGTGGTACAAAAATATTAACATAACCCACCTATGAGCAAATCTCGAGTCCAGGCAAAAGAGGCAAAAGAAGCAAGCGCACCCGCCGCTACTGAACTGACGGAGCGGACCTGCAACAGGCTATGGCACAACGGGGGTGAGTTGCCAACTCGTGAGTAATAAATAACATTTACACAGGCTATCGAATGCATGCACACAAGCATCCTAGCATCTATATACAGGTAAGGCAGGACATAATGGCGAGTATGTATGCAATATGGATATACTAGCAGGTGTGTATACAACATCAGTGTACGAATATGTATGCAACATGAATATCTGAGGTCTCAATAGGTTTATATATAAAAATATTTTATCAGATGTTGTTTTTGAAACTCTTTTAGAATGCCAGCAAATGTCAATGAATCGACGAAAACCGGTGTCCAGCAACGACACCCCAAAAGCTGTCTCAAATCTCATAAATGTATCGCTGGCCTCAGCCGTCCGGCTGACCCATCTCAAATATCAATATCTCATCATCTAGCGGCCACGGTCGGTATCCTCTGGATATCCGCCGTCCCAAACAGTCACCGGTAGGTAATCCGTCCCCTGCCAGGCTCAACGTCATCACCACATTCCTCTTGCCCCGGGGTACCTTACCGGGCCCACCATGTACCCGTGCCGGTTCCTCCACTCCTCGACACGGATTTCCAAATCCACAGCAAACTCATGGTGGACGACACTTACATCACTAGAAAACCGTAATTTTTACATATTTAAAAATATAATAAGTTTAGAAAATTTGCGGTTTTCCCCCGAAATCCAGCAATATCATAAAATCTCAAGAAATCCTCATAAGTGCATATATCAATGATAATGAATGCGTATGATATCAATAATCAAGTCGCGATGTGTGATTAATGTATTAAGCATGAACAATTAATATGATGAAGTACATGCACATGAATAGCAATACTACGGTTTCATTTTTAAGGAATTAAAGGCAAAAGCAGCAGTTTAAGTATCAATTAGTAAAAGGTTTAATTTAAAGGTTATCTAGTGTGGTGGCATGGCAGTTACCAGGGTGTGTGTGTAAACATGAATAGTGCTCGTGCTGCATATAAAAACCTGGTAATGGTGCATGTGTCCTACAATTGAGTTTGCGTATATGGGTATAACATATTGTTCTAATTGCAGCAATTATCATGCCAGTAATATTATTCTAATGTCACAAGTGGTTATCCAGTTTACTATTTTTCAGTTTACTAAATCTATCGGGCGACTTGCGCCATCCAAACGATCGTCCCCCGTAGATGTTAAATCTACTCACCGGGATCCCTGGCTAGCTGTGTCCAATCACCGCCTTTCCCTTTCGCGCCGCGTCTGACGTCTCCGCGACCGAACCTGGAATTTACATCAATACCAGACATAAGGTTACACATTCAAGAACGACGCAAAACCCCAACGAAACTACTAAAGTTCGCTAGCTAGGTACAACGTGCACAAAGTGCGCGGAACACACGCGAAAATCGCAAAACTGCCGAAAAACGCCGATTTGGGTCGCCCGGCGAAACTAAAACCCGACTACCCAAAAACCGCACTCACGCATCCTAAAAGTCGTAGGACAAGCCATCACAATCATCAAGATATCAAAAATAGTCCATCTCATAATTTATATAAAAATCTAGTAAGCATATACATTCCAAAAATCGGTGCAAAAATCGCCGATTTGCGACAAAACGACTACAATAAAGCATACTCACCCAAGCACACTACAAGCAATCCACACCCACTAATTACAACACATTAATCATGCTCCAAAACCTATATTCCACAACCAAACCCTTTCTTGATTTTTATAAATAGCAATTGCAAATCAAAAACCATACTTGAAAAACTTAATTAACACTAATTTCAACCCCAATTAGCAAGTTCACCTCTTAGATTAAGGTTAGCAAAACACTAGATAGCAAATTAGGTTTAAATCAATTAAATAATGCTTTCTAAAACTTAATCAACTCACTAATCAAGTTTCAAATATCAATTCCATACAAAAACCTTCTCTTGAAAATTTAAAACAACAATTTACAACTAAAATCAACTTCTAAAATTACCTAAATTAGCATAATTAAAGACTACATAACAAGGTAACCATATAGATTAGTTCACTAACAACTAGATTAACTAATAAACAACTTAATTAATTATCATGGCTTCAAAACCCTAATTTAAACAAACTACTCTTTTAAACTAGATTAGAAATAAGCTAACTTTTAACACTAACCATACAATTAAAGGAATTTTTTAGCAAAAGAAAGCAACTTGATGAGAATTATACCTCTTGATCAATGGATCAAGCAAGAGAATTTGCTCCAAGGAATGGCTTCCTAGCTCCAAGATTCAAGCAAGAATGGCTAAGGATAATGATAGCATAAGGATTTTGTTTGGGTTTTTTGGAATTAATTCATGGATTTGATGTATTTTCTTGAAGGAAAATGAAGAAAAATGCAAAGAAAAGAGATGAGGAAGAGGGGTGCAGGTTTCGGCCAGGTAGGAGGTATGGGGGAGGGTGTGGGGTGAGTGGGAAGGTCAAGGGTCAAGTTCCAAAGTCAATGTATCATACTTTATCCAATATATTTAAATTAATCCATAAACCAACAATTTAACTCAAGAAAGAAACCAAGAAGAGAGAGGCCAGAAATTTCTGGTCTCACACAAGGTGGGGCTGTCCTAGGGCTGAGGAAAAAGATAGAGGGGTTTTACAAAAGAAATTTTATGCAAAAAGGCCCCCTACAACTCAAAAATTGCAAGTTTTAGCTCAAAATTCAATAAATTCGTTTCATAACATAAAAATTTGTTAAAAATCAAAATAAATTACTAAAAATTCATGTTATCACTAGATTATAATTATCATAATTTTAGAGATTAAAATTAGCCCGGAAAAATTTGTATTTATCGCTTATTTAATGTATTTTCTTACCGGCTTAAAATAATATTAAAAAATTGAAAAATAGGGAAAAAATTTTAAATGACCAAAATTTCATAATTAACTCATTAGCTACTAAAAACAAGTAATTACCTACCCATTTAAGGTATAATTAGCCCTAAACTGCAAAATATCGAGAAAGACGGTTTTCGGAAAAATACCGAATTTTCACCGAATTTCAGGAAAACACCAAAACGACTTTTCAAGACGCTACAATGTCCAAGCATCCAATATAATATACATCATCTGTACAATACTGGCCTCTAGGGCATACATATAACTAACAATCTCCCACTTGCATTAAGGCCAGCTGCTGTAGTATCGCATACCGAGCATCCCGAAGAGTCTCTCAAACTGTATCTAGGGAATGGCCTTCGTGAGTGGATCCGCTGTGTTATTCTTCGTGTCAACCCTCCTGACCTCGATCTCCCGGCGATCAACTATTTCCCGGATCAGATGATACCGCCTCAGAATGTGCCTGGATCGCTGATGGGACCTGGGTTCCTTGGCCAAAGCCACCGCTCCATTGTTATCGCAATATAAAGGTATTGGATGCTCAATGGATGGAACCACTCCAAGTTCAGTAATGAACTTCTTGATCCAGACAGCCTCTTTGGCAGCATCGTTGGCAGCGATGTATTCAGCCTCCATCGTCGAGTCTGCCACGGTTTCCTGCTTGGAACTCTTCCAGCTAACCGCCCCTCCGTAAAGGGTAAAGACAAATCCCGACTGCGACTTAGAGTCATCCTTATCACTCTGGAAGCTCGAATTGGTAAAGGACTCCACTTGGAGTTCTCCATTACCATACACCAAGAGCATATCTTTAGTCCTTCGCAAGTACTTGAGAATGCTCTTCACAGCTGTCTAGTGACTCTCTCCAGGATCAGCTTGATACATGCTCACTACACTTAGTGAGTATGCTACATCGGGTCTGGTACATAGCATCGCGTACATGATAGAGCCTACAGCCGAAGCATAGGATATCCCTTGCATGCGAGCTCTCTCCAAATCAGTCTTGGGAGACATCTCTTTGGAGAGAGTGACTCCAGAGATCGTGGGTAAGTTCCCACGCTTGGATTCTTCCATACTAAATCTCTTTAGTATGGTGTCAATGTACCTGGATTGGGACAATCCCAATATCCGTTTGGATCTATCTCTATAGATCCTGATTCCCAATATGCAGGAGGCATCACCAAGATCTTTCATTGAGAATCTTTGTGATAAGAAAAGCTTGACCGATTGCAGCATAGGAATGTCATTTCCTATCAAGAGTATGTCGTCCACGTACAATACGAGGAAGACAACCTTACTCTCTGCTACCTTCTTGTAAATACAAGATTCATCTACGTTTTTGACGAAATCAAACTCTTTGATAACGACGTCAAAGCAGATGTTCCAACTCCGCGATGCTTGCTTTAATCCATAAATGGATTTAAGCAGCTTGCACACCTTCCCGCTGCTCCCACTATCTACGAAGCCCTCTGGCTGAGTCATGTACACGCACTCTTCTAAATCACCGTTTAGAAAGGCGGTCTTAACATCCATTTGCCAGATTTTGTAATCATGATATGCAGCGATGGCAAGCATGATCCGGATGGATTTAAGCATAGCCACTGGAGAAAAGGTCTCGTCATAGTCCACACCTGGTCTTTGACGAAAACCCTTTGCTACAAGTATAGCTTTGAAAGTCTCCACTTTCCCATCTACACCAAGTTTTTTCTTGAAGATCCACTTGCTTCCAATGGGTTTTACCCCTTCAGGAGCATTTTCCAAAGTCCATACTTTGTTGGTGTACATGGATTCCATCTCGGACCGCATTGCATCCAGTCATTTCACTGAGTCTCTACTCGTGATGGCCTGCTCGAAACTAGTTGGGTCATCATCCTCCATGATGCAATCCTCGCTCCCACCGTCAATGAGAAAACCGTAGTATCTCTCAGGTGGACGAGAAACCCTACTAGATCGGCGGAGAGGCTGGGGTTCGTCGGATACTACTGAATCCTCTGGTTCTACCAAGTCTTTTGTTATAGTTTGTGTCGCTGGAACCTCTTCCAGTTCTACCTCAATGCCACTTGTCTGTTTCATAAGAAAACCCTTTTCTAAGAAAGTGGCATGTCGAGAAACAAACACTTTTTGTTCCTCGGAGTGGTAGAAGATATACCCTCGCGAATGTTTGGGATATCCAACAAACTTACATAGAACAGATCTTGCCTCAAGCTTGTCCGTATTTTGTGTTTCAACATAGGCCGGACAACCCCATATCTGAATAAAATTAAGACACGGTCTCTTACCATTCCATATCTCATATGGAGTGGTAGGCACTGATTTGGTTGGAACTCTATTCAATAGGTATGCAGCTGTTTCCAGTGCATATCCCCAGAAAGAAATAGGTAACTCAGCTGCACTCATCATAGAGCGCACCATATCTAATAGGGTGCGATTTCTCCGCTCCGATACACCGTTGTGCTGTGGTGTATAAGGAGGAGTAAGCTGAGAGAGAATCCGATTCTCTTTTAGATAATCTCTGAATTCATTGCTTAAGTATTCTCCTCCTCGATCAGATCGAAGGATCTTAATACTTTTGCCCGTTTGGTTCTCTACTTCGTTTTTATATTCTCTAAATTTCTCAAAAGCTTCAGACTTGTGTTTCATTAGGAACACATATCCGAATCTTGAGAGATCGTCAGTGAATGTAATGAAGTAGGAAGAACCATCCCTGGCATGTGTAGACATGGGACTGCATACATCGCTATGCACCAGTCCCAAGAGTTCCGTAACTCTTTCTCCGTGCCCCGTAAACGGAGTTTTGGTCATCTTGCCTTTGAGACATGAATGACAAGTATCATAAGATGATAATTTGAACGAATTCAAATACCCATCTTTATGTAATTTAGCCAGTCGTGTCGTATTGATATGACCAAGTCTACAATGCCACAAGAAGGATTCGTTCATTTCTGAACTTTTCCTTTTGTTTGTGTTTTGTATATTGAGGACTGTATTTTGATTTAGAATGAATATGCCATTATGTAACGAGCCTGATGCAATCAACTTTTGATCCAGGAATATGTTCATAACATTATCCTTTACTACAAAATTATATGCTTCTTTACTTAATAAAGAAACTGATATAATGTTGCACATCATGTTCGGTATATAATAGCACTCATTTAGAATCAGAGTATCACTACTTGGTAATACTAGGTGATATTCGCCAACTGCTTTGGCTGCAATACTTGCACCATTCCCTACTTGAACGGAATGATCACCTTTTCCCAGTTCTCTACCTTTCCGTAGCCCATGTAACTGTTTACATATATGGGATCTTGATCCAGTATCTAATACCCAGGACGTAGGGTGAACTGAAAAACAGTTCTCAATGACAAATACACCCGAAGAAGGTACATCAACATGCATGTTCTCCGTTTGGGCGGCGTGAGAATCCAGATATTCTCCTGTTTCCTGTTCAGTCTTATAACACTTATAAGATAGAACGGGTTCAACGTTCCCCTGCACAGTATAATATGCGGGTTCGGTCAATATATCCATATTATTATCTTGATTAAGGCATGACATGGTCGCTACCTGGAGAGAGAGAGAAGAAAACACTTTAGCGTATGCTCTTGCAAGATCAGATTGGTTATTATCTTATCTAATCAGGATGGCTCCCACTGGTTTTTATCAAATCTTCCTTCAAACCCTAAAAGGAAAGATTAGCCGGGATTAATTACACCCTACAACTTCGCCGATCTTTCAGCCAGGCCAGTGTCGGTACTTTGAGGGAGGTTCCCCGTGCTTTCGCACGGACCTAATTAAAGTAAACCTCATTTTCCCAGAGGCGTAACCCCGTTGACACCTTTCTAGACACCTACTTGATCGGCTAATTGTCCTGTGTAAAACTCTCCCAGGAGTAACAATTACTCGCAGTGGGTATCGGGATCCAACTATCTCATAGAAGGTATGCAATCTCATTGCAAATTTCAACACTTGAAATTCCCGATAATGCTTTTACCCCTAGCGTCCCATGACCTTGACGGAGGCCAAACTACCCACAGGGCGCTAGTCAAGTTCAACCCGTCATTTCTTGATTGAATTAAACCCACCCGTACGACCCTTGACGGAGGCCAAACTATGCCGTA
The DNA here is from genome assembly GCA_030015575.1 of Agapanthus africanus. NCBI lineage: Eukaryota > Viridiplantae > Streptophyta > Magnoliopsida > Asparagales > Amaryllidaceae > Agapanthus > Agapanthus africanus. The sequence continues at coordinate 94,854,655 of JASDDO010000014.1, forward strand.
CGAATACCCTAATCCAATCGCATCATATGCTAGCAGATAAGCACTAGTTAGCTACCATACACTACACCTTGACGGAGGCCAAACTACCGCAGCATGAATACTAAGTAGTACTTATCTGAAATGACGGAGGGCTACGCAGGTTTTTTCAGAAAAACCATGAGTGTAATGAACTTGATATCGTTGCAGAATCTAGTGAATTTTGAAATGGAGTGATTTTGAGGCTTTTATTAGTTTTGCTATAGAGGTCACTCCCGGTGAAGGGATCTCGGCTCTTTCCTCATCGAATAAGGTGCGGGATATATCATATATATCACTGTGCAAAGCAAAACTCCAAAAGCCGTCAAAAGTCAAACCGAGTGTTGTAGGATCTGCCAGTTTCGCTAAAGAGGTCACTCCCGGTGAAGGGATCTCGGCTCTTTCCTCATCGAATAAGGTGCAGGGTATATCATATATACCGCTATACAAAGCAAAACTGTAGCTACCCTTTTATTTTAAAATTTGATTCTACAACATCTATTAGGTTTCTTTTCTTTCATTAATCACATTAATGAAGTCCTATCATTTATGTCACCTAAACATCACAGATAAATACGACGTACACTTATGCCATCCGCATTCGCCTCGATGTCCCCTCGTGCACCGTTAGGTTCGGTAACTAACGGCAGAGCAGGGCAGGGCTAGCGCGGGTGTAAAACATAAGTAACGCCTATATAATATATCATATATACTATATACTGTATCCATCACAGAACATATCTAATGATCACATCACAGATATCGCGGCAGAAACATAGATATAATGTGGGATATACTAGGACGTCCGTATTTAGTATTTAGCCAACAATAGAAAATACGGATTCCACAGTCGCGATGAATAGCCACGCCCACACCCTGGACCCCTACGAGAGCGGCAAGCGACCCTACCAATTCTGGAGTTTAGGAGACTCAGTCTCGACTCCTCGAGATGGCCTCCCACTGAACCCCAGAACCCGGTCACCCATGCTCCCCTCCTTGGGTCCATCCTAATGCGGAAAAGTAAATAATATACAACACAGGTGGCATCGACCTCAACCCGGAAGTGCCCCAAATAAAATAATATTACATTACATTTGAATTTACATGAATGAAAATATAAAACTCTCATCTCACATAAACCCCCCGGCTATTCAATCGCGACAATCCTGCACATCATATCTCAGCAACACATAATATCTCATATTATCAATGTAAGCAAGTATGCATACACCGATTGTCGTCGACGTATAGCAACGACAATTGGCAATACCACTACATACTACACTTACGGTCACAGAAAAGAAAGTGTAAAACTGCAATATTCGGAATCCACATTCTCTTTAGACATCGTAAATGCGAAATATCACATACCTCGTATTTCATGTCTTATAATATGAATTCCATACATTGCATCACAATCCAGATAATTAGACAGTATTAAAGTTTTCGAACGAACGATCAAATACCCAAGATTCACTAAAGCTCAACACTTGAGCGGAGTTCAAAAATACGGAGTGTGACACAGTAGTAGCGGTCCAGCCGTAGAAGGGTCAAGCCAACGCCTCACATGTGGCACGCCGTACTGCCCCAAACCCTAAGGTTCAAAGGGCAGTTCAAGACGGTCACATAATCGAGTTAAGGTTTGTTGTCTTCTAGAGGGACCACCACAAAATTTGCACGTATCTCCAAAATATTTAAACCCCGTGAAAAGTGAGCAAATGATACTCGTTCAAACACTTCAATACTTTCTAATTTACCCGGAAAAGTCACGAAATCAAAATTCCGATCGAATCGACGAGTCCAAAACCATCTCCAGAATTTACAGAACTAAATTCAGATTAAAAATACTCCAAAACAATATACAAGCAGTGTAATTAGTTACTGTACAAAAACCACACCATGATTCAACAGAACGGCCGCGGAACCGCGGCCTAAGCAGGCTATTGCCGCGGTTCCGCGGTTGAATTAACATATCATGGCCTCGTTTTTTACAGTAACTCTTATATTTACCTGCTGGATTTTTTGCATATTTTTAATTATGAAAATAACTAGTTTTTGAAAAATGTCCAGAGAGCACTAAAAAACCGTATTTTCCGGTTCGATCGGAGTTTTAACTTCGTTAAAGTGTCGCCTAATGTTCTAGGTTGGCTCTGATACCAATGTTGGGTTAGCCTAGCACCTCTTGAAGGGTTTGGAAGCATCGCATGAACCAAAGATTGAATTTTTAGGGTGCTAGGTTAACGAACATAGAATCGTTCCTAGAAAAATTAGGGTTTCGAAAACTTTGCATATCAACATAAGCAAGAAAAGGTACGGTTTTGAGAGTACAACCTTTGTAGCTCCCTACGCTAGACTCCTCGGCTACTTGGGGTTTGGAAACGGGTCCGCTTGAACTCCTCTAGGTCACCGATAATCCACCCGGAGTCCGCTTTGTCCAAGCTTGCAACTTCACCCGATCAAGAGAATGAAATGAAGCTAACACTCCAAACAAGTGGGCTAGACTTGTGTAGAATGATGTTGTGGTTCTCTTTCTCACTTCAAAATCCTAACTTGATGAGTATATTGCTCACAACAAAAATCTAGAGAGCAAATGAGAGAGGAAGAAGAATATGATGGTTATATCTTTTACAAGAGTGAAAAGAATAACTCTTGTTAAAGAAAAATGAAAATATATGAATATATATTTTCTTGTTCTCATCTCAAACCATGGTTTAAACAATGAATATCTTATTGAACTTGAGTTAAAGCACAAAAGGAAAGTTTACCCAAGGTTAAAAGGTGGGTGAGGATGGTTAGGTCAAAAGAAGAGTGTAGAAACAAATCAATCATAACCATTTTCCTTTTTCCTTTTTGCTTTAAATCAAATGCAATAAAAACCATATATAAAACCATGGTGTGAGTCTTATATTGCCACCATTTTCATGTATGTACAACCATGAAGGATGTATGTATGTATGTATGTATGTGTGTATGTACATCCATATGTGCATGAATCTATAAAGAAGGCATACATGCATGCATACATCCATCAAGCTCAAGAAAGAATTTCAAGTGAGAAACTAATGGTTAAATGATAAATCAACACTTGATTTATCAATCCGGTCATATCACATATGACCCTAACCAAAAGCAAGCCGCCCGATCAATATACGGTATCCTATACGCGCATTATAATCGGGTCCATGCGCATATCGCATACGCGCAACACAACGTTTCTCCTGGACTAGGTAACTCCATTGTGGGACTCTAAGACTCGTCAATACGCCGGCAGTGGGTGATGATCATATCAAGCACCCCCAAGCCGCAAGCGGTCAGCTAAACGTAACGGCCACCCGGATATTGAGCGATCAGAAGAGAACAAGCGAACCTGCTACAACTCCCGTCGAGCCAACCGGCAACACTTCCCGTACAGTCCGGTCTCCTCGTCTGATATGTTGCATATCAGGTCTAGGGGGGTAAACGTCAGACCCCAATAACCGATAAGTCGTGCCGATGTGAGACTCATAACGGGTCGAGAAACTACTGGTAACACTTACCAGTAAATCTCTGAATCAGCCCTGGCCAGGGACTTCCCTGTTACGGCCAATCGAGCACAGCGCAATATCAACCCCCAATACCGGGAGAGACGAAACCCCTCCTATCGCTCATTGCCTCCATGTGACTCGGGTCTGTACCTAAAAACCACCGTTTTGCACGCCCTCATGGACGTGGTAAGGTGGAAATCAAAGCACAGTGGGAATCACACAAGACTCTATGACGATCTCGGGTCTACAGACTAACCTGCACAAGTGTCACCTGAGAACTGCCATCTGACGTGAGGTATAATACCATCTGGGAGTTCTCGGCGAGTCCGTCCAGTGTACCCAGTCTCCACTGAGCACCCGTATACCATCTCTGATGTCAAACACCAATGGATATGGGATCATCCATCGCCCATCTCATGGGTCGAGAAGCGTATACGCTAGTCTAGTCTGGTATATCGATGCCCTGTCTCGATACACCCACGACTAAGGACCTTGAAGGATGTACTTATGGACTACCATGTCCCCTCTAATATGATCCGCATCATAGTCCAGGTAGTCAAGTACACATCCTAAGGGCTTTACCAACATGTAACCATAAGACAGTATAAAGAGACAAGTATACATGTTAAGATAAAGAGCAACCAGATAGCATACTATCATATCGAGCAAGAAAGTCATCTCTATATATGTCCAAGCATCCAATATAATATACATCATCTGTACAATACTGGCCTCTAGGGCATACATATAACTAACAAAACCAAGCACCTACGGGCTTATCCGTAGGGGCATCTAAATAGAGATTTAAGTGATCAATCCCTACGCTGATTCTTTCTTATTCTCTTATCACTTGCGCGCGAACCCAAATCCCCAAACCCTCATTCCCGCCGATCGCCGTTCTCGTTGTCGCCAGCGCCGGCCAATTCGTCGTCACCATCGCCTGCTTCTTCCTCATCTCCGTTCATCGTCGCCATCGCCAGCTTCTTCAACCTACGGCCGATTCGTCGTCGCCACCGATTTGTCGTCGCCACCCGCCTGCACAGGTTAGGAAATCTTCAATTAAACAAATTTTTGATTGTTTTTGGTCTATGGTTCATGGTTTGGGTAGGTATCGTTTGGGGTTAGCTTTAGGGTTAGGGGTGGGGCTGGGGGGCTGCTGTTGCGGTTGGGGTTGGGGTTCGGCAGGGGGTAGCGGTTGGGGTTGGGGTTGGGGTTGTGTGTCCCTGAGCACTTCTTGATTGGGGCTGGGGCTGGGGCTGCAGGCTGGGGCGGGGCTGGGGCTAGGGCTGGGGCTCGGGCTCGGGCTAGGGTTGGGGCTGGGGCTCGGGCTGCAGCTAAGGTTGTGGTTGGGGTTGGGGCTCGGGCTCGGGCTGCGGTTAGCGTTAGGGTTGGGGCTGGGGCTGGGGCTGCGGTTGGGATTGGGGTTCGGCAGGGGTTGCTGTTGGGGTTGGGGTTGGGGTTGGGGTTAGGGTTGGGGTTGGGGTTTTAGATTTCAGGGTCTAAGTTAATTTCCATTCTAATTAGCATTAAGCTCGTTAATTGAAATGTTGATGATGATCATAAGAGGAAAATGTGTCTAGTTTGAGAAGGCTTTGGAAACTGGACTAATAATGTGGGTAAAGCCCAGTTTAATTAATAATTTTATTTGTCATTCTCAAATTTTCTTGAAAACGGAGACTGTTTTGTTGAACTTTTAGCCGTTGGGCATGTTGGGTTGAATATGTTTGCTAATTGCATAAGATGCTCATAAGATTCTGGATTTTGAGGATGGGCCGTTGTAATTGGAAATGCTTAGAATTGTAGGAACTTCTTTGTTTCAGCTATATATAATTGCAAAAAAAAAGACACATTTCTGATTTAAAGAAAAGGAAGGGCAAGATAGGGATTTAGTTATGGATTTTACTTGGACGTATCCTCTTTTAATACATGTCTATCTTTACAAGAATATCGTGTCACATATTCGGTTTTAGCATCTGTACGCAACTGCTTTGATTATCATCATGTTATTAACATCTTTAACTTCTATCCTTTTTCTAATATGTTTCATAGTTAATATAATAATCATTTATCTATATTTGTTGACAGTGGCCTTTCTTTTGGATGGACATGTTTTTTGATGCATGTTTCGGTCATGTGAATTCATATGTTGCGTATAATGCTTTATGATATCAGTATCCTATATTTGTAGTTTTAATTGTTGATTGTTATAGATGAATTCCATTGCAATAATAGTTTTTGGTAGATGAATGCCATTGCAATGTAGGATGATCAGTTCTATCAATCTTGATCTCAATGGTTTAAAATCATGTTACACATACAACAAGAATACACAACAAATGCATAATTAGAGAGTGATTCGAGATGTTCAGGTTAAAACCAATATATGATACTCGATGATAATATGAAACCTTCATATTCCTATCGATACTCATATATGAAACTAAAAGCGCCACTTAGTCCCCGTCTATCGGTTAACATACGTGCGATGTTCGTCGTGACATAGAACTATACGAAAGTTGTTAAATATCGGACGGTATAGCTCGATACTAACAACCGTCGTATAGTCTACGCGACGAGAAAATTCAATCGTATGGTAACCCATAGATTTGTCCCGTGTGGACAAGTTAAGAATGTATAAAGCAAACGCCTTCATTCACTTGTGTTTTCATCCGTTTCGAGATATTTCGTCGGTACCTTTCCGCTGGTTCTCCGTGTATAAAGATAGATTAGATGTTCATTTCAACGTTGTTTCACAGCTTTGAAATGATTATCTATTCTATTACAGTGTACTCAAAGAACAGCGGGGAGGTGCTGCCGAAATTTACTCGAAACGGTTGAAAGCACAAGTGATGGGTGTTCGCTCTATACATTCTTAATAGGATAGAAGCCTACCGCCGGCAGCCGGAACACACACATACAACAAGAATACACAACAAACGCATAATTAGAGAGTAATTCGAGATGTTCAGGTTAAAACCAATATATGATACTCGATGATAATATGAAACCTTCATATTCCCATCGATACTCATATATGAAACTAAAAGCGCCACTTAGTCCCCGTCTATCGGTTAACATACGTACGATGTTCGTCGTGACATAGAACTATATGAAGGTTGTTAAATATCGGACGGTATAGCTCGATACTAACAACCGTCGTATAGTCTATGCGATGAGAAAATTCAATCGTATGGTAACCCATAGATTTGTCCCGTGTGGACAAGTTAAGAATGTATAAAGCAAACGCCTTCATTCACTTGTGTTTTCATCCGTTTCAAGATATTTCGTCGGTACCTTTCCGCTGGTTCTCCGTGTACAAAGATAGATTAGATGTTCATTTCAACCTTATTTCACAGCTTTGAAATGATTATCTATTCTATTACAGTGTACTCGGAGAACAGCGGGGAGGTGCTGCCGAAATTTACTCGAAACGGTTGAAAGCACAAGTGATGGGTGTTCACTCTATACATTCTTAATGGCATAGAAGCCTACCCCCGACAGCCGGAACACACACATACAACAAGAATACACAACAAACGCATAATTAGAGAGTAATTCGAGATGTTCAGGTTAAAACCAATATATGATACTCGATGATAATATGAAACCTTCATATTCCCATCGATACTCATATATGAAACTAAAAGCGCCACATAGTCCCCGTCTATCGGTTAACATACGTGCGATGTTTGTCGTGACATAGAACTATACGAAGGTTGTTAAATATCGGACGGTATAGCTCGATACTAACAACCGTCGTATAGTCTACGCGATGAGAAAATTCAATCGTATGGTAACCCATAGATTTGTCCCGTGTGGACAAGTTAAGAGTGTATAAAGCAAACGCCTTCATTCACTTGTGTTTTCATCCGTTTCGAGATATTTCGTCGGTACCTTTCCACTGGTTCTCCGTGTACAAAGATAGATTAGATGTTCATTTCAACGTTGTTTCACTGTTTTGAAATGATTATCTATTCTATTATAGTGTGCTCGGAGAATAGCGGGGAGGTGCTGCCGAAATTTACTCGAAATGGTTGAAAGTACAAGTGATGGATGTTCGCTCTATACATTCTTAATGGGATAGAAGCCTACCCCCGATAGCCGGAACACACACATACAATAAGAATACACAACAAATGCATAATTAGAGAGTGATTCGAGATGTTCAGGTTAAAACCAATTATGATACTCGATGATAATATGAAACCTTCATATTCCTATCGATACTCATATATGAAACTAAAAGCGCCACTTGGTCCCCGTCTATTGGTTAACATACATGCGATAATTTATTCTTTTCAACGACAAACGCACACACAAAGCATATATACGGATTTTCTCTTTTGTCAGTAACTATCCCGTTCTTATATTTCTCAATATAGTCACCATAACCTACAATTTATATGTTATACAGTCTAATATGGCCCATGAGTACGTCAGAGTTAAGGACTGGATGTATGTGGATTGGCAACAACGTATGCAACCTAAGTTTGTCGCAGGAGTTGTTGCTTTTATTGAATTTGCACGCGCACATAATAAGATCATAGTAGAGAAGATTCTCTGTCCGTGCGATAGATGTGGCAATAAGTACTGGCAGAAGGTAGAATTGGCAGAGCTTCATATTGTAAAATATGGGTTTACTAGATTTTATACAATTTGGAAATATCACGGGGAAGGAGAAGAATGCAGTACTGCGGCAGAAGAAGAAAGAGAACATGATAATACAGCAGGAGAAGAAAAAGAATTCAGTAATGCGACAGAAGGAGAAGACGGTAATTTATTTCTATCAGAAGAAATGGAGGATATGGTAGAAGCTGCCCTAGGTGAATCTATTCGTACCGAAGATGACATTCCTTCCGGTCAAGGACCGCGTGCGGATAAATATAAAAATTTCATGAATGATGCTAGGAAACCAATTTATGAGAATGCGAAGTATTCCACCCTCTCATGGTTCGTCCAACTTTTCCAGATTAAGTGCCTAAATGGATGGAGCAACAAGTTATTCACAATGCTTCTTTCGTTCTTGAAAGATTCTATGCCTCCGGGAAATAACGTGCCCGACAGCTGGTACGGAGCCCAGAAGATGATGTCTGATTTGGGTCTAAAGTGCGAGAAGATTCAAGTATGTCCTAAAAATTGCGTGTTGTACCGGAAAGAGAATTCAGATTTGAAAGAGTGTCCAACATACGGAGAGGCCAGGTATAAGCCGAAAGATTCTGATAAGAAGCCCGATATACCTGTCAAGATAGCACGATACTTTCCCATAACACAGAGGCTACAGAGGCTATTCAGGTGCAAGAAAACAGCCGAGGCAATGATTTGGCATCACCGTGCTCCTCCAAGTGAAGATGGAAAAATAAGCCATCCAAGAGATTCACCGGCATGGAAGGATTTCGATAAGAGGCATGCAATATTCAATAGCGATCCTCGCAATGTTCGGCTCGGACTGGCTACTGATGGCTTCTGCCTATTCAACTATATGGCTGGAAGTCACAGCACATGGCCCGTTGTAATGATAATTTATAATCTGTCGTCTTGGTTGGTTATGGACCAATCATACTTTATGATACCTCTTCTTATCGACGGACTAAACTCACCGGGGAACAATATTGACGTCTATCTCCGACCTCTGATCGAGGAGTTGAAATCTTTGTTCATTGATGGTGTAGAGACATATGATGCAAACACAAATACAACCTTCATACTGCGTGCGGATCTAATGTGGATAATTAATGACTTTCCTGCATATGGAATGCTATCAGGTTGGTCCGTACATGGTCACAAAGCATGTCCTCATTGCCATGAACACACAACATCGAAATTCTTGAATTTTAGCAGGAAGGTTTGTTATTGCGGCCATCGACGTTTCCTGCCTCCAGACCATCCCTATAGGTTAGACACGGTTCACTTTGATGGTCATCAAGAGCTTCTTAGACCTCCATCCCCATTGTTCGGAGAGGACGTGACTGCTAAATGGGATGGTTACAATAATGTGACCTTCGGGATGGATCCGACGAAACAAGTCAAACCACCATTTTGGAACAAGTTAAGCATTTTCTTCGAGCTTCCGTACTGGTCTACATATTCAGTGCGTCATTGTCTGGACGTCATGCATATAGAGAAGGGAGTATCAGAGCATATACTTAACTTGCTTCTTTGTAAAGACGGGAAATCGAAAGACAGCCTGAATGCTCGGATGGATCTACAAGAGTGGGGAATAAGAAGTGAATTGCACCTTAGACCTATAGCGGGTAAACCGGGCAAGTTTGTAAAGATGAATATGGATTGACCAGTGTGAACACACTTCGATTTTACGGTCAGGAAGATCCATTTATCTTTCCGAACCAAGCGTTCCAAGTATACTACTCACAGTGTTTGAAGCATCCGGGATGGAGTGTTGTATGCCGATGGAAACCCAGAGATGTCTACGATGTCCCAAAATTCGAGAACAGCGATGAGGACGAAGAAGAGAGAAGGCTTAAAGTGCTCTGACCGTCTGTTTCGAAAGACGGGTTGTCTTCGACCGATCATGAAGTTACGTGGGTTAGAAATGACATCGACGATGAAATCCAAGTAGATATGTATAATGCGCCCACGAAACGAAAAAGGTTATCAGTAATGTTATATTATTACTTCACATTTTACGCTCTATACATATATAGTCAATACTTTTAATGATTGTCTAATGCGTCCACGAACCGTTTATCTAGATTTGATGACGATGTCGGGAGCAGCGAGGGGCGGTAGGAGCTCCAGCCGCGGCAGAGGCAGAGGCAGAGGCAGAGGCAGAGCGGTTCTGCCGCCCGGAGAGCTTCGTAGGGAGCTTCGGAGGGCCGGTCTTGCACCCAGATCGGAGACCTCTTTGGATGCCTCCTTCTGTGTGGATTTTGCCACACCTCCAGGTATACTGCACGCATATCCATTTTGAATGTAATATTACAGATATTCATGCTTGTTTATGTCAAAATTACTTATATTATCAATGTTTGATTGTCTAGTTGTTGGTGATGCGTCCACATCTAGGACAGAGGCCACTCCCGCTCCTCCAGGTATGTTTATATATCATATAGTGCATGTATATTGATTTAGAATGCTATATCATAAATATACACATATTCCTTTTGCTCTTACTTAGCAATTTTTATTATTGTCTAGCTGTAGGTGGTGACATCACCGCACCTACGGGTATGTTTATATATCCTATAGTGCATGCATATTGATTTAGAACGTTATATTATTGATCTACACATTCTTTTTGCAATTACTTATATAATCTATTTTTAATTGTCTAATTATAGGTGGTGCGTCCACATTTTTCGCAGGGGCCACTCCTGCCGCTTCCATACCATCCGCATCGTCTGCAGGTTAGTATGAATAAATATAAAATATTTATTCATTTTACATATGCTCTATAGAATAAATATGAACTTCATCGAAATTTAGCGTCAATGTTTATTTTCTAGTTGGAGGGGATGCGTCCGCATCCGGGACCCCGGTTGTTACTCACCGGAGGAACTATCGTCCCGCTCGTGCTGCTGCCCGGGCTCAGGCTCGTGCGATAGTCACCGGAGGTATATATCACACTTCAATTTTCGTTTAAGCTTGATTTCTTAATACAACTTTGTCTTAATATTGATTGTCTTGATATTTCGTGCAGACGCAGGGCCTCCCCATCCCCAGAGGGGGACTCGAGGCCCGAATCAGTCCCATAGGCTGAGGCCTGACAGAGCTAGGGGGAGGCAGCATTCCCCCTCCTTTTTACCCTTGACTATCGCTATACCGGTTCTCATGCCGAGAGGTTCGGCCGGTATATGGGGGACGAGAACCTGCTCGTGAAGAACTATCCACTTCACGTTGAGTGGGGCGAGCAGCACCGGCGCTCATTCGCTTTCTTCTTTGATCAGGCTCGGGTACGTATTAATATATATTTTCATTTGATTTATCCAATATATATATTATTAACACTTGCAATCTAATAACAATGTTTTTTTTTGTATTTTCAGTCGGATTACGATTTTCAGCCTGTACCCAACCCTGATCACCCTGGGAGGGTGCTCGACCTTCATGCTATGTACAATGGCCTGATGAAGAACATGCAGACCAAGGTCCGATACAACAGGAATGAGCTGAAGGCCGACTGCTACTCCCTATGGATGGCGACCCTCGAGGCAGAGAGAGCGGCCCTCCTATCTACTCCGGCGTTTGCGAGAGTCGACGTAGACACATGGCCTCTATTGTGCGAATATTTCGACTCCCAACGCAAACAGGTATGTATTTTAAATGTAATTCATTGTTTAGGATATAATTTATTTTTTTGTGTTCCTTAATTAGAAAACTAAATGCGTTGTGCAGAAACAGGCCGCTCAGAATACAGAGAACAGGAAGTCGGCGAAGAGGGGTTGTCCCACTTACACAGGTGGCTCGAGGAATATTACTCGAGCCATGGAGTTATCGGTAAATTACAATAGACCGACCTTTATGATATTTTGCAATATTAAGAGTTATTTTCTAATATTTCTAATATTAAGAGTTATTTTCTAATATTGCAGACAGCTCAGACCGTGGCGCAACGTGGTACACCGAGCATGCTGTCCGCATATCTTGCCGTCCACGGCACCTCGACAGATTCCGCCACGGGCGAGCTTCGATATCCTGACGTCGCTACCCAGGAGTATTGTGTAAGTATTAATATTTATTCTACCCATATTTGAAATTTTAGTTTTGGAAGGTTCAAGTTTAAATTTTATACTTATACTTTACTGCTTAATGTGGGTGTAGGAGCGGGTGGTTGAGCAGGCCGAGGCCTCGGGGATCGATTTTACCGGACAGAGCGATCCGAGGCTGCTGACCCCAGTTCTGGACGCCGCACACGGAGGGCACCATGGAGGTTGGGAGAGAGGCCGGGGACTGGGCCCTAGCAGGGCCCATATGAGGTTGGACTCCACCCCGGCGGTTACTTCCTCCGTCTCCAGTGAGCGACGTGTCCAGCAGGAACTGGATAGCTTGAGGGCCACCGTTCAGGAGTTGAAGGAGATGCTGGTATGTATACTACTTTATAGTCAAATATCATGTCATATTATAGATATCAACATATACATAATTAGTACGTAGCTTGAGCTTATTTGGTTTTAGACTTAGGTTTGATTAATCATACATACATATGTAATTAAAATAAATAACGGTTTTCCAAACTAGATATCCAAATGGGATTTCGAAATAACTTGATAATGATACGAATTCGAATAATACACAGTTCTTACACGCTTCTTACACACGTTAGGTCCAGACGCGACAGGGTACATGGCATGCATCTCCTTTGGCTGCAGCTCCGCAAGCCAATATATCGGCTGCGGTTCTGCAGACAGCTCCTATAGCTCCACCGCCCGCTCAGACTCCCGCAGCCGCGGCTCCGCAGGCGACTTCCTCGATGGAGGCTGCGCAGACCACATCACCAGCTCCACAGGACGCTCAGACTCCCGCTCGCGCCGAATTGCATGGTTTATTGACCGAGGAGCAGGCGCGCCTTATTCTATCGTTTATCAGAGGTGGAGCTGGACCAAGTTAAGGTAGCTTTTTTATTCTTATTTTTTGAAACATGTATTTATTTATATCATACATATTGTACTGCATTTTGAAATGATATTGATATTGATATTGGTTTATATTTATATCATATTCAGTATTTGGGTTTCTTTTGTATATTATATGCGTGAGATGTGATTATGAATACCGCGATATATGTTGTGTGATGATTAATTTTATATTTTATTGATATATATATTATTGTGCACAGGGCGAGAAAAAATCAGGCAGCCCTTTTTTAAAAAAAACTGATAATGTGTACGTACGGATTAATCCGTAGGTACACACGTTGCCCTTACGGTTTAAACCGTAGGGGAAAAATATCAGCATTAACTGATATTTTCCCCTTGATCTCAGTATCAGGGGGTTGGGCTTTCCCCTACGGTTATATCCGTAGGGGCAAAATATTAGGATTTCTGACCGTAGGGGCAAAATATCAGGATTTCTGATAGTTTGCCCCTACGGATACGTACCTACGCATGTATCCGTAGGGGATAGTACTTGGCCCTATGGATACCTCCATAGGTACAGTTAATATATTTAAAAAACCATAAATAAAGTAACTTTTTTACCCCTACGGGCTACTCTGTAGGTGAAAATGGACCTACACAGAACTCCGTAGAGGCAAGTTTTTGCCCATAGGGGCAAGTTCAGGGCTTCAACTTGCACCTACGGCGTTTGCACCTACAGATTATTTTTTCGCCCCTACGGATATATATCCGTAGGGGCAGGGGTTTTCCCCTACGGAGGGGCAACCCTTATTTGTAGTAGTGGGTGGAGCTGGGCGGAGGACTGAGGAAGACGGCCCCGGTCGGGGGGCTCGTTGACGACCGACGAGGCCGAGGATACTTGGTCTTGTGGCAGCTCAAGGCGAGCTAAGGGGCCGAGGACGCCAATCTATAGGGAGCCCCGAGGAGGGCTGGTTTGTGCCGGCAGGTCGGGTACAGGGGTGGCCTGGTAGATCTCTGTGGGCCTTTTCTTCTGAGTTCTGGGACGTGCTATCTGCCACGTGTCCTGATCTTAGGAGTCACCAATATTGAGCATCATCATTAGCCCCCACTCCTGTCCTAACCGGTTAGATGGTCGGGTCAGGAGTGGACTGCCAGGCCTCCCGGGATGAGCTCCCTCCTAAGGTTTCGTTGGGACGCGTCCCCGGGCCGTCATCTGTCTTTTCTGCTAGAGAATCAGGGGGGAATCTCCGCATTTAAGGAGGGTGCGCCGGTTCGTGTCGCTTCAAAGTGGTGGCCCACGTGTCGAGCGTCAATTGGCTGACACGACGTGTGCAGACCTGTGACGTCTGAAAGGGCGCGGTCCAGTGCGGGGACGATAAGTGGAGCAATCGGAGCCGTTGGACTCAAGGAGGCGTCTTGGCGGGAGGTGAAGGGCACCGTTGGATGAGGTCGCTTGTGACGGTAAATAGGGGTGGGTCCCGTTCCAGGGCCCCCACTCCTTCATATTTTCTCGTTTTAGGCCTCGGTTGCTCGGCGCTCATCTCCTTCCTTCCACTTTCGTTTCCTGAGGATCATTCTTCCCAAGGTTAGATGTCTTCTCTTTTCGAGTCAGTAGATGTCGTTGAGGTAAGTTCCAGGAACTCTTTAGGTAAGTCTGAGTCCTCCCTAGGGGCAGGGGTCGTGCGGCGGGGGCAGCCCCCAGTGAGGAGGCGGTAGACGCTGCCCCTGACGTCTCGTGTTGGATAAGGCATGAGGACGAGCTTGCCAACGCTTAGACTCGTTTCCACATCCCCTTATGCTATACGCTCCTTCTGTCCAAGGAGGGAGAGAGGGCAGACCAAGTATGGGGCAGGGAGATCGCCCTGTATTTGGAAGCATTCTGGGGTGGAATGCGCATGCCCTTCTCTTCTGAGGTCATGGGAGCGTTGAACTTCTTCGGGTTGGCTCCCGGTCAGTTGGTGCCGAACTCGTGGAGGATTATCCTCGGGTTCCTGATCCGCCTAAAGTTACAGGCGATCCCCTTCAGCCTTTCCCTCCTTGATTCCTCCCTCGTCTTCAAAAATCACCTCGGTGGTCGAGCGGGCGACCCGAGGTGGGTTTATCTCTCTTTCAGAAAGCGACCACGGGGCGCCGCCGGGACGGGGGTTGTGGCCCTGCCTTCTTCCATTCACGACCGGAAGAAGAAGTTCTTCTTCATTTCCCCTCCCGGGGGCGAGGACTGGCCCGTGCCTACATAGTGGTCGAGGGAGAAGCACTTGCCGAGGAACCAGTCCAGTGACCCCACCGCGGTGAGAGTAGCGTCGTGGGAGCCCATCTCCCGCTACGACGTGCTGTTGTCTGAGAGGGTTCTGAGTTGGGCCGGACTTAGCCCCGTTGAGTTCGTCGGTAAGCTTAGGTTTGCTTTTTGGCTCATATATTGCTTGTGTCGCTGACTCCTTTGCACTCGGTTTTGTGCAGGACCCATGGATATGGACTCGCTCAGAAAGTCTATGCACCAACCGAGGCCGGCTGCGAAGGTTGGGGGCACCGGCCCTTCCCGTTCATAGCCCTCCCCAGCTCCTTCTCCCCCGGTGGTCACGCCCCGCGGGCGCTCAGAGGCGGATCTTGCCCTGGGGCCTAGCAAAGCGTCGGGTCGGAGGTGGGCTCGGATTCTGGAGGACCCGGCCTCGGAGGAGGAGACCGGCTCTCCCTCGAGGCCGCTCAAGTGGAGATCTGCCCGGGGACCATCTTCGCCGATCACGGTGGAGGAAGGCGATTTCCAGTTCGCCGTGCTTTCGGGGCTATCCGTCGCGGATAGCCTACTGCATGAGATAGAGGCATCGGCTGGGGGTAGAGTCCTCGGGGGGACCTTCAGGGCTCAGCTGGCGTCCATCGCCCAGGAGTCCATGCAGGTAAGCGCTTGTCTTCAATTATTATTATTTTCGAGGTTCGATGCCTCTCTCATCTTCCTGATCTCTCTTTTGCTTTTCAGGTCCTTCAGCACGTCACCCTCGCTTTGCGCATGGAGGCCGAGGTGGTAACCCTGGCGATGAAAGCTGCGGGCCAACTCGCCTCGCTGGAAGAGAGCTCCAAGCGGGGCTGGAGGCGATGAAGGCGAGGTGGAGGCCGGGAAGCGGGAGGTCGTCCGGCACCGCGAGGCCCCGCTGTTGCTGAGGCCAAGCTTGAAGACGCCCAGGTGCTGGCCGGCAACCTGAAGAAGACAGTGAAAACCCTCCGGAAGGAGGTGGGGGCGGCGGCTGAGTGGGCGAAGTCGGCCGACCTGAGGGCGGCCAAGTTGGCCAACCTCTCGGCGGCGAAGGCAGTGGAGGGCTATAAGAAGTCGAAGGACTACTACGATGACCTGGCCGTCGCCAAGGCCCTCATCTGGCATGAGGCCCTCGACGCTGTTAAGGCCCGGGTGCCGGGGTTCGCCGATGAAGTGCTCCGGGCCCAGTACCCCCTCATGGACACCAGCGGCCAAGGGCAATAGATTAAAGATGAGGAAGTCGCCGAGGACCCAGCTCGCCTCGTGGTGGGTGTCGAGGGCCTTGAGGTCGCTCCTGGCCCCGAGGCCTAAAGCCCTCGTCTTCCTCCTCCTCTTTATTTTTTCGTGTCTGGAACTTTGTAAGCCCCCGTGCATTTTTTAGGCTGGGGAGCTAAGAATATCCTCTATAAAGACCACCTTTTAGTAATAACGCTTTTTCTTTTTTTGGTTTCATTGATTTGCGCTTTGGTCTTTTGTTCATAAAGGATGCTTATAAAATTTTTCTTCTTGTGCTGTTGGGCCTCCATGTCTGGTCGTCTATTTGCCCAGCGATCGTCCGTCGAGTTGATTCAAGCGCTGCTGAGGAGAAGGCGTCTCTATGGCCCCGAAGTCGAGGGGAGTTTGCTCGAGACTTGGATGGACCCGATGCCCCTAGTTGGCAGCTCGGACCGTCTGCGTGTGGCGGGCAGAGGGCTATCCGCCTTATTCGGGCCGTCCGCCTTATTCGGGCCGAAGATGGACGGAGGCTTCAATCTCTGGCGTCGTGGGTAGGCAACTACCAGCCTAGGATGACCGAGCGGGGTAGCCGCTGGGATGCCCCTTGTGAGGGCTTTGATCCTTCAGGACGGGGATGTTTACCCCAATCAGAGCAAAACTCTGTTTAAATTCCAAGGCGGAAAACGAAGCAACGCTTCTGTTTCCCCCAATCAGAGCAAAGCTCTGCTTTGAAGTAAAAGTGAAAATTAAAGTTAAAAATAAATGAAGCAACGCTTCAGATCTCCTGCGCTGCGCGCAGAGCGCCACGTGTCAAAATCAGACACGCCAGCATAAGGATTGCAGCGCCCAAGGCAGCGCACCCAATCAGAGAAAGGCTCTGTTTAAAATTCAAATTTTAATAAAGGAAGCAACGCTTCAGCTCACTTGCGCTCTGCGCTGCGCGACACGTGTCAGCGCAGTTGCTCTGCGCTGCGCGACACGTGTCAGCGCAGTTGCGCTGCGCTGCGCGACACGTGTCAGCGCAGTTGCGCTGCGCGACACGTGTCAAGCGCAGGTGCGCTTGCGCCAGCTGTGCCAGCATTTAAAATAGAAAAATTCTGGAAAGATCTTTCTAATCTTATTAAAACAATAAGATTCTCTTCTGTAAAACAGAAGCCCTTGGATCAAAGATCCAACGGTGGGGAAAAATCCCTAAATCACTCAGAGAAAGATTTCTTTAACTGATTTAACAAATCAATTGGCACTATATAAAAGCCCCTAGACTCCAAGTCTAAACACATACCGAACTCCTCTAAAAAATTTTGAGAAGAGCTCAGAGAAAGAAAAAGTAAACCTTTTGAATAAAAGAAGAATTTCTTCTAAAACCGATCAATGATCTAAGAACAAGATCAAAGATCTTCAATAAAAAAAATATATAATAAAAAAAGAAGTAATTTACTTTTGTATAAAGGCTTTGCCTTTTTATGAACCACTGGTTCTCTGAAAACAAGAAAAAATTGTTTTCTTTGATCTAAGTTTGATCAAAATATTAAACAGTGCCTTGCACTTTTGAGTTTGCACTGTTGCGTTCCTTGGATTGGCGCAAGCCACTAGAGAGCGCCACGTGTCAGCCCCAGAACAAACTGCGCTATGCGCTTTTAAAACAGAGCATTGCTCTCTTAAACTGGTGAAAGTCATCAGAGCGCGCCACGTGTCAGCAGCGCACTGCGCTTACGCTCACCAGAGCATGACACGTGTCACCTCCGCATGCGCTTGCGCCAATTAATTGGCGCAGAGCGCCTGACAGGCCACTTGGCGTACTGTCAGACTATCAAATGCAGCGCATTATTAAAGGGCAGAGCCCAATTAAGAGGTCCAATGGACCAAAACAAATGCTCTGCATTATAAAAATAAAGGGACAAAGCCCAAATCAAAAAGTCCTAACAGGCCAGAATAAAATGCAGTGCATTATTAATAGGGGCAGAGCCCTAGTAAAGGCCTAACAGGCCAAATGTAAATAAAATGTTGAACATTTTCAACTGGACTTAGTCCAATTCTGGCCGTAAGTCCTCAAATTAAATTGAACTGAGCATGACTGCTCTCTCAAATCAATTTACATCCGGTTCAAGGGTACATCTCTGAACTCCTTTGACATTTTTCGTTGTAATCCTTCAACGTCGTCAGAAAGGTGACGGGTCCCGACAACCATACATTGCTACCGACTTAAGCGTCCTTAAACTCATGGACTTAAGCGTCCTTAAACCGATATACGGACTTAAGCGTCCTTAAACTCATGGACCACCATGTCCCTAAACTGGCAATGGACCACCACGTCCCTAAACTGGAAATGGACCACCATGTCCCTAAACTGGCAATAGACCACTATGTCCCTAAACTGGAACAATAGAGCCCCCAAATGCTCTTTTGCCGGATCTAAACGATCCCGTTTAAGTTGATCTTAGCCTCAAATATGGCTAACGTATCCTTAAACCTTCAAACAGACTTTAGTCCTAAATTGGACTTTAGATCACCCAATCAACTTTGGTTCAAGGGTACATCTCTAAACTCCTTTGACATCTGTCGTTATAATCCTTCAACGTCGTCAGAGAGGTGATGGGTCCCGACGGCCATACATGCAATAGACCATTATGTCCCTAAACTGGAACAATAGAGCTCCCCCAAATGCTCTTTTGTCGGATCGAAACGATCCTGTTAAGTTGATCTTAGTCTTAAATTGGACTAACGTATCCTTAACGAACGTTTAAGTTGATCTTAGCCTCAAATATGGCTAACGTATCCTTAAACTAAAACCCCAAACACAAATATAAGTAAATACGGATTTGGACTAATCCACGTCTTACGGGCGACGACATAAATTAGTCTCCATATACAATCCACGGGCAACCACAAACAAAACGAACACACACGACACGAAGTGAAATTCCGGAGAAGGAGAAAGTTGTTACCGCGATGCGGTAGCGTAATTAATTGCAAGGGCTTGCGCCTGCAGGGATGAGCGTCCCCACAATCAAAAAACCCCTCGAAAGAGGGGGAATCTGACGAAATCTGCTACATCGGCCGCATCCGTCTAAACCTCCGATACACGGTGCCATAAATCAACTTGGCATCTTCGGAGAGGTGGACGGATAAAACCAAATAGCATCTGCCCCGAATCTCAGGCAAGACGCACAGTTTTGCGCCGTCTTTCGGAGGGGAACAGATTCTGGCACGCCCGGTGGGACCTATTCCTCTTTCCACTCCACACTTCGTGTGTCGTGTTCGCGAACAAATCGCGGTTTGCTGTGGTTGTCTATAGATTCAAGGTACTTAGATTTGGTGTCTTACTCCGTGCAGAAAACAGAAGATCAATGGTTTCAAACTGCACTACCTGCAACTACAACTCTCGCTCCGTCCCTGCTGGAGGAGTGACTTACGGGCCCCAAGCGGCCTCCCTTTTCAAGATTCAAGTGGAGCAGGTAACTCAAGCCACCACTGGACTATTCTTCGGAACCATGCTCCCACCGATGAGCTTCAATGCCTCAACGACGTTGCAAGAAGCCCCAAAGAAGTCGGTCTTTGATCGACTTACCACTGCCGCGGCCCCTCTCAACGGGTCGCCCAACTTAAATGCCTCAGTTTTCAACAGACTGGGCCAGGACATCTACAAGACCGCGATACTCGAAGTTGCCATCCCAAAGCGGATAGCCATCCCGGCTCAAGCGGAAGAAATCATTGGAAAGGCTTCTCCTTCCAAGGAGTCAGTTTTTACAAGGATGGCCATTCCGGTTTCTGCACCAGGCGAGGTCCTCAAAGCAGTTTCCTCTGCCCAGAGGTCTGTCTTTGACAGATTAGACATTGTTTCTCAACGGGTGTCAGTCTTCGATAGGCTAGCACCAATGTCACGACCCGCAGGGTACGGAACGTGACTGGCACTTAAGTTTACGAAACGTCTCAAGACGTCCGTAAAATAAGTAAGCCAAAGCCCAGAAACCAAAACCAAATAAGCAAAAGAGTGAAGAAAACCCAATTAATTGAAAGCGAGTTTATCAAATAAGTCATATAAAACCCTTTTTGAAAACAATACCAATTTTTCCGAAAATTTCGGCAAAGTCTCCTTTGTAAATACTGGCCCCCAAAATGGGTACAACAAGAATATATATGAATCCAACAAATATGGCATCCCCAAGCGGGAGCTAGCTCTTCGCCACAAGGCGGTCACAAATCCCACGCAATATAAAGCAACAACATGCGAAATAACCATAATGAAGCATAAGAAAACAGCATGTCGACTCAAGTGAGCTCGACCCCAAAATACAGCATAAAAGTCCACAAACCTCACAGTCTCATCTCTAGGTCAATATACAATAATACTGGTAGATACAGTAGATGGAATGCTCTAGATACAAAGAATATACAAGGTGGTGCAAAAATAATAATATAACCCACCTAAGAGCAAAACCTCGAGTCCAGGCAAAAGAGGCAAAAGAGACAAGTGCGCCGGCCGCTACTGTACTGACGGAGCGGACCTGAAAAAGGCTGTGGCACAACGGGGGTGAGTTGCCAACTCGTGAGTAATAAATAACATCTACACAGGCTATCATATGCATGCACACAAGCATCCTAGCATCTAAATACTGGTAAGGCAGGACATAATGGCAAGTATGTATGCAATATGAATATACTAGCAGGTATGAATGCAATGCGAGTCAACTCGTGATCTGAATGTGTAAGTATAAGAAATCATGTTTTTCCCTTTAAGAATCTCTTTTGAAATACCAGCACAATACCAATAGAATCAACAAGAACCTGTGTCCAGCAACGACACCTCAAAACTATCACAAATCTCATATATCCATGTCATAGTATCTCTGGCCTCAGCCATCCGGCTGACCCAGCTCAATATCAAAATCTCATCATCTCGCGGCCACGGTCGGTATCCTCTGGATATCCGCCGTGCCAAACAGTCACCGGTAGGTAATCCGTCCCCTGCCAGGCTCAACGTCAACACCACATTCATCTTGTCCTGGGGTACCATACCGGGCCCACCATGTACCCGTGACGGTTCCTCCACTCCTCGACACGGATCTCGAAAACCACAGCAAACTCATGGTGGACGACACTTTACATCACTAGAAAACCGCAATTACATATTTTAAAAACATAATAAGTTTAGAAATTTTTGCGGCTTTCCCCCGAAATCTAGAAATATCATAAAATCTCAAGAAATCCTCATAAGTGCATATATCAATGGTGATGAATGTATATAGTATCAATAATTAAGCTACGATGTATGATTAATAGACTAGGCATGAACAAATAATATGATGAGGTACATGCACATGAATAGCAATCCTACGATTTCATTTTAAGGAATTAAAGGCAATAACACAGGTTTAAACATCAATTAGTAAAAGGTTTCAAATTATAGGTTATCTAGTGTGGTGGCATGGTAATTACCAGGGCGTGTGTGTAAGCATTAGTGCTCGTGCTGCATATAAAAAGCCTGGCAATGGTGCAGGTGTCCTATAAAAAGGGTTCGCATATGTATGTCAATATAAGGTATGGATGCAGCAAATAATCATATAAGTATTACACTCCTAATTACTAACATCACTAAGAATCTTTTAAGTTACTAAAACTATCGGGCGGCTTGCGTCATCCAACGATAGTCCCCCGTAGATGTTACATCTACTCACCGGAATCCCTAGCTAGTCGCGTCCAATCACCGCTTTCCCCTTTCGTGCCGCGTCTGACGTCTCCGCGACCGAACCTGGAATTTACATCAATACAAACATAAGGTTACAAATCAAGAACAACGCAATACCCAAACGAAAACACTAACGTTCACAAGTTAGGTACAACGTGCACAAGGTGCGTGGAACACACGCGAAAATCGCAAAAACTGCAAAAATCGCCGATTTGGTCGCCCGGAAAAACTAAAACCCGATTACTCAAAAATCCGCACTCACACATCCTAAATGTCATAGGATACGCTAAAAAATGTCATCAAGACATCGCAATTAATTCATCACAATATTTTAATAAAAACTAGTAAGCATTTACATTCCAAAAATCGGTGCAAAAATCGCAGATTTGCGACAAAAAGACTACAACCTAGCATAAACATCCAACCGCATAAATAGTTAGCCACAACACTAAAATTACAACACAATAACCATGCTTCAAACCTATTTCCATACACAAAACCCCTTTCTTGATTTTCATAATTAGCAAACACAATCAAAATTTCACGCTAAAATAACTTAGATTAGCAAAAATTGAAGCCACTTAAGCAAAGTAACCTCATTAACTTAGGTTAGCAACCAACTAGATAGAAAAATAGATTTAATTAACTAATTAATGGTGTGCTAAAACCCAAGTTCATATCAAACTACCCTCTTTAAAACAAACTAGATTAGAAATTAACAAAAGATTTAACACTAAACAATTTTCAAAGTCCTAATTAGCATACTTTAAACTACAATGTAACCATTTAATTAGAAGTTATACCTCAAAAGTTCAAACCCTATGTTGCTAAAGCCTCCCAAGATACCATCTTTCTCCAAGATTTGAGCCAATTTGGGTTTGAGAAGAGAGGGAATAAGGTTTTGCTTTGAAATTGTAAAGGAAATTGTTGATTTTTGTTGAATTTTAATGGATTTTGATGGAAATTTTGATGATGAAAAGAGATGGGGAAATGGAGAGGGAGTGGCTGCTGATTTTCAGCAGGAGAAGATGGGAGGAATGGTGTGGGTGTTGGGGGGAAAAAGTCCAAGTCAACCCCTCTCATTTCACTTTAAACCCATACCCAAAATAACATATTTTATTCTCTTTCCAAAACAATTTCCTCACATGAGTTAAAGTAAAAAGGAGGCAAGGGATTTCTGGACCTGATAGTGGTGGGGCCGGCCTAGAGGGAGTGGGGGTGAGTGTGAGTGGATACAAAAAGGTTTTATGCAAAAAGACCCCCCACAAGTCCAAAATTGCAAGTTTTAGCTTAAAATTCAATAAATTTCGTTTTCCATAATAAAAATTAGTTAAAACTTAAAATAAAATGCTAAAAATTTATGTTACAACTAGATTTTAATTAACATGATTTTAAAGCTTAATTTTAGCCCATTTAAATTTGTATTTATCGCTAATTTAATATATTTTCTTACCGGCTTAAAATAATATTAAAAAATTGAAAAATTAGGGAAAAATTTTAAACGACCAGAATTTCATAATTAACTCATTTGCTACTAAAAACTAGCAATTACCTATCCAAATTAGGTATAATTAGTCCTAAACTGCAAAATAACAAAAAAGACGGTTTTCGGAAAAATACCGAATTTTCACCGATTTTCAGGAAAACTCCAAAACGACTTTTCAAGACGCTACAATCTTCCCCCCTTAAAGAAATTCGGTCCCCGAATTTAAAAATATAACTACGCGTACCTTCAAAGAGATGGGGATATTTCTTCCTCATCTCGCCCTCGGTCTCCCAGGTAACCTCCTCGCTGCTCGGGCTACGCCAAAGGACCTTGACGGTTGGTATAATCTTCGATCTCAACTTCTTCACCTGCCGATCCAGGATGGCCACCGGCTGCTCTGCAAAAGAAAGGTCGCGCTCTAGCTGGACTGTCGGGTGCTGAATCGCATGCGAAGGGCCGTGAAGGTACTTGCGGAGCATCGAAACATGGAAGACGGGGTGAACATCGGGAAAGCTGGGTGGAAGGGCCAAACGATATGCAACAGCGCCGACACGCTCGAGGATCTCGATGGGACCTACGAATCTAGGGCTAAGCTTCCCCTTTTGCCCAAAACGCATCACGCCCTTCATCGGAGAGACTTTCAGAAAAACATGGTCGCCAACTGTGAACTCTAATCTGCGACGGCGCCTGTCTGCATAGGATTTCTGTCTGCTCTGAGCTGCCCTCATCCGGTCTCGAATCAACTGTATCTTCGCTGTCGTCTCCTCAACAAGCTGCGGCCCCAAAATACTGCTCTCGCTGAGCTCTGTCCAACAGACGGGAGATCTGCATCTCCTCCCATACAATGCCTCGAAAGGTGCCATCTGAATAGTATCCTGGAAGCTGTTGTTGTAGGAGAACTCCACTAGAGGTAAATGACGATCCCAGCTACCGCCGAAGTCTAAAACGCACGCTCTGAGCATGTCCTTGAGAGTCTGAATGGTCCGCTCTGACTGTCCGTCGGTCTGCGGATGAAACGCTGTGCTGAAGCTCAAACGAGTGCCCAAAGCCTCCTGAAGTCTCTGCCAAAGTCGGCTGGTGAACTGGGTGCCTCGATCTGACACGATACAAGTCGGTACGCCATGCAACCGCACGATCTCGTCGATGTAAAGCTGGGCATACTGAGCGAAGCTGAAAGTGGTCTTCACTGGCAGGAAGTGAGCCGCTTTCGTCAATCGATCTACGATCACCCAGATGGAGTCATACCCTCGACTGGTCCTGTGTAGACCCACAACGAAATCCATCGAAATCTGCTCCCATTTCCACGGCTGCAGCTCTCCTGTGGGCCTCTGGTGCTCGGCCTTGACTTGCTGACAAGTCAGGCATCTCGATACAAACTCCACAATGTCCCTCTTCATCCCGTCCCACCAGTAGGTCTCTCTCATATCATGGTACATCTTGGTGGAACTGGGGTGGACACTATACACTGATCGGTGTGCCTCCTCAAGAATGTCGCGCCGTAATCCATCAGCATCTGGTACGCACAGTCTAGATCCATAGCGTAAAATCCCCTGATCGTCAATCACGAACTCGGAAAATCTGCCCTGTCCCATCTGTGCCATGATCTCTGAGCAACGGTCGTCACTGCGCTGTGCCTCATATATACGGTCAAGCAACTGTGGGCGTGCACGAATATGCGTGAGCTGTCCCCCTGTCTGAGTGAACTCGAACTCAACTCGGCTGTCGCATAACATCTGCCAATCTGCTGACGACTGCCTCTGCACTGCGCGCAAAAAGGATAGACTACCCCCGGGCCTCCTACTCAACGCATCTGCCACTACATTCGCCTTGCCTGGGTGATATAAGATCTCGCAGTCGTAGTCTTTCACCAACTCCATCCAACGACGCTGTCTGAGATTCAGGTCTTGCTGCTAAAATATGTACTTTAAGCTCTTGTGATCGGTGAATATCTGACACGACTCGCCGTATAGGTAATGTCGCCAAATCTTCAGTGCAAAGACCACTGCAGCCATCTCCAAATCATGAGTGGGGTAGTTCTGTTCATGCTTCTTCAACTGCCGAGAAGCATAAGCGATCACCCGGCCATGCTGCATCAATACGCATCCTAACCCCACTCGCGAAGCATCACAGTAGACCACAAATCCGCCTGATCCCGAAGGCAAAGATAATACCGGCGCCGTAGTCAAACATGTCCGCAGCTGCTGAAAACTGCGCTCGCACTCCTCTGTCCAAACGAAAGGAACTCCCTTCCGGGTCAAACCGGTCAAAGGTGCAGCTATACGGGAGAAGTCCTGAACAAAACGCCTGTAGTAGCCCGCCAGGCCTAGAAAACTACGGATCTCAGTAACCGATATAGGTCGGGGCCACTACTGAACAGCCTCAATCTTCTTCGGGTCCACACATATGCCGTCTCTCGTAACCACGTGACCTAAGAATCCGACGCTGTCCAGCCAGAAAGCACACTTGGAGAACTTTGCAAATAGCTGGTGCTCCCTCAGAGTCTGTAACGTAATCCGCAAGTGCTGCTCGTGCTCCTCTCTGCTCCGGGAGTACACCAAGATATCGTCGATAAACACGATGATGAACAAGTCAAGATACGGCCTGAATGTACGGTTCATCAAATCCATGAATGCTGTTGGGGCGTTGGTGAGTCCGAACGACATCACCAAAAACTCATAGTGGCCGTAGCGTGTGCGGAAAGCTGTCCTCGGTATATCCTCCTGTCGAACTCGCAGCTGATGGTATCCTGATCGCAAGTCGATCCTCGAAAAATAACCCGCACCCTGAAGCTGGTCGAACAAATCATCAATGCGTGAAAACGGATATCTGTTCCGAACGGTAACTTTGTTCAGCTGGCGGTAGTCGATGCATAAGTGCAAACTTCCATCCTTCTTCTTGACAAACAGGACCGGAGCACCCCACGGAGAAACACTAGGTCGAATAAGCCCCTTATCTAACAAATCCTGCAACTGATCCTTCAGCTCTCGAAGCTCTGCCGGGGCCATCCGATAAGGCGGTATAGAAATAGGCCCCGAGCCGGGAATCAAATCGATGCAGAACTCAACGTCGCGCTCAGGTGGTAGCCCAGGTAGCTCATCAGGGAAAACATCAGGGAACTCACAAACAACCGGGACCCGGTCCAACGGAACCTCTGCAGCTCGAGTATCACAAATATACGCTAAGAATTCCTGACATCCCTTCCGCAAGAGCTGACCAGCGCGAAGAGACGGAATTAAGCTGGGAAGGGTGACACTGCGGTCTCCCTGAATAACAAGGACTGGCTCTCCCGGAAAGCTAAATCTGACTGCCTTTTCACGGCAGTCCACTGAAGCATAACAAGTGGCTAGCCAATCCATGCCCAGAAGCACGTCAAAGTCCAACATATCGAGGAGAATCAAATTAACCGATGAATCCCTCTCCCCGATACGAACGGAACACAATCGAAAAACAAAACGAGCGACAAACGACTCGCCTACCGGAGTACTAACAACAAGCGGATGATCTAACGACGACGACTCACGGCCCAACATCGGTGCAAAGTGTGTAGAGACGTACGAATGTGTGGAACTTGGGTCAAATAATACCCGTGCGTCGAAAGAACAAACTGGCAAGGTACCTGTCACAACGGCATTGGATGCCTGCGCATCCTGCGGTGTCAAAGCAAATACTCGGGCCTGTCCTCCACCGATAGCGGGCTGACCTCGACCTCGGCCTCTGCCTCCTCGTCCTCTCTGAACAGGACCGCCGCATCTACGGCCTCTGGGTGCACCTAACTGGCGTGGAGCATCACCGGTGGTAGGAAGTAGGGCTCTCTGAAGAGGGGGTGGTGATGGTGGTAGGGTCACATGCGGAACTGTCGCTGCTCCCTGTCGTCTCGCCGGACAGTCTCTGACAAGATGGTGCAGACTCCCGTACCCAAAACACCCTGGCGACAGCTGCTGCCCCTGGGGATAAGAACCATATAACTGTCCCCGCCCAAATCCTCTGCCAGGCCTATCTCTCGGAAAGAATCTGGCGCGCTGCCTCTGAGACGGTACATCAGTGCGAATCCTCTTCGGCCCAGAAACGGCCGAAGTCTGTGATATGCGTGCCTCCATCCACAATGCTGTATCCATAGCAGCTGAATAAGTTTCGTAGTGCTGGGCGCCAATGGCAAGATATAGCTGGGCATCTAGTCCCTGTACGAACCTCTTCACCATCTTCTCTTCGGTATCCACCAAATATGGAGCATATCGGGATAACTGTGTAAACTGGATGTCATACTCAGACACCGTCATCCCAGGTGTCTTGACTAAGGCCTCGAAGCTACGAGCTCTGGCGTCACGAATGCTCTCTGGGAGGAAACGAGCTAGAAAGATCGCTGTAAACTCGGCCCAAGTCATAGGCGGTAGACCTGCAGCTCGACCCCTCAAGACTGACTCCCACCATGTCTGCGCGAGACCCTCTAGTCGGAAACTCGCAAGCTCTACCCATCGATCATCCGAATATCTCAGCGAACGGCAGATCCTGGCTAAACTGTCAAGGAACGTCTGTGGGTCCTCCGCTGCCTCGGTGCAGGTGAATACTGGAGGTCTCAGCCTCATGAAATCCTGTAGCGAAACGGGAATGGCCACGGTGGTAGTAGTAGGAGCAGGTATCATGGTCGTCTGTGATGTAGTAGGTACGTCATCCGGCCTCGGTGTACGACTGGCTGCAACTAGGGATCCTACCATATGACGTAGCTCCTGCATACTCCCCATCATCTGTCGCAACTCCTCCATACCAGTCTCAAGCCTATCCATACGGCCTGGGGAAGGTGGATCGGTCTGTCCCTGCGGCGTAGGCATACCACCCTGCTCAGTCCTAGTCTCGGACGAGCCAGCTCGAATCTCGTCTCGGGCGGCAGCCCTCTGTGCTCTGGTAGCCTTCGGCGGCATAGTGGCTGTTACAGGAAAATGGATAGTAAGAACAGTGCAAGGATCATAGGATACACGGAATTGAAGAAGGAATTTTCAAGCAAGTATATCCTAAAGTCACTTAGGCGGAGTACCGTATCGCAAGTATGCCGCGGACATACGCACGCTACGTTACCCTGCTTAAGTCACTTACTCTATCTACCAAGGGTCATCCTACACTCAAAAAGGTAAAACCTATCGCTCTGATACCAACTTTGTCACGACCCGCAGGATACGGAACGTGACTGCCACTTAAGTTTACGAAACGTCTCAAGACGTCCGTAAAATAAGTAAGCCAAAGCCCAGAAACCAAAACCAAATAAGCAAAAGAGTGAAGAAAACCCAATCAATTGAAAGCGAGTTTATCAAATAAGTCATATAAAACCCTTTTTGAAAACAATACCAATTTTTCCAAAAATTTCGGCAGAGTCTCCTTTGTAAATACTGGCCCCCAAAATGGGTACAACAAGAATATATATGAATCCAACAAATATGGCATCCCCAAGCGGGAGCTAGCTCTTCGCCACAAGGCGGTCACAAATCCCACGCAATATAAAGCAACAACATGCGAAATAACCATAATAAAGCATAAGAAAACAGCATGTCGACTCAAGTGAGCTCGACCCCAAAATACAGCATAAAAGTCCACAAACCTCACAGTCTCATCTCTAGGTCAATATACAATAATACTGGTAGATACAGTAGATGGAGTGCTCTAGATACAAAGAATATACAAGGTGGTGCAAAAATAATAATATAACCCACCTAAGAGCAAAACCTCGAGTCCAGGCAAAAGAGGCAAAAGAGACAAGTGCGCCCGCCGCTACTGTACTGACGGAGCGGACCTGAAAAAGGCTGTGGCACAACGGGGGTGAGTTGCCAACTCGTGAGTAATAAATAACATCTACACAGGCTATCGTATGCATGCACACAAGCATCCTAGCATCTAAATACTGGTAAGGCAGGACATAATGGCAAGTATGTATGCAATATGAATTACTAGCAGGTATGAATGCAATGCGAGTCAACTCATGATCTGAATGTGTAAGTATAAGAAATCATGTTTTTCCCTTTAAGAATCTCTTTTGAAATACCAGCACAATACCAATAGAATCAACAAGAACCTGTGTCCAGCAACGACACCTCAAAACTATCACAAATCTCATATATCCATGTCATAGTATCTCTGGCCTCAGCCATCCGGCTGAACCAGCTCAATATCAAAATCTCATCATCTCGCGGCCACGGTCGGTATCCTCTGGATATCCGCCGTGCCAAACAGTCACCGGTAGGTAATCCGTCCCCTGCCAGGCTCAACGTCAACACCACATTCATCTTGCCCCGGGGTACCATACCGGGCCCACCATGTACCCGTGACGGTTCCTCCACTCCTCGACACGGATCTCGAAAACCACAGTAAACTCATGGTGGACGACACTTTACATCACTAGAAAACCGTAATTACATATTTTAAAAACATAATAAGTTTAGAAATTTTTGCGGCTTTCCCCCGAAATCCAGAAATATCATAAAATCTCAAGAAATCCTCATAAGTGCATATATCAATGGTGATGAATGTATATGGTATCAATAATTAAGCTACGATGTATGATTAATAGACTAGGCATGAACAAATAATATGATGAGGTACATGCACATGAATAGCAATCCTACGATTTCATTTTAAGGAATTAAAGGCAATAGCACAGGTTTAAACATAATTAGTAAAAGGTTTCAAATTATAGGTTATCTAGTGTGGTGGCATGGCAATTACCAGGGCGTGTGTGTAAGCATGAATAGTGCTCGTGCTGCATATAAAAACCCTGGCAATGGTGCAGGTGTCCTATAAAAAGGGTTCGCATATGTATGTCAATATAAGGCATGGATGCAGCAAATAATCATATAAGTATTACACCCCTAATTACTAACATCACTAAGAATCTTTTAAGTTACTAAAACTATCGGGTGGCTTGCGCCATCCAACGATAGTCCCCCATAGATGTTACATCTACTCACCGGAATCCCAAGCTAGTCGCGTCCAATCACCGCTTTCCCCTTTCGTGCCGCGTCTGACGTCTCCGCGACCGAACCTGGAATTTACATCAATACAAACATAAGGTTACAAATCAATAACAACGCAATACCCAAACGAAAACACTAACGTTCACAAGCTAGGTACAACGTGCACAAGGTGCGCGGAACACACAGGAAAATCGCAAAAACTGCAAAAATCGCCGATTTGGTCGCCCGGAAAAACTAAAACCCGATTACTCAAAAATCCGCAATCACACATCCTAAATGTCATAGGATACGCTAAAAATGTCATCAAGACATCGCAATTAATTCATCACAATATTTTAATAAAAACTAGTAAGCATTTACATTCCAAAAATCGGTGCAAAAATCGCCGATTTGCGACAAAAAGACTACAACCTAGCATAAACATCCAACAGCATAACTAGTTAGCCACAACACTAAAATTACAACATAATAACCATGCTTCAAACCTATTTCCATACACAAACCCCTTTCTTGATTTTCATAATTAGCAAACACAATCAAAATTTCACGCTAAAATAACTTAGATTAGCAAAAATTGAAGCCACTTAAGCAAAATAACCTCATTAACTTAGGTTAGCAACCAACTAGATAGAAAAATAGATTTAATTAACTAATTAATGGTGTGCTAAAACCCAAGTTCATATCAAACTACCCTCTTTAAAACAAACTAGATTAGAAATTAACAAAAGATTTAACACTAAACAATTTTCAAAGTCCTAATTAGCATACTTTAAACTACAATGTAACCATTTGATTAGAAGTTATACCTCAAAAGTTCAAACCCTATGTTGCTAAAGCCTCCCAAGATGCCATCTTTCTCCAAGATTTGAGCCAATTTGGATTTGAGAAGAGAGGGAATAAGGTTTTGCTTTGAAATTGTAAAGGAAATTGTTGATTTTTGTTGAATTTTAATGGATTTTGATGGAAATTTTGATGATGAAAAGAGATGGGGAAATGGAGAGGGAGTGGCTGCTGATTTTCAGTAGGAGAAGATGGGAGGAATGGTGTGGGTGTTGGGGGGAAAAAGTCCAAGTCAACCCCTCTCATTTCACTTTAAACCCATACCCAAAATAACATATTTTATTCTCTTTCCAAAACAATTTCCTCACATGAGTTAAAGTAAAAAGGAGGCAAGGGATTTCTGGACCTGATGGTGGTGGGGCTGGCCTAGAGGGAGTGGGGGTGAGTGTGAGTGGATACAAAAAGGTTTTATGCAAAAAGACCCCCCACAAGTCCAAAATTGCAAGTTTTAGCTTAAAATTCAATAAATTTCGTTTTCCATAATAAAAATTAGTTAAAACTTAAAATAAAATGCTAAAAATTTATGTTACAACTAGATTTTAATTAACATGATTTTAAAGCTTAATTTTAGCCCATTTAAATTTGTATTTATCGCTAATTTAATGTATTTTCTTACCGGCTTAAAATAATATTAAAAAATTGAAAAATTAGGGAAAAATTTTAAACGACCAGAATTTCATAATTAACTCATTTGCTACTAAAAACTAGCAATTACCTATCCAAATTAGGTATAATTAGTCCTAAACTGCAAAATAACAAAAAAGACGGTTTTCGGAAAAATACCGAATTTTCACCGATTTTCTGGAAAACTCCAAAACGACTTTTCAAGACGCTACAACCAATAACAGTCTCTCCTCAAAGCAGGGGGAATGATGAAGTCACCCTTATAGCTGAAACTACTCCATCCGCACGACACGCTCGACGTCGCCACTGGCGCCGAGTACGGAAGGCTGGGGGTAGCTCTCCCTCTGGATTTACTCCACCAGCTCTAACGGTGGGGATCGATGCTGCTGTTCCAATCGAGAACAGCTTTGAACTGCTCAACAAGGTGCGCAGAAGCTCTCCTACTGCAATGCTGAAGAGATCTCCTCCACCTATAAAGAGCGCTACAAAGGTGAAGCCCAAATAACCCTCTCAACGGCTGTCCTCTGAAATTTATAAGGTCTGGCGTCAAGTCCAAGACTCCGTAATGGATCAAGACTATCTCCGCCGTCAGGAAAAGATGAAGGTGCGGCAGGAGAAGGACTACTCTATCAAGCCAGAAAAAGCAACCGCTACTTGGGTGCCCACTACAACGGCCCCCTCAATTTCGACCGCCCACAAAAGAAGGAGGTCGGAGAAGATCCCTGCGTCTTTGGCAAATCGCAAAGACGCTGAATCTAAACGCCCCAAGTCTGGAGGCATGGTGGTGCACACTGTTTATATGGCTTCCGGAAAGGAGGAAGGCCGTGCTTCGACGGGTCACCGACCGCTCACCCGATCCATGACAAAAGCCCAAGAGCAGCAACAGAAGCTTCAGGAAATGATGGATGCAATGGCTGCACTTACCGGGCCAAAAGAAAGCTCGGAGGCATCATCAGAACAGCGTCACGAGGAAGAAACGGATGCTGACTTCTTACGTAGACTCCTCGAAAAGAAAGACAAAGAAGCCGCAGAACAAGCAGCTAACATAAAGCAGATGACGCTCCTCTTCCAAGATATGGTAGGGATGATGTTACAGACGGACCCTCCAGCTGAGGACCCTCCGATCATTATTGGAGACGATGAAGGGGAGACATTTAATCCTCCCCCGGCACTTTCAGCAGCCAAGGAGGAAACCATTCCCAAAGCTGCACTAGACGACTATATAGCTCAGCAAATACGGGCACATCAGGCGAATGAAGCGGCTGGGCAAATTGTTAGAACCGGACGACCCTACCCGGGCTGGTATGACCAAATCAGTTACCCACCGGGATATACGATCCCTAAATTCCATGTGTACAAGGGGACAGGGAATCCACATCAGCATGTCGCTCAATTCAGGGCCTTATGCGGCAACACTGGAGGCGATGACAAACAGTTACTTCGCCAATTCGTCGGCAGCTTAGCAGAAACGGCCTTTGAATGGTATTCGGAGCTACCTAACGACTCTGTCAAAACATCTGCGGAGATGGATCTACTATTTACATAAATATTCGTGAGTGCTAGTGAACGCACCCCTATAACGGCACTAATTAATGCTAGGGTGAAGCCAGGCGAGACGTGGGTCCAATATGCGACACGATGGCAAAACTTATGGTCGAAATGCGAACAACGCATCGAAGAAGCGCCCGCGGTGGGCATGTTAGTAGGCACTCTTGATCCGTAAGCGACCATCTCGCAGTTCAAGATGTTCTTTAAGCCAACTACTTTCCAGGCCTTGATCGACAAGTTGGCCCAAATGGATCAGATGGGATATAAACCGTCTCCTCCAAAGCCAGAATCTCGAACTGAGAAAGGGAAAGCGATCGTCGTCGCCAATGTTCAACAACAGCCGAGCAACTTAAAGCCGGTTGTTCGCCAAAATAATATGCATCTACGCCCATCCCTTGAGGAAAGACTAGGACGTCCTTACTCGTTTCCTCAGAATAAAACAAGGAGACTGTTCGAGCTGGCAGTGTGCAACAGAGTCATCAATCTGCCGAATCCAAAACGCCCGTTACAGCCAGTCGATGTCAACGATCCCAATTATTGCCCTTACCACCAAACGGTAAGTCACCCGATCGAGGATTGCTTCGTCTTTAAAGGATGGATCGAAGATCAATACCAACAGGGCAAGTTCGCGTTGTCCGAAAACTGGAAGGTGAGCCCGCCACAACCACATGTTCCGAGAAAGATGGATATGCCAGAGGCATCATGCTCATTCATAGGGAAAGCCCCATAGACCGAAAAGTCAGTAAACTAGAGATTCGCCTCAAATACGGCGACGGTGGACCGCAATGTCCTAAAACTTGCAAATGACCAAAACGTCGTTAAACTACTACCAGCCCGCGACAACTTCAGGCTGGCGTGTAAAAATAAAATAAAATAAAAATAAATAAATAAATACGGTAAGTCCATAAGCAAAATGGGCACGGATGAAAACCCGAAAGGGCTCCGTGAGTAAAAACAGCAGGGCTACCGGCGAGTGTTTGTGAAAACCCGAAAGGGCGTGACCTTGTTAAAAAAAGGGAATAAAAAGAATAAAAAAAGACGGTATGTCCATAAGCAAAATGGGCACGGATGAAAACCCGAAAGGGCTCCGTGAGTAAAAACAACAGGGCTACCGGCGAGTGTTTGTGAAAACCCGAAATGGCGCAACCTCGTTAAAAAGACACTTACAGGGTCCTCTCAACCTTGTGAGGAGAAACCACCCGCATGGGATCCTTACGACTCACAAGGGAGCAACACACTTAGGGATCCCCACGATTCCTAAGGAGAAATTACACTTGCGAGATCCTCATGACTCGTAAGGAGAACTCTCTCATGGGACCCTCACGGCTCATAAGATTTGAAAGTCTTAAGTTACAGAGACCTGAACCTGTTCTTAAGAAACCCCCACAACCTTCGATATTGCCCTACAATCGGCTCATACTGACCCTTGTATACAATCCACGGGCGCGAATAAATATTTCCCTAACAAAGTCCCATCCGTGACTAGGGATATGTCCATGTGGTGAACAACCCTTGTAAGTCCTCTCGACTTATAAGAAGAAAACCCTTTCGTAAGATCCTTACGACTTACAGGGGAACATACACTTAGGAATCCTCATGATCCCTAAGGAGAAAACACACCTACGAGATCCTCATGACTTGTAGGGAGAAATACCTTTGTGAGACCCTTACGGCTCATGAAGTCAAAAGCCTTAGTCGACAGGATCCTAACCATGTTTACTAAGCCACCTTTGTTCAAACATCGACAGAGGAAAATGATGATTCGCTCCTGGCAATATCCCAGTTGTAGCGATGCTGATGCCTAAACCGGTATCAAATTCCAAGTTCTTTCATGGCAAGTGATGTTCGCTCCTGGCAATATTCCAGTTGTAGCGATGCTGATGCTGAGATTGGCACCAGATTCCAGGTGCCACACTCGCGATAAAAAATCAGCAAGCTAAAAACGCATATGAAATAGCCGAAATGATGGGGCAACTTGCAACAAAATCAGCAAGTAAAAATGTATGCATGCAAAATAGCCGAAATGATTGGGTAACTCGCAATAAAAAGCAGCAAGTAAAAATAAAATAAATAGCCGAAAGGATTAGGCAACTCGCAATAAAAAGCAGCGAGTAAATAAAACAAATAGCCGAAATGATTAGGCACCGCGAAAAATAGCCGAAATGATTGGACAATCGCGATTTCGCGATGTAAAAAGCTGAAATGATAGAGCATCGCGGAAAGAATAAAAAAAAAGATGAATGAAAGAATGAAACTTTTGCCCTACAGATGATATCACGTCGATCCCTGTATACAATCCAGGGGCACAAACAAAGAGGGAACCATACCTTCCCAACAGGCTCCACCAGAAAGCGAAGCCAAATCTCGACAGTTCATAGATAACCTAGAGACAATCTCGACATTTGTCGCAATATTTCAGACACAATGTCAACAAACGAAGCAAAGGAAGATCCCTAACTTCAGGGTCTCGACATCGATATCGACAACTTAGAGATCACCAACGGCGTTTCTCCTCACTCCAATCAGACGCAGACTTGACGTCAACAACCGACCTCAGAGCCAAAACAAAGCGGAGCGACGGCAAAATCCCAGCTCCACCTCAGCATTCGTCTCGATACATCAGACGCAATGTCAACAACGGCGTTCCTTCGCAGTCCAGCAGGATGCAGATGCAACGTTAACAAAAGACCTCATGGTCGAAACAAAGCGGAGTGACGGCAAAATCCCAACTCCACCTTAGCATTCGTCTCGTTACAGCAGACGCAATGTCAACAATGGCATTCCTTCGCAGTCCAGCAGGATGCAGATGCAAGGTCAATAAAAGACCTCACGGTCGAAACAAAGCGGAGTGACGGAAAAATCCCAACTCCACCTCAGCATTCTCCTCGTTACAGCAGACGCAATGTCAACAACGGCGTTCCTTCGCAGTCCAGCAGGATGCAGATGCAACGTCAACAAAAGACCTCACGGTCGAAACAAAGTGGAGTGACGGCAAAATCCCAACTCCACCTCAGCATTCGCCTCGTTACAGCAGACGCAATGTCAACAACGGCGTTCCTTTGCAGTCCAGCAGGATGTAGATGCAACGTCAATAAAAGATCCCATGGTCAGTAAAGCGGAGTGACGGCAAAATCCCAGCTCCACCTCAACATTTATCTCGTTACATCAGACGCAATGTCAACAACAGTGTCCTTCCTCCAACAGGATTCGGACATGACAAAACAAACGAAGCAAAGGCCAAATTCCTAGCTTCAGGGTCTTAACGGCAAGTCATATAGAGCCTGAAAGACAATCGGAGACCATCCCACACCAGCGTGGAGTGATCACCACCTCGACGTCCGTCTCGATACAGCAGACGAGATGTCACTACAGCGTTCTTCCTCCAATAGGATCCGGACACACCAAAGAAAACGAAGCAAAGGCCAAATTCCTAGCTTCGGGGTCTTAACGGCAAGTCATATAAAGCCTGAAAGACAATCAGAGATCATCTTGCACCAGTGCGGAGTGGTCACCACCTCGACGTTCGTCTCGATACAGCGGACGAGATGTCATCCCAGCGTTCTTCCTCCAACAGGATTTAGATGCGACAATCAAACAGCGGAGCCACGGCAAAGTCCCTAGTTCCAAACCTTGACGGTTCACCAACAACCTAGAGACAACCGCAACATTCGTCTCGATATAGAGGACGCAATGCCAGCAAACGAAGCAAAAGCCAAATTCCTAGCTTCAAGGTCTTGAAGACAAGTCATATAAAGCCTGAAAGACTATCGGAGATCATCCCACACCAGCGCGGAGTGGTTATAACTCATCGGGGCTTTCCAAAATGAGCCGAACCTCAAGTAAAAAGTGACATGGAATATCCCTACGCTTGCTTTTTCGACGGTAATATTACCTGGAAGATTACTTGAAGACGTCTTGTCCATCCCCCGAAGGGATCAGAGACACGACAATCACAAGGTTACTCGAACAACAAGATTGCCTATCGAGGAATATATCAGCCAACGCGACGGTACGACGGGTAAAACCCTAAGTACCACAGACCCTAACGGACCTCTGTCGTAAAGAGCAGAGGTTAACTGTGACGTTAGGATATTCTTACGAGAAATGCTCGATTCGTCTCGACTCGTGAGATAAAGCCTTAGGCAGCAGGAATTAACAAACCTGTTTTCTAAGCACTGGGGCCCTGCAAGTTGGTCCAAAATGGACTCTTGCATACTATTCACGGGTCACACTCTCCAAGGTCGAATCTCGATAAGGAGGGAAATAACCGATTACGGGTCCTCTCGACTCGTAAGAGGGAAAATTCTCTGGTGAGATCCTTACGACTCCCAAGAGAGAACACACTTAGGAGTCCTCACGACTCTTGAGGAGAAAATACACCTATGAGATCTTCTCGATCCGTAGGGAGAAAAGTCTTTATGAGACCCTCACGGCTCATGAAGTTGAAAAGCCTTAGGTAGCAGACTTGAACCTGCTTCCTAAGCCATCACTATTCCCCAAGATATTCAAGACAGAATGTTCTATATTGTTTACAGGCTATGCTTACTTGAAGAATGTGCCAGTAACAAAGCAGAAAATAAAAGGAAAGAGGCAAAAGAGTTGTTATTCATACTCGGAAAATTCTTACATCAATGAAAACAATAAATAAAAGCAGAATTATTGAAATGATTACAATGGCAAAACCTCAGATCTAGGGCATGGATTAAGGAATTCGAAAGTAAGGCCATCTAGAGTCTTTCTGGCCTTTCTGATCATTCTCGTGTGCATCCTCTCGCGCTCACTGTGTCAAGATCTTTGGCAAGGCCCCCCATCCTTTGATAAGCAACAATTATCGTCGTCTGTTGAAAAATTTGATGCAGAATGTCGATGAGGCTATCTCGCCGTTTCTTCGAGATCAACCTCGATAGGTACACTGAATGCACCTTGTCTTCAGCATCATCTAGCGCATTAAGCGGCATGGCCTCGTGAAACCCCGGAAGTGCTCTCCAAATTGCTCCTAGCACGACTTTCAAGAGAGCAGAACGATGAGGAAGCAACCAACCAACGCGTGCATTCAGACGACCCATAACCTCCACACACTGGGCATCTATAAACTCTTGGTTTTGGTGACGGCCCTGTACGTGGATATCCTCATAAGTGATGAATTCGTGCAGACTGTATAAATGAACAGCCATAATGCCTGAAAGAAACATCATTGGAAGATTAGCAATGAGAAAAAAGACACAGGGAGTTAAACTCCTCGAGAGCAATGCTCTGTAGACAGGAGTGACACCTGTCAAAATCCAGTAATTAGGAGAATTTGAAGAAAATCCCCCGAGAACTCTGAGAGCCTTACTATGAAAAGATGATATAATCCATCAAAGATAAAACTCCATTTTTTGATCTTCATTATCCATGATCAAACTCTTAAGAGTTCCTCACAAAAGATTAAGAAATGTACATGTATCAAGAGAGCAGAGCTCTGATTCATGGGCTAAGAAACCTCAAGAAAAGATCATGATCTGAAGAGAGCAAAGCTCTATTAATGAAACCCTAAATGGGTTTTCTTTAGATCAAAGATCTATGAAGAGCAAAGCTCTGTTAATGGGTAAAACCCTGGATTCTTAAATTTTTTTAAAACTTTACCTAAGTTTTGACAGAGTTTTACTCTTGAAAAGTTCTTAATTTGAAGAGCAAGGCTCTGAATAAAAATTCTTAAAAAAAGAGATGAAAATCATCTAAGGGACCAAAGGTCCAATTTATAGGCATCGAGTGCCATTTCAACTTCCAAATGTTGGCGCAACGGTTGGAATTCTGCCACCGCCGCGCTCACGTTTGGGGCCACGTAAGCGCAACGGTGGGGGAGCATTTGTTTACCCTAAATCAGAGCAAAACTCTGTTCAAATTCGAAGGCGGGAAACGAAGCAACGCTTCTATTTCCCCCAATCAGAGCAAAGCTTTGCTTTGAAGTAAAAATGAAAATTAAAGTTAAAAATAAATGAAGCAACGCTTCAGATCTCTTGCGCTGCGCGCAGAGGGCCACGTGTCAAAATCAGATACGCCAGCGCAAGGAGCGCAGCGCCCAAGGCAGCGCACCCAATCAGAGCAAAGGTCTATTTAAAATTCAAATTTTAATAAAGGAAGCAACGCTTCAGCTGACTTGCGCTCTGCGCTGCATGACACGTGTCAGCGCAGTTGCACTGTGCGACACGTGTCAGTGCAGTTGCGCTGCGCTACACGTGTTAAGCGCAGGTTCGC
Organism: Agapanthus africanus; assembly: GCA_030015575.1. Classification (NCBI taxonomy): domain Eukaryota; kingdom Viridiplantae; phylum Streptophyta; class Magnoliopsida; order Asparagales; family Amaryllidaceae; genus Agapanthus; species Agapanthus africanus. Next base: position 94,894,564 of record JASDDO010000014.1, read on the forward strand.
TTGCGCCAGTTGTGCCAGCATTTAAAACAGAAAAATTCTGGAAAGATCTTTCTAATCTTATTAAAACAATAAGATTCTCTTCTGTAAAACAGAAGCCCTAGGATCAAAGATCCAACGGTGGGGAAAAATCCCTAAATCACTCAGAGAAAGATCTCTTTAACTGATTTAACAAATCAATTGGCACTATATAAAGACCCCTAGACTCCAAGTCTAAAACACACAGAACTCCTCTAAAAATTTTTTGAGAAGAGCTCAGAGAAAGAAAAGGTGAACCTTTTGAATAAAAGAAGAATTTCTTCTAAAAAAGATCAATAATCTAAGAACAAGATCAAAGATCTTCAATAAAAAAAATATAATAAAAAAAGAAGTAATTTACTTATGTATAAAGGCTTTGCCTTTTTATGAACCACTGGTTCTCTGAAAACAAGAAAAAATTGTTTTCTTTGATCTAAGTTTGATAAAAATATTAAACAGTGCCTTGCACTTTTGAGTTTGCACTGTTGCGTTCCTTGGATTGGCGCAAGCCACTAGGGAGCGCCACGTGTCAGCCCCAGAACAAACTGCGCTATGCGCTTCTAAAACAGTGCATTGCTCTCTTAAACTGGCATAAGTCATCAGAGCGCGCACGTGTCACCTCCGCATGTGCTTGTGCCTTGCGCCCATTAATTGGCGCAGAGCGCCTGACAGGCCACGTAGCGCACTGTCAGACTATCAAATGCAGCGCATTATTAAAGGGCAGAGCCCAATTAAGAGGTTCAATGGACCGAAACAAATGCTCTGCATTATAAAAATAAAGGGACAGAGCCCAAATCAAAAAGGCCAAACATGCCAGAATAAAATGCAGTGCATTATTAACAGGGGCAGAGCCCTAGTAAAGGCCTAACAGGCCAAATGCAAATAAAATGTTGAACATTTTCAACTTGACTTAGCCCAATTCTGGCCGTAAGTCTTCAAATTAAATTGAACTGAGCATGACTGCTCTCTCAAATCAATTTACATCCGGTTCAAGGGTACATCTCTGAACTCCTTTGACATTTGTCGTTGTAATCCTTCAACGTCGTCAGAGAGGTGACGGGTCCCGACAACCATACATTGCTACGGACTTAAGCGTCCTTAAACGCATGGACTTAAGCGTCCTTAAACCAATATACGGACATAAGCGTCCTTAAACTCATAGACTTAAGCGTCCTTAAACCGATATACGGTCTTAAGCGTCCTTAAACTCATGGACTTAAGCGTCCTTAAACCGATATACGGACTTAAGCGTCCTTAAACTCATGGACCACCATGTCCGTAAACTGGCAATGGACCACCATGTCCCTAAACTGGAACAATACAGCCCCCAAATGCTCTGTTGCTGGATCTAAACGATCCCGTTTAAGTTGATCTTAGCCTCAAATATGGCTAACATATTCTTAAACCTTCAAACAGAGAGTCCCAAATTGGACTATAGATCCCCCAATCAACTTTGGTTCAAGGGTACATCTCTAAACTCTTCTGACATCTGTCGTTTTAATCCTTCAACGTCGTCAGAGAGGTGATGGGTCCTGACGGCCATACATGCAATAGACCACTATATCCCTAAACTGGAACAATAGAGCCCTCCCAAATGCTCTTTTGTCGGATCGAAACGATCCTGTTAAGTTGATCTTAGTCTCAAATTGGACTAACGTATCCTTAACGAACGTTTAAGTTGATTTTAGCCTCAAATATGGCTAACGTATCCTTAAACTAAAACCCTAAACCCAAATCTAAGTAAATATGGATTTGGACTAATCCACGTCCTACGGGCGACGACATAAATTAGTCTTTGTATACAATCTACGGGCAACCACAAACAAAAAAAACACACACGACACGAAGTGAAATTCTGGAGAAGGAGAAAGTTGTTACCGCGATGCGGTATCGTAATTAACTGCAGGGGCTTGCGCCTGCAGGGAAGAGCGTCCCCACAATCAAAAACCCCTCGAAAGAGGGGGAATCCGACGAAGTCTGCTACATCGGCCGCATCCGTCTAAACCTCTGATACACGGTGCCATAAATCAACTTGGCATCTTCGGAGAGGTGGACGGATAAAACCAAATAGTATCTGCCCCGAATCTCACGCAAGACGCACAGTCTTGCGCCGTCTTTCGGAAGGGAATAGGGGACCGAGCAGGGTTACTGCCCGGTGCCTCTTGGTGAGGACTTTGATCCCTGTCGGTTATGGTAGGATGCTACCAGCCGGGGATGAGCAAGGACTCGACTGTCTCTGGGAGGACTTTGGTCCTTGGCGCGGGAGGGGCCGTAGAAGCCTACCAAGGACCCTTGGCCGGGTAGGGTCACTGCCCGGTGCCTCTTGGCTAGGGCTTTTATCCTGAAGGATAGCCGAGTGAGGGATCCTCGGGCTCGACCGCCTCTGGGAGGGTTTTCTGATCCTTAGCGTTGAGGTAGGGAAGCTACCCGCCAGGGATAGCCGAGCGATGGTTGTGCCCGACTGCCTCTGGGAGGGCTTTTTGATCCCTGGCATTGTGGTAGGGAAGCTACCCGCCAGAGATAGCCGAGCGATGGTTGGGCCTGACTACCTCTGGGAGGACTTTCTGATCCTTGGCGTTGAGGTAGGGAAGATACTTACCAGGCATGACCGAGCGATGGTTGTGCTCGAACGCCTCTGGGAGGACTTTCTGATCCCTGGCGTTGCGGTAGGGGAGCTACCCTCCAGGGATGACCGAGCAGGGCAGCTGCTAGGTTGCCTCTTGGTGAAAGCTTTGGTCCCTGGCATTGCGACAGGAAAGCTACTCGCTATGGGTGAATGAGCATGGCAGCTGCTGGGTCGAATCTTCAAGAGATTTTGTCCGACCATGCATTTGGAGAACAGGAATGGTTAGCATGCGCGTTGAATGCGAGGGGAGGTGAAGCGCCAGGGTCGCGTCGCTGCGACTCCGCCAGAGAAGGCTCGACAATTGCCGCGTGTCAGCGACCTCTACGGCGAAAGCGAGCGACTGTTGAGCTTCGCTGGGACGCAGTGGGCTATATAAGGATGAATGAGTATTGGTCCTTCCTTCCTTCACAAACAGAAGATCGAGAATGCAAGACTTCCCGTTCACCATCCCTGACATCTTCCACTTCGAAGACGTGTACCTATACGATCAGAACTACACCGAGGACATGGTGCAGTTGGTGTATGGGGGCATCAAGGACCACTTCGGCCGGCTGCTCCCTCGACGTTCTTCCTTGCTGCAGTTGCTGATGTACTCCATCTGGAGAGCGTCGCCGGGGCTTTACAACCCCCTGTCCGAGCAGCTCTACGATGAGGCCGTGGGCAAGCTTCGGTCTCTGAGGCGCTTTGGCCTGATCTCCGCGAACCAGCTGGCTCGCTCGGAGGCGCTCGCCGCGAGTGCTACGAGTTGAGGCTTGGGATTAACGCGCGCGGGGGGAACCGAGGGGAGAAGTTGGATCTCGCGAGGCCTCGGCTGGCGGAGATTTCTACCGAGTATCACGAGCAGTGCTCTCTGCACCCCCTTCCCCCACCGTTGTAATAATAATTTTCTCTTTTTGTATGTACGGCTGAGGAGCCCATAATATCCCATTTTTTCGAATAAATAAGAACTTTTCTATTTTCCTTGCAATGTTCTGTTGATCTTTATTAAATTGACAATATCCTTAGGGAGAGTTTACATTGCCCCAGAGGAAAAGTACAGGTTAATAGATGACCCTATCAGCGTGGCCCGAGCTTCCTGGAGGCTTGCTGGTCCCCGTGCCTGGTACCGGGTATCGGGCACTCCGGGCGCCGGACTGGTCCTCCGCAGAGGCAAACATGATCTGACCGATGGTCAGCTCGGCGGGAGGAAGACGCTGCTCCAGCTCGCGATCTGCCTGTCGCTTATCCCTTAAGTAGGCGGTGAGGTGCCCCGATCGGATGAGCTCCTCGATGTAGTCCCAGAGTTGCTTGCAATCCTCGGTGGCGTGGCCCAGCGTCCGGTGGAAGGTGCAGTAATGGCCCCGGGTCCGCTTTGAGGCCTGACACGGGATTGGAGGGAACTTGAAGAACCCTTCGCCCTGGACCTCCTCTAGTAACACTACGAGGGAGACGTCAAGCGGGGTGTACTCCTGGAATTTCGGGTGATAGGGCTGCTGACGCTCCGGCCTCTCCTCCCGAGCCATTTTCTTCTGGTCGGGTCGTTCTTCCCGGGGGAGGTTCGCGTTCACCTCGGACTCTAGCTGAACCTCACGCTCGGTCCACGCCTTGACCTCGGCTATGGTCTTAGGCTGTGCCAATGTAAAGGAGCACAGCCACTCCTTGTGTCTTAGACCAGATCTGAGCACCGTGATGACGGTCTCGTCCCGGTGCTCAGGAACCTCAAGGAGGGCGTTGTAAAAGCGAGTGATGTAATCCTTGAACGTCTCCTTGTTTCCACTCTTAATTGTGAAGAGGTAGTCGACAGTGTGCTTCTGCCGACGGTTCCCAACGAAGTGGCCGAGGTACTGAGTAGCCAGCTCGTCGAAGGTTGAGATTGAGCGAGGCTTGATCCCTCGGAACTAGTCCAGACCAGCATGATGAGGGTGGCAGGGAAGGCCCTACACTGGGCGGCGTTGGAATGGTCTTGAAAGCTCATTCCCGCTGTGGAAGCATCCAAATGGTCTTTGGGGTCGGTTTTCCCGTCGAACAGAGAGACCTTCGGGGGTTTGTTGCGCGAGGAGACGTGGACAGCGAGTAGTTCCTCGGTGAACGGTTTGGTGAGCGAGTCGGCAACGTACTCGGCCCCGTCGGCCGAGAGATGCCCTTCCCGACGCATGCCCTCGATCTTCTTTTCGAAGGCGTCGAGTCGGCCGTGGTATTTTGAAGACTCGGCTCCTTGCGATGCCTGGCCTCTGCTGTGGGAGACCTACGTCTAGGAACGACTCCAGTTCCTCTCGATGAGGTTCCTCAGATCCCCGGGCGCGGTGGTTCTCGAGCCATCGTGGCGAGCCCTTTCTGTGTGGCCCCGTCGGGGGAGCGGGTGCCGGTCATGCCTGTAGGCAGGCGAGGTGACCGACATCTCCTCAGGGGGGCAAGGGTCGCTAAGAGGTTCAAGGCGTGGTGCTCCGGCGGCGGGCCTGGGGGTGGAGCCGCGAGGTGCCCAGCGGGCCTTAGGGAGTATCGGTCCGGGATCCGTGGTCGGGAGTTGCAGCCCGCTGGTGGTCGGCCTCGCCGACGGGGGCAGAGCATTCCGGAGGCGGAGGGGCGGCGATCTGAAGCCCAGGCCCGGCCGTTTGAGCTCGGACGAGCGCCTCCATGAGGGACTGTAGCCGATCTATTCGGCTGGCAAGGGCATGGATAATGGTCGCCGGAGGGGGTTCATCCGCGCCTCCGGTGAGGGGGAGGTGGCGGCTGGTACCCGAATCTTCAGGATGGTCGCTTGCCATTTGGACGGAGATCGGAAGGCCAAATTTTTTTTTGTGGAGTTTGCGTTTTCCCACAGACGGCGCCAACTGATGGAGCTCTTTTTCAGATCTCCTTCAGATGTTGTCTTCCGTCGATCTCCCGGCGGATTCTGGAGGGGATCCTTTGTTGTGTGTGGGTCTCAATGGGTTTTGAGGAAGTTTAGTGATTGGAGGAGTTGGACGCCAAGTACCTGCAAAGAAGTCACGGGATGGTTTGACGCCACCGAGGACCCTCCAATGATCAAGTTAGTACTGGATCCGAGCAGCGTAACGGCTAGGTGGAGTAAAGAATCGCTTACTTGATCCCTCTGTGATGGGAGTTTATATAGTGGTGGAGGCATGCAGCAGCAGGCGCGAGGCAGTTACGCTCCCAACGTCACGCCTGCGTAGAGAGCGGATCGCCCATTAATGGGGATCGTGGAGGCGTGGAACGTGGGATGTTGCGGGCGAAGAATCCGTGCATGGCAAGATTCGCGGAGCGGCGGTTACGCCTGTGAGCGGTGGAGCTGGGTGGAGGACCGAGGAAGACGGCCCCGGTCGGGGGGCTCGTGGACGAGCGAGGAGGCCGAGGATACTTGGTCTTGTGGCAGCTCAAGGTGAGCTGAAGGGCCGAGGAGGTCAATCTGTAGGGAGCCTCGAGGAGGGCTGGTTTGTGCCGGCAGGTCGGGTACAGGGGTGGCCTGGTCGGCCTCTGTGGGCCCTTTCTTCTGAGTTCTGGGACGCGCTATCCGCCACGTGTCCTGATCTTAGGGGTCCCCAATATTGAGCATCATCAACAGATGATGTGTCGTCCACGTAAACCCACTAGATTCCTAGGGGACTACGGAACTAAAATAAGTATGATGCAATGGGGACATTCCTCGGCACCTCGCCTCCTAGGTAGCATCCAACTTTTGGGGGGCCTCCCCTGAATATGTTCCTCTTCGCCTAACCATCAGCCAATAGCTCGTCTCCGAGCAATCATAGAGCTAAACTTTCTCAGCGTCCTTTCTCGTCTTTGAGCTATCCTATAGCTGATATTCCTCAGCGTCCCTGTTTAGCCGGGAGCATGGAGCACGAGCGTTCTCGTAACGGCTCCGTGTATCTCGTCACGACGAGATCTCCGCCGCTCCACGTCCCGCATTCTACGCTAGCGTATCTCACCATTAATGAGCGTATCTCGCTATCAATGCGGGCGTTACACATGGGAAAACGGGCAGCGAGAATCTCGTTTCGGCTCGCCCTCAGACGACCCCTATATAAACCCCTCCTCCATACGACTCAGGTAACTCGAACTCATTTCAATATGCCGCTACTCTGCTAAATATTCCCCGGTACTTACTTGATCGTCAGCTAGTCCTACGGTGGTTTTCCACTCCGAGATTTCTTTTACAGGTTGCTCAGCGCCAACATCAGCCAGCAAATCTATTGAGATCCACACGCTCAATCCTTCATAACAAATCTCAGCCCTTCAGCCTCGCTGGACAGAAGATCAACGGAGGACGACATCTAAAGGAGATGACGATCTCCATCAGTTGGCGCCGTCTGTGGGAGCTAAGAAAATTTTTCCACCAAAAAGTTGATTTTCCACCTTTGATTCGATGGCCAGTGATTATCGCAACGAAGATCCTAGTATAAGCCATCCTATACTCCACAACAGAGACGGGGGCGGTTCCACTCCTCTCCCCATCATCGTCGAAGCCTTAACAACACGGATCGACTAACTGGCAGTAATGGTGGACGCGCTCGCTCGTGTTCAAACTGCCAGCCATGCCCAGCAAACTGCCACCTCTGCTCTCCAAAACGGTGGTAGGCATGAGACGGCGGACGAACACGCTCAAGTTCTTAAGAAAAGAATCTTTATTTCTTTTTCGTGGCTAAATTACACGTAAATACCTAAGGTTTCACCGTTTTCATAAATAATGTCTAAGATTTTTGGCTGACAGATAAATACTCAACGTTTCTTTCCGTTAGTACTATACTACATGTCGTTATTCTACTGTTAGAATATATCTTTTTGATTCCCATTTAACAATCACATGACATTTTAAGGACTATTTTGTCCTTGCAGCATAAACTAAAGAAGCAAGACAATTTTTTTTAATTTTTAATTCTCAAATCAAGTGAAACTCCAAACATTTTGAGATGTGGTATCTGTCGACAAAATTAGTTCAATATCGGAGATAAATTGATGATGAAGATTTAGGATGGTTTTGAGTTAAGATTTTGAAATGGGAAGATTTAGGGCAAGATTTCACAGTGGAGAGAGGAAATGAGATAGGTGGATCCGTTGATAGAAAAGATTGATGGGTGTCGTCGTTGGCGGGATCAACATCGAAATTGAGATGAGAGAGAGTGAGTGAGAGTTACAGAATAGGGAAAAGTGATCGATTGGAGAGGGAGGGGAGGCAGTTTGGTGGAAGAGTAATGAGTGTGGCGGTGGTCTGGACGGGGATCGGTGGCCAAGAAGAAAAAGAGATGATGTAATGGACATAGGGCTTGAGAAAAGATTTTTCGAAGAGGGAGAGAAAGGAGAGCAGAAATTTCGTGATAATAACAACATAACTAGTGATCAGGTGGCCACTTATGTTATAGCCAATAATATGTTGCCACGTGAATGCCAATCTGGCATGTTAATCATTTATGAAAATCCAACCCGTTAACAAACCCCACCCGTTAAAAATCATTCTCAATTAATTCAAAAGAAATCATTCACAATACCCTGAAAGAACTTAATCAAAATTCAAGGTTGTCGATCCGAAAACCCATCACATTTTCCGGCATCCCCTCTCTGATGTGTCACCGCCAAACCATTGAATGTAAGGAACTGATCAAAATATATGCAAAAAAATTATCTGTGTTAATTCTCCTTGCTCAATACGCCAACTCGGCATCCAAACATTATAAATAAATAACAAGGAACACACCAAAATTTAAGCAATTGAAAGCAAGCTAATGGCCACAGAAAGAAGAAGGTGGCAGCAAGTTGTGGTGAAGGAAAGAAAGTAGATAATATTCCATATTTTGATAAATAAAATATATGTGTTAATAGATTCAATGATCTGTAGGCAGAGAGGAGATGCATGTGATTTGGGAATTCAATTAAGATTTTGGAGTTTTTAATATTTTATTTTATTTTTTTGAATATAATTTAACTGTATGGAGTTCAAAATTGCTGTTTTTATACTATAAGTTCGGATTTCATATGATTTTTGTTCTAATGTAAACCACTTATTCCCAAACCCATATAATGAATTGAAAACCCTGGACCTAATTGGGCCAGATTGATGGAGGGCTTGATTTCCTTCAGATGCTGTCCTCCGTCGATCTATAGCGAGCATGAGTGAACGGCTGAGATTTGACTTGAAAGTTGTCTTCTTGAGCGTGTGGACCTCAATGGGTTGGTTTGGAGGCGGAAGCCGAGCTATCTGCAAAGAAGTCCCGAGGTGGATGACCACCGTAGGACCCTCCGACAATCAAGTTAGCCGAGAAATTTGAGCAGAGTAGTGGCATATTGGATTTGAGTTGCGTTACCTGAGTCGTCTGAGAGAGGGGTTTCATAGTGGTCGCATGGAGCGAGCAGGCGTAAGATCTTCGCCTTCGGTTGCGCCTCTGACGTCACGTGCGCATAAATGACGGGATCCCCCATTAATGATGGGATACGCTCATTAATGGGGGATGCGCCAACGTGGGACACGGGACGTAGGGCGGCGGCTATCTCGCTTTGGCGAGATACGCGGAGCCGTCGCGGAGACGCTAGGGCTCTGCAATCTCGGTTGATCGGGGAAAGTCGAGGAAGCTCGGTACGCTTGGAGCTCGGAGACGAGCGGGAGGCCGAGAAAGCTTGGAGACGAGCGGGATAACGAGTAGGAGGCCGAGGAAGCTCGGCATGCTCGGGGCTCGGAGACGAGTTGTTGGTAGTTTCTTAGGTGAAAATGGAATGTCTTCAGGGGGTCTCCCGAAAGGTCGGATGCACTCAACGAGGAGGGGCCCCAGAGGTTGTTCCCGACGCGGCTCATTTATTCCACCCCGCAGGGTCTGAGACACGTCACCTGCCACGTGTCATAATCTGAGGAGACACTACTTGTGAGCATCATCATTAACCCCCTACTCTCGTTCCGACCTATCCAAGGATCAGGTCGAGAGTGGTCTGCTCGGTCTTCCTTCTGCTCAATTTGACGCCAAGGAATCGTAATACGGATTGCCCGGGGATGGCATGACATTTGGTGGTTACGCCGTTTCGATCCTTGAGCCTACGTGTCATCTCATCGTTCGCCTAAATCTTCGCGCACATCCCTTACGGCATCAGCGGATCAATGAAGTGGTCGCTCTTTAAAGAGGGTACGCCGTTTCACACGTTAGTCTGTTGGGCTGCAGGCCACGTGTCCGACGTGGGTTGGCGGACGCGACAGGATGTCGCTGTCACCTGCAACCTAAAGGGCATCCCCAATGGCCGATTGCCACGTGGAGCCTCGATGGCTGGCAGGCACGACGCTTTGTTTTGGCGGGAATCGATTTGGGCCATTGGATGCTTTCTGTGGAGCGTATAAGTAGGAGGGGACCCCCCAGGGCCAACACTTCCACCATAATCTACCCTCATTGTCAAGGATTGCCCAACGCTCCTTCCTTTTAGATAGGATCACCTGTGCTTTTTCCTCGGCCAGCCTATTCCTTTTAGTCAGGTTAGATGTCTTCATTAGAGGAGTTTGTAGAGATAGTTAGGTTAGCTTCGTGCTTTTTCCTCGGCCAGCCTATTCCTTTTAGTCAGGTTAGATGTCTTCATTAGAGGAGTTTGTAGAGATAGTTAGGTTAGATTCGGACGATGAGGCTCCAGTTGTTGGAACTGAGTCCAGGGGGTCTTCCCCCTCTTCGGCTTCAGATAGCCAAGAGGGTTCATCTTCTATGTCGGGTTTGCATCCGAGAGTCAGGGCCGCCCCCGCCACCCGCCGTCGGGCGACGACAAGGGCTCCTAAGGTGCGCATCGGGAATGCCCGTGATGCGCCCTCCGTCTTGAGGGATATGGACGAGCTTGCCGAGATCCAGGCTCGATTCCATATTCCCTCTAATTATTCTCTTCGTTTAGCCAGAGAGGGTGAACGGACGGACCAGGTGCAGGGCAAAGAAATTGCCATGTATTTGAAAGCATTCTGGGTGGTAATGCGTCTGCTCTTCCCAACCGAGGTATGTGGGGTGTTTCGCTGCTTCCATCTTGTCCCGGGCCATCTCGTGCCGAACTCGTGGAGAATTCTCCTCGGGTTTCTAGTCTGGTTGAAACTTGAAAATATCTCTTTTAGCTTGACTCTCCTAGTTTCCTTTCTCTATTATAAGAATTACCCCGGCACCAGCAAAGATGAGCCGAGCTGGGTGTATTTTTCTTTCAAAAAACGCAAGGATGGGGTGGCAGGCTCAGGGGTAGTAGTCGTCCCCTCTTCCATTCACGAATGGAAGGAGAAGTTTGTATTCGTAGGGCCACCCGAGGGCGAGAATTGGCCTGTGCCTACACAGTGGCACAGGGCCGACTGTCCGAGGGTGAAACCGTCGTCCTCACCTGAGGCGAGGGCAGTATCCATGTGGGAGCCGATCCAGCGTGCCGACGTCCTGCTTTCCGAGCAGGTTCTTAGCTGGGTCGGGCTCAGCCCCGCGCGTTTCATGGGTAAGTTAGGTCTTTGGACGATCTAATTAGACTTGAATAAATTTATGTTGTCCTTTTAGCATCATTAACTCTTTTTGCAGGGCAAATGGACCGATCCAAGATCCTGGCCACCATAGTCGCGACGTTGCAGAAGAAGGCCGGGGGCGTGAGCTTGTCCCGAGTCGGCCCGAGCTCGGTCCCGAGACCGTCTCCCCCGGAAAGGCTTTCTGCAGCGCCTCGAGCCCCTGATGACCGCCGTGGGGGAGCCAAAAGCATGCATGAGACCCTGCGCCCCGGGCGAGGGAGGAGGAGGAGGAGAAAGCCGAGGTTCCCCTCAAGAGGAAAAAGACGATCTCCCGCCTGCCGCCCACTGAGATTCCTGAGGGGATTCCTATGCAGGAGGGGGATGTCTGCTTTGTGGTCCCCTGAGGCTTTCCGTCACCAACAGCTTGCTTTCTGACATAGAGCAATCGGCCGGTGGCAAAATTCCCCAGGGGATCCTAAAGGCCCAAGTGGCCGCCATTGCTCAGGAGGCGGTTCAGGTCGGTATCCATTTCCTTTAAGGATTTTCTAAAGTACTCTTTCTTAGTTTGAATGTTTCTAACTCTTTCTGCTGCTTTCTTCAGGTCCTCCAACACTACGCCCTCATCATAAATATAGAATCCGAGGAGATTGCCGCGACCATGAGGAAGGCGGGGGAATCGTCTTCGTGGGAGGAGGGTCTGCACCTTGAGATGCAGCAGAAGAAGGAGAAGACAATCGCCCTCAAAACCTGTATGATAGCGAGCCGTTAACGGTCTCCAAGTGCAAGGAGTCCCAACGACTTCTGAGTGAGTCCAACTAAGCCATCCAGGCTAAGTTGGAGGATTTGGGTAAGCGCTATGGCACAATGAAGAAGTCAAGGGATGCCAGCAAGAGGGAAAACGAGGCGGCGCTTGAGGCAGCAAAGCTCGGCGAGCTCCGAGCTTTGAAGTCTGTGAAGAGATATAAGGCGTCAGACCAGTTCTATGCCGACATCGCCGATGCCTCGGTCATCATTTGGCACGAGGCTCTCGATGCCGTCAAGGCGTTGATGCCGGAGTTTGCTGATGGTGAGCTTCGCGCCAGAGTCCTGCTCTCCATGGATACGCCGCCAGTGGCTGGCGCCAGGGCGGCTATCGAGGGAGAGGTGGTTATAGAGGTAGAAGCCCCGGCCCCTGAGGGTGGTGCCGAGCAAGACGATACCCCGTTAGAGCCTGCAGCCTGAGCCTTTTTTGTTTTTTTTTTTTGAATTTCGTAAGCCTCTAGGCACTTTTTGTAAGGCTGAGGAACCTAAAATAACTTATAAAAATTTCTGGAATATGAATAAAGCTGAACTTATTTTCCTCTGCATAACTTTTGTGCCTTCTATGTGAGTATTTCAGCTCGTCGGTCTTTTTCTTAAATTGAGTGTTAGGCCGTAGGCCGATGACCGACTTTGTAGATGACGATTGTGCGTCAAATGTAACTCGATTAATTGCCAAGTGTAGGAAGGTCGGTGCCCTCCCGCTCCCTATAGTCGAGGTGGCGATCGTTCATTTAGGATGAATCAAAGGATATCCAAGTATTGGAAGGTCGGTACTAGTCTATTCCTCAATGTTTGGTTGACGACCACGTCTCTTAGCATGAGTTGAAAAACAGCTAAATTAGAATAGGTCGGCATTGATTGATTCCTCCTTGTCGTGGTGCCTAGACTTGTGTCTTCGTAGGGTAGGAAGCTAGCCCTCGGAGATTAGCCAGTCAGGAATCTGCACAGTGGCCTCTTTTGGAGGGCTTTTGATTCTTAGCGTAGATGGGTAAGAATCTACCCGCTAAGGATGGACCGGGCAAGGAAGCTACTCGGTGACCTCGGGATAATGGCTTTTGATCCTTGGCATAGATGTGTAGGAATCTACCCGCTAGGAATGGACCGGGCAGGGAAGATGCTCTGTGGCCTCGAGATGATGGTTTTGATCCTTAGCATAAATGGATAAGAGTCTACCCGCTAGGGATGGGCCGAGCAGGGAATCTTCTCGGTGGCCTTGGGATGAGGGTTTTTAATCCTTGGCGTAGATAGGTAGGAATCTAGCCGCCAGGCATGGACCGGGCAGGGAAGCTGCTCGGTGGCCTCGAGATGAGGGCTTCAATCCTTAGTGTAGATGGGTAAGAATCTACCCGCTAGGGATGGACCAGGCAGGGAAGTTGCTCGGTGGCCTCGAGATGAGGGCTTTTGATCCTTGGCATAGATGGATAGGAATCTACCCTCCAGGGATGGACTGGGCAGGGAAGCTGCTCTATGGCCTCGAGATGAGGGCTTCGATCCTTAGCGTAGATGGGTAGGAATCTACCCGCTAGGGATGGACCGGACAGGGAAGTTTCTCGGTGGCCTCGGGATGAAGGCTTTTGATCTTTGGCATAGATGGGTAAGAATCTACCCGCCAGGGATGGACTAGGAAGGGAAGCTGCTCGGTGGCCTCGAGATGAGGGCTTCGATCCTTAGCGTAGATGGATATGAATCTACCCGCCAGGGATGGACCGGACAGGGAAGCTGCTCGGTGGCCTCGTAAGAAGGGCTTTAGATCCTTGGCTAAGATGGGTAGAAATCTACTCGCCAGGGATGTGTTAGTGTATATGCCTTAGAGGCCATTACTGTATCATACTAGTTTGTATATTACTTGATGGAAGCTTGGGATATTCACAGTTGTATATACAATCTTGCTCGAAATGGTAGTATGCTACTTGGTTTGTCTCTGCTTTAATATGTGCATGTGTTTCTTTTAGCATATCGCTGATATACATATTAGTAGAGCCCTTAGGATCTTTGCTTGATTACCAGCGTTGTGATGGAGCTCACACTCGTGGGAGCTGGGTGATCTATAAGCACATCCTTATACAGGTCCCTAATCGTTGGACTATCGAGACAGGGCATCGATACTCCGGAGTAGACTAGCGTATGTGCTTCTCATCCCAGTATGGGAGACGGTCTGTCCCACAGCCGTCAGTACGTCGTACTTGAGATAGTATGCGGGTGCTCGTTAGGTTACGAGTACACTGGACAGGACTCGTCGGGAACTGTTGGTTGGTATTATACCTATCGTCAGTTATCAGTTCCTAGGTGACATGAGTACAGCTTAGTCCGCAGACTTGACATTGTCACTTCGCCTCGAGTGTGTTCCCACTGCACTTTGATTGCTACCCTACCACGGCTCAAAGGAGTCGTGCAAACAGGTAGTTTTTGGGTGCAGTCCCGAAGCACTTGGAGGCAGTGACGGTTAGAAAGGATTCGTCTCGCCCGGTATTAGGGGTTGACATCGCGCTGTGTCCAGGAGAGCCATTACACGAGTAGTCCCTGGCCAGGGCAAGCGAGATATACTGGTAGGTTTCCGGTGTTATCTCAGGGTGTTCTGGGCTACACTCCGACACGACTTGTACCGCTATTAGGGGGCTGACGTTCACCGCCCCCTAGGCCCGCCATGCGATGTATCAAACGAACAGACCGGACTGTACGGAGATTGTCACATACAGGCTCAGTAGGAGTTCAGATGGGGTTCACCTCGTCAGTCTTCTTATCGACATCTACCTGGGGACCGTTACGTACAGCTAGTGCCGCTTGCGGTCTGTGGTTAAACCCACTGCCAGCGTAGTGTCGAGTCTTTAGAGTCCCACACAGAGAGCTATTCGCCTTTGGGCAAAATGAGTAGAGGTCGCATGGTTTTGCGACAGGGTTCGTTCACATCCGTGCACTTGTGCACGTTTGCTGTCCGGACAGCTTATACTAGCGGGCTTTGGTTGAAGCCGGATCTTAGTATATGATTTGAGATTGGCTTTTTCTCTTTGTATTCGTGTTCCTCGGATCACGAATACGGGTGCGTATGCACAGTTGCTTGAGACAGAGGGAGAGGACATTGATTAGGGTTAATGACTATTGTCATTTTTATTAACCCTAATGATTATGTGTGTATTATGGTTAATTGATATTAGTTTAATAATTGTGCATGGTTATGGTTGTTGACCATTTGACCCATCTTGACTTGTTGACCTTGTTGACACTTTGACCATCATCATTTCATTTGGAAGATGCTCTTTGATCCTTGCAATTTGCATTAAAAATGAAATGATAATGGTCATGTCTTGATTAACCATGACAATTATCTAGCTAATTATCTAATTACAATAATTCACACATATATGTGAGAATGGTTTATTTTATTCTCATTCTAGATTTTACTTTATCTCTCTTGTTCTTCCTCTCCCTCAAGCTCTCCCCTCTCATGTGTTGAGAAACACTTGAGCTTGAGAAAAACCCCTTCTTGATAATCTTTACTCTCATCTAGGGTTCAAGGATTAGCACTTCTTGCACCCTAGTTACTTCTAGCTTGGAGTTGAAGCCAAAGGTTGAGGCTTTCGGGTGGATCTTTCTTCGACGTGAGAAGACGACAAAGGTGACCTCCTTCCACAACTCCAAGGAGCAAGGAGAGAAGGACATAAAGCCCAAGGTATAACCTTTCTAGCACTTAGCTAGTTTCTAGTTAGCTTTAGCTTGTTTTTGTTTAGCAAAGATCCTTCATAGTCTAGTCCATGTTGCCTAAGCTCATAAAAATTCGTTTTTTATTCCGTTTTCCGCCTTCCCGCAAGTACCGGGGTGGGCAACGTGGACTTACAGTTGTATCAGAGCCTAACTAAACATAAACTAGCCAGGTAGTAGAGTTATCGAAGTTCGAATAAAAAAAAAATTCGAAAAACCGAGTTTTCAAAACCCTAAGTTTCTGTTAAATTTTTTTCTGTTCAAAATAAAATTTGTCATACTCCAAAAATCATCTCAGGGTTTTGTAAAGAAAGCCACCAAAAACGATCCAGTGATTCGACCGAAGAGCCGCGGTTCCGCGGCAATAGCAAGCTATTGCCGCGCAACCGCGGCCGTCTTGGCTCTTCACTGGGTCGAGTTTGGTGCAGTGTATTTCTGGCTTGGTTTTAGGATTTTTAAGATGGTTTATATGTTCCCAGATTTTCCAGTATAGAAATTTGTTTTTGGGGGCCTATAAATCCGTATTTTTTTCCGAACTTCAATACATTTTGACTAAAAGGTTATATCTGTGATGTTTATATGTATTGAACGTCGGCTAATCGATATATGTCGATTAGTCGGGGTTATACATATCTGTGATCTGTGAATGATGATGGTATGTGTATATGAATGGGTTGGATTGTCGCGGATGAATAGCCGGGGTGGATGTGAGATGAGTGTTTCTTTTTCTTTCATTCATTGTAACATGTAAATTGATGTAATATTATTATTTGTTTGGCCGCACAACCGGGTCGGGGTTGTAGCCGTCATTGTATAATTCTTTTTACTATTTTTGCTCCTAGGATAGACCCATGGAGGGGGTGCACAAACTACCGGGTATCTCGAAGTGCCGAGTGGCCTACTCACGGTGTTGAGGGAGGTTGCTTCGCTTCGGGTACTTGGCGGGTAGTTTGCCGCACCCGTAGGGGTCTTGGGTGGGGTATTGGCTATTCACCGCGACCGTGTAATCCGCTTTTCGTTGCAGGCTCGAACGGATTGCGGATTCCTAGTATATCCAATGTATTCATCTGTGATCTGTAATGTCTATCATTGCTATATATTTATATATGATAACTATTTAGGCGTTGCTTATGTTTTACAGCCGCGCTAGCCCAGCCCCCGCTCTGTCGTTAGTTAGGTAACCTAACGGGTGATGACGGGGCCCCGTGGCGAATGCGAATGGCATAAGCGTACGTCATATTTTAGTTGTTTTCTGCAATGGTAGGATTAAATGATGGGACGCATTAAAAGAACTAATGCAAGAAAATAAACCTAGTAAAAGTCGATTGGAACACTTTGAAAACCACTCGGTTCTTTTCAAAACTAAACTTTTAAACGCGGAGCTTGAACCACTCCTTTTAAAAGCTATCTTGTTCCATCGATTATATCAAGTTCACTACGTTCACAGTTTCGCCAATACCATTCGTAGCCCTCCGTCGTTTCGTATGGATATTCAATAGTATTCAAGCTATGTTTGTTGACCTTCGTCAAGGCATAGTGATTGGTAGCTATTGGGTGTTCATATGTAGCATAGATAGATGCGTTGGTTTGGGACAGTCGTACTACCTTGTTGACCTTCGTCAAGGGTATGTACGGGTGGGTTCAAATTAACCTGGATAATGACGGGTAGAACTTGACATGTGACTTATGATTTGTTGACCTTCGTCAAGGTCATAAGAGCATGGGGCAAAAATCCACATCGGGAGTTTCATAAGTACTGAAAATTGCTAGCGCTGCATACCATTTGGAGTGTGATGATTCTGGTAGGATTCTTTCGGTTTTATCACGCGATGATATTTGGATCCCGATCCTACTGTGAGTATATGCTACTCCTCGGGAAAACTCTCACTTAACGATCAATGCTATAAACCTAGTAGGTGTCTAAAAAGGTGTTAGCGGGGCTACGTCCACAGGGAAAAGAGGTTACTTAATTAAGAAACTTCGCGAAAGCGTTGGAAAACCTCCCTCGAAGTACCGACACTGGCCTGGCTGAACGGTTAAGCAAGTATTGTACAGTGAGATTGATCCTGACTAATCCTTCCTTTATGGTTTGAGGAGGGATTCGAGAGACAGTGGGAGCCATCCTGTTTAGATAAATTAAAAACCAATCTAAACTTGCAAGAGCATCATGCTAAGTGTTTTCTTCTCTCTCTCTTAATTGCAGCGACCCAGTGACCGCACCTAGGTTACATCTAGATAATAAAATGACTGAATCTGACTGTTATGACTGGCAAAGGTCTGTCCAGATGTCCATTGCCCAGGACAAGCTGGGACACCTCTTGACTGATCCAACCCCTGCCGTCTCAGGTCCAGTTTCCCCTGTCACGGATATTGATATTCGTAGGACATCGGAAGAAGACTATGCGAAAGCCAAGTGCCTCGTGTTAGCCTCAGTTGATGGTATATACCAGAGGCAGCACGAGAAGATGGACTCAGCTTCTATCTTCCTCCATAACAAAGTTTTATATGGAGAGCAATCTCGTATCGCAAGATATGAGACCTCGAACGAATTGCTTCCAGCAAGGTTGGCTATCGGGTCATCTGTAGGGGGCAACGTCCTTACAGAGACCAGCTCTTTTGAGCTCTCGGACCTGAAGACCACGTTGAAGAACGGGTCAGATGCCGACTCAGTTCAACAGTCTCTACCTACTACCCTAAAGGAAACTAGGGAAGTAGAAAGAAAGGGAAGGGCAGAAGTTTCAGGAACAGATGTAGTAAAAGAAGGATGTTCCTATTGTTACGGGAATGAACATGGGCAGAAGGATTGCAGGGCTTGTAAAGCCAGTAGCCAGAATTCGAAGCATGTTGTGGCTTCGGCTTCGGGTGTGTTTGTGATAGAGAACTGTATGTCAGTTAACCCTACTTCCTGGGTATTGGATACCGGATCAGGATCTCATATCTGTAATTTGTTACAGTCTTTGAGAAACCGTAGGGTTATTAGAAAAGGTGATATGACTCTCAGGGTTGCTAACGGAATGAGCATGTATGCTGAATCCGTAGGGGAATATCATCTAGGACTGACAACTGGACAGATATTGATTCTGCGTGACTGTTTTTATGTGCCAGGTGCGACATGTAATATCATATCTGTATCCTTAATTTCTAAGGAAGGATATGATTTTACTTTTGTAAGCGATGTAGTTAAATCCACCTAAATCAAGTTCTGATTGGGTTAGGTACATTACAAAACAGTATATACGTATTGAATCAAGCTCAGATCTTCAGTGTACAGAACACACTTAAAAGAAAGTCTCCGGAAACAAATCAGGCTTTCTTATGGCATTGTAGACTGGGTCACATTAATGAGACACGGTTGACAAAGTTACATAAAGAGGGATACTTGAATCCGTTTGAGTATCAGTCTTATGCCATTTGTGAATCTTGTCTCATGGGAAAGATGACAAAGACTCTGTTCACTGGACACGGAGAAAGAGAAAGCGAGCTCTTGGGACTCATACACAGTGATGTGTGTGGTCCAATGTCTACACATGCGCGAAGTGGTTATTCATACTTCATTACTTTTACCGATGATTTCTCTAGGTATGGGCATGTCTTCTTGATGAAGCACAAATCCGAGGCCTTTGAGAAATTTCAAGAATACAATAATGAACTTGAAAAACAAACAGGCAAAAGTATCAAGACACTGAGATCTGATCGAGGTGGTGAATACTTGAGTGCCGAGTTTTTGGGCTATTAAAAGAGAATGGAATTCTCTCTCAGCTTACTCCTCCATACACACCACAACACAACGGTGTATCGGAAAGGCGGAATCGAACCCTATTGGATATGGTTCGTTCCATGATGAGTAAGGCTGAGTTGCCGCGATTTTTCTGGGGTTATGCGCTAGAAACAGCTGCATATCTCTTGAACAAGGCTCCAACCAAGACTGTGCCTACCACCCCATATCAGATATGGAGTGGGAAGAAACCCTGTCTCAAGTACCTTAAGACATGGGGATGTCCAGCTTTTGTAAAAAAGCAGCATGCGGACAAGCTCGAGGCACGCTCAGTACTGTGTAAGTTTGTGGGATACCCAAAGAACTCCAGGGGGTATCTTTTCTATTCCGCAGAGGAACAAAAGGTTTTTGTTTCTCAGCATGCCCACTTCATGGAAACTGAATTTTTAGAAAATCAGATAAGTGGGAGCGCAATAGAACTGGAAGAAATTCCAGAACCACAAGCTATTACTGAAAGCTTGGAAGAACCAGAAGTTTCAAGAGAACCGAACATCCCAGCACCACTCCGCAGGAGTAGTAGGCAGTCTCATCCGCCCGAGAGATACTACGGTTTTCTCATAGACGGGGATAGAGAGGATTGCACCATGGATTATGGTGAGCCTACTAGCTTCCAGCAAGCCATCCAGAGCGGCGACTCGGTAAAATGGATGGATGCAATGCGGGCCGAGATGGAGTCCATGTACACCAACAAAGTTTGGACTTTGGACTTTGCTCCAGAAGGGGTAAAACCCGTAGGCTGCAAATGGATCTTCAGAAAGAAGATTGGTGTAGATGGGCAGGTTGAGACCTATAAAGCTAGACTTGTTGCAAAGGGTTTTCGTCAAAGACCTGGTTTGGACTATGACGAGACCTTTTCTCCAGTGGCTATGCTGAAATCCATTCGGATCCTCCTTACCATTGCTGCCTTCCACGATTATGAAATCTGGCAGATGGACGTAAAGACGGCTTTCCTAAATGGAAATTTGGAAGAGTGCGTCTATATGGATCAGCCGGAGGGATTCATTCAGAGTGGGAGCAGCGGTAGAATGTGCAAGTTGCTAAAGTCCATCTATGGACTTAAGCAAGCATCGTGGAGTTGGAACATCTGCTTTGATGATACTGTCAAAGAATTCGACTTTATCAAAAACCCAGATGAACCATGCATTCACAGTAAGATTGTAGGGAGAACTGTATTCCTCGTCTTGTACGTGGATGACATTCTCTTAATAGGAAATGATATTCCTATGCTACAGTCAGTCAAAGGATTCTTGTCACAGAGGTTCTCCATGAAGGACCTGGGCGATGCCAACTACATTCTGGGGATCCAGATCTATCGTGATAGATCTAAGAGGATGTTGGGACTTTCACAGTCAAGGTACATCGACACCATACTGAAAAGATTCAGTATGGAAGATTCCAAGGGCGGTAATCTACGGCTTGTCACGGGATCACCCTCTCCAAAGAGATGTCTCCCAAGACTGATTTGGAGAGAGATCGCATGTCTATTATACCCTACGCTTCTGCAGTAGGCTCTATAATGTATGCGATGTTGTGTACCAGACTAGATGTAGCATACGTATTGAGCGTTGTAAGCCGGTATCAGTCAAACCCAGGGGAGAAACACTGGATAGTGGTAAAGAACATTCTCAAGTACCTGAGAAGGACTAAGGAGATGTTCTTGGTGTATGGCGGAAAAGACCTCCAGCTTGAGGCCTTTGCTGACTCCAGCTTCCAGAGTGACAAGGATGACTCCAAGTCCATGTCGGGTTATGTCTTTACCCTCAATGGAGGGGCGGTTTGCTGGAAGAGTTCCAAGCAGAAGACCGTTGCTGACTCAACTATGGAAGCGGAGTACATAGCTGCTTGCGATGCCGCAAAGGAAGCTGTCTGGATGAAGAAGTTCCTCACGGAGCTTCAGGTGGTTCCTACCATTGTTGATCCAATACCGCTGTATTGTGACAACAACGGTGCTATAGCTTTAGCGAAGGAACCCAGGTCCCATCAGAAGTCCAGGCACATTTTAAGGCGGTATCACCTGATCAGGGAGATCGTGGATCGCCAGGAGATCGAGGTTCGGAGGGTTGCTTCAGAAGATAACACAGCAGATCCATTCACCAAGGCCTTGCCCCAGACTCAGTTCGAGCGGCTGATCGAGATGATAGGTCTTCGATACGCCAGTACATGGCCTTAGTGCAAGTGGGAGATTGTTAGTGTATATGCCCTAGAGGCCATTACTGTATCATACTAGTTTGTATATTACTTGATGGAAGCTTGGGATATTCACAGTTGTATATACAATCTTGCTCGAAATGGTAGTATGCTACTTGGTTTGTCTCTGCTTTAATATGTGCATGTGTTTCTTTTAGCATATCGCTGATATACATATTAGTAGAGCCCTTAGGATCTTTGCTTGATTACCAGCGTTGTGATGGCGCTCACACTCGTGGGAGCTGGGTGATCTATAAGCACATCCTTATACAGGTCCCTAGTCATTGGACTATCGAGACAGGGCATCGATACTCCGGAGTAGACTAGCGTATGCGCTTCTCATCCTAGTGTGGGAGACGGTCTGTCCCACAGCCGTCAGTACGTCGTACTTGAGATAGTATGCGGGGCTCGTTAGGTTATGAGTACACTGGACAGGACTCGTCGGGAACTGTTGGTTGGTACTATACCTATCGTCAGTTATCAGTTCCCAGGTGACATGAATACAGCTTAGTCCGCCGACTTGACACTGTCACTTCGCCTCGAGTGTGTTCCCACTGCACTTTGATTGCTACCCTACCACGGCTCAAAGGAGTCGTGCAAACATGTAGTTTTTGGGTGCAGTCCCGAAGCACTTGGAGGCAGTGACGGTTAGACAGGATTCGTCTCTCCCGGTATTGGGGGTTGACATCGCGCTGTGTCCAGGAGAGCCATTACACGAGTAGTCCCTGGCCAAAGCAAGCGAGATATACTGGTAGGTTTCCAGTGTTATCTCAGGGTGTTCTGGGCTACACTCCGACACGACTTGTACCGCTATTAGGGGGCTGACGTTCACCGCCCCCTAGGCCCGCCATGCGATGTATCAGACGAACAGACCGGACTGTACGGAGATTGTCACATACAGGCTCAGTAGGAGTTCAGATGGGGTTCACCTCGTCAGTCTTCTTATCGACATCTACCTGGGGACCGTTACGTACAGCTAGTGCCGCTTGCGGTCTGTGGTTAAACCCACTGCCAGCGTAGTGTCGAGTCTTTAGAGTCCCACACAGAGAGCTATTCGCCTTTAGGCAAAATGAGTAGAGGTTGTATGGTTTTGCGACAGGGTTCGTTCACATCCGTGCACTTATGCACGTTTGCTGTCCGGACAGCTTATACTAGCGGGCTTTGGTTTAAGCCGGATCCTAGTATATGATTTGAGATTGGCTTTTTCTCTTTGTATTCGTGTTCCTAGGATCACGAATACGGGTGCATATGCACAGTTGCTTGAGACAGAGGGAGAGGACTTTGATTAGGGTTAATGACTATTGTCATTTTTATTAACCCTAATGATTTTGTGTGTATTATGGTTAATTGATATTAGTTTAATAATTGTGCATGGTTATGGTTGTTGACTATTTGATCCATCTTGACTTGTTGACCTTGTTGACACTTTGACCATCATCATTTCATTTGGAAGATGCTCTTTGATCCTTGCAATTTGCATTAAAAATGAAATGATAATGGTCATGTCTTGATTAACCATGACAATTATCTAGCTAATTATCTAATTACAATAATTCACACATATATGTGAGAATGGTTTATTTTATTCTCATTCTAGATTTTACTTTCTCTCTCTTGTTCTTCCTCTCCCTCAAGCTCTCCCCTCTCATGTGTTGAGAAACACTTGAGCTTGAGAAAAACCCCTTCTTGATAATCTTTACTCTCATCTAGGGTTCAAGGATTAGCACTTCTTGCACCCTAGTTACTTATAGCTTGGAGTTGAAGCCAAAGGTTGAGGCTTTCGGGTGGATCTTTCTTCGACGTGAGAAGACGACAAAGGTGACCTCCTTCCACAACTCCAAGGAGCAAGGAGAGAAGGACATAAAGCCCAAGGTATAACCTTTCTAGCACTTAGCTAGTTTCTAATTAGCTTTAGCTTGTTTTTATTTAGCAAAGATCCTTCATAGTCTAGTCCATGTTGCCTAAGCTCATAAAAATTCATTTTTTATTCCATTTTCCGCCTCCCCACAAGTACCGGGGTGGGCATCGTGGACTTACAGGATGGACTGGGCAGGGAGCTGCTTGGTAGCCTCAGAATGAGGGCTTTTGATCCTTGGCGTAGATGGGTAGGAATCTACCCGCCAAGGATGGACCGGGCAGGGAAGCCGCTCGGTGGCCTCGAGATGAGGTCTTCGATCCATAGCGTAGATGGGTAGGAATCTACCCGCTAGGGATGGACCGGACAGGGAAGCTGCTCGGTGGCCTCGGGATGAGGGCTTTTGATCCTTGGCGTAGATGGGTAGGAATCTACCCGCCAGGGATGGACCGAGCAGGGAAGATGCTCGGTGGCCTCGAGATGAGGGCTTCGATCCTTAGCGTAGATGGGTAGGAATCTACCCGCTAAGGATGGTCCGGGCAGGAAAGCTGCTCGGTGACCTCGGGATGAGGGATTTTGATACTTGGCGTAGATGGGTAGGAATCTACCTGCTAGGGATGGACCGGACAGGGAAGCTGCTCGGTGGCCTCGAGATGAGGGCTTCGATCCTTAGCATAGATGGGTGGGTATCTACCCGCTAGGGATGGACCGAGCAGGGAA
The DNA here is from genome assembly GCA_030015575.1 of Agapanthus africanus. Lineage (NCBI taxonomy): Eukaryota > Viridiplantae > Streptophyta > Magnoliopsida > Asparagales > Amaryllidaceae > Agapanthus > Agapanthus africanus. The sequence continues at coordinate 94,918,637 of JASDDO010000014.1, forward strand.
GCTGCTCGGTGGTCTCGAGATGATGGATTTTGAGAATCCACTGCGCCTTCCTGGGGAGTCATTCAAACTTCCGCGGCCGCATTGGCGGGAGTGAGGGTGTCGTTCAAACTTCCGTAGGCCGCCCACTGAGGCAGGCATGGCCGACACGTGGTCGTTCCATATCAGGAAGCTGAGAAATCCCGTGACAAGTGGCGAGTAGACTTTCGGCCATTGGAGGACTTCGTTGAGGCTATAATTAGTGGAGGTATGTTGGATTCTTTCTAGCATCGTGTTTCTGAAGATGGCCGGACGTCTGTGTGTGCTCATCAGCGAGATAATTTCTCATGACGATGTGTACCTTTACAACCTCGACCGATCCGAACAGCCGTATGAGGCAGTGATAGATCGTGTGGATGTCCACTTTGGACGCTTTCTTCCCCAGCTGTAGGGCGTTTTTCGTCACCCTATTGAGATGGGAATACGTGCGCGCTTGTCAGGCGCATTACAGATTCTCCCTGCCTAAGGCTGGGGTTTATTGATTGTGGGGATCCGAATCTCCGGCAGCCATGAACTAAGCTGTCGTTAATTATCTCTCATCTTTGGAGCGAGAGAACTTCCGATTGACGGGTTAAAAAGGTCATGCGAACTCAACATGCAGTGTTGTGTTTTGACGGGGTTTTGGATATATCGGGGGCCCCGCAGAGTTTTTACGGAGGTCCCGCTATCCGGATAGCAGGCTGGGGGTCAAGAGGGCTAGCAGCCCCTTGCGGGGTGCAGGCAGCGCTCCGTTAGAAATTTTTTATAACAGGGACAGTGTTTTTAGTGTGGAGTGTGTAAAATGAGGGAAAAATGGCATCCAAAGGACGCGTGGGTGCCAGCGCCCCACGTCCCTAGCATGCAGGCGCCGGGCGCCGGACACCGGACGCCGGGCTCTGGGTGCCAGAGCGTCAGCGCCCCACATGCCTGGCATGCGGGCGCTACGCGTCAGAGTGCCAGCGCTTCACATGCCTGGCACGCGGGCGCTAGGCGTCAGCAGCAAAAGGGACTTGGTCCCTGCACTGGAAGCTGTGCTCCTGAAAGAAAATATTTATTATTTTGTGTGTGTGTGTGTGTATATATATATATATATTTGAGGAGTTGGACTCCTAAGATATTTGGAGTTGATGAAAGGGGCTTCTCCCTTAAGCCCTGGTTCTTCCCCAAAGTAGGGTTCTTGGAAATGGGTCTCCTTCGTCCTCTTCTATTGGCTGGATCTTGAAGAACAAGAAGTATGGGATTTTAAAAATCTTTCCTTTTTGAGATCTTATAGAAGATCTGAGCTCCCCTTTATGAGTTTTGTGGTGAAAAACTATTTATTTTTGGAGAAGGAAGAGTAAAACTCTTGATTTAATTCAAAAGAGGAGAAGGTTTAGAACCTTCAGGAAGGAGAAGGAGGCAAAAAAACCCTAACCTTTTTTAGAGAAATGAAAAGTGTATGCTTTATTCATCATCATATTGTCTTATATAGGCTTACACATTTACATATAGCCACTTGGGCTTTACAAAATGGCATTTTTCCCATCCCATGCCTCATGTGCTCATTTCTTTTGCACATAAGCCATGGGCTTTACAAAAATTTGGCTTTATGCCCATTTTTCTTACATTCATGCATAAAAAAATTACATCAAAATTATTTATTATATGATTTTTTATTTCGGCATGGGCGAGGCCGGCCGCGGGGTTCGACTTGGTCATGGGCCCACTTGCTTGGGTTTGAACCCGCTTACTTGGGGTTGACCTTGACTTTGACTTGGTCAAATAGGGTGTAAATTTTGATCCCAACAAAGTGCTCCCCATGAATAAATACACACCGTACATGAGTTGCGTGCATGAAATTGATGGATCTTGAAGCTGCACTTCGAAGTAGAACATCATTCCGGGGGCAGAGCATCCCTCGGGGAGCATGATTCCCGGGGATCGGAGCATCATTCCGATTTGCGGAGCATAATTCCTAGGTTGGAGTATCATTCCGAAGAGTCAGAGCATAATTCTGAGGATCAGAGCATAATTCCGAAGAGTCGGAACATAATTCCGAGGATCAGAGCATAATTCCAAAGCGTAGAGGCATGATTCCAGTGATCGGAGCATGATTCCGATGAGCGGAGCATGGTTCCAAAGGGGTCGGAGCATAATTCTGACGAGCGGAGCATGATTCCAAAGGCGTCAGAGCATAATTCCGACGGGCGGCAGACATTCTGATCGAAACATAATTTCGATGCAGAGGTTGATTCCTAGGCGAAGCATAATTCTGATAGGGAAAGCAGATACTCCGAGGCGAAGCATGATTTCGACACGGGCATTCTGAGACGAAGCATGACTTCGATGCAGAGCTTGTTAGTCGACTTGATTCCGAGGCGGAGCTTAATTCCGACGGGGAGGTCGGCGGTTGACTTGATTCCAGGAAGGAGCATAATTCCAACGAGGAGGTCGTTGGTTGACTTGATTCTGAGACGAGGAGGTCGCTGGTTGACTTGATTCCAGGACGGAGCATAATTCCGACGAGGAGGTCGCTGGTTGACTTGATTCCAGGATGGAGCATAATTCTGACGAGGAGGATGCTGGTTGACTTGTCCCCGGCACGGAGTGTCTGTGGTCGACGTTTCCCCGGAACGGAGTGTCACTGGTTTTGATGTAGAGGATGATTCCCAGGCGAATAATAATTCCAACAGGGCAGATGGATACTCCGAAGCGAAGCATGATTTCGACACGGGGTACATTCTGAGATGAAGCATGATTCCGCCGCAGAGGTTGTTGGTTTGATTTGATTTGGGTTGACATCAGCATCGCTATACTAGAATATGGTACTAGAAGCGAATCATCATTTGTCATGGGAGGATTTGGGGATTTTGGTTTTGGTCAGCATCTGCATTGCTGCACTGGAATAATGCCAGGAGCAACTCATCATTTGCCCCGGTAGGATTTGGGAATTGGTGGCTTAGGAGACAGGTTTAGATCCCTATTGTTCATATCTTAATTTTGCATTATTATATCTCCCATTCTTAATCACATTACATATAAATAGGTGCTTTTGATCCATGTCTGCTAAATAGTTGCAGGTTACAGGTTCTCAGATAGTTACAGTGAAATTCATGAAAAGTCGATACAAATGTGAGACTACAACCAACAATAGATGAATCCGTATGATACTGCCTACCAGTTCAAGGAACAAATGAAAATCATTAGACAGTTCAATGCATAAAGCACAAGGGCAGCACAAGATTCAAGTCTTCAACGCGAAACTCACGGCAAAAGTCCACATCATTCTGCACTGTAGGAAATCTGGAAGAAAATAAAAGAGATTCTGAGGGACCAAGTGAAGAAAACAGAAGGAAAAAAGCAACATGAAGCAACCCTGAAGAATTGATCCCAAGACCCCACCAAATGGCCGCGGAACCGCGGCCAAACATGCCTTTCTGTCGCGGAACCGTGGCCATATGGTGCACGTGTCGGTGCATATGTCGGTGGGTGTCGGTACTTTGACCCGGCTTTCTTAGGGTAGTTTGGTAAATTCATGTATGGATCAGAATATAACCTAGGGTTTTTTTCTGTCTATAAATAGGAAAGCCAAAAGCTTAATTAGGCATGCCTCTCTTTACTTTTGTGCCACTTTTTGGTGTGCCTCTTTGGAGGATGCCTCTTTTTAATTTCTAGATTAAAATTTTAATTCAGTTGTAATCGTTGAGAGGTCATCAATAAAAGTAAACTTTTCTTTTATCTTGCATTGTTTTTTTATCTGCAATTTATTACCTGCAATTTCTTATCTGCTCTTTTATTATTTGCAAATTAGTTTATCATTCAAAAAGAAAATATAAAAATGATTTTTATCATCACTTTCCTAATGAGTGAGTAATTCCTCACTTGTTAGGGTTAGGATATGGAAGGTATGACAGAATGAAATCTCTCTCACTCCTTTGTTTGCCAATATAATTTTTAATCAATTAGGACTCTTTTTAATTTAACCACACACCGCTCACTGCGGCACCCTATCCTACATGATAGTGGTGATTCCCTAGTTCGACCGGTTGTGGTTAAATTAACTAGAGGTTAGGGCTAAGAGTTAAGAACGGACGGACAATGACCAAAAGGAAGAAACTATGTTTCCTCCTAATCGTTCTAATCCTCGTTGTTGACTATTACCCTAACACCTATATTCTTAACTAGGGCATTTTTAGCGGTGAGAAGATTCCATATTTCAAACTAACCTAATCCTAACCCTAGCAAGCTTTTTATCAACTTATTCTCATTCATAGATCTTAAAACAAACCACCAAATTTTTGGACTTAACTCGTTAAAACTTAAAGAAAGAACTCCTTCTCCCTGTGGATCGACTCGTACTCAACCGGCTAGCTACCAAGCGACACCGCGGTACTCTTAATTTTAAAACACACACGTACAAAATCATTTCAATCAAATGGCGCCGTTGTCGGGGAGACAGTAGTCTCTTTCTTTGCGTAATTTCGGGTTAATAATAAAAAATAAAAAAAAGAAAATTTAAAAAAATTTGAAAATTTTGAAAAATTTTAAAAAAATAAAAAATAAAAATCATCTTGTTATTTTTGAAAGGTTTTTGTGCAAGTGTGCAGGTTTGGAGCAAACACTGATTCAGATCTGGAGCAAGCCCAGTAAACAAATACAGAAACAGAGAATCTGAACAGACAGAGGAGAACCAAATCAGCACAGAGAAATTTTTTGAAGATCCAAACCAGCTATTGAACCGCGGAACCGCAACATAAGCAGGGGTTTGACCGCGGAACCGCGGTCAAACAGATGACGTCAGCTGTTTGAAAACTCTCTGTGAGTATATTTTTTCTCCTCCTACCCCCAGAACTCCACTGAAATTTTTTTCCTGCAGGTATTCTTTGCACAGCAACTTCTTCTCCTTCTCCAATAATTTTTTTTGTGCAGGATTCTTTGCGCTGCCAAATAAAAAAAATTTTTGCAAGTGTTTTAGATTTTTTGGTGTGTTAACTGCTTTGCATAATTAATACGGACTTTTAAGGGGCTATAACACCAATTCATATTGGGTGGGGATTTCATTACCCTTCCTAAGATTCCAAAAATCACTAAAAGCATATACATCATCCTTGAGCTAATTAAAAAATATCTAGACTCGGCCAATTAAGGACTGTCGCGCTCATTAGGACAAAGGAAGGTTGTGGGCATTCAATCGTTTGTCTAAACCTGACTTTGTGGTGCCTAGGTTAGACAAGTGAGAAAGGTAACTTTGAAAGGCCCGTCTCACGGTGATTCGTGAGCGGATCTCTCTTTTCTTCATTTGTCCTTACCTGGTCACAATTGGCGGTGAATAGGCGATTTGAAGGATATCTCACAACTTGTTGCTTTGGAACAATTAGGAGAGTCTAGTTGACTTAGGAGACGCTAGCTCTAGGTTTGATTGTGCATGTTTAAACTATGGTTGTTTGAAATTGTGCCGTAGTTCCGTACAAATTTTGCAAAAACTCTTTCTAAAAAAAACACTTTCAAAAATTTCAAAACTCCAAAAACAAACAATTTTTTTTAAAAACAAAAAATATAAAATAAAATAAAATAAAATAAATCACATTCTTTTTCTTCTCCTTTCTCTCATCACATCATGGGCACCCCACCTTGCAAAACTCTTGCCGAATTTTGGTACTCTCAACCAGACATTACTTCCTACGCTTCTTGTTTTGGTCGAATTTCGAACGACCCCTCCATGCCCAATTTCTTTGAAAGATCGAATAGACGCGTCTAGGACAACCAGTTGGACTCTGCAATCCACCTTATATCAACCATTTCAACCTTCACCACCTTCTTACATTGATACCCCTTTTTTGAGTCCTGTTGTAACTCCGAAACCCATGTCTATTGCTGAACATATTGAACAATCTCGTAACCAATCTTTCACTCCTTTCACCACTACGAATTCTTTGGATCAACAATTCCATTCACCTTCTTATCCAAATATTGATCCTACTCCTGTCCAACCATTCAATTCCTACCATTCCTACCCGACTTTTACACCTTCCCTAGACATTGCTTCTACACAGCCATTTGAGAGTTTCACATATCCAAACAACTTTGAATTTTTTACTGAAACCCCTTCACAACCCATGTCTAGTCTGGAACAGTCGTTAGAAGACTTTATGGTAGCATCATGCCAACAGATGAGAGATTTGAATGCGTCTATGGCCGCCCTTATACAACCTAGTGACCAGGTAGCTAGTTTCCAACTAGCTCCAAATTTTCCAATATATGATGAGGCGGTTGGAAAGATTGATAATTTGAGTGGAGAGAGTGAGTTGTGCACCCTTCCAAATCAAACCTACCCATCCCCAATTGAATCCCACAATTCCGGTTTTGAATGTCTATCAAGTGTTCCAAATAATTCACCAGTTGAAAATAAAACGTTGAATGAGTTGTGCGACTTTGTAGTGTTTGATTTACCTGATTGTGAAGGGTCCCTTTCGAGTGAAACTATCACCAATCCTTTTGACCTCTACACCTCCACTCTAGAACCTGAATTGATTAATATCCATGCTTTTGATGAGGTGTTTGAAAAAATTAATTTTCACTTGATTGAGGATATAGACGCTAGGAATATTTTGGATGATGAACCCACTGATTTGGATGAGTTTCTCTCTCCAATTCATCATCCCGAGTCATTAACCGTTTTTCCCGAACTTCATATGCGTCTTGATTTTGATGAGAGTTGCATGGATAAGCTAAATTTTGATAAGAGTATTGAGGAAATTATTGAGGATGAAGCAGTTTTACTTGAGGAGTCAGATTTTCCAATTCATTCTATCCCTTTCATTGACTGCGCACACCCTCCTGAATCTTTAACCGATACCCTTCCTCAATCACTTTCCTCCATCCTTGTTCCGACCTTGCAAGAAACCATTACACTTTCATTTTTTATGTCTGGTTTACCAAGTTCGACGTACCCATGTTTTCTCACGAATCTTGAGAGATTTAACCTCATTTCTCAGTGGGTTGATAGATTAGCACAATCGCTTTTTACACAACGGTCATTACAAATTGTGCTAATTTATACACTCCATATCCACCCTCAAGTTCGTATTCAACTTCTTTCTCCCACTTTCTCAGGTTCTTCTATTCTTCCTATAATTTCAGTGAGTGTTGATGAATCACGATCCGATAATTCAAGTTTGATCATTCCAGAAAGCCAACTTGATTTGGATACTTTTGAAAATGAGGTAGATGAGTTTTTCGAGTCTCCAACCTCCATAATTTTTGACAAATTAAGTATGATAAATTCTGGCACAAAACTTACTGACAGTAAAATGTTCAATTACATCGATGAGAGTTTTGAAGAACTTTTCGCTGACGAACTTGCATTCCTAAACAACAAGGATTTTGTGATTAATCAACCTCCGCCTATAGAAGTTGAACCACCACCCTTTTTTTTTATAAAATACGAGAATGCCAATATTCCACTCATTTCTGATCATTCACATTCTCGTTTTTATTTATTATCACCTCTTATCTCCTCACATTCACGTTCACGCAAACCTTTTCTTTTACACCACTTATCTCTTCTCCACTTCTTCCTGGCTCCATACAACATGTTCTTCCACCAACCAGTGCGTTTCACTGATAAATTCTTCGAATGGTTGGTGTTGACTTTTGGTCTTTGCAAAGCTTGGCATTGACCAATAACTTTGAACCTCATCTTTAAAAGCTTAATATTGTTTAACTCAAGTTTTGTGGGGGGTATAATTTGGCTCTTGAAAATAAGTTTTTTTTTACTCAAAGTGGTGAGCCAAAAATAAGTTTGGGAGAAATTTTCACAAGCATATTTTATGTCCCCATTAATAAAAAAAAATTCTCCCAAGTTTACAGGTTTTTGTGATTTTACAGATGGCAACCGTGGAATCACTGTTTCACTTAAATTTGGGGGGACCTTTTTGTATATATATATTTTGTTTTCTTTTTCTGTTAATAATAAAAAAAAAAAGGGGAGTATCGACAATTTTGAGTCTCTTGGTGTAGCCTGATAGTGAGGGCACTGTCAACTTTAAGTTTGGGGGTGTGCTCAGTAAGCTTTCTTCCTTCGCATTCATGTGTATATTTTTTTGCATTTGCATACTTATTTTAAAATCCATAAAAATAAAAAATTAAAAAAATAAAAATTGAAAAGTTTAATTTTGGCCATATTTGACTTAAGTTCAACATGACGGTTGACTACTTATGAAAAACTAGATCCTAAGCTTAGTAAATTAAAAACCCCTAAACATAACCTTTCTTAAAGTTTAACTGTAGAAAATATACGTCCTTGTAGTTTATTTAGAAATAGGTAAATTTTGAGTTCAGTTCTTAGGCTAAATCGAAATAAGGGAAGAGTATTGAAAGTTCTATTTGAAGTATAAGTCTGAAAAATAATTCTGAACCTTAAGTCCAAATTCTGAAAATATATACCCTATTTTACGCACTTACACACATCTTGAAACTTGGGATAGTAGAGGATACCTTGAAATGCTCTTGTCTAAAATCCTTAGTATGAAGGAAAATAAAAAAAAAGTATAAGAGGTGAATAAAAAGATAAAAAACTGAACATTGGTTTTGTAATTACTTAAGGCGGCATAAAAAAAATATAGCGAGGGTGCTTTATCACCTAGTGTCTTAGACCAACAGGTTTGGGAGTCACTTCTAAGCCTTAGGTATTGCAAGACGAGGAATTACGCCTAAATACGCAAGCACATTTTGTAATCGGTCGTTTAGTACCTCAAGAAATATTAACGGTCGCATGAAGAATGTATGAGCAATTTCATCTAAAATTCACTAACTAAAAGTACTTTGGACATGGACAAGAGTATGATAGCTAGAATTGAATTTTCAAGTGTAGGGGTAAAAATTACACACACGTGGGGTATATGATTGGGGTTTGGATGAGAGATAGGAATTAAAGATAGGCCTTATATCTTCAATAAAGATGATAAAAATTCTTGAGTTGAGATTGTACCTTAGAAGGAAAATTCAAAAGATACTGAAAACTTAATAAATTTTCAAAACATATACGATCTTAAGTTAAATGAAAAGTGAGTGTGAAAAATATGGGTTGATGATTTCTAAGTTGAAGATAAGTTGAATTTCTTGCTAGAATACTGAATTGAAGAATTAGAGTCAACATGCCAAATTGATCGGATTTTGTGGGTAGTATCCGCTGAAAACCCTCAGGAGACAACACTCCTCCTATTAGGGACACCTAGAGGTTTAACAGTTTGTTGCACGAGCTCAGTGCAATCGCGTTCCCTGCGAAAGTGAGGTGAGGATTTTTCGAGAATAAATTAGCTTTGCTCAGGACGAGCAAAAGATAAGTTTGGGGGTATTTGTTTATATCAGAATTTTGCATTATTATATCGCCCATTCTTAATCACATTACATATAAATAGGTGCTTTTGATCCATGTCTGCTAAATAGTTGCAGGTTACAGGTTCTCAATTAGTTACAGTGAAATTCATGAAAAGTCGATACAAATATGAGACTGCGACCAACAATAGATGAATCCGTATGATGCCGCCTACCAGTTCAAGGAACAAATGAAAATCATTAGACCGTTCAATGCACAAAGCACAAGGACAGCACAAGATTCAAGTCTTCAACGCGAAGCTCACGGCAAAAGTCCACATCATTCTACACTGTTGGAAATCTGGAAGAAAATAAAAGAGATTCTGAGGAACCAAGTGAAGAAAACAGAAGGAAAAAGCAACATGAAGCAACCCTGAAGAATTGATCCCCAGACCCCACCAAATGGCCATGGAACCGCGGCCAAACATGCCTTTCTGCTGCGGAACCACGACCATATGAGGCACGTGTCGGTGCATGTGTCGGTGGGTGTCGGTGCTTTGACCTGGCTTTCTTAGGGTTGTTTGGTAAATTCATGTATGGATCAGAATGTAACCTAGGGTTTTTTTTCTATCTATAAATAGGAAAGCCAAAAGCTTAATTAGGAATGCATCTCTTTACTTTTGTGCCTCTTTTTGGTGTGCCTCTTTGGAGGATGCCTCTTTTTAATTTCTAGATTAAAATTTTAATTCAGTTGTAATCGTTGAGAGGTCATCAATAAAAGTAAGCTTTTCTTTTATCTTGCATTGTTTTTTTATCTGCAATTTATTACCTGCAATTTCTTATCTGCTCTTTTATTATTTGCAAATTAGTTTATCATTCAAAAAGAAAATATAAAAATGATTTTTATCGTCACTTTCCTAATGAGTGAGTAATTCCACACTTGTTAAGGTTAGGATAGGGAAGGTATAAGAGAAGGAAATTTCTCTCACTCATTTCTTTGCCAATATAATTTTTAATCAATTAGGACTCTTTTTAATTTAACCACACACCGCTCACTACGGCATCCTATCCTACATGATAGTGGTGATTCCCCAGTTCGACCGGTTATGGTTAAATTAACTGGAGGTTAGGGCTAAGAGTTAAGAACGGACGGACAAGAACCAAAAAGAAGAAACTAAGTTTCTTCCTAGTCGTGCTAATCCCCGTTGTTGATTATTACCCTAACACCTGTATTCTTAACTAGGGTATTTTTAGCGATGAGAAGATTCCATATTTCAAACTAACTTAATCCTAACCCTAGTAAGATTTTTATCGACTTATTCTCATTCATAGATCTTAAAACAAACTACCAACTTTTTGAACTTAACTCGTTAGAACTTAAAGAAAGAACTTCTTCTCCCTGTGGATCGACTCGTACTCAACCGGCTAGCTACCAAGCGACACCGTCTTGATTGCAGTATTCTTAATTTTAAAACGCACACGTACAAAATCATTTCAATCACCTATCACCTAAGGCTTTTCAATTTTTTGGATCATAAGGGTCCCATAAAAGCATTTTCTCTCTACGAGTCGAAAGGATCTCGTAGGTGTATTTTCTCCTTAGGAGTCGTGGGGACTCCTAAGTATGTTGCTCCTTTGTGAGTCGTAAGGATCTCACGCGGGAATTTTCTCTTCACAAAGTCAAGAGGACTTTGCGAGTGCATTTCATCTCTTTTTCACGAGTTTGCGCCATTTCGGGTTTTCATAAACTCGTCGGCAATCCTGGTGTTTTTACTCACGGAGCCCTTTCGGGTTTTCATCCGTGCCCATTTTGCTTGTGGACATACCTTTTTTTTTGAATCTTCATCGCTGGTGGGACTTTGAATGTGGTCTCGCTGGTAAGACTTGGGAGAGATAGGAGTCGTTTACGCCCGTGGATTGTATACGGTTTTCCAGGATGTATAATCCAGACCGTAGGGCAGGAAGAATTTCAGGACTTTGTCGGCATCTGCATCGCTGTACTGGAATATGGTACCAGGAGCGACTTATCATTCGCCGTTGGGGTATGAGATTTGGAATTTGGTTGGCATCTGCATCGCTACACTGGAATATGGTATTAGGAGTGACTCATCATTCGCCGTTCCCTGTTGGGAAGCGATGGCTTAGGAGACAGGTTTAGATCCCTATTACCTAAGGCTTTTCAATTTTATGGGCCGTAAAGGTCCCATAAAAGCATTTTCTTCCTACGAGTCATAAGGATCCCGTAGGTGCATTTTCTCATTAGGAGTCGTGGGGACTCCCAAGTGTGTTTTTCCTTTGTGAGTCGTAAGGATCCCACGAACGTGTTTTCTTACGAGTCGAAAGGATCTCGTAAGTTTGTTTTCCTCATGTATCGTGAGGACACATGAGTAGGTCCTCCCAAATGGAGCATAATTTCGAGGGCAGAGACCGGTTGCGTAACTGATGATTGCGGTGGGGCATGGGTATGGTGAGAATTATTTGAGCCCGTGGATTGTATACGGTAGTCAAGTTGGAGACCAACCGTAGGACCGGAAGAATTTTGAGAAATTGGATTTTGGTTGGCGTCTGCATCGCTGCACTTGAATATGGTACCAGGAGCGACTCATCATTAGCCGTTGGGACATTCAGAGTTTGGTTGGCGTCTGCATCGCTGCACTAGAATATGGTACCGGGAGCGACTCATCATTCGCCGTTTTTTTGTATCATTTCAGCTTTTATTATCGCGAAGTTCACGATTGCCCTATCATTTCGACTATTTATTCGCGGTTGACCCATCATTTAGGCTTTATATTCATCTTTATTTTTACTCGCTGATTTTTATTGCGAGTTGCCCCATCATTTCGACTTTTTATTATTATTTTCTTCTTCTTTTTTCTTGTTTTATTTACACATTTTTACATCCCCAGTTTAATGACTTAGAGGTCGATTGTTCCCCAGTTTAACGACGTGGTGGTCGAATGTTCCCAGTTTAGCGACGTGGTGGTCAACTGTTTTCAGAGAAAGGCAGATGTCTGAGAGAATCAGTTTCACGAAGGACTTCGGTCTCCATTTGTATGAAGTTGGCGGTCGCAACTTGACTGTTTGTTAACACGCCTTTAGACAGTTCTATCTCTCCGACCTTGTATTGTTTTCCGACCCAATCTCTGAAGACGAAGCAGTCCTCAATGGCATGACCTGTCACTTTATGATAGAGGCAATATTTGGGGTTGTTGGTCATATTCGCTTCCTGTGTCTTTTTGATCCAGGCAATTGTAGACCGTTTCTTAGGGCATTATTGAATATTTTATGGACTTTGTCCCTTCTGAAGGAATGGACCTTATCCAGCTTCTCTTTCAGTGGATATTCTCCTCCCTCTCTGAACACTGGCTTCCGAGGCTGATTGGCATTAGGCCCGCTCATCCCTCGCCTATTTTGGTTAGCCGAAGTGTTAAAAGATTCAGCATCGTCGAAATTTCCGACTTTGCGATTATCGTCCTTTCGGTTTCTCCAGGACTTATTGTTACTTTGATAACCAGAGGAGGACTCCTGCTTTGAGTGCTCCAACATCTGAACTTTCTTGGTCAGCTCTTAGAATGTTTTGAGACCGCGGTGCATAGAAACGGGGCCATCCAATTGTTGAGATTTCCGACAAGGAGACTGACAGATTGGTCCTGCTCTATTGGCGGTTCACATTTGATGGAGAGATTGTGCTATCGGGTTATAAAATCCGTGCTTCTTTCGTTGTTCCTTGGCTTAGTCCTTACGAGGTCGGCAATGGTGATCTTATCACTGACACTCATGAACCTTTGTCGGAACAGTGATTCCATTTAGAAAAAAGTAGTAACGGAGCCATCCGGTACGCTCGCATACCAGTCGAAAGAAACATCGGTCAAGCTATTAACGAATTGGAGGAGGAGAAGCGCATCATTGCCCCCAGTATTCCTGCATGAGGCTTTAAAATGGGCGACGTGGTGATTCGCACTTCCCGTCCCATCAAATCTTCCGAATTTGGGGATGATATAGCCGCTAGGAAATTCTACCAGATCATACTGAGCAGGATAGGGTCTCCCACCACTGCAGATATCTTTTTGCGCTTCGGCTTCGACCACCAAGGTTTTGACTTTGTTGGCAACCAAATCTATGATTTGATCTTTAGTTAGCGGGCTACTGTCATCGGTAGCCAAGACATTTTCTGAGATAGGATGTGACTGACTTTCATGTGGTCCGCCCAGCTTTGGATTTGAGGGAATAGGCGTCGGCTGTCTCAGGACACCGTTTCCCGGTTCATGAGCAGAGCCCTGTGCTTGATTGGTCAGCTGAGAGGCAAGTTGGGCCACGAGCTGTAAGACGACGTTTGTCAAGTCGTCAATTTTTGAGTAGAGTTTGGCCATCTCCTTATCTTTGTTTCTGAGCTGCTTTCGGAGCTCCTGGAGAAGTTGCTGCTCTGCGTTCTTAAGACGAAAGATTTGCTCATCTTCGCTTTCTGAGCCCGACTCCTCATGAACCGAGGGATCTCTCTGCCTATCAGCTTCACTGGGAGGATTTTCATCACCCTCTGGAGGATGCTGGTCTTGGGAAGTGACAGCTATATTCACACCAGATTAGATTTAAGATGTGGTGGCCCCGTCCTTGCTCTTGCTGCGCGTGCCCACCATATAAATAGTGTGGACCACATATCCAACCATCTCTTTATCTTTGGCGGTTGATTTTGTAGAGCGGTCTGGACTTTGGAAATTCATAAATTTTAACATGGCTAGAGCTCTAGCCCTTTTGTTGGCTCTGTATCTGAGCAGCTTCTGCCTCAACTTCTCTGCTTTGAGCACTTGGTAGGCTTCTACTCTTCGGGAAGCCACCGTGAGCCGATTAACGGGGAGTTTAGAGAAGATACCCAATTGAGCAGTTGTCAGGGGCGCCGCTAGAGCTTGCCCGAGATACCTTGTTGTTTTGTTGGTGTTGATGGCCTTGCCCCCAGCCGGGGCCAAGGAAAGTCATTCAAATACCGACTTGCATTTAGGTAGTGGTTCCCCCGAGATCACCACATTTGGCCTCTTACCTTTCGAGGCCGGTTTGTTTGTTACCGGATCTTGAGGAGCTTGGATGGCGTTAGCTGACACGAATAGAATATAGCCAAATGGTAGCGGAGGCTCCTCCCATTGTCGCCCGAGACTGGCTGGGAGGACCGTGCCGACGTCCATCTTGATCGTGTTGGAGATGGAAGCTGTGTTGAGAGCCGAGCTTGTCCTTGGAGACATTTTGTTGAGTCCAGAGATGGCAATTTGAAATTTGTTAACCTGCACAAAGAAGCATGATTTCAGTATTGGCAATAGATATGTATATTGATTGAGTTCGCATTAACGTTTAACCCGAAATATGGGAGGAGAGAAAAGTCCCACCGGACGTGCCAGAATCTGTAGGGTGTTTTTCGTCACCCCATTGAGATGGGAATACGTGCGCGCTTGTCAGGCGCATTACAGATTCCCCCTGACTAAGGTAGGCTGGGGTTTATCGATTGTGGGGATCCGAATCTCCGGCAGTCATGAACTAAGCTGTCGTTAATTACTCCTCGCCTTTGGAGTGAGAGAACTTTCGATTGACGGGTCAAACAAGTCATGCGAACTCAACATGCAGTGTTGTGTTTTGACGGGGTTTTGGATATATCGGGGGCCCCGTAGAGTTTTTACGGGTTCCCGCTATCCGGATAGCGGGCCGGGGGTCAAGAAGGCTAGCAGCCGCCTTGCGGGGTGTGGGGCAGCGCCCCGTTAGAATTTTTTTCTAACAGGGATAGTGTTTTTAGTATGGAGTGTGTGCAAAATGAGGGAAAAATGGCGTCCAAAGGACGCGTGGGTGCTGGGCGCCTGGCGTGCCGAGCACGCAGGCGCTGGGTGCCAGAGCGCCAGCGCCCTACGTCCCTGGCATGCGGGCGCTGGGCGCCAGAGCGCCAGCGCCCCATGTCCCTGGCATGCGGGCGCTGGGCGCCAGCGCCCCACGTCCCTGGCACGCGGGCGCTGGGCGCCAGAACGCCAGCGTCCCACATCCCTGGCACGCGGGCGCTGGGCGCCAGAACGCCAGCGCCCCACATCCTTGGCACGCGGGCGCTGCGCGCCAGAGCGCCAGCGCCCCACGTCCCTGGCACGCGGGCGCTGCGCGCCCCACGTCCCTGGCACGCAGGTGCAGAGCGCCAGCGCCCCACGTGCCTGGCATGCGGGCGCTGGGCGCTAGGCGTCAGCAGCAAAAAGGACTTAGTCCCTGCACTCGGAGCTGTGCTCCTGAAAGGAAATATTATATATATATATATATATATATATATATATTTAAGGAGTTGAACTCCTAAGATATTTTGGAGTTGATGAAAGGGGCTTCTCCCTTGAGCCCTGGATCTTCCCCAAAGTAGGGTTTTTGGAAATGGGTCTCCTTCTTCCTCCTCTATTGGCCGGATCTTGAAGAACAAGAAATATGTGATTTTAAAAATCTCTCCATTTTGAGACCTGATAGAAGATCTGAGCTCCCCTTTAAGGGTTTTGTGGTTAAAAACTATTTATTTTTTGAGAAGGAAGTGTAAAACTCTTGATATAATTCAAAACAGGAGAATGTCTAGAACCTTTAGGAAGGAGAAGAAGGCACAAAAACCCTAACCTTTTTTAGAGGAATGAAAAGTGTATATTTTATTCATCATCATATTGTCTTATATAGGTTTACACATTTATATATAGCCCCTTGGGCTTTACAAAATGGCATTTTGCCCATCCCATGCCTCATGTGCTAATTTCTTTTGCACATAAGCCATAGGCTTTACAAAAATTTGGTTTTATGCCCATTTTGCTTACATTCACGCATAAAAAAATTACATCAAAATTATTTATTTCATGATTTTTTTATTTTGACATGGGGGAGGCCGGCCGCGGGGCTCAACCTAGGCATGAGCCCACTTGTTTGGGCTTGGGCCCGCTTACTTGGGGTTGACCATGACTTTGACTTGGTCAAATGGGGTGTAAATTTTGACCCCAACACTGGCGATCTCCTCTCCTCTAACTGCTCATGTACGCGGTCTGCAGGATGTCTCCAGGCCTGCACAATATTCTGTCTCCGCAGCTGAGAGATGAGGCGATCGAAAAGTTGCACTCGCTCTACCACCTCGGCCTGATATCGAAGAGCAGGCGGGACCGATCAGTGGGCCTTCTTCTGGAGTGTTTCCAGAAGAGGCTGATCATTGAAATTTTCCCAGTGGGTGGCGCTTCCGAAGTAGCCGAGAAAGCTAGGTCTCTGTTTACCGCCAAAAACGGGAACGGATCGCGTAGGTCGTCTTGCCTTAATTTGGAGGCAGATGCTATTTGAATCTATCCGTCCACTTCTCCGAAAATGCTAAATTGATTTATGACACTGTGTATCGAAGGTTTGGATGGATGTGGCCGTTGTAGCAGACTTCGTCAGATTTCCCCTCATTTACGAAGGTTTTTTTTTTATTATGGGGACGCTCTTCTCTACAGGTGCAAGCCCCTGCAGTTAATTACGTTACCGCATCGTGATAACCACTTTCTCATGCTTTAGCGGTTCACTTCGTGTCATGTGTTTGTTTTATTTTTGGTTGCCCGTGCATTGTATACGGAGACTAATTTGTGTCGTCGCCCGTAGGGTGTGGATTAGTTCAAATCCGTATATTCTTAAATTTGGGTTTGGGTTGATTTAAGGATCGTTAATCTCATTTGAGATTAAGATCAACTTAAATTTTTGTTAAGGATACGTTAGTCCAATTTGAGACTAAGATCTACTTAACGGGATTTTAGGATCATTCAGATCCAACAAAAAAACATTTAGGCTCCATTGTTTTAGTTTAAAGGCGTTATGGTCCATTGGTAGTTTAAGGACGTTTCGGTCCGTACATCACCATTTTTTTGAGGTGAGGGTTTAGTTTAAGGTGTGCACGTCAGTGTGGACAGTGCACCCAAAAGCTGCTGGTTGTCGGGACCCTTCACCTCTCCTAAGACATTGAGGAATTACAACGACATGTATCAGATGTGTAGAGAGATGTACCCATGAACCAAAATCCCATATTTGAGGGAGAAGGTCATGGTGGACCATCTAAGAATCAGTAGTCAGTTTGGGGACTAAGATTAACTCAGGAGGTGTGGGATGAACATCATTTTGGATGTCATCAGTTGACAGACCATAAGTCATGTTGGGAACTAAGATCAATTTGAGAGGATGATGAGCACAGAGGAGTCTTAACTTTGGAGGAACTTAGTCAAGTTGGGCTAGGTCCGGGTCTCCATAATTACCCAACAGTGCTAAAGTGTTGAGGCATACAATGCTCGCATGCATTTCACGTGGGCACTGAAATAGTGTGAAACACTAAATTTCTGGCGCTCACGTGGTGCACGAGAGGCACCTGATTAGTGTGTTAGGTCCACGTTACCTCTCCCGGTACTTTCAGGGTTGCGGAAACGGTAAAACAAAATTTTTTCTGGACTTGGCAACATGGACCGTAAAAACCGGATCTTTACTAAACAATACACTAGCATCCTAACTAGAGATTTATCTACTCGGTTAGGGGTTATACCTCAACTTGAACTCCTTCTCTTCTTGTTGTTCTTCTCTTTGCTTGCTCCGATGGTTGATCCGGACTTTGGTCACCTCCGCGGCCTCCTTGAGTCGAAGACGATCCACCCGAGAGATGTGCATCGAGCTCCACCTCGAGCCGAGGTAACTAGGGCAAAGAGATTGCTAGTCTAGAAGCCCTAGGATGTGTAGAGAAGATGTATGGATGTGTTTGTCAAGTGAAATCCTTTTTCTCCCAACACATAAGATCAAAGGAAAAATCAAGAGGAGGAAGAAGGAGAAGCAACCATGGAAATGTTTCTCATTTCTTTTCTATGAGAGAGAAAGAGAATGAGGAAATGAAAAACTTAACCAAGAGAAAACACAACCATGGTTGCAATAATGCAAAAACATTATCATTACTAATCCAATCAAGATAAAGTTGATGGCTACAAATGACATGACCATTATCATAACAAAAGAAAAAGAAAACCAAAGAATACTTTAGATCTTTCAAGAAGATCCTAGTCAACTTTGGTCAAATGGTCAACAAAGTCAAGATGGTCAAATGGTCAATGTAATTAGCCATAACATAATTATCAATGAAAGGATTAGTAAATAATGTCCCCGGTTCATAATGGTTTTGACCAAACGAACTGTCAAAACCCTAATGAGTCCGCCTCAAAATGGTTTTGACCGAATCAACTGTCAAAACCCTAATGAGCCCGCCACATAACGGTTTTGGCCGAACCAACTGCCAAAACCCTAATGAGGCACCTCCTCCTTCATCACTCCGGAAAACTGTGCATACACACCTGCATCCGCATTCTGATGCGCAGAAGACAAAACAAATCCATCCGTGCAATACTAGGATCCGGCTTAAACCAAAGCCCACTAGTACTGCCTGCCCGAACACCATACGCACACAAGTGTACGTAAGTGATCGCAGCCCTGCCGTAAAACCATACGGCCTCTACACGTTTCGATCAGTGCAGGAAAACTCTCTGTGTGGGACTCTAAAGACTCAACACTACGCTGGCAGTGGGTTTAACCACAGACCGCAAGCGGTACTAGCTGTACGTAACGGTCCCCAGGTAGATGTCGATAAGAAGGCCGATGAGGTAAACCCATCCGAACTCCTACTGAGCCTGTATGTGACAATCTCCGTACAGTCCGGTCTGTTCGTCTGATACATCGCATGGCGGGCCTAGGGGGCGGTAAACGTCAGTCCCCTAATAGCGGTACAAGTCGTGTCGGAGTGAAGCCCAATACACCCTGAGATAACACTGGAAACCTACCAGTATATCTCGCTTGCCTTGGCCAGGGACTACTCGTGTAATGGCTCTCCTAGACACAGCGCGATGTCAACCTCCAATACCGGGAGAGACGAATCCTGTCTAACCGTCACTGCCTCCAAGTGCTTCGGGACTGCTCCCAACTACTACCTGTTTGCACGACCCAGTAGAGTCGTGGTAGGGTAGCAATCAAAGAACAGTGGGAACACACTCGAGGCGAAGTGACAGTGTCAAGTCAGCGGACTAAGCTGTACTCATGTCACCTGGGAACTGATAACTGGCGATAGGTATAATACCAACCATCAGTTCCCGACGAGTCCTGTCCAGTGTACTTGTAACCTAACGAGCACCCGCATACTATCTCAAGTACGACGTACCGACGGCTGTGGGACAGACCGTCTCCCATGTTGGGACGAGAAGCGCATACGCTAGTCTACTCCGGAGTATCGATGCCCTGTCTCGATACTCCCACGACTAGGGACGTGAATAAGGATGTGCTTGTGGATTACCCAGCCCCCACGAGTGTGATCGCCATCACAACGCCGGTAATCAAGCAAAGATCCTAAGGGCTCTACTAATGCGTATAGGTGATATGATAAATAAACACACATGTACACATTAAAACAGAGACAAACCAAGTAGCATACTACTATATTGAGCAAGATTGTCTGTACAACTGTGAATATCCCAAGCTTCCATCAAGTAATATACATACTAGTATGATACAGTAATGGCCTCTAGGGCATATACACTAACATAGTGTTAAACACTAGGCATGTGTGACGCTCACATGACACATGTGAGGCGCTCAAATATGGGTGCTGCCCAATTATTTCTCTCTCTTACATAAGTTTTAAGTACTTGATTCTTGCAGCGCTCACGTGCGAAACACGTGAGGCGCTCCAAAGTTGGGTTCTACCTTTTGGATTTATTTCCTTTCCCTTACGTAAGTGTTAAACACTTAGTTCCCCTAGCGCTCACGTGTAAAACACGTGAGACACCTCAAATGGGGCGATGCCCCTTTATTTTCTTTCCTGTTCTTTTCACAGAAGTGCTAAGCACTTAAAAAGGGTAGCATGCAAAACATGTGACCGTCTTAAGAAATTTTTCTTGCTTCACTCGTGTGGGAAACGCGTGAGGCGGTCTCAGCTTTCTTTTGTTCATTAGAAACACTCATGTGGAAAACACGCGAGGTCTAGTTCTAGTGTGTATCACCAGGCTATTCTTCTGTAGTTCTTAGGAATCAAGTTCTCCTTTTATTTCTTCGCAAGAGTTGAATTCTTCTCATAAGGTTAAACCCTAGATTTTTTAGAGGAATTAAATTCTCATATGTTTTGTAAGAGTTAAACTCTTTTGAACTCAGTTCTTTCCCTTAGGTTTTGAATCTGCATGACAGAATCCCCCCGGTGAGAATTAAATTCTCAACTTTTGGGGAGATCTACTTCTGCAGATCTCAACCAGAGCAAGAACTAAGTTCTTCGATGAAGGGTTAAACCCTTAGAGATGAAAAGAACAGCCTTTTGTTTTTTTTCTTTACCTAGTATTTCAAAGGAACAAGGCTTTTCTTTTTGAGAAATAAATTCTCTGATCACTGTATATTCTTTAATTCTCTGGGGAGTTTTCTCTCTCTGCAGTTGTCTCTTTCTTTTTTTTTCAAAGCTTATGGGGGGAAGGGGGTTTCCTCTTCTTCAGACTTGAATTCTTGAGTCCTTTATATAGTAGAGAGAAGTTTGTTGATTAGTTTTAGGAAATCTCTCATTAAGAGATCCTAGTTGATTTTGGGGGTTTTGTCCACTGTTGGATCTTTGATCCAAGGGTTTTTGTCTTACAGAACATATTTTCTTGTTTCTTAAACAAAATTAGGAAAATATTTTCCTATACAGAATTTGTTCTGAAGACTGGTGATTTTTTAATCACCGTTGGATTTTTAATCTAAGGGTGCTTGGTTTAACGGAGCATAATTCTTCTTCGTTTAAGAAGATATGAAAAATATTTTCCAACTTATAGGATCTTTGATCTACCAACTTTCTGTTTAACAGAAAATATCATTTCTTATAGAATTTAATTCTACGTAGGTAAGTGCCTTCACATATTAAACACGGGGCTGTTTTAGCCTGGCAATTGTTTTAATTGCTGTGCCTATATGCGTTGCATATAGGCACTCACGTGTTAAACACGTGGGGCTGTTTTAACCTGGCAATTATTTTAATTGATGTGCCTATATGCGTTGCATATAGGCACTCCCGTGTTAAACACGTGGGGCTGTTTTAGCCTGGCAATTGTTTTAATTGCTGTGTCTATATGCGTTGCATATAGGCACTCACGTGTTAAACACGTGGGGCTGTTTTAGCCTGGCAATTGTTTTAATTGCTGTGTCTATATGCGTTGCATATAGGCACTCACGTGTTAAACACATGGGGCTATTTTAGCCTGGCAATTGTTTTAAATGATGTGCCTATATGCGTTGCATATAGGCACTCACGTGTTAAACACGTGGGGCTGTTTTAGCCTAGCAATTATCTTAACTGTTGTGCCTATATGCGTTGCATATAGGCACTCACGTGTTAAACACGTATTGCTGTTTTAGCCTAGCAATTGTTTTAATTGATGTGCCTATATGCGTTGCATATAGGAACTCACATGTTAAACACGTGGGGCTGTTTTATCCTAGCAATGTATTTAATTGCTGTGCCTATATGCATTGCATATAGGCACTCACGTGTTAAACACGTGGTGTTGTTTTAGTGAGGAACTTTCCCTCATCCCTTATTTATAAGGGAACAAATGCCCCCCAACATTGCTCTCACGCGGCTTGCATGTGAGTGCAACGTTGTCTGTCCTCACAGCCGTTGGATTGCCTAGGGGAATGGGAAGATGAACCGCTCCTTATCAAGTCTTATAATTGCAAGGCTTTTGCCTTTGGGAAGCCACTGTTCTTTCATCTTCTTCCTTGCTTATTTTCTTGAGAATTTAATTCTCTTCTTCAGAGCTTAGTTATCTGCCCGCTGAGATCTCAGAGTTAAACTATGTTAAAAGTTTTCTTTGGTAAGGATCATGAACGAGACCCCCCTTTTTGGTTTTTTTCTTTCATTGCGGATTTTAAATCCGGGGACAGAGCGTTGCTCTTTTCTTGAACTGACTTCTTAAAAATCCAAAGCACACATTTTTTGTAGATTTTGAAGTCTTGCACTAATAGGGATTGTTAATCCCCCTCTTAGGGTTTTACCCTGTCACCGATCATTAAGATCCTTGGAATTTAATTCCACTTTCTTTACCTCCTTGCCATGGGGTTTTCCTAGGATTTAATCCCTTTATTAAAGGAATTCAATTCCTTATTCACAGAGATTTAGATATTTCTGGAAATTTTATTCCCTACCATTCTTGAATATTTGAGGGTTTTAATGCCCCTAAAGCAGATTTGAATCTGTCGTGCTTTTTAGCAGAACTTGCTTCAGTAGTTTGTTTAAACTTTACTGTTTCCTTGATGAGAATCCTTCTCGATTCTCTCGATGATTATTTTGCCTCATCATTGGTGATCTGATATTTAGATTTTGTGGGGTCTATTGGTTTTGCAATCAGTGGTCCCATGGAACAAACATCCTGTCGTTTTCTTCTGTTATTATGTGTGTGTGTGTGTGTGTGTTTTATTAATGGCATATATATGTTTTATTAATGGTTTTTCTTTCCTTTATTTCAGGAACAATGACTTCACTTCCTTACTTTTCTTATACTCGCTCAGACGCCGCTTTTCCGCAATCGTTGTTGGACGAGGAAGCTATGGCAATGATCAGGGCACATGACAGGGACTGTACGAGTCTACTCTTATAGGGTTTTGGTACGGTCATATCATCTGGGGCTGCCGTAGCTTTACTTGTGAGGTGCCAACAGAGCCCATCTGCCCAATATCACCGATGCAACGCTCATAGACCGCTTACGCGGTGGAGGCGACTAACTGGAGTCCTACAGGCCGACTTGAGCCGTCAACAACTGGGATACCCAACTAGCCCCTGCCAGCTATAGATATTCTAGGATGCCGCATATGTCAGGGCGAAGCCCGACCCTGGGGACAAGTTTATAAGGTAGGCGTTACCCCCCGCCATCCAGTAGGCTACTTTCCATAGGCTCGATACGTTCTTTCCGTCCACCGTGTACGGTTACAGAAGGTTGTGCTATATCAAGCGGTGTACGCGTCTCTATTTCATTACCAGGCCCCTCACGTCTGGTGGGTTAAAGTTTTTATGAACCAATGGAATCTTGCCACCAACACCTTCTTGCTAGAGGATCGCGAGGTCTCGAATTCACTGAAAGAGTTCCGCGAGATCTCCGGATTGCCAATCAGGGGAGAGCATTATGAAGAGTTGCTGCCTCCCGATGAGTATGTGTTCGCGACCATGCCTGCTATGCTTGACGGCCTGACGACTGAAAACGACGTCCGCCATAAGTACCCAAGTCTGATCAAATCTCTGGGTATTTTTGAGAAACTGTTCATGACGTCAGATGGGCAAGGCATCACCTTTGAGACCTTCATTGCCTGCTTTCTCCGTGGAGACGCTTTATCCAAAGAGGCTCCGAAGTTCGTGAGCATCGACGACCCTTTTGGGTTCGGGTTGAATAAACCGCTAGCCAAAGAGGAAGATTTTCCGCAGTTCTATATTCCGACCTCGTCGGCCATTTCCTTCGATGCGATTGCGGCTCCCGGTATGGACGAAGAGACCTTCTTTGTTGGCTTCATCAGTCTCTGGCTCAGTTGGTTCGCCATACCGACGCATCGACGCTTTATGAGAGCCTCCGTCTTCTACCCCGCTCATCGTATAGCTGGAGGGGCGCGATTGGCCGTTGGTGTCGCGGGATTGTCGCACATATATCATGGATTAAGCGTTGCGGTTAATACTTCGACCCAGACGCGGATATTGTGAATTTCTCCCTCCACTACTTCACGTCGTGGATCAAGATGCATGTATTGGGAGCATTTGCTTCTCACCGGCGGCCAGATTTTTATGACTCCTATATATCTTTCGATGGGTTATAAGGTTGGTGGATGCTTCTGCTCCCGATCCGACTCATCTAGGGGCCCTCCGCATGTTGCTTAACCCATACTCAAACGAGGGCGGGATGGTTTTTAATGTCCAAGTCCTATCTGCTCTCGCGGGGCCCATTCAGCAGCTGTTTGATCTATTAAAGGGTGGAGCACCATCTCTAAAGCCTAAAGAGATTATGCACCTGTACTCGATTAAGCCGGGCTATTTGGTGTTTTGTCAGAATGACACAGTTATTTTTATGCGGTATAATCCATACTGCTTTGCCCAGCAATTGGGCTATAACCAGGGCATCCATCCCGAGGCGTTTTTATTTGAGCCCACTTTGTCTTTGGATGTCACTCGTGATGCCATCCATCATTTTATGTGGATGAACACCGGCTCCCGTTTCATGATCCCTGAGTCCGACTATCTTCCAAGGTCTGTAGGGTCTTTCAAGGGTTGGTATCGCCATCGAGTCAGTTCTGTCATTGCCGAGGAGAGGCGGGTACTCTTCAAATGTAGAGTTCCAGCTCCAACCTAAGTCACTAGCGCTCCGTTGCGGTCGTAGTCAGTGGTTCGCCCTCCACTGAGGGATAGTGGTCCAGTACTTATCTCCAAAGCCACCGAAATAAAATCGCCCCTCGTATTGCTGGTATGCCGGTGCGCACTAGAACCGAAGCAAAGACTTCCAATGAAGCGCCAGCGGTAGTGTCACCAGTGGTAGTGTCACTGAAGGGGGATACCGGAAGTGAGGTTGGTCAATGTCGTGCCAAAGCGCCGAGGGGGAGGAAGCATTCTTCCGCTAGTGCTAGCACAAATTCTAAGAGGAGGAAGAAATCGGTTGTCGGCTTACTCGACACCCTTCTTGAGTCCGAGCCGTTTATTCAGGACGAACCGATCGCTATGGAGGAGTCGGATGCCGGTCTTCTCTATCCTGGCTCATCTGCTGAGGAGGCCGCGCAATTGGCTGAGGCTTTGAGGTACTCACAAGATGAGACCGATAACGTGTGCGTCCCGAAAAAGCCCTGCCTTCCTGTTATATTCTATGACATCGATCCATCATTACGGAGGGTACATATGGGTCATTTGTTGATGGAAGAATAACAGGCCCTCAAACAGCCCATAACGGTTGCCTCCGAAGACGAGCTTGCATTAAAGACGGGTACTTATTCATCTGTGCTTGAACCTCAGCGAGCGTACTTAGCCAGAAAGGAAAAATGTCTCGAGAAAGCCCTACTTCAAGCTCCTTAGCGTATTGGTATGCGTCTTTCTTGTGTCCTTCTTTTAGCTAATAGTTTGTATAACTTTTATGTTTTATCATTTTTACGCAATCTTTGCAGGGACTTCGAAGGGTGTAAAGGAGGTGACTGAAGCGGCCATCCGTTCTGTGGAGCTCCCTATGGCGGCTGATGTCCCTTCTGTGTCTATTCCTTCAGAAGGGCTGATGTCATCGGCCATGAATCCCATGGACATCCCTAGCAACATACCGGAGAGTATAGAGGAGATTGTTGAGGCCGTCATCCCTGCCTTGTAGCCTTCAATGGTGGCTTTTTTCCCCTTATTGGAGACTACCACGCCGGCCATAGGTTTCACAAATATCTCCAGTGATGCACCTGAAGGTGTGGAGGAGACCGCTGAGGCTGCCATTCCCCCAGCTCAGGGTGGGCGAAGTATTGAAGGTAATCTCATGTACCTATATATTTCGTTTAATGACCCTTCTGTTAACTGACCCTTTCTTTCCTTCAGAATTGCGGGAATTGGCGTCCTCCATCGTGGACCTCTCTCCGAGAAGAACCTTCCAGCGCTTGCTCGACATGGCTACCCCCCAAGAAATACCCCCATAATGCATAGTTCTTTCTTCAGTCCAAGGTTGGTATTCTTTGTCCTCTTTTGTTTTATTTTTATTTTATATAATGATACTAATATGCGCTCCACAGTTCTGAAAGCCGATGATAAAGTTGAGATCCTTGATGGGCCTGGGGATCTCTCAAACCCCTCTTGCATGACTGTGGGTAAGTAAGGCTTTATCTTTTTCATTATTTAGTCTATTCCACATTCGTAAATCTCACTGACTGTTCATAAATCTTGACAGCTCTGCCAACCCTAACCCCGTTAGAATCTCAGATCTCCATGCCACCGGGCCCCTATGCCCGGCGTGCGTCTGAAAGGATGGCGAAACAAAGCATTTACTCCTTGAGGGCTCTCATTGAAGACCTTCACACTGTTACCTCTGTCACGACCGAAGAATTTGCTGTCGAAGCTAATGCTTCCTTGTCCGTTCTCGCCACCTATCATGACGAAGCATTGGTGCATGTTTGGGTTGAGTAAAGTCACCGAGTGGAGGTCTGCTTACACGGGCTCGAGTGCATCCGCCTTCCCTCCGACATCTTAACTAATCGAGTCTGCGGGGATGGATCGAACGGTGCACAGCCAATCTACAGTCATGCGAGAAGAGTCTCAACCGAAAGTTTTCGGAGAGGGAGTTAGCTTCGAATGCTTTGGGGGAACTTCAGGCTCAGCTTACTGCCAAGACTACTTGTGGGTACAAAATTTTGCGGGTGCTTCAAGAAGCTATTACAGAGGTGGTAGCTCTTGACAAAGCTGTTATCTTTAACCGCGAGATGGTTGAAGCCCATAAAGTCGCCGAAAAGGAGCTTGACAGTCGGTTTGCTTCATATCAGACTCAGCAGACTCATGCGCGAGCCCGTCTTGCCGTACTAACGGAGCCTGAAGCCGAGGTCCAGCGGAAGAATGACGAACTTACTAGCTTATTGCACCATCCGCCGGCTTAAACATTTTTTTTGTCGCTGTATATTCTCCTTCTTTTTTTTGTATTCATTCATGAATAAGAGTATCTTGTATTCATTTTGATTCATGAATAAAAGGAAGATTTTTCTTCATACCAGTGCTTTTCTTTCTTTTGCTGTCTTGATTTGGTATAAAGTAGTTTATATACTCATTGCGGAGTTTGTAGTTTATGAGCTCATTTCGGAGCTTCTTTATGAACTCATTTTGGAGCTTATAGTTTATTCACTCATCCCGGAGTCTCTAGTTTATGAACTCATTTTGGAGCTTTTTTAGTTTACCTCCCTTGGGTTTATAGGAAAACTTATCCTAACGTCACAGTTAACCCCTGCTCTTTTACGACAGAGGAGCGTTAGGGTCTGTGGTACTGGGGTTTTGTCCGTCGTACCGTCGCATTAGATGATGCATTCCCCGATATGCAGTCTTACTGTTCGAGTAGCCCCGCGACTGTCGTGTCTCTGATCCCTTCGGGGGCTGGACAAGACGTTTTCAAGCAATCCCCAGGTCATATTATCGTCGGAAGAGCAAACGTAAGGGATTTTCCATGCCGCTTTTTACTTGAGGTTAGGCTCAGTTTGAGAGCCCCGACGAGTCATAACCACTTTGTGCTGGTGTGGGATGATCTCCGATAGTCTTTCAGATTTTATTTGTGTTGCCGTCAAGACCCTGAAGCTAGGGATCTTCCTTTGCTTCGTTTGCTGGTATTGCGTCTGCTGTAACGAGACGAATGTCGAGGTTGTCTCTAGGTTGTTGGTGAACCGTTGAGGCATGGAACTAGGGACTTTGCCATGGCTCTGAGGTAGTCTCCAGGTTGTTGGTGAACCGTCGAGGCTTGGAACTAGGGACTTTGCCGTGGCTCCATTGTTTTGACTTTGGGGTTAGTAGTTGACGTTGCATCTGTATCCTGCTGGAATTGAGAAGGAACGCCAGGGTTGACACTGCATCTGCTATAACGAAACAAATGTCGAGGTGGTCTCTAAGTTGTCTGTGAACTGTCGAGATTTGGAACTAAGGACTTTGCCATGGCTCCTCTTTGTTGACGTCGCGTCTTCATCCTGCCGGAGTAAGAAGAAACGTCGTTGTTGATCTCTAGGCTGTCTATGAACCATCGAGATTTGGAACTAGGGACTTTTCCATAGCTCCGTTTTGTTGACGTTGCGTCTGCATCTTGTTGGAGTGAGAAGAAACGCCGTGGTTAACACTGCGTCTGCTGTAACAAAACGAATGTCGAGGTGGTCTCTAGGTTGTCTGTGAACCGTCGAGATTTGGAACTAAGGACTTTTCTATGGCTCCGTTTTGTTAACGTCGCGTCTGCATCCTGCTGGATTGAGAAGAAACGCCGTTGTTGATCTCTAGGCTGTTTATGAACCGTCGAGATTTAGCTCTCCTTCTGAGGGAGCCTGGTGGGAAAATGTTCTTCTCTTTTTGTTTGTGCCCATGGATTGTATACAAAGGTCGATGTGGACTCACCTGTAAGGCAACAATTTCATTTTTTTCTTTATCTCTTTTCGCGATGCTCAACTTTTTATATCGCGAAAGTCGCGATTGCCCAATCATTTCGGCTTTTTATCGTGGTGCCCAATTATTTCGGCTATTTTCTTTTTACTCGCTGCTTTTTATTGCGAGTTGAGCAAACATTTCGGCTGTTTTTATATGCATATTTTTGCTTGCTGATTTTTATTGCGAGTTGCCCCATCATTTCGGCTATTTTATATGCATTTTTTGCTTACTGATTTTTATTGCGAGTTGCCCCATCATTTCGATTATTTTATATGCATTTTTTTCTCACTGATTTTATTGCTAGTTTGGAACTTGAGATCTGATACCAATCTTAGCATCAGCATCGCTACGAATGGAATATGGCCAGGAGCGAATCATCATTTGCCTTTAGAGGACTTATAATTGACACTTGTTCAGGCATCAGCATCGCTATGACTGGAATATTGCCAGGAGCGATGTAGGGTTAGCATAGCACCATGTGAAGGTTTTGGCACGCATCAATCATGCTACTTTAAAATTTTTGGGGTGCTAAACAAACGTTAACCAAGATCTTAACTTGAGGATTAGGATTAACTTGCATGTAAACAACTTTACATCTAAGAGAAAATAGATTACAACCTTTGTAGTCCGTTCCTTGGCTTCATAAGCTCCAAGTAGTAGTCCCTTCACCGCGTTCCATGAACTTCCGAACTCTAGAAAGGCTCCACAAGCCAAATGATCCATGCTTGCTTGAAGTCTTCCTTTTCGAAGATGATCTACCTTGAAAAATCTCAAACTCAAGCTCTCACTTCTCAAATCAAGTATTAGTGAAGTGAACACCCTAATCTAAGTGGCTAGAATAGATGAGGATGATGAAGTAGGAATTTAGCTCTCTTTTGTTTTCTATTTCTCACACTAAATCATCACATGTAAAAAGCTAGCGAAGCTTTTTTCAAGAGCAAGAAGAAGAAGAAAGCTTTTGTGATGAATAATGAAAATCATTGTTGTGGTTACAAATCAACCTTGGGTTAAGAATGAAGGCTTAACCTTTGTAGAGAATAAACTAGGGTAAAGGGTTTTGGGTTGGGTTAGAAAATATCTATACAAAATATCTTAGCAAAAAACAAAAGAAAGCTTCATGAAGCTTCATGAAAAAGCTAACCCAAAAGCTAACCCAAATCAAAACCCTAACTTGTTTAAACTCCACAAAATATGTTGCATTTGTAATCATATCTTGTTACAATATTATATATCACATATATAATATATTTTTGTAACAAAAGACAATAATACAATTAACATATATCGCATATATATCAATGTATTATCCGGTGAGAAAATGAATCAATATGCGAGCTTATATTAGTTAATGTAATATAATGTATCACATATATAATTATACATTAAATTATCGAATCGACACTTGATCCGACAATCCGGCTATATCGTATATAACCGACTAATATAACATGTACCGATTCATCGAATCAACACTTGATCCAATGACCCGGCTATATCATATATACCCGGCCGATATCATATATCGTGAATAGAATATGGTATCTCATATCGTATTATTCTCGGTCCCGCACATATCATATATATGCTCCTACTTCGTTTTGCCTGAGCCAGGAAACCTCTGTATAGGACTCTAAAGAATCGTCAATACGCCGACAGTAGGTGATGATCATATCAAACACCCACAAGCTGCAAGCGGTCAGCTAAACGTAACAGCCACCCAGGTATTGAGCGATCAGAAGATCAACAAGAAAGCATGTACATTCTCGTGTGAATCCAATCAGTAAGACTACCGTACAGTCCGGTCTCTTCGTTCTATATGTTGCATATCTAGTCTAGGGGTGGTATACGTCAAACCCCAGTAACCGATAAGTCGTGTCGATGTGAGGCTCATAACAGGTCGAGAA
This sequence comes from Agapanthus africanus, assembly GCA_030015575.1. Classification (NCBI taxonomy): domain Eukaryota; kingdom Viridiplantae; phylum Streptophyta; class Magnoliopsida; order Asparagales; family Amaryllidaceae; genus Agapanthus; species Agapanthus africanus. The sequence goes on from JASDDO010000014.1 coordinate 94,948,979, forward strand.
ACTACTGATAACACTTACTAGTAGCACTCTATATCAGCCCTGGCCAGGGACTTCCAGTTATAGCCAATCGAACACAGCACAACATCAACTCCCTATACCGGGAGAGACGAAACCCCTCCTATCACTCATTGCCTCCATGTGATTCGGGACTGTATCCAAAATCCACCATTTTGCACGCCCTCTTTGATGTGGTAAGGTGGAAATCAAAGCACAGTGGGAATCACAGAAGACTCTATGACGATCTCGGGTCTACAGACTAACCTGTACCAGTGTCACCAGAGAACTGCTATCTGACGATTGGTATAAATCCATGTAGGAGTTCTCGGCGAGTCCGTTCAGTGTACCCAGTCTCCACTGACCACCTGTACACCATCTTTGATGTCAAACACCGATGGATATGGGATCATCCATCGCCCATCATATGGGTCAAGATGCGTATACGCTAGTCTACTCTGGTATATCGATGCCCTGTCTCGATAAACCCTCGACTAGGAACAGTTATAGGATGTACTCGTTGACTACCCTGGCCCCACTAGTATGATCTCATCATAGTCCCAATAGTCGAGTACATATCCTAAGGGCTTTATCAACATGCGAGAGCAAGATAGTAAACTAATACAAGTCAACATGTTAAGATAAAGTGAAACCAAATAGCATACTATCATGTCGAGCAAGAAAGTCCTCTTTATATATATCCAAGCATCCACTATAATATACATCACATGTACAACAATGGCCTTTAGGGCATATATATAACTAACAATCTCGCACTTGCACTAAGGCTGGCTATTATAGTATCTCATACCCAACATCCCGAAGAGTCTCTCAAATTGTATCTAGGGAATGGCCTTCGTGAGTGGATCCGCAGTGCTGTCCTTCGTATCAACTCTCCTGATCTCGATCTCCCGGCAATCAACTATCTCCCGGATCAGGTGATACTGCCTCAAAATATGTCTGGACTTCTGATGGGACCTGGGTTCCTTGGCCAAACCCACAGCTCTATTGTTATCACAATACAAAGGTATTGGATGCTCAATGGACGGAACCACACCAAGTTCAGTGATGAACTTCTTCATCCAGACAGCCTCTTTGGTAGCATCGTTGGCAGCGATGTATTCAGCCCCCATCGTCGAGTCTGCAACGGTTTCCTATTTGGAACTCTTCCAACATACCGCCCCTCCATTGATGGTAAAGACAAATCCCGAGTGCGACTTAGAGTCGTCCTTATCACTTTGGAAGCTCGAATCGGTAAAGGACTCCACCTGAAGTTCACCATTACCATACACCAAGAACATCTCTTTAGTCCTTCGCAAGTACTTGAGAATGTTCTTCACAGCTGTCCAGTGACTCTCTCCAGGATCTGCTTGATACCTACTCACTACACTTAGTGAGTATGCTACATCAAGTCTGGTACATAGCATCGCTTACTTGATAGAGCCTACTGCCGAGGCATAGGGTATCCCTTGCATGCGAGCTCTCTCCAAATCAGTCTTGGGAGACATCTCTTTGGAGAGAGTGAGTCCAGAGATCGTAGGTTGGTTTCCACGCTTGGATTCTTCTATACTAAACCTCTTTAGTATGGTGTCAATGTACCTAGATTGGGACAATCCCAGTATCCGTTTAGATCTATCTCTATAGATCTTAATTCCCAGTATGCAGGAGGTATCACCTAGATCTTTTATTGAGAATATTTGTGATAAGAAGAGCTTGACCGAGTGCAGCATAGGAACATCATTTCCTATCAAGAGTATGCCATCCACGTACAATACGAGAAAGACAACCTTACTGTCTACAACCTTCTTGTATATACAATGTTCATCTACGTTTTTAATGAAGTCAAACTCTTTGACTACAACATCAAAGCAGATGTTCCAACTCCGCTATGCCTGCTTTAACCCGTAGATGAATTTAAGCAACTTGCACACCTTTCCGCTGCTCCCACTATCTACGAAGCCCTCTGGCTGAGTCGTGTACATGCACTCTTCTAAATCACCATTTAGAAAGACGGTCTTAACATCCATCTGCCAGATTTCGTAGTCATGGTTTGCAGCAATGGAAAGTATGATTCGGATGGAATTAAGCATAGCCACTGAAGAAAAGGTTTCGTTATAATCCACACCTGGTCATTGACGAAAACCCTTTGCAACAAGTCTAGCTTTGAAAGTCTCAACTTTTCCATTTACACCAAGTTTCTTCTTAAAGATCCATTTGCTCCCAATGGGTTTTACCCCTTCAGGAGCAACTTCCAAAGTCCATACTTTGTTGGTGTACATGGATTCCATGTCAGATCGCATTGCATTCAGCCACTTCACAGAGTCCCCACTCGTAATGGCCTGCTCGAAGCTAGTCGTGTCATCATCTTCCATGATGCAATCCTCGCTCCCACCATCAACGAGAAAACCGTAGTATCTCTCAGGTGGATGAGAAATCCTATTAGATCGGCGGAGAGGCTGGGGTTCGTTGAGGACTACTGAATCCTTTGGTTCCACTAAATCTTCTGTCGTAGTTTGTGTTGCTTGAACTTCTTCCAGTTCTACTTCCTCGCCACAAACTTCCTTTTCTAAAAAGGTGGCATGTTGTGAAACAAACACATTTTGTTCCTCAGTGTGGTAGAAGATATACCCTTGTGAGTTCTTGGGATATCCTACAAACTTGCATAGGACAGGCCTTGCCTCGAGTTTGTTCGGATTTTGTCTTTTGACATAGGCCGGACAACCCCATATCTTAACATACTTAAGAGATGGTTTCTTCCCCTTCCATATCTCATATGGAGTGGTAGGCACTGATTTGGTAGGAACCATATTCAATAGGTGTATGGCCGTTTCAAGCGCATACCCCCAGAAGGAAATAGGTAACTCATCATTTCTTATCATAGAGCGCACCTTATCTAATAGGGTGCGATTCCTCCGCTCCGATACACCGTTGACTTGTGGTGTATAAGGAGGAGAAAGCTGAGAGAGAATCCCATTATCTTTCAGATAGTCCAGGAACTCATTGCTCAAGTATTCTCCTCCTCGATCAGATCGAAGGATCTTAATACTTTTGCCCATTTGGTTCTCTACTTCGTGTTTATATTCTCTGAATTTCTCAAAAGCTTCAGACTTATATTTCAACAGGAACACATGTCCGTATCTTGAGAGATCGTCAGTGAATGTAATAAAGTAGGAAGAACCGTTCCTAGCATATGTAGACATGGGACCACTTACATCACTATATATCAGTCCTAAGAGTTCTGTAACTCTTTCTCCGTATCCACTAAACGGAGTTTTGGTCATCTTGCCTTTGAGACACGACTGGCAAGTATCATAAGATGAAAATTCGAACGGATTCAAATATCCATCCTTATGTAACTTAGCTAGTTGTGTCACATTGATATGACCTAGTCTACAATGCCACAAGAAGGATTCGTTCATTTCTGAACTTTTCCTCTTGTTTGTGTTCTGTACATTAAAAATTGTAGTTTGATTTAGAACGTACATGCCATTATTTAACGATCCTGATCCTATAAACTTTTGATTCAGGAATATGTTCATAACATTATCATGTACTACAAAATTATATCCTTCTTTATTCAATAAAGAAACTGATATAATAGTGCATATCAGGGTCGGAATGTAATAGCACTCGTTCAGAATCAATGTATTACCATTTGGTAACACAAGGTGATATTCGCCAATTTCCTTGGCTGCAACATCTGCACCATTCCCTACTCTTATAGAATGATCACCCGTTCCCAGTTCTCTACCTTTACGTAGCCCATGTAACATATTACATATGTGGGATCCCGATCCGGTATCTAATACCCAGGACGTAGAGTGAACTGAGAAACAGTTCTCAATAACTAACACTCCCGAAGAAGATGCATCAGCATGCTTGTTCTTCGTTTGGGCGGTGTGAGAATCCAGATTTTCTCCTATTTTCTGCTCAATCTTATAACACTTATAAGAAAGATAGGGACCAACATTCCCCTGCTCAGTATAATAAGCGGGTTCAGTTAATACATCCATATTATTATCTTGATTAAGGCCTGACATGGTCGCTACCTGGAGAGAGAGAGAAGAAAACACTTTAGCGTATGCTCTTTCAAGATTAGATTGGTTATTATCTTATCTAATCAGGATGTCTCTGATTGATTTGAAAAATTGTTTTTATAGTAGTTAACCGCAATCAATAACGGTGTCGTGTGTAGCTAGACCGAGATGAGTACGGGTCGTCCTCTAGGAAACGTGGAACCTTTTACTCTTGCTTTAGACGTGTTGAAGAAGAGAGGAGGGATAAAGAATGTTGTCGAATGGTTTCTAGATCTACGTTAAGCACTAATGCAGAATATAGATCTAGATTATTTATGGATGTAGTTAATATAAGAAGGGGCTTGTTGGGTTCCGTAGGATTTAGTAGTTATGGATGATTAATTAAAAATTACCCTTTTTATCCTTTCATAGATTTAAAACTAGAACGACAGAGATGCATGTAGATTAGGGTTTCTGGAGGGAAAAGGAATCCCTCTCTTAACCCTTATCTCAACACGGAACTCCGTTCATATCTAGCCTTTACCAAAACAATCATTAATCTAATCTGTAATCGCGGTCGAGACTAACAACGAATTGGTAGCGCGCCCGATTAGGATGTTAATGATTCTTTTGATGAAGTTCATAAACTTTATAGGACTTAAAAAGTGTTTAGGGATGTTCATCATCCATTAGCCTACCCTAATCCTACGAACCCTAACAAGCGGAGAATTACTCGCGCATGTTGGGAGAAAAAGAGATGGAGAGAAATTGCATAATTAAACTACGAAGAAATAGAATAAGAAAAAGAAAGCTACCTTTATTAATCAACAATATTCATTACACTTTGATTCCTTAGAAAATGATTACAATTTCTAGTTGCTTCTGGATTTCTTCTAAGGAGGTAGACGAACAGTTGATGATCAGTCTGGATGCGTGAGCCGTCTTGGACTTCGTGATCTCGTCGACTTAATAATTTTTCCAAGAGGCTCTCGGTCTATATTTATACTCCAAAAGCCAGAACCCTAGCTTCCAATTTTGGAAACCAGTGGTTAAGATCCCAACAGTAAAAATCTCATGCCCTAACTACCCTAGTTTCCTAATATGGAAACCAGTGGTTAGGATCCCTGGTTCGTTGTTCTGGGGCTTCATCTTGATGACACGTATTGATCTTTTGAATATCTGAAAACTGAAAATCTTTTCTACGTTACTGCCAGAATTGATTTCTGTAGTTTACTTTCTTAATTAGGCAGGTTTGTTCTAACAACTTTGATTTCCTTGATTTCAGCTCTGAAAATTCTGCACAACAAATCTCAACAAATAATATTAGTAGAGTTTGTTTTATTGAGATAAATACTTAACCATTAAGAATTGGTCAAAGATATTTCATATTAAAATAGTCCAAATATTATATGAATATTATATGCTTACCATTTTCTTTATAATGTTAATTATAATATATAAACACATGAAAATAGTATTTTTACGGATAAACCCTTATATGTATGATATATTATAATAAAGACCTCTTTTAATATGGAAATAGTAGGAAAAATGTAATAACAAATGTGCAGTTTTATCAATTGAACAGTCTCCCACTGTTTTTATCAAATCTTTCTTCAAGCCCTAAAAGGAAAGACTAGCCGGGATTAATTATATCTTACAAGTTCGCCAATCTTTCAGCCAGGCCAGTGTTGGTATTTTGAGGGAGGTTCCCCGTGCTTTCGTACAGACCTAATTAAAATAAACCTTGTTTTCCCAGAGGCATAACCCCGTAAACACCTTTCTAGTCACCTACTTGATCGACTAATTGTCCTGTGTAAAACTCTCCCAAGAGTAACTCTTACTCGCAGTGGGTATCGGGATCCATCTATCTCATAGAAGGTATGCAATCTCATTGCAAATTTCAACACTTGAAATTCCCGATAATGTTTTTACCCATAACGTGCTATGACCTTGACGAATGCCAACAAACCATAGTCCGCTAGTCAAGTTCAACCCGTACATTTCTTGATTGAATTAAACCCACCCATATGACTCTTGACGAAAGCCAACAAAGCCATACGACTACCCTAACCCAATCGCATCATATGCTACAGATAAGCAATAGTTAGCTACCGCACACTACGCCTTGACGAAAGCCAACAAACATAGCACGAATACTAAGTATTACTTATCTAAAATGTCGGAGGGCAACGAAGGTTTTTCAGAAAATCATGAGCGTAAAGAACTTGATATCGTTGTAGAAACATGTGATTTTGAAAAAGGAGTGTTTTTGAGGCTTTTCTAGTTTCGCTAAAGAGATCACTCCCGGTGAAGGGATCTCGGCTCTTTCCTTCTCGAATAAGGTGCAGGGTATATCATATATACCACTATGCAAAGCAAGAACTATAAAAGCAATCAAAAACTAAACCGCGAGTTTGTAGTATCTGCCAATTTTGCTAAAGAGGTCACTCCCGGTGAAGGGATCTCGGCACTTTCCTCATCGAATAAGGTGCAAGGTGTATCATATATACCACTATGCAAAGCAAAAAATATAGCTACCCTTTTTGAAAATTTGATTCTACAACATCTTTTAGGTTTATTTTCTTTTATTAATCTCATTAATAAATCCCATCAATTATGCTTCCTAAGCATCACAGAAGAAACGAAAGCAGTAACATTTATATATCATATATATATATATATATATATATATATATATATAGTATAAGCATTCGTCACAGGCAGTAATATGATCTCATTACAGAACATTGCAGCAGAAAATAACATATGAAATATTGGATATACTAGGACGTCCGTGTTTTATTTCGAGCCTATATAAAACACGGATTCCACGGTCGCAATGAATAGCCAAACCCATATCCCTAGACCCCTACGAGAGCGGCAAGCAACACTGCCAATTCTAGGGTTAGGAGACCCGTCTCGACTATTCGAGATGGCCTCCCACTGGACCCTAGAACCCGGTTACTTGTGCTCCCCTCCTTGGGTCTATCCTAATAAGAAAAAGTAAAAAATATACAATGGTGACATCATCCTCAACCCGGAAGTGCCCCAATAAAAGAATATTACATACAATGAATTTTAGATGAATGAAAATTAAAACTCTCATTGCACATAATACCCTCGGCTATTCAGAACAGGACTATCCAATATAACATATCACAGCAACACATAATATCTCATATCATCAACGTAAGCAAGTATGCGTATCCCAATTGTCGTTGATTTATAGCAACCAAGCCGGCAATACACCACATACTACGCTTACTGTCACAGAAAAGAAAGTGTAAAACTACAACATTTGGAATCCACAATCACTTTAGATATCTTAAATCTGAAATATCACATACTTCGCATTTCATGCCTAACTATATGAATTCCACATATTGTATCACATTCCAGATAAATAGACAATGTTAAACTTTTTGATCGAATAATCAAATACCCAAGATTTCCCAAATAGCTCAACACTTGAGCGGAGTTCAAAAATCCCAGAACATGTCACAGCCCCAATGAACCAGCCGTAGAAGGGTCAAATCAACGCCTCACATGTGGCAATGCTAAACTATAACAAACCCTAGGGTTCAGTGGCAGTTTTGACGGTCACATAATCGAGTTAAGGTTACGTTCTACTAGAGGGTCCACAGATACGCTAGCATGATTTCCCGAAAGTTTTAAACTGAGGAAAAATCCAACACTTGAAAGTTTTTCGTCGTGGGAAAAATGAGTTATTGATATCCGTTCGAACCTTTGAACACGTTCTAAATTACTCGAAAAAATAAACGATGTTAAATTTTCCGATCGAATCATCAAATTCTTAAGATATCCAGAAAACTCAACACTTGAGTAATATTAAAAATTCCCAGAAGCATAATTTAATACCTACGGATCACCTCTTGAAGTACGATCCCTCAATCCTCATGTTCTGCCGCGGAACCGCAGCCAATTGCTTGGTTTGGCCGCAGTTCCGCAGTGGCCTGATGGATTCAGGGAATCGTACTTCACAGATATCCATAGAATCACCTGCTTATTTTTCTGAGTAATTTTAATACGGAAAAAACCAAGTTTTAAAAAAATTTCCAGAGAGGGGGTCCAAAATCATATTTCGGGGTTCAATCGAACTTTTAACTTCGTATACACGTCACCTAATTCTCTAGCATGGCTCTGATACCACTGTAGGGTTAGCATAGCACCTAGAGAAGGTTTTGGCAAGTATCAAACATGCTACTTTAAAATTTTTTGGGGTGCTAAACAAACCCTAATCAAGATCTTAACTAGAGGATTAGGGTTGACATAGCATGTAAACAACTTTACATCTAAGAGAAAACAGATTACAACATTTGTAGTCCGTTCCTTCGCTTCATAAACTCCAAGTAGTAGTCCCTTCATCGCGATCCATGAACTTCCGAACTCTAGATAGGCTCCACAAGACGAATGATCCATACTTGCTTGAAGTCTTCCTTTTCAAAGATGATCTACCTTGAAGAATCTCAAACTCAAGCTCTCACTTCTCTAATCAAGTATTAGTGAAGTGAACACCCTAATCTAAGTGGCTAGAATAGATGAGGATGATGAAGTAGGAATTTAGCTCTCTATTGTTTTCTATTTCTCACACTAAATCATCACATGTAAAAAGCTTGCGAAGTTTTTTTCAAGAGCAAGAAGAAGAAGAAAGCTTTTGTGATGAATAATGAAAATCATTGTTGTGGTTACAAATCAACCTTGGATTAATAATGAAGGCTTAACCCTTGTAGAGAATAAACTAGGGTAAAGGGTTTTGGGTTGGGTTAGAAAATATCTATACAAAATATCTTAGCAAAAAACAAAAGAAAGCTTCATGAAGCTTCATGACAAAGCTAACCCAAATCAAAACCCTAACTTGTTTAAACTCCATAAAACATGTTGCATTTATAATCATAACTTGTTACAATATTATATATCACATATATAATATATTTTTGTAACAAAAGAAAATAATACAATTAACATATATCGCATATATATCAATGTATTATCCGGTGAGAAAATGAATCAATAAAGCGAGCTTATATTAGTTAATGTAATGTAATATATCACATATATAATTATACATTAAATTATCAAATCAACACTTGATCAACCAATATAACATATAACCGACTAATATAACATATACCGATTCATCGAATCAACACTTGATCCGATGACCCGGCTATATCATATATACCCGGCTATATCATATATCGCGATAATAGAATACAGTATCTCATATCGTATTATTCTCGGTCCCGCACATATCACATATGTGCTCCTACTCCGTTTTGCCTGAGCCAGGAAATCTCTGTGTAGGACTCTAAAGAATCGTCAATACGCCGGCAGTAGGTGATGATCATATCAAACACCCATAAGCTGCAAGCGGTCAGCTAAATGTAACAGCCACCCAGGTATTGAGCAATCAGAAGATCAACAAGCAAGCCTGCACATTCTCCTGTGAATCCAATCAGTAACACTACCGTACAGTCCGGTCTCTTCGTCTGATATATTGCATATCTAGTCTAGGGGTGGTAAACGTCAGACCCCAGTAACCGATAAGTCGTGTCAATGTGAGGCTCATAACAGGTCGAGAAACTACTGATAATACTTACCAGTAGCACTCTATATCAGCCCTGGCCAGGGACTTCCAGTTATAGCCAATCGAACACAGCACAACATCAACTCCTTATACCGGGAAAGACGAAACCCCTCCTATCGCTCATTTCCTCCATGTGATTCGGGACTGTACCCAAAAGCCACCGTTTTGCACGCCCTCTTGGACGTAGTAAGGTGGAAATAAAACCACAGTAGGAATCACACAAGACTCTATGACGATCTCGGGTCTACAGACTAACCTGTACCAGTGTCACCAGAGAACTGCTATCTGACGATTGGTATAAATTCATCTAGGAGTTCTCGATGAGTCCGTTCAGTGTACCCAGTCTCCACTGAGCACCCTTACACCATCTTTGATGTCAAACACCGATGGATATGGGATCATCCATCGCCCATCATATGGGTCAAGATGCGTATACGCTAGTCTACTCTGGTGTATCGATGCCCTGTCTCGATACACCCTATACTAGGAACAGTTATAGGATGTACTCGTTGACTACCTTAGCCCTACTAGTATGATCTCATCATAGTCCCAGTAGTCGAGTACATATCCTAAGGGCTTTATCAACATGTGAGAGCAAGACAGTAAACCAATACAAGTCAACATGTTAAGATAAAGTGAAACAAAATAGCATACTATCATGTCGAGCAAGAAAGTCCTCTCTATATATATCCAAACATCCACTATAATATACATCACATGTACAACAATGGCCTCTAGGGCATATATATAACTAACAAGCGAATCATCATTTGCCTTTGTGGGTTTGAACAAAGGTGGCTTAGCAAAAAGTGTTAAGGTCCTGTCGACTAAGGCTTTTTGACTCTATGAGCCATAGGGGTCTCATAAAAGTATTTCTTCCTACGAGTCGTGGGGATCTCATAGCTGTATGTTCTCCTTAGAAGTCGTGAAAACTTCTAAATGGTGTTTTCTCTTATAAGTCGTAAGGATCTCATAAGTGTATTTTCTCTTTATAAGTCGAGAGGACTTACAGGTGTCATTCACCATATGAGGGCATTCCTCATGATTGGTGCAACTTGGTGGGGGAAACGTTTACTTATGTCCATGGATTGTATACAAGGACCAGTATTGTACCGCCTGTAGGGCAACTTAGGTAGTATGATGGCCTAGGACAGGTTTGGATCCCTGTAACTTAAGACTATGAATCCTATGAGCCGTGAGGGTCTCACATGGGGAGTTCTCCTTACGAGTCGAGAGGATCTCGTAAGTGAAAATTTTATGAGATTGCTCCTTTTCGGATTTTCACAAGCTCACCGGTAGCCCTGCTGTTTTTACTCACGGCGCCCTTTCGGGTTTTCATCCGTGCCCATTTCGCTTGTGGACGTACATTTTTTTTAAACAACGATGAAACTTCTCGAAAATAGTTTCTCCGCAGGTGACCCATCTGTTTGCTAGTGGGATTTAAGTTGCAGTCCTCGCCGCTGGGACTTATGGACTTGCATTCCACTGTCTCCATGTTTGAAGCGGCATATTTAGTTTAAGGATATTACAATCCATTGTTAGTTTAGGGACATCTCAGTCCGTTATTAGTTCAGGGACATTTCGGTCTATTAATATTTTAGGGACATTTCAGTCCATTGTTAGTTTAGGGAAATTTCGGTCCAAAGCCAGCTTCGAGGCAAAGTTTTGCCGGATACTACTTATAGAGTCTTGACTCGAGAAGACAGCGAGCAGACACGAGTGTCGTCATCTATCATTAACCTGAGTTATGACTTGTCAAGCGTTATAATTCTTAAGGAACCGGCCGTTTATTGGCCGGAAGGGTCTTTCGCTATGCATATCCATGAGCAAGTAGGCCCCACCTTTGTAGACCTTGTCTATGATGTACGGGCCATCATAATTTGGCTCGAATTTCCCCTATTTTGCACGGTTGGGGATCAGGTCTTTTTACGACTAACACGAGTTCGCTTTGCCGAAATGTTCTCGGTCTGGTCAGTCTTTCGTTTGAGCATGTCATCCTTGCTCTGTAGGCTTCCAGGTTTTGCTGCGCTGTGAGACGAATTTCATCGAGGGCATCGAGCTCCTTAAGCCGAAGATGGGCATTTTCTTCATCCGTCAGCTCATATCGAACTGCCTCTCGCAGAGAGGGTACCACTATCTCCAAGGGAAGTACCGCTTCCGTGCCGAATACCAACGCGAATGGCGTTATAATCATGGCTGTCTTGAACGTGGTTCGATGAGCCCAGAGAGCTTCAAGCAGTCTCTCGTGCTAGTCCTTTTTATTTCTGGACACTGTTTTCTTTATGATCTTCGTTAAGGTCTTGTTGAAAGCCTCAGCTAGACCGTTAGCACGGAGATTATAGACTAAAAAGTATCTCCAATCTATATTATGCTGCTGTGCGAAGTGGCTGATCTTATGGCTTCTGTAGGCCGGCCCATTATCCGAGATGATTCGTCACGGAGTGCCGAACCGGTAAATGACATGTGTCCTGAAGAAATAGAGGATGTTCTCCGTCTTCACTTCCTTTAGCGGCACTGGCTCTGCTCACTTAGAGAAGTAATCGATTGTTGCCAATATGAACCGATGTCCTTTGGACGATACTGGTTCGATGTGCCCGATTATATCGGTTCCCCACATTTCGAACGACCAGCTAGCCAATGTTGGGTGTAGAGGATTTGGATGCTGGTGGATGAAGTCCCCATGAATTTGGCACGAGTGACACTGCTTCGCATATTCGAGGCAGTCCTAAATCATTGTGGGCCAATAGTAACCCATTCTCTTGATCTTCAACTTCATTTTTGGTCCGGCTTGATGAGAACCGCAGAGTCCGTGAGTTTCTTGTACGACCCTTTTTGCTTCTTCTGGTCCCAGGCATCTCAGCCACAGACAGTCGAATGATCTCTTATATAGAGTATCATTGAAGAAGGTGAATGATAGAGCTCGTTTCATAAGTTGATATCTTGATGACGCGTCTTCGGGTGTTTGATGGGATTTGAAGTAGTCTATGAAGACTTCTTTCCAATCCTTAGCCTTTTCTTCGTCTTTTATTTGGCAGGCTTCTTATTTGGTAGCTTCCTTTCCCTTAGACGACTCCGGAGATATTTCTGCTGGCGCGAGAATTCGAAGGCTTTGCACATTGATCCTTACGTCATTGAGGTTCTCGTCGGCCAGTTCTTTAGCGAGTTTGGCTAACGCATCCGCTCTGTTATTTTCCTCACGCGGTATGCTTTCCAGGATTTAGGAGGAAATTTGAGTCAACGGTTGCTTCACTCTTTCTCCATATTTTACCAACTCCGGTTTACTCATCTGATAGTCATCATTTACTTAGCTAACAACCAGCTGGGAGTCTCCATATATGAGGAGGTTTTTGATTTCCATGTCAACAGCAATCTCAATACCCGCCATCAGAGCTTCGTATTCAGCCTCGTTGTTTGTCCTCGGCTCTGTTAAGGAAGGGGCAAAATGCATTATCCCTCCTTTCGGAGTCACGAAGATAAGGCCCACCCCAGCTTTGATTATGGGGGTGCTTTGCTTTCACTTCTTCATGGAAGATGCTCCGTCAAAGTATAGTTCGCATCGGGAATCACTCCCTTCTTTCGCCCCATCGATTGTGTCAAACGCGTGTCCGTCTGGCAATTCGCAATTTAAGGGAGAATCGGCTAGTACTGGATGTTCAGCAAGAAAGTCGGTGATAGCCTGGCCTTTCACTGCCTTGAAGGGCCGATATGTTATCGAGAACTCCATCAAGAAGAGGGCTCATTTGTCAAGCCTTCCCGTTAGTATGGCTCTTGACATCAAATATTTGAGAGAATCCACTTTTGATATGAGATGGACCTCATGTGCCAAGGCATAATGTCGAAACTTCATTATCGCGAAGATCAATGCTAAACAATGCTTTTCGATGGGGGTATAATTGTTTTCTACCCCCAGGAGAACTCGACTCAAATAGTAGAGAGCTCTTTCTTTTCCTTGATCATTCTCCTGTGCCCATAGCACGCCTAAATAACCTTCAAGGGCTGTTGTGTACAGGATAAGGGACTTTCCCTTGACCGGAGCTGTCAGTACTGGCGGGTTCTGCAGATATTGCTTGATTTCGTCCAGTGCATTTTGGAATTTACGATCCCAAATAAACGGGGTCCCCTTCTTCATTAGATGGCTGTAAGGGCGGCATTTTCGGAGAGGTTGGCTATGAACCGTTAGATATACGTGAGCTTTCCTTGGAGAGACTGCAATTGTTTGAGAGTTCTTGGTGAGGGCATTTCCATAATCGCGTAGATCTTTGATGGGTCTATTTCGATGCCTCGGTGTCGTACGATGAATGTTAGGAATTTGCCTAAGGAGACTCCAAACGCGCATTTCAAAGGCTCATCTTCAGATTATATTTCCGAAGACGTTGGAACACTATTTTCAAATGCTCCCAATGCTCCTCATACGATTTGCTTTTAACCACGAGGTCGTCGATATAACATTCGACAATCTCGTGTATGAGGTCATCGAAGATCTTCATCATGGCCCTCTGGTAGGTAGCGCCGGCATTCTTCAGATCGAAGGGTATCACTTTATAGAAGAATATGCCCAGCGGAGTCCGAAAGGCAGTATGTTTTTGGTCTTCGAGAAGCATCTTTATTTGATTATACCCCGAAGATCCATCCATGAAGGAGAAGACTTCATGGGTGGATATATTATCGATCATCATCTTGGTAATCAGTACTGGGAAGTCATCCCTTGGACAAGCTTTGTTGAGATCTCGGAAGTCCGCGTAGATGCGTACTTTCCTATTTTTCTTCATTACCGGAATGATATTGGCGATCCAGTCAGGGTATTGAACTTCTTGGATGAAGCCGGAGTTAACTAGCTTCTTGACTTCGGCGTTGATACTCATTTCAAGTTCGAGCCGCATTCTTCTTGGCGCCTACTTGACTGGCTTAACGTCCGGCGATATTTCCAATTTATGCACCGCTATTTCTGGATCTAATCTCGGCATCTCGGAGTAGTTCCATATGAAACAATCTTTATACTGCATAAGCACGTCCTTTAGTGTGGCCACCTTTGTTTCAGACAACAGCTCACTGACGAACGTTGGCCTTGGATCATTTTCCGCCCCTAAGTCAATTTTTCTCAGATTGTCCGCCGTGGTGTGTATCCCATATTCCAGCTCTTTTGGCGCCGGTGGAAATTCTGAGATCACCTAGTCTTCATCCCCATCTGCAAAGCACTGGGAAAGGTCGTCCATATTCTCGCACTCCCCCTCCTTTGAGAATGTTATCACGTGGCAGGTACGAGTTCGTTTCCAAGCTCGATGTTGATCTGGACTTACCCTCGCAATATAAGTTGCTTTTGGTTCATACTTTCATGGTGGGGTTATCCTCCAACCGTCGGATAGAGCAAACCTGTCTTGTTGGTACTGGTCTTCGACCCAGTCTTTGAAGGAGAAGCAATCTTCAAGAGGATATCCTATTGCTCGGTGGTAGGAGCAATAATTCGGGTGATGGACATCGTTTGTCTGTTCGAGATGCCGAAACTCCGATAGCGTCATCATTTGATTTTTAATGACATGGTCGAATATTTTCCTTGTCTTGTCTCGAGGGAAAGAATATTCCCGACCCATCTTCTTCATAAAAGACGGATTCCAGCTGACTTTTTCTCGATCGCGTGGCTTCTTGGATCCACTTCGCTGTTTTTGAACGTCATTCCCGTTCTTCACCTTCTTGTTGCTTCTGCGTCGGTCTTTTTTCTTGCCACAAGGGTGCACAGCGGGCTGAGGGTAAAGGGCATCATAGCCTTTTCTTTCCGTGGACTGCTGAGTGAGAAGTTGCGTCCTGGCTTTTTCGTAAATGGCCATTTCGCGGCTGTGGTCATCCTGAACCTTTTGACCCGCTTCCCTTATTTGCTTGTCAATCTGTTCTTCGAATGACAGACTTGGCATTCTCATGGCGGGATCTCGCTCTGGTTTAATATCAGCGCTATCTGGAAGAGCATCCCCTTCTCTACAAGAGTCATTTATAACATGGCAGTCATGGAATCGCTCCCATTTCTTGGACCGAACGTATCCAAGCCCAGTCGTCTCCATCCTCCTATTGGGCGTCTTTCGCTGAGTCCCGGGAACATCCTAAATCTTATTGTAGAACTGGGCTTGTCGAGCGGTTTATTTGAAGGGTATGTCTTGGCATCTTAATAGCCTTTTCAATCCCTCTGCGTAATATCTAGGCAGATGGATTGGTTGAAGCATGTCGAGCGCAAGTTCGGCACTATGCCAGACTTCTTTCTCCACTTTATTCTCCGTAGATCGATAGAAGAGGATCGCCTTTTCACCTCTTCGCATAGGAGGGACGTAGAAAGTCTGCAACTCTTATATGTTGTATGTATCAAGCGCATCGAGTTCTTTGTAATGCCGCTGCAGAACCATGGTAATTTGTAAACTCTGATCAGCTCTAGCGAAGGTCTGCATTGACGGGAGGACGGAGAACACTGCATTGGCATGTCCTCAGAGTCAATACCAAAGACTAAAATAGGAGTAGATGGTCCTGGCCTGTTGCCTTGGGGTTGCCCCGAGTAGACTGTCTCTTCATCCTCCTCGGTATCGCTACCAAAGATCGGGATAGTGGTGACAGATTTTTGTTTATTCTTCAATTTACGACATCTTTCCGTGTCTTCGAAATCTGGTAAGAATTACAGGCATCTTTATATTTGCGGACTTCATTTACGGAGAATGGGTTTAGCTCCCCTGTAACTGTGTACTCGAGGTCATCTTTGAAGTATTTCATACACTGATGTTGTGTAGAAGGGATGATGTTGTACTCATGTAACCAAGGCCTGCTGAGCAAAGCGTTGTAGCAAGTCTTGGCCTCGATGACATGAAATTTGATGTCAGTGATGAGCATCCCGAAGCATAATGTCAGTATTACGGACCCAAACGTCCATGATGACTGCGAGTCGAACCCAGAGATAGTAATTTTGTCTCAGGCCAGGTGCTGAACGTTCATGCAGATCTCCTTCAACACCTTCACGTTGAGAAGGTTTACGGAGGACCCTTTATCAACCAGGATTTTTCCTATCTTGATTTCATGGCAATACCTGGTGATGTATAGAGGACGGTTGTGCTCGCATGTTCCAAGGAGGAGATCTTCATCGCCGAATGTAATGTCAGTTGTATGAACCGCTGCCAGCTCATCCTTCATCTTTTCTTCTGCAAGGAAAGCTTGGAACTGATCAGGCTCTTGTAATGCCTTGATCAGAGAATCTCGTGCCTCTTTGGATAGGAGGAGAGCTTCCAGTATGCTCAGTTATGAGGGTATCTTCCTCAGATGTGCCAGGACATTGTAATACATCTTGTTTTTCTTAGGCGGATCCTTGGGTGTAAGCTCTTTAACGACTCTATCATCGAGGGAAATTTTCTCAGGGACTTTTTCAATCCCCTTGTCTATTTTTCTTGAACCTTTGTTTGTAGGCCCGAGGTTCTTTTCAGGCAACGTACGTTACGCAACTGAGTGTTCTCGCAGTTCTTTTCCTCTTCTTCTTTTCCAGAGGTGGATTCTTTGAAAAGAGGGCCGAGGGTTATTTCTTCGTCAGAATCGCTCCTGAAGGTAAGAACTTGAGATTTTCCTTTTGTCGAAACGGTATAAGCCATATGAAAGTTACCGGCTGTTCCTTCACGCTCATCTGTCGTACTTCTCTGCTCCCGACAGGCTTTGCGCTTCATCCGCTTGAAGTGTTGTCGGTGGGCAATGTATCCCTGCCACCACTTCTTGAAGGCATTGCACTCTTCGATAGGGTGTGTAACCCTTCGATGGTATAAGCAGTAGTTCAGATGTACATTTGATTCGTCGAGGCACGTAATCCCGGGAGTGTTTTCCATGAGTAGGGGCAGCTTCATTCCCATTGATAAGGCTTTGGCGAACCGCTTCTCCGCTTTGGTCTTGCCCTTGTTTGCAGCAGATGTGAATTGGCTTAGGTGGAGTACTTTACGACACATCCTTACCGCAGCTTCTTCAGCCTGACGCCGACGCTTGGCCTTTTTGCATATGGTCGTTTCGCGCTCTCGGTCAGCTCTGCTCTTTTGAAAGGCTTTGTTCAGCAGCCTGTCAATCAGGTAGTCTGACGGTTCCAGGGACCTTGGCAACGATCCTGTCCCCAGTTCCTTCGCATTGCTCTCTGATGTCGAGGGAGTTTCTTTATATTTTAACGACGAATGAGAAACCATGTGGCAACTTGCTATATAATCTTTGGGTTCTTTTGACGAGTCGTCATCAATGTCATTGTCTCTATTCTCAAGGATGTGGTTGAGAAACTCTTCGAGTGTGACTGGGGTCTGCGTCTTTTGGTTGTATTCCTCCAGTGCGTCGATGTATTTTTGCAGACCCGTTTGATTTTCATAGAGCTGCACGGGTTTCTTGGTCTTCTTCTTTTTCTTCGAAGACTTCAAGGGCTTGGCCTGAGTGTTTTGTCCGTCATTACCAGCTTTCAGTGTTGGGCACGGTTTAAGCATTCCCTCAACGATCTCATGCTCGAACGGCCTTTTCCATTTGATCGCCGAACATGCTTAAAGATCCTTCAGCATTCATTTAATTTTAGCTGAAAAGACCACTTCCTATGGAGCTTCTTCTACGAACGAGCACGATGCCCCTGGCGTATCTACCTTTTTAGGAGTGTGCTTCTGCGATGGGTTCACCCTCTAGTTTTCGGATGGCGCAAACTTCCCTTGTTGGTATTGGTCCTCGACCCAGTTTTTGAAGACATAGCAATTCTCAATTGGGTGACCCACTACTCTGTGGTAGGAGCAGTAGTTGGGACTATTAACGTCACCGGGCTGTAGTGGACGTCTCGGATCTGGCAGTATGATGAGCTTGTTGCGCATCGCCAGTTCGAACAGTCTCTTCGTTTTATCATGGGGAAATGAGTAAGGACGTTGTAGCTTCTCCTCGAGGGATTGGCGCGGGCGCACGTTGCTTTGGTGAGGAACCGGTTTCAAATTGCTCGGCTGTTGTTGAGTGTTGGCAACGAAAGCGGCTTTTCCTTTACCCTTTGCATTCCGAGGGTCCATTTTTAAAGAAGGAGGTATGTGGCCTATTTGGTCCATTTGAGCCAGCTTGTCGATCAAAGCCTTGAAGGTGATCGGCTTAAAGAACGTCATGAACTGGGACACAGTCGCCTAAGAATCGAGAGTCCCTATGAACATGCCCATAGCAGGAGCCTCTTCTATGCATTGTTCGCATTTCGACCATAGGTTCTGCCACCGGATTGCGTATTGAACCCAGGTCTCTCCTAGCTTCACCTTGGCATTGATTAACGCCGTGATCTCTTGCGCTAGCGAACCGCTGTGTGAACAGTAATTTCATCTCCGTGAATGTTTTGATGGAGTCATTTGGGAGCTCCGAGTACCATTCAAACGTATTCTCTAACAAGATGCTAACAAACTGGCGAAGTAGCAATTTGTCGTCGCCTCCAGTATTGCTACACAAAGCTCTGAACTGGGCGACGTGTTGATGCGGGTTACCTGTCCCCTTATACACGTGGAACTTGGGGATCATATACCCCGGCGGGTACTTGATTTGATCGTACCAGCCTAGGTATGGTCGCCCGGTCTTGATGACTTGGCCAGCCGCTTCGTTTGCCTGATGAGCTCGTATTTGTTGAGCTATATAGTCATCAAGGGCAGCCTTGGAGATCATCTCCTCTCTAGTCGTTGATAAAGCTGGAAGCGGGTTTGATGTTTCCCCCTGTCGTCCTCAATAATAATTGGCGGGTCTTCAGCTGGAGGTTCCGGCTGAATCATCATTCCAACCATGTCTTGGAATATGAGCGTCATCTGTTTTATATTAGCCGCTTGTTCTGCGGCCTCCTTGTACTTTCTTTCCAACACCCTTCACAATAACTCCGTATCATTCTCCTGCTGCTAGCGCTGGTCGGACGCTGCTTCTGAGCTTTCTTTCTGCCCGGTGAGTGTTGTCGTTTTTGTCAGCATCTCCTGGAGCTTTTGTTGCTGTTCTTGAGCTTTCGTCAATGACCGAGTTTGCGGCTGATGACTCACGGAAATGCGACTCTCCTATTTTCCGGAAGCCATGTACACTGTGTGCATGATCATGCTCCTAGACTTGGGGCATTTGGATACAACACCTTTGGGATTTGTTGCCAGCAGTAGGAAGTCCTCCGGCCTTCTCTTTTTGTGAGAAGTCAACGTCGAAGTAGCCATTGTGACCGGCGCCAGCGTGGAGGAAGTCCCTTTCTGTATGGTGGAGGGATGATTTTCCTCTTTTCGAACCTTCATTTTCTTCGGTTGACGAGAGTAGTTCTTGTTGATCACAGAATTTTGGACTTTTCGTCAGACTCTGTGGATTCAGGAAGACAGCCGCTGAGGGGGCTGCTACGGCTTCGCCTGTATCATGTTTTCAACAGGTGGGAGAGATTTCTTCAGCACCACGGTCAAAGAGTTCCTTCACACCCTCCTAAGCGGTTCAAAGCTGTTCCCGCTTGGAACAGCAGCGTCAACTTCCACCACTAGAGCTGGTGGAGTAAGTCCAGAGGGGGAGTTGCTCGCAGGTTTCCTAACTCGGCACCAGTAGCAATGTCGAGCATGCCTTGCAGATGGGACTGCCTCTATTACGGCAGTGGCTTCCTCATGCCCCTGTTTTGGTTAGGGGCTACTGCTGGTGCCAGCCTGTTGAAAACTGACGTCCGTTAAGAGGGGACGGTCAATCTTTCGAAGGCCGACCTTTTGGTAGGGGAAGCAGTCTTGATGAGTTCGCCGTACGCAGGAGTTGGAACGGCCAATCTTGCAAAGACCGAGCCTTTAGTAGGAGAAACCCTGTCGATGACTTTATCCACCGGAGCTGGAACGTCTATCCATTTCAGAATAACCCCTTCAAGTATTGCGAGCCTCTTTGAGGGTCCACTGGAGCTTTGGCTCAACCTGTTAAAGACGAAGGTGGCAGACTTGGATGACCCATTGAGAGGGGCCATGGTAGTTGCAAGTTGATCGAAAACCGAATTTTTGGAGCTTCCTGTGATGGCACTGGGGCACTGAAGCTTGCTGACGGGAGCATGGTCCCGAAGAATAATCCAGTGGTGGCCTGAGTCACCTGCCCCACCAGCATTGAAAAGATGGAAGCCGCATTGGGCCCGTATGTCACTCCTCCAATAGGACGGAGCGGGAGTTGCTGTTGCAGTTGGTGCAGCCGGAAGCCATTGATGTTCACTTCTTCTTTCTGCACAGGAGCAAGACACCAAATCTTAGTACCTCGAATCCAGGGGAAACCATAGTAAGCCGCGATTTGTTCGTGAACACGACACACAAAGTGTGGAGTGGAAAGAGGAAAAAGTCCCACCGGGCATGCCTGGATCTGTTTACCGCCGAAAAAAGAGACCGACCGTGTAGGTCGTCTTCCCTGAATTTGGGGGAAGATGCTATTTGGATTTATCCGTCCATCTCTCCGAAGAAGCCAAGTTGATTTATGGCACCGTGTATCGGAGGTTTGGACGGATGCGGCCGTTATAGCAGACTTCGTCAGATTCCCCCTCGTTTACGAGGGGGTTTTTGACTGTGGGGACGCTCTTCCTTGTAGGAGCAAGCCCCTACAGTTAATTACGTTACCGCATCACGATAACCACTTTCTCCTGCTCCAGCAGTTCACTTCGTATCATGTGTGTTTACTTTATGTTTGGTTGCCCGTGGATTGTATACAGATACTAATTTGTGTCGTCCCCTGTAGGGCGTGGATTAGTCCAAATCCGTATATTCTTAGATTTGGGTTTGGGTTGATTTAAGGATTGTTAATCTCGTTTGAGATTAAGATCAACTTAAATTTTTGTTAAGAATACGTTAGTCCAATTTGAGACTAAGATCTACTTAACGAGGTCTTAGGATCATTCAGATCCAACAAAAAAGCATTTGGGCTCCATTGTTTTAGTTTAAGGACGTTACGGTCCGTTGTTAGTTTAAGGATGTTTCGGTCCGTAGATCACCATTTTTTGAGGTAAGGGTTTAGTTTAAGATGTGCACGTCAGTGTGGCCAGTACACCCAAAAGATGTTGGTTGTCGGGACCCTCCACCTCTCCGAAGACGTTAAGGAATTACAACGACATGTATCAGAGGTGTAGAAAGATGTACCCTTGAACCAAAATCCCATATTTGAAGGAGAAGGTCATGGTGGATCATCTAAGAATCAGTAGTCAGTTTAAAGACTAAGATTAACTCAGGAGGTGTGGGATGGACATCATTTTGGATGTCATCAGTTAACAGACTATTAGTCATGTTGGGGACCAAGATCAATTTGAGGGGATGATGCGCACAAAGGGATCTTGACTTTGGAGGAACTTAGTCAAGTTGGGCTAGGTCTGGGTCTCCATAATTACCCAACGGTGCTAAAGTGTTGAGGCATACAATGCTCGCATGCATTTCACGTGGGCACAGAAACAGTGTTAAATACTAAATTTCTGGCGCTCACGTGATGCACGTGAGGCACCTGATTAGTGTTAAACACTAGGGTTGTGTGACGGTCACATGACATACGTGAGGCACTCAAATATGGGTGCTGCCCAATTACTTGCCCCTCTTACGTAAGTGTTAAGCACTTGATTCTTGTAGTGCTCACGTGCGAAACACGTGAGGTGTTCCAAAGTTGGGTTCTACCTTTTGGCTTTATTGCCTTCCCCTTATGTAAGTGTTAAACACTTAGTTCCTCTAGCGCTCAGTGTAAAACACGTGAGATGCCTCAAATGGGGTGATGCCCTTTTATTTTCTTTCCTATTCTTTTCACAGAAGTGCTAAGCACTTAAAGAGGGTACCGTGCAAAACATGTGACTGTCCTAAGAAATTTTTCTTGCTTCACTCGCGTGGGAAACACGTAAGGCAGTCTCAGTTTTCATTTGTTTATTAGAAACACTCATCTGGAAAACACGCGAGGTCTAGTTCTAATGTGTATCACCAAGCTATTCTTCTGTAGTTCTTAGGAATCAAGTTCTCCTTTTATTTCTTTGCAAGAGTTGAATTCTTCTCATAAGGTTAAACCCTAGTTTTTTTAGAGGATTTAAATTTCCATATGTTTTGTAAGAGTTAAACTCTTTTGAACTCAGTTCTTTCCCTTAGGTTTTGAATCTGCATGACAGAATCTCCCAGATGAGAATTAAATTCTCAACTTGTGGGGAGATCTGCCTCTGTAGATCTTAACCAGAGGAAGAACTAAGTTCTTCGATGAAGGGTTAAACCCTTAGAGATAGAAAGATCAGTTTTTAGTTTTTTTTCCTTTACCTAGTGTTTCAAAGGAACAAGGATTTTCTTTTTGAGAAATAAATTATCTGATCACTGTATATTCTTTAAGTCTCTGGGGAGTTTTCTCTCTCTGCAGTTGTCTTTCTCTCTTTTTTCCAAAGCTTATAGGGGGTTCCTCTTCTTCAGACTTGAAGTCTTGGGTCCTTTATATAGTAGAGAGAAGTTTGTTGATTAGTTTTAGGAAATCTCTGATTGAGAGATCCTAATTAATTTTGGGGGTTTTGTCCACTGTTGGATCTTTGATCCAAGGGTTTCTGTCTTACAGAACATATTTTCTTGTTTCTTAAACAAGATTAGGAAAATATTTTCCCATACAGAATTTGTTCTGTAGACTGGTGATTTTTAATCACCGTTGGATTTTTAATCCAAGGGTGCTTGGTTTAACGGAGCACAATCTTTCTTCGTTTAAGAAGATATGAAAAATATTTTCCAACTTATGGGATTTTTGAACTGCCAATTTTCTGTTTAACAGAAAATATCATTTCTTATAGAATTTAATTCTACGTAGGAAAGTGCCCTCACGTGTTAAATATGTGGGGGGGTTTTTGCCTGGTAATTGTTTTAACTGCTGTGCCTATACGCATTGCATATAGGCACTCACGTGTTAAACACATGCGGCTGTTTTAGCCTGGCAATTGTCTTAACTGTTGTGCCTATATGCGTTGCATATAAGCACTCACGTGTTAAACACGTGGGGCTGTTTTAGCCTAGCATTTGTTTTAATTGCTATGCATATATGCGTTGCATATAGGCACTTACGTGTTAAACACGTGGGGTTGTTTTAGCCTAGCAATTGTCTTAATTGCTGTGCCTATATGCGTTGCATATAGGCACTCGTGTTAAGCACGTGGGGCTGTTTTAGCCTAGCAATTGTCTTAATTGCTGTGCCTATATGCGTTGCATATAGGAACTCAGGTGTTAAACATGTGGGGATGTTTTAGTGAGGAACTTTCCCTCATCCCTTTTTTTATAAGGGAACGGGCTTGGCTGGCGAAGATTTCGTCGGAGTATCATCAACAATGCTTTCTCAATCCCCGGCCCCGTTTGCTGTAATTATTTTTTTTTGTAACGCCGAGGAGCCTATAATACCTCTTAATGAATAAAGTTCTTCATTTCTCATGTACTTTTGTCTCCTTTTTTTTTTATCCTTTTAGTACTTTTACATATTTTCTCAAAAACGAATCTAGAGATCTCGGAACTGAGAAAGAGAACAAAATTTGTAGAAGAAGCCTCTTCTAACTCAGGAGACTTAATAAAAATATATCTCTTCAAAAAAGAGAAAATACATTCATTTGTACCATCGGCGTTGTAAGGCTAAAGAAACTTTCGTCCCCCAGCATCTTGCAAGCGATATGCTCCACCGGGCAATGCTTCTGCTGCGAGGAATGGGCCTTCCGAACAGTCTGCTGACGAGGCGCTGATATGTAGCCCCGACATTCTTAAAACCGAAGGGCATCACTTTGTAGCAGTATACCCCCCGATCCGTGGTAAACGTGGTAAGTTCTTCATCTGCTGAGTTCCTCCGAATCTGGTTGTATCGGAAAACGCATCCATGAAGCTAAGTAATTCAAGGCCGGCTGAGCTGTCCCCTAACCGGTCTATCCGAGAGAGGGAATAACTGTCTTTATGGATCGAACATGGGTCAGTCGGTGATGACCATAATCTGCCCGATCATTAATTCTCTGGGGGGATCAGGTCCCTTTGCTTCCGTTCCGCCAGCTGCTTATCCCTTAGGTACTTCGCCAAGTGGCCAGAGCAGATCAACTTCTCAATGTAGTCACGGAGTTGCTTGCAGTTCTCGGTCAGATGCCCTTGTGTCCTATGGAAGGCGCAGTAAGGGAATCAGAGACGTTTTGCTGCCCTTCAGGTGACCGGCGGTTGTTTAAAGTACCTCTCGCCCTTTTCTTCCTCTAGTAGCTCTGTCTAGGAGATGTTGAGGGGAGTTTACTCCTGAAATTTTGGTGAGTAGGGTTTCGGTCGGTCGATCCTGTAACAATTCAAAATAATAAAATATTATTTTTGGGAAAAATTATGGAAAATTCTAAAATGGGGTATTTATTGGAATTATGCCATTTTTAAGTTTTTGTGATCATTTATATGCTAATTTAGTGCTAATCGCGATTAAAAATCGTTAATCGGTTTTTAGCAATTTTGTGCAAAACATGCACATATCTTTTCTCTACACTGGTGCATTTCTACCATGACTTTTCTTTTGGGTTTACTATTCAAGTGAGAAGGGATTTAGTGAAGAAATAAGAAAAAGAAAAGAAAATAGGTATGGTGAGAGAGAGGGTAGGTGAGGGTGTTGACTTAGCCTTTTTCCTCTCATTTCTTCATCACATTTCTCTCTCCCTCTCCTTCATTGCTGCTGCTGCTCCTGCTCCCTCTTCTCCCTCCCCTCTTCAAGCCTCAAATCACCATGAAAACAACACCAAAACACCACTCTCATTTATTTAAAAGTGTGCACGAGCTCAAGATCTACACATTGGACCAA
This sequence comes from Agapanthus africanus, assembly GCA_030015575.1. Classification (NCBI taxonomy): domain Eukaryota; kingdom Viridiplantae; phylum Streptophyta; class Magnoliopsida; order Asparagales; family Amaryllidaceae; genus Agapanthus; species Agapanthus africanus. Next base: position 94,974,338 of record JASDDO010000014.1, read on the forward strand.
GGAAGCAAGGATTTTGGCCACTAGGGGCAACTCAAGAATTTTCTTGAGTTGCCAAATGAGGTAAATTCTGGATCATTAGCTTAGTTTATGCATTACTTATACCCCATGTTTAGTTTAGAACCGATATAATGTGTTTTGGTGGACTTAAGGAAAACCTAGTTAGGGTTTAGGGTGGATCTGAAATCAAAAGTTGAATTGAGGCTTGTGATGACCTTAGAACTCCTGGTGTGATATTATTTTGGACCCAAACCTGAACTAGAAACCAGAATACGGATTTATGGAATCGATATCGGGGAAAACGGTAAATCTGGGAGTGTATTTTGGAATCTGCTATCACCCGAGACATCCTAAAATAAAATTGACTGTATAGTGAGATGTGCAGGCACCCTAGAACCGCCACACAAAACCCCAGCCCCCAACTCCTTCTTCAGACCGCAGATTTATCCTATTTGCCGCAAATTACAGCCTGGACCCCACCATTTTGCCTCATTTTGGTTCTATAGCTCCTACATGTGTAGACTAGACCCCTGGCATGTGTAGATTTGTGTAATTTGACCTAGGGTGAAATCTGAAGCCTATTTCCTTAGTTGCTGTTTTGGATTCGTGTTTCCGCATTCTGTATTTGTAATTCTGAATTTGCGTATGGTGTTTTACCTCGACTACTTGGCGTTTATACGACGATATCGAGGGTTGTTGATGGTTTTGGAAGGCGTTGTCTATAGGTTCTAACCTATAGATCATAGCATATCGTTTTGGGTTTTGTATGACGTTTTAGTTTTGAATTGGTTTTGATACGCATTTGCGATACGTTAATGTGTAGGTACCCCATGAAGACTTCGGGACGACAAGCAAAAGCGTGGTGACGTCGACAGATAAAGACGCAAGGTGAGTAGAATATATCTACGGGGGAAGTCGGGTGGATGGCGTATAGCACCCCCACAGTCCATGGTGATGTATACGAATACGTATACACACATATATTTATTATATGTTCCTTGAGATTACTGATGATAAGATGGATTGGTTTAGTGTAGTGCGAAACCCTAGAGTAGGGGTTGCACCCATACACACACGCACCACACACTTACATATATACTTTCTCTCGCATGTGTTATGGGGATATATTTTTGTATGTGTTCACATGGGTATGGGACTATGTGTACATATACTGGATTATGAGGATAGTACTTGGGATGTGGGTTGAGTCGATGAGATTCGATTTGAGGCCGTGAGATCGACGATATGATAGGATTCGTATGGGAGATACGACGGAATGCTTTAGCGGGTTTTGGGACGTGTGTTTACACACGCATTTATATAGATGGTATCGATTGTACTAGACTTAGATCTGTACCCTAGATTATGTGATATGATGGTAGTGATACCTGATTTATGATGAGATAATGTGATATTGACCCGTACCCAGCTATTGGGATGTCGTACGACGATTTACCGTACTAGCCTATATTGATGATAGATCTGCGCTCATGACTCAAGGATGTGATATCGTTTGTGATACTATTGTGGCGGGATTACTGACTATTATATTTATATATATATCGACTCAGATGTAGGTGGTTTCATACCCCTCCTGTTTAGATTACTTAGTAGACATTAGACTAGACCCGAGTCATACCTATTTCAAAACTAACGAATCGTGGATATTTTAAAGATAGGCAAAAAGGGATTCTACGGGTATTTTCAAACGAAGCATCTTTTCTTAAAACACCGTAGCCCTTATTTTATTAAAAACCCCGATTCGTCTTATTTCAAATGTCAAGGCAGCATGATATATTTATTGAGGTGGTTTCTTTACTGTTGCGTTGATTGATTGATTCCGCATATTCATGCTATTTGCATTGCATCGCTTGTGTTGTTGATACATTACAGTAATGCAGCTAGGACACCATCACCATTATCGATGATGCGTATGTTCTACGTACACTTATTTGCCGGCTCACACACTTCATCATCGATAATTGCCATGTCACTACACTGTAGTACTGTTGCATTCAGTATATGATTCTTTCATGACATAATGATATGCTTACATTTCTTTTACATGTCGGATACATCATGCTTTCTGATTATACGCATTGAGATATGTTGTTTCCATGATATTTTTGGATTTGGGAACTGTGGGTATTTCAAAAGAGAATATGTAATTGTTTTAAAAACCCGGTTACCCTTGATATGATATTTCAGTGCGTCCACCATGTGTTTTCTAGGTGCTGAGAGCGACATGTGAAACCCGATTCAAGGAGTGGACGAGGCCGATTGCGGGTACATGGTGGGCCCGGTATGGTTCCCCTCGGCAAGATGATCGATGGACTTTGCCGATTGAGCCTGGAGGTGGGCGAGTACCTACAGGTGATTGGTTGGACCTGGCGGTTATCCGGAGGATATCGACCAGAGTCGATAGATGGATATGGGCGTACTGCTGGGGCCGAGGGCCGATTCCGCAGACGGAGCCCGTGGGCTGATCCGGACTGACGGAGCCCGATATATGAGGATTTGCGTGCCGATGCTGGGCACAGTTTTCATGATGTTTTCGAGTGTCGATGCTGGGCACTCCAGTTCCATGATTTTGATGTGTCGCGAAGGACACAGATGGTTTATATCCTCATATTTTTCTATGCATATGCTTTATGATATTTGCATGCATGATGCTTATTGTCATTGGGTGACGAGTGGATGGGATCCACATACATGTAGATTTGATTACATTGATCTTACCTCATATTCATGATATGCTATTACCTGAGGCACTGGCACGAGCACTTGGCACTACACTTATGTATTGAGGTTACATTGCTTGTTTAGCATGCTTCAGATTTATTCATATTGAGGGTTATATATCGGATCGTATAGACCTAGGATGGGTCATACATTCGATCTCTGCTTCTAGATATTTTCTATTCACGAGTTGGCAACTCACCCCCGTTTTGCCACAGTTCTTGCAGGTTTTGCCGTACAGATTCCATAGCGGCTTTTCTGACACACTGCTTCTATATGGGTGACTTGCTTGGGTAGGTAGGTTCTTTTGTATCAGAACCACCATTGTACATTTATTATTCATTGTATCTAGAAATTCCATCAACCAAAACTTGTATATTGTTTCAGACTTAGTAAAACAGTGATGTACTATTTCGACCTTAGCGTCGCGCTTGTAGTATTACGGTTTTCTGGCTGTTTTGAGTTTCTTTTTGAGTTTTGATCCTCGCCCTTTGGCGTTGTATATTGTATTGCTTGTGTTGTTGTGATCGTCGATTGACGAAGAGCTAGCTTCTGCTTGGGGATGCCTTTTTCCTTGCATATATATGTTATTCTTGTTGTACCTCGTTCGGGGCCAGTATTTACAAAGGAAACCTTGCCGAAATTTTCAGGAAAGATTACACATTTTAAAAAAAATGCATATTCGGCTTATTTATTTAAAAACTTTGATTTTCAAAACATGTTTTCTTTACTTCTTAAAACCAGTTTTCTTTATTTACTCCTTAAAATGGTTTTAAATTTCTGGGCTTTTGGCTTACTTGAATCAGATGGGGTCCTATAGGCTTCATATGGTTCAAGGGCCAGTCGCGTGCTCTTTCGGATCGTGAAAAAGTTGGTATCAGAGTGCTAGGTTAACCTTGGTTCGAGTCTAAGTTTGACTATGTGGAGCCTAGGGCGTTTATATATATATACGGAACTTAGACATGACCTTACGGAACTTAGACTTAGTCGAGGGGGGTATATACCCAAACTTTCGTCGCATAGGATGACCCTTGGTTGATAGAGTAGGTAGCTTGAGAAGAGGGACGTACCGTACGTATGTTCCGCGGCATACTTACAACACGCCACTCCGCTTAAGAAACCTTAGGATGTACATTTCCTTGCACAGTATTATATTCCTTCCTATGATCTATCCTCATCGATACTGGTTATGATTTTGCTGCCACGATTGCATGGGAAGAGTGAGCTATGGCTCGAGTTGCGTCAGCATGAGCTCATCGTGGACGAGGACTGACCAGGGTGTGATTCCAGAGACATACGATTACATATAGAGGCTTGTTTATTGTGTTTTCGCGCCGTAAGCATTTGACATATCGTTGTTGCGAGATTTCTCGGATGTACCGGTCGGTACCAGAGGATTGAGCAACTGATAGAGGCCAGCCAGGATGTGATGACCATTGATATATCGCCTATTCATGATGATTGAGGCGCTGTTCAGCATACGGATGAATGAGCCAGTTGCTGCTGCAAATGACGAGATATTGCCCAGATGACTGGAGCTACTGCAGCATGAGCATATACTTAGAGATATGATGGTGAGTCGCTAGTCACCGAGGATGAATGACTAGGACATGTGGTTCGTTCACTTACCCCGATGCGAGGTCATCAGATAAGTTGATTCCAGCTAGAGGCGACTTCACGCAGATTCGTTGTGAGTCGATAGAGACGATCGAGTGTCAGGAACCCATTTTCCAAGTTTAAAGTATTCGGATAGACATGCAAGCGATTCCATGGACCCTCTAGAAGAATGAAACCCTAACTCGACATAATGACCGTGTGAAAGCCTTTGAACCTTAGGGTTTGCGGCAGTTCCGCGGCGCCATTAGTGAGACTTGGGTTTGCCCTTCTATGGCTGGACCACCGATGCTGTGGTATGTACTCGATACTATTAAACTGTACCCAAGATGTTGAGCTCTTAGGGGATTATGAGGTTCTGACGAGTAGATCGGATGGTTCGACACCATTCGGATATCATGTGATGGGACACACTGCTTGGGAGACTCCAAATACGAGCATAGCTATTGGAGCACGGTCCATACAGCCACGATGAGACGAGTCCGAATCAGTCGACATTGGAACAAGGTGGAGTAAAGAGTTCGCACGGGATTTCGATGTGATGACGTTCCACTCCGCTGACATCAGAGACGCGATATGCACGCTGAGGATGTGTTCGGCTAGATATCTTCTACGGAGTGATGAAGATACCGAGTTCGTGATTTCGAGTCCGTGTGAAAGACTTCGGATGGACCGTAGCCGAGGACATTACAGTGCGCAGTTAGAGACGCGACGTCGAAATGGACGATGATACAAACAAGCGGGACAAGAAGTTCGTGCGTGATGCATACGAGCTGTTACTACTCCCCGTTAAGATTAAAGGTCGGATATGTCTACAGAGGCATTGGGATGCGACCAGCTTCCGAGGAGATGCTGTGCTGAGGACGCGAATGTCCAGAGAGTGAGAAAAGATTGTGTAAGAGTGCCAGCCTCTGTACAGTTCGGCGTAGGCGAGATTGGAAGAGACCTTGAGTAGGATTCCTTCCAGGACACTGCTGCAATAAGAATTGCACTTAGGATCAGATGTGTGATGTGTATTCAGAGGACCAGGGGTTGGCGCCAATGACGTGCGGCTTTACGAGCGGTCGTGAGGATTGACCGAGAGATGACCAGAGCAGTGCCAGAACGGAATCGTTTCCGTTAGCACACCTGACAGGGCCGTTGAGCCGATGGATTGCGAGATTGGTAACCACAGAGAAGATAAGGACGCCAGACCGTGAGCAAGATGCAAGTAGATACTTTGTACTGCTAGCATTGGATGTACCGGCACCTTCTCGACTTTGAAGGAGGATATACCGACGACAGTATTTATGATTTATGATTTTGTGATTCGATTATGATGTATCCGTCACTTTAGATTTCGGTATTTTGGGCGATCTATTCACATGATTTAGTTTTGATGACTGAGTTTCATGGTATTTGTTTCCTTGCACTATGGTTGCACCTACTGGGTATTCGTATTTTGTGCATAGTTATTACGCTTGAGGTATTGATTATGATTTCCTGCCTATTTTATGCCGGTGATTTGATTTACGCTTCCAGCATCGTTTTCAGGCACTTTTAGTGTTTTGATCTGTTTTGTGCATGCTGACGCACGCGGTTGTGAGATTTTCCATCGCGGTACACCTGATTTTGATTGAGCGCATTGTATATCGTCGATTTTGACCCTGATATTGATGATTGATTCTTGCACTCTGTGCTTTTGATTGGACTTACGCATGTTCGGCGTTTGCTATTGGATTTCGTGATTTCGTGCATATCGAGTGCGCAGGGTTTAGATTTTATTCATGCATGATAGATGCACCGATTTGGACTCGCGCATGTTGGCGTGTGTTTTGAGATACGATTTTGGTGCACACCAGATGCACTAAATCAGGATTCTTCGTGCATGTTGGATGCACCTGATTTGGCTGTCAGGCACACATGTTGCCTATGACAGATGATTCGTGCACACCCTTTTCACCTGGATGTTGTTTCTGTGCATATGTATGGCACATATATGGATTTTGATTTCCGTGCACACCAGACGCATAGGGTATTCCTATATACCTTTTGGGATTGATTCTTATGGAGCAGTACGTTTTTATGATATTTGCTATGTGTTTTCGTACTGAGCAGGACTAGTCAGAGGACAATACCTGGATATATTTTGGCATGCATTTACTTCAACTATTCTCATGTATAGATTGGATGTTTACATGTATAGTTCTGATTTATAGTGTATTGGTTTTGTATTGGATTTGATTATGTGTCTTTACCATAACTCCGATGATTGCGGGATGCTTGACGGAGTTTTGATTTTGAGTTATCTTCTCATTACTCATGCGCATGCATTGCGCTATGATATGTTATGTATTGATGATTTCGGACCCCCGAAGACTTGGACCTTGTATCGAAATGTTTTAGTATTTGGGTGTTTTAATTTTAAATTCGGGGACCGAATTTCTTTAAGGGGGTAGATTGTAACATTTCAAAATAATAAAATATTATTTTTGGGAAAAATTATGGAAAATTCTAAAATGGGGTATTTATTGGAATTATGCCATTTTTAAGTTTTTGTGATCATTTATATGCTAATTTAGTGCTAATCGCGATTAAAAATCGCTAATCGGTTTTTAGCAATTTTGTGCAAAACATTCACATATCTTTTCTCTACACTTGTGCATTTCTACCATGACTTTTCTTTTGGGTTTACTATTCAAGTGAGAAGGGATTTAGTGAAGAAATAAGAAAAAGAAAAGAAAATAGGTATGGTGAGAGAGAGGGTAGGTGAGGGTGTTGACTTAGCCTTTTTCCTCTCATTTCTTCATCACATTTCTCTCTCCCTCTCCTTCATTGCTGCTCCTGCTCCTGCTCCCTGTTCTCCCTCCCCTCTTCAAGCCTCAAATCACCATGAAAACAACACCAAAACACCACTCTCATTTATTTAAAAGTGTGCACGAGCTCAAGATCTACACATTGGACCAAGGAAGCAAGGATTTTGGCCACTAGGGGCAACTCAAGAATTTTCTTGAGTTGCCAAATGAGGTAAATTCTGGATCATTAGCTTAGTTTATGCATTACTTATACCCCATGTTTAGTTTAGAACCGATATAATGTGTTTTGGTGGACTTAAGGAAAACCTAGTTAGGGTTTAGGGTGGATCTGAAATCAAAAGTGGAATTGAGCCTTGTGATGACCTTAGAACTCCTGGTGTGATATTATTTTGGACCCAAACCTGAACTAGAAACCAGAATACGGATTTATGGAATCGATATCGGGGAAAACGGTAAATCTGGGAGTGTATTTTGGAATCTGCTATCACCCGAGACATCCTAAAATAAAATTGATTGTATAGTGAGATGTGCAGGCACCCTGGAACCACCACACAAAACCCCAGCCTCCAACACCTTCTTCAGGCCGCAGATTTATCCTGTTTGGCCGCAAATTGCGGCCTAGACCCCACCATTTTGCCTCGTTTTGGTTCTGTAGCTCCTACATGTGTAGACTAGACCCCTGGCATGTATAGATTTGTCTAATTTGGCCTAGGGTGAAATCTGGAGCCTATTTCCTTAGTTGCTGTTTTGGATTCGTGTTTCCGTATTCCATATTTTTAATTCCGAATTTGCGTATAGTGTTTTACCTCGACTACTTGGCGTTTACACGACGATATCGAGGGTTGTTGATGGTTTTGGAAGGCGTTGTCCATAGGTTCTAACCTATAGATCATAGCGTATCGTTTTGGGTTTCGTATGCCGTTTTAGTTTTGAATTGGTTTTGATACGCATTTGCGATACGTTAATGTGTAGGTACCCCATGAAGACTTCGAGACGATAATTAAAAGCGTGGTGACGTCGACAGATAAAGACGCAAGGTGAGTAGATTATATCTACGGGGGAAGTCGGGTGGATGGCGTATAGCACCCCTGCAGTCCGTAGTGATGTATACGAATACATATACATACATATATTTATTATATGTTCCTTGAGATTACTGATGATAAGATGGATTGGTTTAGTGTAGTGCAAAACCCTAGAGTAGGGGTTGCACCCATACACACGCACGCACACACTTACATATATACTTTCTCTCGCATGTGTTATGGGGATATATTTTTGTATGTGTTCACATGGGTATGGGACTATGTGTGCATATACTGGATTATGAGGATAGTACTTGGGATGTGGGTTGAGTCGATGAGATTCGATTTGAGGCCGTGAGATCGACGATATGACAGGATTCGTATGGGAGATACGACGGAATGTTTTAGCGGGCTTTGGGACGTGTGTTTACACACGCATTTATATAGATGGTATCGATTGTACTAGACTTAGATCTGTACCCTAAATTATGTGATATGATGGTAGTGATACCTGATATGTGATGAGATAATGTGATATTGACCCGTACCCAGCTATTGGGATGTCTTACGACGATTTACCGTACGAGCCTATATTGATGATAGATCCGCGCTCATGACTCGAGGATGTGATATCGTTTGTGATACTATTGAGGCGGGATTACTGACTATTATATTTATATATATATCGACTCTGATGTAGGTGGTTTCATACCCTCCTGTTTAGATTACTTAGTAGACATTAGACTAGACCCGAGTCATACCTATTTCAAAACTAACGAATCGTGAATATTTTAAAGATAGGCAAAAAGGGATTCTATGGGTATTTTCAAACGAAGCATCTTTTCTTAAAACACTATAGCCCTTATTTTATTAAAAACCCCGATTCGTCTTATTTCAAATGTCAAGGCTGCATGATATATTTATTGAGGTAGATTCTTTACTGTTGCGTTGATTATTTGATTCCGCATATTCATGCTATTTGCATTGCATCGCTTGTGTTGTTGATACATTACAGTCATGCTGCTAGGACACCAGCACCATTATCGATGATGCGTATGTTCCACGTACACTTGTTTGCCGGCTCACACACTTCATCATCGATAATTGCCATGTCACTACATTGTAGTACTGTTGCATTCAGTATATGATTCTTTCATGACATAATGATATGCTTACATTTCTTTTACATGTCGCATACATCATGCTTTCTGATTATACGCATTGAGATATGTTGTTTCCATGATATTTCTGGATTTGAGAACCGTGGGTATTTCAAAAGAGAATATGTAATTGTTTTAAAAACTCGGTTACCCTTGATATGATACTTCAGTGCGTCCACCATGTGTTTTCTTGGTGCTGATAGCGACATGTGAAACCCGATTCGAGGAGTGGACGAGGCCAATTGCGGGTACATGGTGGGCCTGGTATGGTTCCCCTCGGAAAGATGATCGATGGACTTTGCCGATTGAGCCTGGAGGTGGGCAAGTACCTACCGGTGATTGGTTGGACCTGGCGGTTATCCGGAGGATACCGACCAGAGTCGATAGATGGATATGGGCATACTGCTGGGGCCGACGGCCGATTCCGCAGACGGAGCCTGTGGGTTGATCCGGACTGACGGAGCCCGATATATGAGGATTTACGTGACGATGCTGGGCACAGCTTTCATGATGTTTTCGAGTGTCGATGATGGGCACTACGGTTCCATGATTTTGACGTGTCGCGAGGGACACAGATGGTTTATATCCTCATATTTTTCCATGCATATGCTTTATGATATTTGCATGCATGATGCTTATTGTCATTGGGTGACGAGTGGACGGGATCCACGTACATGCAGATTTGATTACATTGATCTTACCTCATTCATGATATGCTATTACCTGAGGCACTGGCACGAGCACTTGGCACTACACTTATGTATTGAGGTTACATTGCCAGTTTAGCATGCTTCAGATTTATTCATATTGAGGGTTATATATCTGATCGTATGGACCTAGGATGGGTCATACATTCAATCTCTGCTTGTAGATATTTTCTATTCACGAGTTGGCAACTCACCCCCATTGTGCCACAGTTCTTGCAGGTTTTGCCGTACAGATTCCATACCGGCTTTTCTGACACACTGCTTCTATATGGGTGACTTGCTTGGGTAGGTGGGTTCTTTTGTAACAGAACCACCATTGTACATTTATTATTCATTGTATCTAGATTTCCATCAACTAAAACTTGTATATTGTTTCAGACTTAGTAAAACAGTGATGTACTATTTCGACCTTAGAGTCGCGCTTATAGTATTACGGTTTTCTGGCTGTTTTGAGTTTCTTTTTGAGTTTTGGTCATCGCCCTTTGGCGTTGTATATTATATTGCTTGCGTCGTTATGACCGTCGATTGACGAAGAGCTAGCTCCCGCTTGGGGATGCTTTTTTCTTTGCATATATATGTTATTCTTGTTGTACCCCGTTCGGGGCCAGTATTTACAAAGGAAACTCTGCCGAAATTTTCAGGAAAAATTACACATTTTTAAAAAAATGCATATTCGGCTTAGTTATTTAAAAACTTTGATTTTCAAAACATGTTTTATTTACTTCTTAAAACCAGTTTTCTTTATTTACTCCTTAAAATGGTTTTAGATTTCTGGGCTTTTGGCTTACTTGGATCAGATGGGGTCCTATAGGCTTCATATGGTTCAAGGGCCAGTCACGTGCTCTTTCGGGTCGTGACAGATCCTCTTTTTCTCCTTTCCGCATCTCTTCTTTTGGTCGGCTTGGTCGTTTTTTGGCAGATTCGAGTTCACCTCCGACTCGAGCTGGATCTCCCGTTCGGTCCAGGCTTTTACCTCAGCCATGGTAATAGATTGCGCTAATGCAAAAGAGCGGAGCCACTCTTTATGTCTAAGTCCCAACCTTAGTGCGGTTATAACCGTCTCATCGCGGTGCTCGGGGACCTCGAGGAGGGCGTTGTAGAAGCGAGTGATATATCCCTTAAAGGATTCTTTGTCACCGCTCTTTAATGTGAAGAGGTAATCGACCGTCCTCTTCTGTCTTCTGTTCCCGACGAAGTAGCCGAGGAACTGGATGGCCAGCTAATCAAAGGTAGAGATGGAGCGTGGCGTCAACCCCCAGAACCAGTCTCGACCAGCCCAGATCAGAGTGGTGGGAAAAGCGCGGCATTGAGCTGCATCCGATTTGTCCTGGAAGCTCATGCCTGGTGTGAATGCATCCAAATAATCTTTTGGGTCAGACTTCCTGTCGAAGAGAGCCACCTTGGGCGGCTTGTTCTTGGAGGAAACTCGTTTGGCCAGCAATTCTTCGGTGAAAGGCTTTGTGAGAGAATCCACGGAATATTTAACCCCTTCACCGAATGGAGGGTCGTCTCGTCGTATGCCTTCGAGTTTCTTTTCAAGGGCCTTGAGTCGGTGGTGATAACCCGAGGATTCAGCACAGTCGGAGTGGCGACTGTCCCCACTCCTGGTTTGTGTGGCGGTACGGCTTCTATTCTGCTCTATTATGTTTCTCGGGTCCCCGGGTGAGGTCCTTCTCGTGTAGTTCCGACGAGCGTCTCCTCGGTCTTGACGCGAGTGGAGGCGTCGGTCGTGTCTGGAAGCAAGCGAGCTGACCGACACTTCTTCGGAGGGTGTGGTCGCGCTTCAGACTTTGGGGCGATGGCCATGTCTTCCCCGAGACCAGGGCGTGGAGCCTTCCGGAACCCAGTGGGTCATAGAATCATGGCTTGCCCGTGGACCATGGTTGCTAGAGTTGGCTCGCCGGCGCTCAATGACGATGGGGGAAGCGAGGTCATCCGCCCTTCTACGTACATCGCTGTCTCGGGGAGGGGGAACCGGGATATGGCGACTAAGGCCCACCGTCCGAACGCGGACGAGGGCGTCCACCATCGACGAGAGCCTATCGATTTGAGCCAATAAGACGTTAAGGAGGTTTGGATGTGGGGAGGAGCCACTAACGCCTCCGTTGTGAGGGGCGTGGCAGCTCACACTGGGATCATTGCGATTTTTGCTCGCCATGAGGTCCAGGGCGGAAGATCAACTTTGTTGAATAGAAGAAACTTTGGCGTTTCCCACAGACGGCGCCAACTGATGGAAGGCTTGATCTCCTTCAGATGCTGTGCTCCGTCGATCTGTAGCGAGTGTGGGTGAATGGCTGAAATTTGACTTAAAGGTTGTCTCCTTGAGCATGTAGATCATAATGAGTTGGTTTTGAGGCGGAAGCCGAGCAATCTGCAAAGAAGTCCCGGGATGGGTGACTACCGTAGGACCATCCGACGATCAAGTTAGCTAAGGAATTTGAGCAAAGTAGTGGCTTATTGGATTTGAGTTGCGTTACCTGAGTCATCTGAGAGAGGGGTTTTATAATGGTCACATGGAGCGAGCAGGCGCGAGATCTTCGCTTTCGGTTACGCCCCTGACGTCAGGTGTGCGTGAATGATGGGATACGCTCATTAATTAGGGTATGCTCCAGCGTGGAACGCGGGTCTTGGGGCGGCGGTTATCTCGCTTTGGCGAGATACACGGAGACGCTAGGGCTCTGCAATCTCAGTTGATCGGGGGAGGCTGAGGAAGCTCGGCACGCTCGGAGATCGGAGACGGGTAGGAGGCCGAGGAAGCTCGGCAAGCTCGGGGCTCGAAGACGAGCTGTTGGTAGTTTCCTAGATGAAGGTGGAATATCTTCAGGGTGTCTCCCGAAAGGTCGGGTGCACTCAACGAGGAGGGGCCCCGGGGTTGTCCCCGAAGCGGCTCATCTATTCCATTCCCGTAGGGTCCGGGACACGTGACCTGCCATGTATCATAATCTGAGGAGACACCACTTGTGAGCGTCATCACAGATCGACCGAGATGATTGACTTTAGGATTCGTGCAAAGGTGGCGCAGCTTGAATGGTGACGAGAACAAGCACCCAAGCAGAGGAATCTAAGGACTGATAAAGGATTAAGTGAAGGATTTTTAATGGAGTTGATGAGTTAGCTGGTTGTGAATGATTTTTAACGGTTGGGGTTTGTTAATGGGTTGGATTTTCATAAACGATTAACATGCCATGTGGGCAACATATTATTAACTAATCCTCAGCTGATCAGTAGTGGATCAGAAACTTGATATCAAATTTGGGTAAAGCGGAATGTTACACCAATATCTTATTAATCATTAAAAATGTAAGAGCATTATAACTAATATATATATTATTTATCATAGAAAGCAAAAACACCAAAGGTGATTTACAGAACCATCCTATATCACTACTACGATATGGGGTTGCCCCTACGGACTCAGGAATCCGTAGGGCCACTACGGTGCCTTACGTTCTAATTTTTTGTTTGGCCCTATGGAGCTGCAAACGGCAGACCTACGGTTATGTCCGTAGGGGCATATAAATAGGTTATTAATAAAAAAAAGCACAGAAAAGTCATTCATCGTTCCCAAAATTTCTCTCTCTCACTCCCGTGCCTCATATCGCCTGTTCCCGCGCCTCATATCGCCTGTTCCCGCGCCTCGTCGCCACCGCGCTCAGCGCCTCATCGCCACCTTCGTAGGTCGTTCCTACACCTTCGTCGACTTCCCGCGCCTCATCACCACCTTCGCCGATCGTCGTCGACCACCGATTTCTGTCGTTTCCTCCACTGCGTGCCCGATTAGTAATTAAATTTCAAATTATTTTTAATTTTGATGGTGTTAATTAGGTCTAGGGTTCAGGCCAGGTTCGGGTAGGGGTGGGGGTTTGGTATCGGCATCGGCATCGGCATCGGGTTCTGCGGTTAGGGTTAGGGTTCGGTTCTAGGGTTCGGTTGGGGTCGGGTTAGGGGCTGGGGCTGGGGCTGGGGCTGGGGCTGGGGCTAGGTTGGGGTTGGGGCTGGGCTGGGGCTGGGGCTAGGGTTCAGTTGGGGTGGGGCTGGGCTGGGGTTGGGCTAGTGCTGGGGCTAGGGTTCGGTTGGGGTTGGGGCTGGGCTGGGGCTGGGGCTAGAGTTCGGTTTGGGTGGGGCTAGCTAGGGCTTGGGCTTGATCACTTGATATAGCGAAATACAAAGCGTACTTCAGTACACCCGACCTCATTGAGTTCCCTATTGAAGTTCCCGGTCAAACGGCATATGCATATTTTTATTCGCCATGAAATCCCAATTATCAAGCTACCGAGGAAAAAAAGGCACCTTTGTTAGTCGAGAGTCATGGTAATAGACTTGTCATTATAGATCATAGTCAATTGTTTTTCCTATCATTTTCTTGATCCAGATGCTAATCAACTTGTTAATTAGTTACTGTTTTTATGACGTATTTGTCTATATTTGTTGACAGTGGCCTTTCTTTTGGATGAACATGTTTTTTGATGCATGTTTCAGTCATGTGAATTCATATGTTGCGTATAACGCTTTATGATATCAGTATCCTACATTTGTAGTTTTAATTGTTGATTGTTATAGATGAATGCCATTGCAATAATAGTTTTTGGTTGATATATTAATTTTTCAAATATTTGCATATATGTATCCATGCCTGCCTGCATATATGTATATATGAGGATAATGGGTATATTATTAGGTTGTCGTAGGAGAAAATTTTCCTTCATATGGCTGTCAAAAGTCAATCCTTAATCTCTTTGTGGATGATCAGTTCTATCAATCTTGATCTCAATAGTTTAAAATCATGTTACACATACAACACGAATGCACAACAAACGCATCATTAAAGAGTGATTCAAGATGTTCAAGTTAAAACCAATATATGATACTCGATGATAATATGAAACCTTCATATTCTCATCGATACTCGTATATGAAACTAAAAGCGCCACTTAGTCCCCGTCTATCGGTTAACATACGTGCGATGTTCGTCGTAACATAGAATTATATGAAGGTTGTTAAATATCGGACGGTATAGCTCGATACTAACAACCGTCGTATAGTCTATGTGATGAGAAGATTCAATCATATAGTAACCGATAGATTTGTCCCGTGTGGACAAGTTAGGAATGTATAAAGCAAACACCTTCATTCACTTGTGTTTTCATCCGTTTCGAGATATTTCGTCAGTACCTTTCCGCTGGTTCTCCGTGTACAAAGATAGATTAGATGTTCATTTCAACGTTGTTTCACAGTTTTGAAATGATTATCTATTCTATTACAATGTACTCGAAGAACAGCGGGGAGGTGCTGCCGAAATTTACTCGAAACGGTTGAAACCACAAGTGAATGGGTGTTCGCTCTATACATTCCTAATGGGATAGAAGCCTTACCCCCGACAGCCGGAACACACACACACAACAAGAATACACAACAAACGCATAATTAGAGAGTGATTCAAGATGTTCAAGTTAAAACTAATATATGATACTCGATGATAATATGAAACCTTCATATTCTCATCGATACTCATATATGAAACTAAAAGCGCAACTTAGACCCCGTCTATCGGTTAACATACATACGATGTTCGTCGGGACATAGAACTATATGAAGGTTGTTAAATATCGGACGGTATAGCTCGATATTAACAACCGTCGTATAGTCTATGCGACGAGAAGATTCAATCATATGGTAACCGATAGATTTGTCCCGTGTGGACAAGTTAGGAATGTATAAAGCAAACACCTTCATTCACTTGTGTTTTCATCCGTTTCGAGATATTTCGTCGGTACCTTTCCGCTGGTTCTCCGTGTACAAAGATAGATTAGATATTCATTTCAACGTTGTTTCACTGCTTTGAAATGATTATCTATTCCATTACAGTGTACTCGGAGAACAGCGGGGAGGTGCTGCCGAAATTTACTCGAAACGGTTGAAAGCACAAGCGAATGGGTGTTCGCTCTATACATTCTTAATGGGATAGAAGCCTTACCCCCGACAGCCGGAACACACACATACAACAAGAATACACAACAAATGCATAATTAGAGAGTGATTCAAGATGTTCAAGTTAAAACCAATATATGATACTCGATGATAATATGAAACCTTCATATTCACATCGATACTCATATATGAAACTAAAAGCGCCACTTAGTCCCCGTCTATCGGTTAACATACGTGCGATGTTCGTCGTGACATAGAACTATACGAAGATTGTTAAATATCGTACGGTATAGCTCGATACTAACAACTGTCGTATAGTCTATGCGACAAGAAGATTCAAACGTATGGTAATCGATAGGTTTGTCCCGTGTGGACAACTTAGGAATGTATAAAGCAAACACCTTCATTCACTTGTGTTTTCATCCGTTTCGAGATATTTCGTCGGTACTTTTCCGCTGGTTCTCCGTATACAAAGATAGATTAGATGTTCATTTCAATGTTGTTTCACAGCTTTGAAATGATTATCTATTCTATTACAGTGTACTCGGAGAACAGCGGGGAGGTGCTGCCGAAATTTACTCGAAACGGTTGAAAGCACAAGTGAATGGGTGTTCGCTCTATTCATTCTTAATGGGATAGAAGCCTTACCCCCGACAGCCGGAACACACACATATAACAAGAATACACAACAAACGCATAATTAGAGAGTGATTCAAGATGTTTGAGTTAAAACCAATATATGATACTCGATGATAATATGAAACCTTCATATTCTCAACGATACTCATATATGAAACTAAAAACGCCACTTAGTCCCCGTCTATCGGTTAACATACGTTCGATAATTTATTCTTTTCAACGACAAACGCACACACAAAGCATATACACGGATTTTCTCCTTTGTCAGTAACTATCCCGTTCTTATATTTCTCAATATAGTCAACATAACCTACAATTTATATGTTATACAGTCTAACATGGCCTATGAGTACGTCAGAGTTAAGGACTGGATGTATGTGGATTGAAAGCAACGTATGCAACCTAAGTTTGTCACAGGAGTTGCTGCTTTCATTGAATTTGCACGCGGACATAATAAGATCATAATAGAGAAGATTCTCTGTCCGTGCGATAGATGTGGAAATAAGTACTGGCAGAAGGTAGAATTGGCAGAGCTTCATATTGTAAAATATGGGTTTACTAGACTTTATACAACTTGAAAATATCACAGGGAAGGAGAAGAATACAGTAATGCGGCAGAAGAAGAAGGAGAACACGATAATGCGGCAGGAGAAGAAGGAGAATTCGGTATTGCGGCAGAAGGAGAAGACGGTAATTTATTTCCATCAAAAGAAATGGAGGATATGGTAGAGGCTGCCCTAAGTGAATCTATTCGTACCGAAGATGACATTCCTTCCGGTCAAGGACCGCGTGTGGATAAATATGTAAATTTCATGAATGATGCTAGAAAACCAATTTATGAGAATGCGAAGTATTCCACCCTCTCATGGTTCGTCCAAATTTTCCAGATTAAGTGCCTAAATGGATGGAGCAACAAGTCATTCACAATGCTTCTTTCGTTCTTGAAAGATTCTATACCCGCGGGAAATAACGTGCCCGACAGCTGGTACGGAGCCCAGAAAATGATGTCTGATTTGGGTCTAAAGTGCGAGAAGATTCAAGCATGTCCTAAAAATTGCGTGTTGTACCGAAAAGAGAATTCAGATTTGAAAGAGTGTCCAACATGCGGAGAGGCCAGGTATAAGCCGAAAGATTCTGATAAGAAGCCTGATATACCTATCAAGATAGAATGATACTTTTTCATAACACAGAGGCTACAGAAGCTATTCAGGTGCAAGAAAACAGCCGAGGCAATGATTTGACATCACCGTGCTCCTCCAAGTGAAGATGGAAAAATGAGCCATCCAAGAGATTCACCGGCATGGAAGGATTTCGATAGGAGGCACGCAATATTCAGTAGCGATCCTCGCAATGTCCGGCTCGGACTGGCTACTGATGGCTTCTACCCATTCAACTATATGGCTGGAAGTCACAGCACATGGCCCGTTATAATGATAATTTATAATCTGTCGCTTTGGTTGGCTATGGACCAATCATACTTTATGATACCTCTTCTTATCGATGGACCAAACTCACCGGGAAACAATATCGACGTCTATCTCCGACCTCTGATCGAGGAGTTGAAATCTTTGTTCATTGATGGTGTAGAGACATACGATGCAAACACAAATACAACCTTCATACTGCGTGCGGCTTTAATGTGGACAATTAATGACTTTCCTGCGTATGGAATGCTATCAGGTTGATCCATACATGGTCACAAAGCATGTCCTCATTGCCATGACACACAACATCGAAATTCTTGAATTTTAGCAGGAAGGTTTGTTATTGCGGCCATCGATGTTTCCTACCTCCAGACCACCACTATAGGTTAAACACGGTTCACTTTGATGGTCATCAGGAGCTTCTTGGACCTCCATCCCCATTTTCCGGAGAGGACGTGACTGCTCAATGGGATGGTTACAATAATGTGATCTTCGGGATGGATCCGACGAAACAGGTCAAACCACCATTTTTGAACAAGTTAAGCATTTTCTTCGAGCTTCTGTACTGATCAACAAATTTAGTGCGTCATTGTCTGGACGTCATGCATATAGAGAAGGGAGTATCAGAGCACATACTCAACTTGCTTCTTTGTAAAGACGGGAAATCGAAAGACAACCTGAATGCTCGGATGGATCTACAGGAGTGGGGAATAAGAAGTGAATTGCACCCTAGACCGGTAGCGGGTAAACCGGGCAAGTTTGTACTTCCCAATGCCGCTTATCATATGTCACAACCGGAAAAGAAAAGATTCCTGCAGGTGTTGCATGATTTGAAAGTTCCCACAGGTTTCTCAGGATCATTCAGCAAGAAAATAAAAATTGTGAAAGGCAAGATCGATGGGCTGAAAAGTCATGATCACCATGTTATCGTGGAGCACCTTCTTCCATTAGCCCTCAAGACTTATCTCCCCAAATCGGTTGGTCTAGTAATCAATGACCTATGTTGTTTTTTCAGAGAGTTGTGTGCTAAAACACTGGAGGTTGTGACGCTGGATAAACTAGAAAATTCTATTGCGTTGATACTTTGCAAGTTTAAGTGTATTTTCCCACCGTCATTCTTCGATATCATAATACACTTGACGGTTCATCTTGCAACTGAGGCTAAGTTAACCTGACCGGTACAATATCGATGGATGTATCCCGTCGAGAGATACGTGTAATTTTTCGTTTCGCGCAATTTATAAATTTATTGTTGTCATGTATTCCCGTATTTATTTATTCAATATATTTTCATTAGGTATCTCTACACTCTTAAAAAGTATATACGCAATAAAAATCGACCAGAGGGTTCTATCATGCAAGGTTATCTTCTTAATGAAGCAACCACATTTTGTTCTCGCTATCTGGACGAGAACATTGAGACAAGACTTAACTAGTCTCGAAGAATTCAAGACGGGCCATATGGTAAATCCGAGTATAAGAGGGTGGACACTATGTTTATCAACAAGATATACCGGTTTATCTTACTTAATTACGCATGTCTTAAACAAATTAGAGAGTAAGTTTTTTTGGATTAATTGTTACATTTGTGTTTGTGTGTGTATGAAATGATATAATATTAATGTCACCATTATTTGTCGAAAACAGAATTCATTTTAACGAGGTACGTGAGGGGCATCCTGATTGGAACGAAGAACGATTAGAAAAATATCATCAGGATAATTTTTGTGAATGGGTCACAGATCATGTAAGTTATTCGAATAACATTTTATTGCTATCAGTTTTAATCTAAACTTGTATCGTTATGTATTTTTTGTAAAATTTGTTTTGTTAGATCCATGATCCGAACTTGTCTACATCATTTGAGAGTGATTCAAGATGTTTAGCTCAATTTCCTAGTATGGAGGTTGCATATTACAAAGGATTTGGTGTCTTTGGATACAAATTCGAAGTTAAGGACATAGAAACATCTAGAACCACTCAGAATGGTGGGATTGCGACGGTAGGATCGGACGGTGTGATTTATTATGTGTACTTAAATTGTATACTCGGCATCCACTATCCCGGACGATCAGAACCCTTTTATATATTCCAGTGTACCTGGTACGATACGCGAACCGATACGGATAAGTGGAGAAGCAATCTTGGGACTTGAAAAGATGAATATGGATTGACCAGTATGAATACACTTCGATTTTATGGTCAGGAAGATCCGTTTATCTTTCCGAACCAAGCGTTCCAAGTATACTACTCACAGTGTTTGAAGCATCCGAGATGGAGTGTTGTATGCCGATGGAAACCTAGAGATATTTACGATGTCCCAGAATTCGAGGACAGCGATGAGGATGAAGAAGGGAGAACGCTTAGAGTTCTCCGACCGTCTGTTTCGAAGGACGGGTTGTCTTCATCCGATCATGAAGTTACGTGGGTTAGAAATGATATCGACGATGAAATCCAAGTAGATATGTATTATGCGCCCATGAAACGAAAAAGGTTATCAGTAATGTTATATTATTACTTCACATTTTACGATCTATACATATATAGTCAATACTTTTAATGATTGTCTAATGCGTCCACGAACCGTTTATCTAGATTTGATGACGATGACGGGAGCAGCGAGGGATGGCAGGAGCTCCAGCCGCGGCACCGGCTGAGGCAGAGGCAGAGGCAGAGCGGTTCTGCCACCCGGAGAGCTGCGTAGGGAGCCTTAGAGGGCCGGTCTTGCACCCAGATCGGAGACCCCTTCGGATACCTCCTTCCGTGTGGATTTTGCCACACCTCCAGGTATATTGCACGCATATCCATTTTGAATGTAATATTATAGATATTCATGCATGTTTATGTCAAAATTACTTATATTGTCAATGTTTGATTGTCTAGTTGTTGGTGATGCGTCCACATCAGGGACAGAGGCCACTCCTGCTCCTCCAGGTATGTTTATATATCATATAGTGCATGTATATTGATTTAGAATGCTATATCATAAATATACACACATTCCTTTTGCTCTTACTTAGATAGTAATTTTTATTATTGTCTAGCTGTAGGTGGTGACACCATCACACCTGTGGGTATGTTTATATATCGTATAGTGCATGCATATTGATTTAGAAAGTTATATTATTGATCTACACATTCTTTTTGCAATTACTTATATAATCTATTTTTAATTGTCTAATTATAGGTGGTGCGTCCACATCTGACGCAGAGGCCACCCCTGCCACTTCCGTACCCTCCGCATCGTCTGTAGGTTAGTATAAATAAATATAAAATATTTATTTATTTTACGTATGCTCTATAGAATAAATATGAACTTCATGGAAATTTAGCGTCAATATTTATTTTCTAGTTGGAGGGGATGCATCCGCATCCGGGACACCGGCTGTTCCTCACCGGAGGAACTATCGTCCCGCTCGTGCTGCTGCCCGGGCCCAGGCTCGTGCTTTAGTCACCGGAGGTATATATCACACTTCAATTTTCGTTTAACCTTTATTTCTTAATACAACTTTGTCTTAATATTTCTTGCAGACGCAGGGCCTCCCAATCCCCAGAGGGGGACTCAAGGCCCGAATCAGTCCCATAGGTTGAGGCCTGACAGAGCTAGGGGAGGCAGCATTCCCCCTCTTTTTTACCCTTGATTATCGCTATACCGGTCATCATGCCGAGAGGTTCAGCCGGTATATGAGGAATGTGAGCCGGCTCGTGAAGAACTATCCACTTTACGTTGAGTGGGGCGAGCAGCACCGGCGCTCATTCGCCATCTTCTTTGATCAGGCTCGGGTATTAATATATATTTTCATTTGATTTATCCAATATATTTATTATTAACACTTGCAATCTAATAACAATGTTTTTTTTGTATTTTCAGTTGAATTACGATTTTCAGCCTGTACCCGACCCTGATCACCCTGGGAGGGTGCTCGACCTTCATGCTCTGTATAATGACCTGATAAAGAACATGCAGACCAAGGTCCGATGCAACAGGAATGAGCTGAAGGCCGACTGCTACTCCCTGTATATGGTGACCCCCGAGGCAGAAAGAGCGGCCCTCCTATCTACTCCGGCCTTTGTAAGAGTCGACGTAAAGACATGGCCTCTATTGTGCGAATATTTTGACTCTCAACGCAAACAGGTATGTATTTTAAATGTAATTCATTGTTTAGGATATAATTTATTCTTTTATGTTCCTTAATTAGAAAACTAAATATGAATGCGTTGTGCAGAAATAGGCCGCTCAAAATATCGAGAATAGGAAGTCGGGGAAGAGGGGCTGCCCCACTTTTACAAGTGGCTCGAGGAATATTACTCGAGCCATGGAGTTATCGGTAAATTACAATAGATCGGCCTTTGCGATATTATGCAATATTAAGATTTATTTTCTAATATATCTAATATTAAGAGTTATTTTCTAATATTGCAGACAGCTCAGACCTTGGCGCAAGGTGGTACACCGAGCGTGCTGTCCGCATATCTTGCCGTCCACGGCACCTCGACAGATCCCGCCATGGGCGAGCTTCGATATCCCGACGTCACTACCCAGGAGTATTGCGTAAGTGTTAATATTTATTCAACCCCTATTTAAAATTTTAGTTTTGGAAGGTTCAAATTTAAATTTTATACTTATACTTTACTGCTTAATGTGGGTGTAGGAGCGGGTGGTTGAGCAGGACGAGGCATCGGGGATCGATTTTACCGGACAGAGCGATCCGAGGCTGCTGACCCCAGTCCTGTACGCCGCACACGGAGGGCACCACGGAGGTTGGGAGAGAGGCCGGAGACTGGGCCTTAGCAGGGCCCATATGAGGTTGGACTCCACCCCGGCGGTTACTTCCTCCGTCTCCAGTGAGCGACGTGTCCAGCAGGAACTGGAGAGCTTGAAGGCCACCGTTCAGGAGTTGAAGTAGATGCTGATATGTATACTACTTAATAGTAAAATATCATGTCATATTATAGATATCAACATGTCCAATATTAGTACGTAGCCTGAGTTTATTTGGTTGTAGACTTAGCTTTGATTAATCATACATACATATCTAATTAAAATAAACTACGGTTTTCCAAACTAGATATCCAAATGGGGTTTCGAAATAACTTGATAATGATACGAATTCGAATAATACACAGTTCTTACACGCTTATTACACACGTTAGGTCCAGACGCGACAGGGTACATCGGCCGAACCTCCACATGCATCTCCTTCGGCTGCGGCTCCGCAAGCCACTACATCGGCTGCGGTTCCGCAGACAGCTCCTATAGCTCCACCGCCCACTCAGACTCTCGCAGACGCGGCTCCGCAAGCCACTACCTCGACGGCGGCTGCGCAGACCACATCGCCAGCTCCACAGCCCGCTCAGACTCCCGCACACTCCAAATTGCATAATTTATTGACCGAGGAGCAGGCACGCCAGATTCTAGCGTTTATCAGAGGTGGAGCTGGACCGAGCTAAGGTAGCTTTTTGATTCTTATTTTTTGAAACATGTATTTATTTATATGATACATATTGTACTACATTTTGGACGATATTGATATTGGTGGTCCTACGGTGTTTATATTTATATCATATTCTGTTTTTTGGTTTCTTTTGTATATTATATGCATGAGATGTGATTATGAATACTGCGATATATGTTGTATGATGATTAATTTTACATTTGATCGATGTATATATTATTGTGTACAGGACGGGAAAAAAAATAGACAGCCCTTTTTTTTAAAAAAAACTGATAATATATACCTACAGATTAATCCATAGGTACCAACATTGCCCCTACGGATTAAACCGTAGGGGCAAAATATCAGGATAACTGATATTTTCCCCTGTGATCTCAGTATCATAGGGTTGAGCTTGCCCCGATATATCCGTATGGGCAAACAAATGCCCCTACCCAGTTATCCGTAGGGACAAAATATCAAGAATCCTGGTATTTTGCCCCTACGGATATGTACCTTCGCATGTATCCGTAGGTGCTATTACTTGGCCCTACGGATTAATCCATAGATACACGTAATCTATTTTAAAAAACCGTAAATAAAATAATTTTTTTGCCCATATGGCCCATTCCGTAAGGCAAAAGGGACCTACACAGAACTCCGTAGGGGCAAATATTTGTCCGGGCAAGTTCAAGGCTTCGACTTGCACCTACGGCATTTGTATCTACAGGGTATTTTCTTGTCCCTACGGCTGTATCCGTAGGGGAAACCCTTATTTGTAGTAGTGTATACTCTAAGTAAATCTACTATTAAGCAATGTAATTTGCATCAAGTAATGGTTTATTATTTAAGACAAAACAATATATATATATAGAAAATTGCCCAATTTTATTTTACTATTCACTTGACCTTTAAATCGATAATTATCAACACATCACATCTATTTAAGCAACACGGTGATGCCAAGAGCAATAGAGCTCAAATGCAATGCATTATCATTCTCCTTAGTCAACAACGAATCAATATTGGACTCCTTGAAGCCATCCTCACATGTGTCGGGAGCATCAAGAGCCGTGCTTAGCTGGACATTAGCAGAAGGAATATCCCCGGACGAGATGCTATCGCCCGCTTCTTGCAAATTATATATTCCAAGCCTATACACCTCCGAGCATTGTTTGAGTGCACCCTTAACCTTGTCTGGCAAATTCTTGTCGGTCGACAACTCTTTTATCTTCGCGAGGGTCTTTGTGAAGTTGGTCCTGTCCAAAGCCGTAGCTATTAATGCTAGACCCTGTGTGTCGGACTTGAGGCTCTTGGGATCGACTTGTAGAGACGATACACAGAAGTTGTATCCATTATCATCCCTGGCCACCTTTCGGCATATCTCCTCGAGCGATGCATTTGTGGAGTAGACGGACAGGATGAGAAAGATGGTGACTGAGCAAAGGAGAAAGGCCTTCATTCTCTTTTTTGTGGATTAATTAATTTCGCTCTTGAATGTGTCTTGAAACAAATTATTACCTTTCGTATATATATTGCAAACCAAATTGTTATAAAAGGAAACTAAAGATGTACAATGAATTTGGAAAATATATAAGATCGAATAATTATGGAACGAAAATAAAATTATATATGCAATGGATGTGGAAATATATGTGCAATAAATAGACAGGATTCTAGTGGAAAGAAATCAAAAGGCTAAATCCATATTACAGATCTTATTGAATATGATTATATACGGCAAATCTTCGTATTTATTAAAATTTAACCCCCTTGATGATGCTCGATGTTCATATCAGATTTTTGCATTTTTATATCGTCCGTTCTTAATCACATTGGATATAAGTCGGTACTTTTGATCCATATCTGCTAAATAGTTGCAGGTTACAGGTTCTCAGCTCTTTATAGTCAAATTCATGAAAAGTCACAACAAATGCGGGACCACGACCAACAACAGATGAATACCGATCTTCGCTAACCATCCATATGATGCCGTCTACCAGTTCAAGGGACAAATGGAAAATCATTAGGCACTTCAATGCATAAAGTACAAGCGCAGCACAAGATCCAAGACTTCAACGCGGAGCTCAAGGCAAAAGTCCACAACATTCTGCACAGTTGAAAATCTGGAAGGAAATTAAAGAGATTCTGAGAAACCAAGTGAATAAAACAGAAGATATAAGCAACATGGAGAAGCCCTGAAAAGATGGCCCCACGATTCCACCAATTGGCTGCGGAACCGCGGACAATCAGACACTTCTGCCGCGGAACCGCTGTTGCGTTCTGCGCATGTCGGTGGCAGTGTCGGTGCTTTGACTCGGCTCTCTTGGCGTAATTCTGTAATTTCGTGTATGGATCAGTATATAAACTTAGGGTTTTTTTATTTATAAATAGAAAAGCTCAAAACCAAATTAGCATGTCTCTTTTTATTTTTAGATCTAGAATTTAAAATTCTCTATGAAAAATTGTATCGAGCTTTTGGGAGATTATCAATAAAAGTAAGTTCTTTTTATTTTTCTCGCATTTGTTTATCGCATTTTTATTATTTGCAATTTTCATTTGTTAATTTAGTCGTAGAATTAAATCAGTGTTTTTCTTTTGTTATCTCCTTTTCTATTTTTTTTTTACAACGATGATGTTTGAGTAAGATTCTTGTCTAGGTGAGATCTTAAATAGCTTGTTGTAAATTCCTCTTAACCTAAATTCTTTCTACCTCCCTTCTTGTTTTATTTTTATCTTTTTAATGGGTGAGTAATTTCTCACTTGTTAGGGCAGGAGAAGGAAGGTTTGAGAGAAGGAAATCTCTTTCACTCTTTTCTTTGCCCAACACCTTAATTCGGACTTCCTTTAATTGAACCACAATCCGCTCAATACGGCACCGTATCCTACATGATAGCGGTGATTTCCTAATTAGACCGGTTGTGGTTGAATTAATTGGAGGTTAGGGCTAAAGGCCAAGAACGGACGGACAAGGACCAAAATGAAGAAACTAAGCATGGAAAGCCTAGCTTATACTTGTAAGTCTCTTCCAAGTCATGCAAATCGCCGTTTTTGCCGATTACCTTAACACCGATATTAATAACTAAGGTATTGAAAGAAGTGAGAAAATCCTAACTCAGACTAATCTAATCCTAACCCTAGCAATTATTTTATCATCCTTTATATAATTCGTAGATCTTAAAACAAAACTCAAAATATTTTGGATTTAACTCATTAAAACATAAAGAAAAAGATTCCATCTCCCTGTGGATCGACCCGTACTCAGCCGATTATCTACCAAGCGAAACCGTCTTGATTGCGGTAATTAAAATTAAAAGCACGCATACAAAACAACCAACAATCAAAAAAAACATTTTTTTTAAAAAATAAAATAAAATATATATATATATATATATATATATATATATATATATATATATATATATATATATATATATACCACTTCCCTCCCTTCCTACCTTTTCAATCTTCCAAACATGGATACTCCACCTCGCAAAACTCTTGCCGAACTTTGGCACCCATAACCAGACATAACTTCCCACGGTTCTTGCTTTGGCGAATTTCGAACGATTCCTGCATGCCAGGAATCTCTTTGAATGATCGAATAGACACGTCCAGGACAAACAATTGGACTCAGAAATCCACTTCGTATCAACCGTTTCAAACATTTACCCCTTCTCATATTGATACCCTTTTGAGAGTCCAGTTGTAACCCTAAAAGCTATGTCTCTTGCTGAACGTATTGAACAATCTCGTAACCGATCTTTCTCTTCTTTTACCACTACGAATTCTTTGGATCAGCACTTCCATCCACCTTCTTATCCAAATGTTGATCCTACTCCTGTCCAACCATTCAATTCCTACCAGTCCTACCCGAATTTTGCACCTTCTCTAGACATTTCTTCTGAACAGCCATTTGGGAGTTTCCAGTATCCAAACAACTTTGAATCTTTCACTGAAACTCCTTCACAACCCATGTCTACACTGGAACAGTCGTTGGAAGACTTTAGGGTAGCGTCATGCCAACAGATGATGGATTTGAATGCGTCCATGGCCGCCCTCATACAACCTAGTGACCCGGTAGCTAGTTTCCAACTAGCTCCGAATTTTCCAATGTATGATGAGGCGGTTGGACAGATTGAGAATTTGAGTGGAGAGAGTGAGCTGTGCAGCCTTCCAAATCAAACCTACCCATCCCCAATTGAATCCCACAACTTCGGTTTTGAATATCTATCAAGTATCCCAAATGATTCATCAGTTGAAGATAGAACGTTTAATGAGTTGTGCGACTTTTTAGTGTTTGATTTACCTGATTGTGAAGGGTCCCTTTCGAGTGAAACCATCACCGATCCTTTTGACCTCTACACCTCCATCTTAGAACCTGAATTAATTGATATCTATGCTTTTGATGAGGTGTCTGAGAAATTTAATTTTCACTTGATAGAGGATATTAACGCTGGGAAAATTTTGGATGATGAACCCATAGATTTGAATGAGTTTCTCTCTCCAATTAATCATCCCGAGTCATTAACTGTTTTTCCCGAACTTCATATGCGTCTGGATTTTGATGATAATTGCATGGATGAGATAACTTTTGAGGAGAATTTTGAGGATAGTATTGAGGATGAACCAGTTTTGTTTAATGAGTCGGATTTTCCAATTCATCATGTCCTTTCCACTGACTGTGTACACCCTCCTGAACCTTTAACTGTTAGCATTCCTAAATCCCTCCCCTTCATCCTTTCTATCGTTCCGACCGCGCAAGAAACAGTATCACTTTCATTTCTTATGTCTGGTTTACCAAGTTCGGCGTATCTATGTTTTCTTACGAATCATGAGGGATTTGACTCCATTTCTCGACGGGTTGATAGATTACACAATCGCTTTTTACACATCGGTCATCACAGTTTGTGGAAATTTATTCACTCAATTTACACCCTCAAATTTGTACTGCACTTCTTTCTCCCTTCCGCCATTCTTCTCCTAATATACCGAGACTGTATTCCACCTCTCTTCCAATACGGTCTCGCGTATTCTCCATTTCTTTCCTCTCCGCATTCTTTCACCAACCAACACACTACAGAGATAGAATATTTGAATGGTTGGTGCTCAATTTTAGCCTGTGTAAGGCCTTGTATAGATTGATACTGTTCTCATTTCCCCCCTAATCCTGAACTTCACCGCTTAAACAATGGAAACATTGTTTTACTTAAATTTAGGGGGGACCTTTTTTGTATATATATTTTTTGGTTTGCTTTATGTTTTGTTTAAAATTTTCTTTCAGGGAGCACCGACAAGTTTGACCCTCTTGGTGTAGCCTGACAGTGAGAGCACTGTCAAGTTTAAGTTTGGGGGTGTGCTCAGTAAGCTTTCTACCTTCGCATTCATGTGTATATTTTGCATTTTCATACTTATTAAAACCCACAAAAATCGAAAAAAATTCCAAAAATATAAAAACATTTTGTACATATTTGTTTACATATTTAATTCCGTATCTTATTTTTCTGCATAGCATTTTTATAAATAAATAAATAAATAAATAAAAAAATATAAAAAATTTGAAAATTTTTATAAATTATAAAACTTGAAAATTTCAATTTTGGCCATATTAGACTCAAGTTCAACATGACGGTTGACTAGTTAAAACTAAATCCTAAGCTTAGTAAATTAAAAACCTTAAAAATAACCTTTCCATAGAAAATATACGCCCTTACAGTTTATTTAGAAATAAGCAAATCTTGAGTTCAGTTTTTGGGCTAAATCGAAATAAGGGAAGAATATTGAAAGTTTTATTTGAAGTATAAGTCTGAAAAATAATTCTCAACCTTAAGTTCAAATTCTGAAAATATATACCCTACTATACGCATTTACACACATCTTGAAACTTGGGATAGTAGAGAATACCTTGAAACGCTCTTCTCTAAAAGCCTTAGTATGAAGGAAAATAAAAGTATAAGTAGTGAAGAAAGAGATAAAAAAATGAACACTGGTTTTGTAATTGTTTAAGGCAGCATAAATAAAAAATATAGCGAGTGTGCTTTATCACCTAGTGCCTTAGACCAACTGGTTTGGGAGTCACTGCTAAGCCTTAGGTGTTGCAAGATGAGGAATTACGCCTTAATGCGCAAGCACATTTTGTAATCGGTCGTTTAGTATCTCAAGAAATATTAACGGTCGCATGAAGGATGTGTGAGCAATTTCATCTAGAATTTACCAATTAAAAAGTATTTTGGAAGATGGACAAGAGTATGATAGCTTGAATTGAATTTCCACGTGTAGGGGTGATAATTACACACACGTAGGGGTATATGATTGGAGTTTGGAGGAGAGATAGGAATAAAAGATAGGGTTTATATCTTCAGTAGAAATGATAAAAATCCTGAGTTAAGATTGCACCTTAGAAGGAAAACTTAGGAGATGCTGAAAGCTTTATAAACTGGCAAAATGTGTATGATCTTAAGATAAATGAAAATGAAGTGTGAAAAATACGGGTTGATGATTTCTAAGTTGAATATGATAGAATTTCTTGCTAAAATACTGAATTGAAGAATTAGAATCAATGGCCAAATTGATCGGATTTTATGGGTAGTATCCGCTGAAAACCCTCAGGAGACAACACTCCTACTAGGGACACCTAGAGGTTTAACGGCTTGTTGCACGAGCTCAGTGCAATCGCGTTCTCTGCGAAAGTGAGCTTAGGAATTTTTGAGAATAAAATTGGTTTTTCTCGGGACGAGCAAAAGATAAGTTTGGAGGTATTTGTTCATATCAGATTTTTGCATTTTTATATCGCCCATTCTTAATCACATTGCATATAAGTAGGTACTTTTGATCCATGTCTGATAAATAGTTGCAGATTATAGGTTCTCAGCTCTTTACAGTGAAACTCATGAAAAGTCACAACAAATGCGGGACTACGACCAACAACAGATGAATACTAATCTCTGCTAACCATCCGTATGATTTCGCCTACCAGTTCAAGAGACAAATGGAAAATCATTAGGCACTTCAAAGCACAAAGCACAAGGGCAGCACAAGATCCAAGACTTCAACGCGGAGCTCAAGGCAAAAGTCCACATCATTCTGCACTGTTGGAAATCTGGAAGGAAATTGAAGAGATTCTGAGAAATCAAGTGAATAAAATAGAAGATATAAGCAACATGAAGAATCCCTGAAAAGATGGCCCTACGATTCCACCAATTGGCCGCGGAACCGCGGCCAATCAGGCACTTCTGCCGCGGAACCGCTGCCGCGTTCTGCGCATGTCGGTGGCAGTGTCAGTGCTTTGACTCGGCTCTCTTGGGGTAGTTTTGTAATTTCGTGTATGGATCAGAACGTAAATGTAGGATTTTTCTATCTATAAATAGGAAAGCTCAAAATCAAATTAGCATGCCTCTTTTTATTTTTAAATCTAGAATTTAAAATTCTCTATGAAAAATTGTATTGAGATTTTGAGAGGTTATCAATAAAAGTAAGTTCTTTTTATTTTTCTCGCATTTGTTTATCGCATTTTTATTATCTGCAATTTTCATTTGTTAACTTAGTCGTAGAATTAAATCAGTGTTTTTCTTTTGTTATCTCCTTTTCCATTTTTTTTTACAACGATGATGCTTGAGTAAGATCCTTGCCTAGGTGAGATCTCAAATAACTAGTTGTAAATTCCACTTAACCTAAATTCTTTCTACCTTCCCTCTTGTTTTATTTGTATCTTTTTATTGGGTGAGTAATTTCTCACTTGTTAAGGCAGGAGAAGAAAGGTTTGAGAGAAGGAAATCTCTCTCACTCCTTTCTTTGCCCAACACCTTATTTCGGACTCTCTTTAATTGAACCACAATCCGCTCACTACGGCACCTTATCCTACATGATAGCGGTGATTCTCTAGTTAGACCGGTTGTGGTTGAATTAATTGGAGGTTAAGGCTAAGAGACAAGAACAGACGGACAAGGACCAAAAGTAAGAAACTAAGCATGGAAAGCCTAGCTTATACTTGTAAGTCTCTTCCTAGTTGTGCTAATCCCCGTTGTTGCCGATTACCTTAACTACGATATTAATAACTAAGGCATTGAAAGAAGTGAGAAATTCCTAACTCGAACTAACCTAATCCTTACCCTAGCAAGTATTTTATCATCCTTTATATCATTCGTAGATCTTAAAACAAAACTCAAAATATTTTGGATTTAACTCGTTAAAACATAAAGAAAAATATTCCACCTCCCTATGGATCGACCCGTACTCAACCGGCTAGCTACCAAGCGAAACCGTCTTGATTACGGTAATTAAAATTAAAAGCACGCATACAAAACAACCAACAATCACTCGATATTGGCGATCTCCCAGATCGTGACTTGTGGCAGATGACGTGTCCCGAAGCCCGTAAGAAAGGATCAAGAACAGTATGTCGGAAGAACACCCTGGGTCTGCAACCCATGGACGTGGCCGACCTTCTTTGACCGTACACACCATTCCTATGCCCCGCCTTGCAAACAACCGTTGGCCCGCCTCCGAGCCTCCTTCACATTTGGCCTCCTCGACCCTCTCAGCTCGCCTCCGGGCTACAACAGAACCAATATAGCTCGGCCTTATGCTCGTTCCCGAGACTCCCGCCGAGCTCATCCTCCTCGTTTCCATCGACCGACCAACGGCACCAATCGCAGGTGCATCCTCCTCGCCTCCGTGAATCTCGCCATGTGCGAGATATCCGCCGCCCACGATCCCGCGTTGCATGCCATCACGATCCCCATTAACGAGCCTACCTCGCTATTAATGCGAGATCATGCGGGCGTGACGTCAGGGGCGTAACGGCCGGCGTGATTCTCGCACCTGCTTTCCTGTTGCCACCGCTATATAAAGCCCTCTTTCAGGCGACTCAAGTAAGCAATTTCTTTTCCATTAAGCCACTACTCTGCTCGACTTGCACCACTAACTTGATCGTTGGAGGGTCCTCAGTGGCACAACCACCCTGGGACTTCCTTGTAGGTAGCTCGGCTCAACTTCAAAACCACAACCCATTGATATCCACACGCATCAGGAGGCATCCTCTAACTCAATCTCGGCCGTCCATCGTCGCTTGCAGCAGATCTATGGAAGGTAACATCTTGACGTGATCCGAGTCATGTCAGCTGGCGCCGTCTGTAGGAAATCTTGATTCCACTCAACAAAGTTCATCTTCCGATCTCAACTTAATGGCTAGCGATCATGGCGACGATCCAAGCACCAGCCGCCGCCTCCCCTGCAATGGAGGCGCGGACGAATCTCGTCCCCCGAACGCCATCAGTGCCCTAATCGCCCGGATAGATCGACTCGCGTCCGTGGTGGATTCTCCGTTCATGTCCAAACGGCAGGACAAGCTCCCCAGGTCGCCACTCCCCCAACTCGGGACCGGGACCCCTACAGAGGGAGAGAAGGCTCTGCTCGTATTGGCACGGCCGACCATCGCCTCACTGCCTCCCACAGTCGCAGATCTCCCGGCCAACAAATTCCATGACCCGCTGGGCGCCCCACAATTCAACACCACGGTCCATCGCCAGAGCACTTCGCCCCGAGCCTCATCGCGCCCCTGTCCCTCCCGAGGAGGTGTCGATCAGCTCGCCTGCGCCCAGGCATAACCGACACCCTTTCCCTCGACGGGTTCGCACGGACGGGACTCATCACGGCAGCTCGAGCACTACCTCGCCGGGGGGCTCATAAAAAATCATGGTCCTGTAGGCGTGGGGTACGTCGAGTACCTACAAGATTCGGCACCCCATGCCGGCTGTGAAGGCCAAAAGCCGCCCGAGGAAGAAGGCCAGAGAGACCGAGCTGATCATTTTCGACGACGGGGACTTCCACGGCATATCGCTGCCCCACAACGACCCTCTGGTGATTATTTCTCGGGCCCACCAATACGAAGTTCATAGGATAATGGTCGACTCAGGAAGCTCGGCGGACATTCTTTTCTACGACTGCTTTCTGCGCATGGGGCTCACCCCAACAAATCTAAGGCCGACCTCCTACGTCCTTTCAGGATTCACCAACCACTCCATCCCGGCGGAAGGGGTAATCACTCTGCAGCTTAACATCGGGGAGGCCGGCCGAACGCGAACAGTGCATGTGGAAATCATCGTAGTGAGAATCCCATTGGCCTACAACATTCTCCTCGGCCACCCAACGTTGAACTCCCTCCAGGCCCAGATATCGACCTACCACCTGGCGATGAAGTTCCCTCTCGACCAGGGAGGGATAGGTTGGGTCTATGGAGACCAGCTGATTGCAAAGGTTTTCTTCACCGCAACATCTTCGTTTGAGCGGCCAACCGACGATGTCGAGGGTGAAGGTGACATCAGTGGTTCCCTGGACACTCGGGACGAGCAAAAAGAGGTCCGAGGGACCTCGGTGGAGCCACTGACAGAGGTCCCCCTTATAGAAAGGGACGACGAAAAAGTCATTCAGATCGGATCGCTTCTGTCAGGAACTCAGCGAGATGACCTGGTTCATTTCCTCATAAACAACTCCGACGTGTTTGCCTGGGCGCCTGCTGACATGCCTGGGATCGACCCTAAAGTCATATCTCAAAAGCTCGGGGTAGATCCTATGGCCCGCCCCGTCAGGAAGAAAAAGCGAAGCTTCACCCCGGTCAAATAGAAAGCTATTGAGGACGAAGTAGATCGGCTCCTTGCCGCCAACTTCATTTGGAATGTACCCTATTCGGAGTGGCTGGCGAACGTAGTTCTGGTCAAAAAGTCGAGCGGTAAGCGGTGCATGTGCGTCGACTTCACCGACCTCAACAAGGCCTACCCTAAAGACAACTATCCACTGCCTCGGATAGATCAGCTCGTCGGCAGCTCGGCAGGCCACGAGCTATTGAGCTTCATGGATGCCTTTTTCCGGCTACAATCAGATCCGTATGAATTCGGCAGACAAAGATCTTACCGCATTCATAACGGACCGGGGGGTATACTGCTACAAGGTGATGCCCTTCGGCCTCAAGAACGCCGGAGCTACGTACCAACGATTAGTCAAACTCATGTTTAAGCCACAGATCGGCAGAAACATTGAAGTTTATCTCGACAATATGCTCGTCAAATCAATCTCATCAGTTGACCACGCCAAGGACCTGGGCGAGGCCTTCGAAGTACTCCGCAAGTTCAAGATGAAATTGAACCCCGCCAAGTGCGCATTCGGGGTCACCGAGGGAAAGTTCCTTGGTTTCATGGTCACCCACCGTGGGATCGAAGCTAACCCTGAAAAAATCGACGCTATCCTCAACATGGCGGGTAGCCGCTCTGAGCCGTTTCATGTTGAGGTCAGGAGAGAAGTGCCTCCCGTTCTTTAAATCTCTAAGGAAGATTCCGAGATTCGAGTGGTCAGAGGAGTGCCAAACCTCCTTTGTCTAATTAAAGAGGCACCTGCGACGCCACCGCTGCTCATCCAACCAGTTGAAGGAGATGAACTATCACTGTATCTGGCAGTATTCGACCAAGCAGCGGGCTCAGTGCTCGTCCGAGAGGTCGATGGGGTGCAGAAGCCGGTATACTACGTGAGCCACGTCTTCAAAGATGCCGAAACGAGATACCCATCCATAGAAAAGATCGTTTTGGCACTCATTGTTGCCTCAAGGAAGCTACGACACTACTTCCAGGCGCACACTATCCTCGTTCTTACCGAGCGCACGCTGGGGGCTATCTTCGCCTCACCCGAATCCTCGGGCCGCTTAGAGAAGTGGAGGTGGGAGCTGTCCCAATTTGACATAAAATACCGCCCGAGGCAGGCCATCAAAGAACAAGCCCTGGTCGATTTTATCGTCGAGTGCACCATCCCCAATAAGGAACCAGAGTCCACGCCGACCCTCACAACTCAACCTTCGATCGGGAGGAGGCTCGACTAAGTCCTTGAGTGGATTATTTACGTCGACGGGTCCTCTATCGAGGAAGGCTGTGGTGTTGGCCTCGTCATTCGAGGCCCGAACGAGGCAGAAATGGAGCATTCTCTGAAACTCGGGATCAAGGACTCAAACAACGCAGTAGAATATGAGGCCCTGCTGGCTGGACAACGCATGGCCTCCGGACTGGGGCTGAAAACTATTCGGATTCGCAGTGACTCAGCCCTAGTTGTTGGCCATGTGACCAACCATTTTGAAGCTCGGGAACCTCTAATGGTGAAGTATCTGACCGAGGTAGGAAGACTTCGAAAGAGCTTCGACAAAGTCCAGGTAGAGTAAATACTCAGACAGCTCAATGCCCAAGCCGACGCCTTGAGTAAGCTGGCTTCATCCTACTCGGGCAACAACAAGTGATCTATCATCTACGAGATCTTGCCACGGCCCAACGTGGAAGATGGGGCGGCAATACTTCATGTGTACATGGCCCAGGAAGAAGACCGAGACTGGAGGAAGCCCATCGTAGAATTCCTAAGGGAATGTATGCTCCCAGAAGATCGGGGAGCAGCCCGCCGTCTCCGGGCCAAAGCCCGTTACTTCGTCCGGAGCAATGGGAACCTTAACAAGAAGTCCTTCACTCAGCCCCTGCTCCGGTGTGTCGAACCCCACGAAGCCGACTACGTCCTCCATGAAATCCACAAAAGGGTCGGCGGCGCACACCAAGGGGCCCGCACCTTAATCCAGAAGGCATTGCTCCAGGGGTACTACTGGCCAACTATTCACCAGGACGCCCAGAAGTTCATAAGGAGATGCAAAAGTTACCAACTCCACAGGAGCATTCCTCGCCTTCCAGCTACTGAGCTGACCGCCCTAACCTCCCCATGGCCATTTTCCCAGTAGAGAATGGACATGATAGGCCAGTTCCCCACCAGGACGGGCGGGCATAAGTATGTCCTCGTCGCAGTGGATTACTTCACGAAGTGGATTAAGGCCATCCCTATTAGGAAACCATATGCCACCAAGACTATCAAGTTCCTGCAGAACAATGTGATACTCAGGTTCGGCATCCTGAGGTGTATCATCACTGACCACGGGACAAACTTCGAGAATGAGAAAGTGAAGGAATTCTGCAATGAATATCATATCCTCATGAAGTTTTCCACGGTCGCTCATCCCCAATGCAACGAGCAAGCCAAAGTCGCTAATCGAGATGTCCTCCGGGGTCTCAGGACATGCCTGGAAGGACGCCAAGGCAGTTGGGTGGAGGAATTGCCCCGGGTCCTATGGGCCCTGCGCACGTCAAATAAGACCCCCATCGGGGAAACCTCTTTCAGCCTTTACTATGGGACCGAGGCAATGGTCCCAGCAGAGATTGGGCTACCCAGTCACCGGGTCGAACACTTCGATGACAAAGTAAACACTACGGCCCTCCGGACCAACCTAGACATCTTGTTAGAAAAATGAGACCGGGCTCAGATCAGAGCTGCCTCTTATCAACAGCAAAACGCCCGATACTACAACGCGCGAGTCAAGCGTCGCTTCTTCAAGACCGGAGACCTGGTCCTGAGGTGAAACGAGTTCGTCGATCGAGACAGGCTACATAAGTTTTCCCCAAAATGGGACGGTCCTTTCCTCGTCTCTGAGGTCCTTCCCGGCGGAGCCTACCGCTTGCAAGGCGCGGACGGGTGAAAGTTTCCATGGCCTTACAACGCTGAGAAGCTCAAGCTGTACCAGTAAATATCTACGAATATGTGTTTCTTCTTTCACAAAGGCAGTGTAAACCTTTCTAAAGTTCTTTCTATTTAAATAATAAGAAGGGAACGCTAGAACATTGCAAAAAGAAAAATCTAATTCATTCAAAAAGGCACTATGGGCTCCTCATCCTTACAGAAAAAGAGAAAGTTACAACAGAGGTCGATTATCCCAGGCTCTCCCTTGTTCGGTCATCCCTGGCTGGTAGTTCCCTACCCCACGATACCAGGGATCGAAGCCCTCACCAAGAGGCAACTGGGCTCACCCTTACTCAGTTATCCCTGGCTGGCAGTTCCCTACCCTACAACGCCAGGGATCGAAGCCCTCACCAAGAGGCAGCCGAGAGGTTACCCCATTCGACTATCCCCGGCTAGTAGTTCACTACCCCACAACGCCAGGGATCCAAGCTCTCGCCAAGAGGCACAGGGAAGCAACCTTGCTCGGCCCATCCTTAGCTATGCTGAGGATCGAAGCCCTCACCAAGAGGCAACTGGGTTTGCCCTTGCTCGGTTATCCTTGGCTGGTAGTTCCCTACTCCACAACGCCAGGGATCGATGCCCTCACCAAGAGGCAGCCAAGCGGCTACCCTGCTCGGCTATCCCCGGCTAGTAGTTTACTACCCCACGACGCCAGGGATCTAAGCCTTCACCAAGAGGCACTGGGCATCAACCCTGCTCGGCCTATCCTTAAGGATCTAAGCCCTCTCCAAGAAGCACCGGGAAGAAACCCTGCTCGGCCCGTCCTTAGCAGGCCTCCCACGGCCCCTCCCGTGCTAAGGATCAAAGCCCTCGCCAAGAGGCACCAGACAGCAACCCTGCTCGGCCCATCCTTAAGGAACCAAGCCCTCGCCAAGAGGAAACCGGGCCTGCCCTTGCTCAGTTATTCCTGGCTGGTAATTCCTTACCCCCCAACGCTAGGGATCGAAGCCCTCACCAAGAGGCAGCCGAGCGGCTACCCTGCTCGGCTATCCCCGGCTGGTAGTTCACTACCCTACGACGCCAGGGATCCAAGCCCTAGCCAAGAGGCACCGGGCAACAACCCTGCTTGGCCCATCCTTAGCCACACTAAGGATCGAAGCCCTCACCAAGAGGTAGCCGAGCGGCTACCCTGCTCGGCTATCCCCGGCTGGTATCTCACTACCCCACGACGCTAGGGATTTAAGCCCTCGCCAAGAGGCCCTGAGCAGCAAAAAAGCTCGGCTAATTCTTTGGAAAGCACCAACCTTCTTGCAACAAAGGTTCTTCCAAACTGTTCAAATGAACGATCACCATCTCGACTCCGAGGGCTAGAGGACACCGACCTTCTTTCACAGCGGTTGACAGACAAGCACTCGAAGAGCGATCATTACCTGAAACATGGGCCATTGACCTACGACCTAACGCTTGATCGAGGTTAGAACTGACAAGCTCAAGTACTCACAAAGGAAAAGCATTGTCACGCAGAAGAAAAAGGCTAAGTTTCATTCAAACTTCCAAAATCTTTTACAAGGTACTCTGGGCTCCCCAGCCTTACCAAATTGCCCGGAGGCATACAAAAAGAGAGAGAAAAAGGAAAAGCCAAAAAGTTCAGGACGCAAGCCCTGCCTAGACCTCACCATCCTCGGTACCATCCCCAAGAGCTGGGGCTTCCACTCCAGCAGCAGCCTCTCCCTCATCACCATCTGCCGGAGGCATGACCACCGAAAGCGGGACCCGAGCGCGGAGCTCACCGTCGTCAAACTCTGGAAACTACGCCTTGACGGCATCAAGAGCTGTGTGCCATATAATGGCAGAGGCTTCGCCAAGGTCGAGGTAAAACTGGTCCGACCCCTTGTAATCGGCCACTGCCTTTCGAGCTCGAACCTCGGCAACCTTCACCGCCTGGAGTGCAGCCTCGACATCTCGTCTGCTGGCATCCTTCGCCCTCTTCACCGCTGCATAGCGATCGACCAGCTCCACCAACTTAGCCTCGATGGCTCGATAGGACTCACTTAACCGGTGATGGGACTCCTGGCACTTTAAGATGGTGAGCTCCCCGGCGGCCAATTGGGCTTCGAGGACGGCCATCCTCTCCCTCTCAAGACGCAGCTCGAGTCGTAGATCCCCAGCCTCCGAAGAAGACTCCCCCATCAACCTCACAGCATGGGCATTCTCCTCGGCCTCCATGCGAACAACGAGGGCGCGGTGCTGAAGGACCTGATGAAAAACGGCAGAGAGGCTTAGAGACGCTTGAACTGAGAAAAGGGCGCTCAAAATAACACATATGGGAATACATACCTTCACCTCCTCCAGAGCTATAGCTGCCACTTGGGCCCTCAGGGTCCCCCGCGGAATCTTGCCTTCGGTTGACTCTTCCATATCGGCAAGCAGGATGGCAGCAACGGAAAGACTGGACAAGACTACGAAACAGGCATCCCCTCCTGCACAGGAATCCTCTCGGGAATCTCAGTTGGTGGCGTGCGAGAGACCATCTTCTTCCTCTTAATAGGAAACTCATCTCCGTCCTCTTTTGCTTCCCTCGCCCGGGGTTCAGGAACCCGCTGACGACTCTGGCCACTGTCGTGGCAATCATCGAAGGCTCGGGTCGAGGTGGATCGCCCCGTCACCGGTGACTCCCTTGGTGTGGAACTCAGGTCAGCCCGAGGCACGGCCACGCCCCCGGCTCTCTCTGGGACAGGACGCGGAGGGCAGCAAGAACCCTGGATCGGTCCATTTGTTCTGCCAAGTGGCGAAACAGGCTCGACTCAGAAGAAGGAGGAGCAGAAGATATAAAGGGAGAATCTATGGGGAGCTTCCTAGACTCTACCCGCACTATTTCTACAGACTCTTCAGGAAAAAACATCTAACCAGATTGAGAGGATGAGTCATCGGAAAAGAAAACGCAGAGATCCGACCTAAAAAGGAGAGCGCCGAGCTAACGAGAGTTTGGACGAGAAAAATATGAAGAGGTATGGGCCCTGATGGGGACCCCACCTCTATTTATAGCTGTCGGCGTACACATCCTACGGTGACAGTCATCTCCCTCCGAAACGACTCATTGTATTCGACAGCCACTATCGCTCCACCTGTCGCACGCGCATTGGTCGCACCCCATCAGACGCCGGAAATCTGCGGACCGTCGCGTCAGCCAACAAGCACCCGACACGTGGGCTATCACTTCGGTGAACGTATGCACGATCCGACGCATCTTCTTTAATGCAAGATCTGATCCCTGATCCGCTGACACCGTCAAGAAAATACAGCCGATTGCCCGGGAATGCACGCTCACGATATCTATGAAAAGGAGCTCACCTCGGGTGACCTGGCAGACCACTCTCGACCCGACCCGTGAACAGGTCGGGGCGAGAGTGGGGGACTAATAATGATGCTTGATATCAGCGATCTCCCAGATCATGACACGTGGCAGATGACGTGTCCCAAAGCCCGCAAGAAAGGACAAGGAATAATACGTCGGAAGAATACCCCAGGTCTACGACCTATGGACGTGGCTGACCTTCTATGACCGTCCATACCACTCCTATGCCTGCCTTGCAAACAACCGTTAGGTCGCCTCCGAGCCTCCTGCACATTTAGCCTCCTCGACTCTCTCAGCTCGCCTCCGGGCTACCACAGAACCAAGATAGCTCGGCCTCCCGCTCGTTCCCGAGCCTCCCGCCGAGCTCATCCTCCTCGGTCCTATCGACCGACCAATGACACCAATCGCAGGTGCATCCGCCTCGCTTCCGCGAATCTCGCCATGCGCGAGATATCCGCCGCCCACGATCCCGCATTCCACGCCATCACGATCCTTATTAACGAGCATGTTTCGCCATTAATGCGGGATCCCGCCGATCACGTGGGCATGACGTCAGGGGCGTAACGGCCGGCGTGATTCTCGCACCTGCCTGCCTGTTGCCACCGCTACATAAACCCCTCTTTCAGGCGACTCAGGTAAGCAATTTCTTTTCCACTAAGCCGCTACTCTGCTCAACTTGCACCACTAACTTGATCGTCGGAGGGTCCTTGGTGGCACAACCATCCCGGGACTTCCTTGCAGGTAGCTCGGCTCAACCTCAAAACCACAACCCATTAAGATCCACACGCATCAGGAGACATCCTCCAACTCATTCTCGGCCATTCATCGTCGCTTTCAGTAGATTTACGGAAGGTAACATCTTGACGTGATCCGAGTCACGTCACCCCTAAATCTTCATAATTTTTTAAAAATTCCTCCATTTCTATTACATCACAGTTAAATAATAGAAATATTGGGTTTATTTAATTAGAATATATTGGTAGAATCTGACAATACATGCCCCCATTATCATATCCTCCTCCATTATACTTCCTTCATAAATGTCTAAAATCCCTATAATTTTTTTAACAACCGCTTTTTGTTTCTCCATGCCTCTTCACAACTCTATGCATCTGCACTTTCAAAGAGTTAAGAGAGGATAAGTGTGAAAGGAGAAAGTTGGAAAGGGAGGAGAAAAGAGATGAATAAATTTATGTTTTTTTCTTCCAAAAGAAGTAACAAGATGAATTTGTGCAAGGGAATTTTAGAGATCTTAGCATAGGACATTAGTCCTTAACACTGTGTTAGCAGCAGCATAATGGTTTTGTTTTTTTTAAAAAAACATGAAAATTTGTGACGTTTTTTTTATAAATATGAAGATTTGCAGGAGTGAGTAAAGAAGTGATTCTCATGTTGGTTCATGTAGCATACCCCAGATGCTTGGGATAAAAGGCTCGGTTGTTGTTGAAGTTTTGCGAGTGGTTTATCAAAATAAAGAAGATTTAAGGGGGGTATATCGATAGCAGCCTTAAATAAAAACTTAACGAGAAATTATTCACATCCATATAAAATCCCGCACATATATAATTTTTCCATTTGTGTCATTATCATTTCACGGCTAGTTTTTTAACCTCATATATATAATGCAATTTTTCTATAATTGTATGTGGAAAGAGAAAAACTTGGAGGTCTGAATCTTCCTCAGATGCTGTCCTCCGTCGATCTTGTTGCCAGCGGTGCTGAACGGTTGAGATTTGAGATAAGGGTTGAGCATGCGGATCTCTATTGGTTGTTGGTCGTTATTAACATCGAGCTACCTGCAAGGGAAGTCCCGGGATGGGAAACCACCGTAGGACCCTCCGACGATCAAGTGAGTACCGAGAAATATTAGGTCAGAGTATCGGCGTATTGGAATGGGTTCCCCATACTTGAGTCGTCTGGAAGAGGGGTTTATATAGCTGTCGTATAGAGCGAGCCGATGCGAGATTCTCGCCGTTCGTTATGCCCCTACGTCAAGTTCGCGTTGATGGAGGGATGTGCCCATTAATGACGAGATACGCTCATTAATGGCGAGAACGCTAGCGTGGGATGTGGGGTGTGGAGCGGCGGAGATCTCGTCATGGCAAGATACACAGAGTCGTTATGGGGGCATTTGGGCTCCGTGCTCCCGGCCAAATAGGGAAGCTGAGAAATCTCAGATATACGATAGCTCAGAGCTGGGGAGTCTTAGCTATAGGATAGCTCAGAGATGAGCTAATGGCTGGCGGTCAGCCGAAGTGGAACATGCCCCGTGGAGGTCATCTAAAAGGTCAGGCGCAACCTCGGAGGCGAGGTGCCGAGGAATCCCCACCATGCATCATACTTATTCCAGCTCCGCAGCCTCCACGAATCTAGCGGGTTTATGTGGATGACACGCCATCCGCTACGTATCGTGATATGGGGAATTCACACTTATGAGTATCATCATTAGCCTCCCACTCTCTTTCCGACCTATTTATGGATCGAGTCAAGAGTGGTCTACTCGGTTTTCTCTGTTCAGCATGGTGCCGAGTATTCTTCGCAGTAGATTGTTCGGGAGCAACGTGGCATTTGGCGGCTGTGTCTCTTCAATCTTCGGGTTTACGTGTCGTTTTACCGTGCTTCTTAATTTTCGTGCGTGTCAGCTTCCCAATGTACGGTGAAGGGGACGCGGCGAGGCCGCTACTTATTTACTCTAAAGTAAACATGCTAAGCGTATCTAAGCAATATAAGTAAAATGCACAAAAGACATTGACAATAGATATAATTGAACATCAACTTTATTTATTAACATTCTTTTTACAATACATCTGAACGTAAATACATGGAATGAAAAGCAATGCCTAAACAGTGGCATAACAGAAATGGAAAGTACTGAAATGAAATGTACAAGTAACTAGAGCTCCGGGTCGAAAGCTAGCTAGTCCAAATCCTCGCTGGTGGGATCGATCTCCAGAAGGTCCGAATCACCTGATGACATTCCAAAGAAGAAGAAAGAGAATGTCGTCAGCGAACAAATAGCTCGGTAAGTTCTGTAAATAGACAAGAATGGAATAGATGGAATAGAGAGTATATTACTGTAATGTTGTATTTAGTGTTAACGCTGTTGTTTGTAGCTTAGTACAGAAGAGGCCAGTGTATACGAGAGGAGTCTCACTAAAGCAGAGACTATAGTATATGAAGTACAAGGAACCGTTCAGCCACGGTACAACGACAATTGAATTCAGGTTAGGTATCTTTATGGTTGCCGTCTCGTGCCACTTCTAACACCTTCCGTACCAATCTACCCTTTATAAACCCCGCAATGTCTTGATTGTATTGCTTGTATTGTTTGTATTGTATATTGAATATATATGGATGACTTGACGAAGCCATGATATCAGTAATAGAACGGATATAATGGATAAACATATAGATGGAATATATTCATGGTTCGGTTCAGTCAATAAAGATTGATTAGATTGAATTGACGGGTTCATAGATCCATGTTGTATTGAGGTTTGATACTTGAATCATATTCGAGTCGGATTGATTATATTGAGAGTCGGTCTGAGTCAGACAATTAGAAAAGAAATTGAATCCTGAATTAGGTTTTGGTGTTATCGGTAACTGCTGCATATGGACGGCAGGATTTGTATCTTTTTCAAAAATAATTACTGTGTTGATAACACCGTTTGTTAAGTTATCTACCTTAAATAGGCAAGCACCAATATCTCCGGCTCTTTGAGGCTCAAGAGACTGGTCCCGCTTAAACCTATGTTTACTAGAGTCCTTATTGTAATTTAGTATAACTTGAGGTGTTTTATGTAAAAATAATTTTGTATAGTTTTCAAAATACAGCTCAAGTATTTTATTATTGTTTTTAGAGTTTTCATGGATGTATAATTTATCAATGTGACATTTCTAGTGAATAAAATCTAATTTCATAATATATGGTATTTATTTGTAATATTGGAATTGTATGGTATTTTCTTATAAATGAGATGTTTTTCTTGAATTTTGGAAATGTGGAATATTATAAATATTAAAAATAGATATTTTGATATTAATTACATATATATATATATATATATTAAAAATATAAGTTTTATTTATAATAGAAATCATATTTTCTAAAGAAAATTTGCATTTTAAATCTTTCGAGATCGTATGCTCCTTGCGGAGGTCTGCATCTCGCTCCAGTAAGCCCGAGGATGTGCAATAATCCACACCATCCCGAACAGGTTCCCCGAAATGGGTTGTAGAGACGCATTTGCAAAGATTTGTTAAAATACATATCTTATAGAAAAAAAGGTTTTTATAAGTCGGAGGTGGTTATGTGTAAAATCGTATTTTTCCCAAATCTATGTTCCCAAATTTCATCATGCTATGTTACATATGAGTGTTTTGAGGAGCTAGGTCATTACTTCATGAGTTTTCTAAAGTAACACGGTTTACAAAGTTCAAGTATGTCGAAAAGAAACATGAAGGTATTTTAATGTAAAAGCGGAATAAAACTTGCTGCGATTATTATTTTGATGCCAAACTTGTTCTATTATCTTCGTTAATGAGTATTAAACAGGATATCAAAAGTTGTAGGTTTGTTATTAAGAAAATAT
The DNA here is from genome assembly GCA_030015575.1 of Agapanthus africanus. Taxonomy (NCBI): domain Eukaryota; kingdom Viridiplantae; phylum Streptophyta; class Magnoliopsida; order Asparagales; family Amaryllidaceae; genus Agapanthus; species Agapanthus africanus. Next base: position 95,019,275 of record JASDDO010000014.1, read on the forward strand.
TGTATTTTTGAAAGAAAAGAGAATCGGAAGCCGGATAACTCCGTTTCCGACACGTTTTAAGAATTAAGAATTTGAGAATGGTAAAAGAGAGAGAGAAGGGGGACTTACGGGTTATTTTACTAGAAGGGAGAAGGAGGAAGAGGTAGGAGGTGCCGGTGTGTCGTTTCGTCGTCGGAATCTTCTCGGATCGTCGTCGGAAGTTCGTCGGAGATTCGCCCTTTGCTAACTCCACTTGCACACAAAAAGTCTTGGAAATTTTCTTGAGAGTTTGGAAAGGGATTTTTGAGTGAGGGGGGTGATTTTGTGGGGGGGGGGGTATTTATAGGAAAATCTAGGGTTTAAGGTAATGAAATGGTGTATTAAAATTTTGTATTAAAATGGATTAAATGGGTGTTTTAATTTGTTCTGTAAATGTGCAAGAATTTAAATAATACAGGGGTTATTGGGGGAGTTCAAGGGTCGCAACAGATAAAGAAAAATAGGGTTTCGACTGAGTTGGACCGGCGGCACCGGCCGAGTCGGGCGAGTCGCCGGCCCGGATCGGCCGAGTCGGGCCGCCTCTCCTTGCCACGTGTCCCCGTCGCTTCGTCTTGACTTGTGGACCCGTTTATTTATTCTGTAACTTACCCTATTACATGTAGTGCACGTGTAGACTCTTGGGCTTATAAAATATTAAAAGAAATTAAAATAAAAATAATATGTGGCTGATGGGATTTGAACTCTAGTGCTTTGGTTCAGCAGTGCAAGGTCTTACCAATGAGCTACAAGCTCCTTCTTGTTGTTCAAAAGCAAAACAAACTTATAACTTATGCTCAGGCTCAAATACCCCTTTATGTATTTTTGAAATAAAATTATACAGAAAGTTTATGGTTGTTACAGTGCGTATCCTCGATGATGTCAGTGGATCAAGGGTGGTGCCATAATGGAGACGTCGCTTTGCTTATTTGGGCCGTCGATTTCATGCCACATGGCTATAATTAGGTGGCGGATTGCAAGACGTCGCTTTCGCCGGTTGGATCCGCATGAGGGGGGAAACGTTTAATGGTTGGCTACCGTGTGGCATCATCGGGACCGTAGAGCGCGACGCTTCGTTCTAGCGGGAGTGGATTTAAGACGTCGGATGGCTTTTGCTGAGTGTATAAATAGGAGAGGCCTATCCGTAGGAAACAATTTTGCTTCGCCTGCCTCCTGTCATCTAAGGATTGTTCGACGCCTCATCCCTTAAGTCGGATCCCCGGTCAATATCCATCCTCAGCCACTTTTTCCTTGAATCAGGTTAGATGTTTTCCTCTGATGTTTTAATAGATATAGTTAGTTGAGTCAGGCGATGAGGCTTTATCCTTTGAAGCCGAGTCCAGTGGGTCATCTTCATCTTCCTTGGCTTCTGGTAGCCGAGAAAGTTCTTCTTCCTTCGCATCAGGTTCGCCCCCAAGGGGTGGTGATATTGTTCTTCATTGTCGGGGGGCCAAAAGGGCCCCTAAGGTGCGTATCAAGAATACTCATGATGCGCCCTCAATACTGAACAGGCCAAACGAGATTTCTGATATCCGGGCTCGTTTTCATATCCCATTGGCTACTCGCTCCATCTGGCTAGGGAGGGTGAATGGGCAAACCAGCTACAGGGAAATGAGATTGCTATGTACTTGGAAGCGTTCCAAGCAGGGATGCATCTGCCTTTTTCACCTGAGGTTTGTGCCATCTTTCATTGTTTTCAACTTGCTCTGGGCCAGCTACCACCGAATTCATGGAGGATTCTCCTCGGGTTCCTGATTCAACTGAAAATTGATCGGATCCCCTTCAACCTAGGTCTCCTTCTATCCTTCCTCTGCTACAAGAATGCTCAGGTACTTGTAAGGATGAACCGAGTTGGGTTTACTTCTTCTTTAAAAAGCATAAGGGTAGGACAGCCGGATCGGGAGTTGTGGTTGTCCCTTCTTCTATCCATGAGTAAAAGGAGAAGTTCGTGTTCGTCAGCCCTCCAAAGGGAAAGGAATGGCTAGTTCCCACCAAGTGGCACAGGGTAGATTGCCCGAGAGCCAAGCAGTCAAGTGCCTAGGAGGCGGGGGTCGTGTCGCAGTAGGAGGCGATCCAGCATGCCAATGCCTTGCTTTCCGAGCAGGCCCTGAGCTGGGCAAGACTTAGTCCCGCGCGCTTCATGGGTAAGTTGGGACTCCGCTGATCAATTTAGACTTAGCATAGTTTTTCGTTCCTGTTGCTAATCCTTTCTTTCGTTTTCTTTCACAGAGACCATGGATCGATCAAAGATCATGGCCGCCAAAGTGCAGGGAAAAAAGGGCGGCGGCGGTAGCTCATCTAAGCCTGTGCCGGGTACGGAGCCCCGGCAGGGTCCTCCCACAAAGGTCGTCGTCGCTCCGCCTATCCCGGAGGAGCTCAGGAGTGGAGGGCAAAAATATGCCCGAGAATAGGCTTCCCGGGTTAGACCGGAAATACCTTCCTCCGCCGAGTCTCTCACCAAGAGACTCAAAAAGGTGGTTTTCCGGCTGCCCCCGGTTGGGATACAGGTGCAGGAGGGTGACTTCTACATCAAGGTGTCGTCGGGGCTTTCCATGGCCGACAGCCTGCTAGCGGACATAGAGAAGGCAGCGGGAGCCAAGATTCCCCGGGACACTATGAAGGCCTAGATTGCAGCGATAGCTCAGAAGGCCATCCAGATTGGTGATCCTTTCATAAATTTTCCAAGTAGTTTTTCCTCTGTTTTAGTTCCTGATGAATGTTGTCAGTGTTGTTCCGCAGGTCCTTCAACACTGCGCCCTCTTAGCCGCCTGGAGGCTGAGGAAGTTGTCCTGGCGATGAAAAATGCCGGTGAGATATCCTCATGTGAGGAAGAACTCCTCGCTAAATTGAAGGAGGCCTAGGACAACGCTGCCTCCCTTGAGTCGAGGCTGGTCTCGATGGGCGTGAAGGCCACGAGGCTGAAGGAGTCTCACCGGGCCCTGACCAAGTCTAACCGGGCTCTCTAGGCCCAGGTCGGTAAGGTTAACTAGCTCTTCGAAGCCATGAGGAAGAAGAAAGAATCGTTCAAGGGGATGAACGGACGGCCCATGAGGCGACGAAGCGGACCGAGGAGAGGGTATAAAAGGCTGTGGAGGACTACAAGGTGTCCGACCAGTTCTACGTCGACCTGGCCAATTCAATGGCCATTGGTTGGCATAACACCCTCGACGCCGTCAAGGAGGCGACGCTCGGGTTCGATGACCGGGAGCTCCATGCGAGGTACCCCTTTCTGGAGGAAGAGCCAAAGGGCGGTAGTGCCAAACATGCGGGCGGAGACGAGCAGGCCGGCGGAGGCGACGAGCAGGCAGACAACGAGGAGACTTTGGTCGAGAGGATGACTTGAAGTCGTCGCTCTCCCCATTCCTTCCTTTTACTTTGTAAGCCTTCGGGCAATTTTGTAGCTATTTTGCAGAGTTGAGAAGCTCATAATACCTTGCACATAATCTTGAAATTAATAAAATATTTTATCTCGTCTTTGATGTGCCTGATTGAAATGTACATGTTTTTGTTTCTCTTTTTCCAAGTGTGGATAGACCGGTGCCCCTTCTCACCCCGGAGTCGAGGTGACGTGAAACGAGAGAACACTATGTTTATTTTTCCAAGTATAGATAGTTCGGTACCCTATTCACCCCAGAGACGAGGTATGGCGTGAGTCGAGTGCACTTAGCAGAGGTTGGTGCTATCACTTCTTCGAATATGAGTAGGGTTAGAGTTCAGCCGGCTATCGACCGAACCCAAGCTTTATTTACTTCGGCCATGTTAGGAGTTTGCCTACTTTGAGTACGAGCGCTGGGTAGAGGTCGGCTTTCTGGTTTTAACGCGATGCCTTAAGACCCACCGTTGATGCTGAGCATGAAGCTACACGGCTGCCTCATGAAGTGGGCTTTGGATCCACAGCATCGTTGGGCAGGAAGCTACCCGGCTGCTTCATGAAAGGGCTTTGATCCACGGCGTTGCTGGGCAGGGAGCTGCTTGCTATGGATGGGCTAGGCAGGAAGCTACCCGGCTGCCTCATTAAGAGAGCTTTGGATCCACATCATTGTTAGGCGTGTTAGTTATATGTATGCCCTAGAGGCCATTATTGTACATACGATGTATATTGTAATGGATGCTTGGACATATATAGGGAGGACTTTCTTGCTCGACATGATAGTATGCTATCTGGTTGTACTTTATCTTAACATGTACTCTGAATGTCTCTGTGTTACATGTTGATAAAGCCCCTAGGATATGTACTCGACTACTGGGACTATGATGAGATCGTACTAGTGGGGCCACGGTAGTCGACGAGTACATCCTATAACTGTTTCTAGTCGAGAGTGTATCGAGACAGGGCATCGATGCACCAAAGTAGACTGGCGTATATGCATCTTGACCCATATGATGGGCGATGGATGATCCTATATCCATCGGTGTTTGACATCAACGATGGTGTACGGGTGCTCAGTAGAGACTGGGTACACTGGACGGACTCGCCGAGAACTCCCAGATGGTATTATACCTCACGTCAGATGGCAGTTCTCCGGTGACACTGGTACAGAGTAGTCTGTTGCCCCGAGATCATCATAAAGTCTTGTGTGATTCCCACTGTGCTTTGATTTCCATCATACCACGTTTAAGAGGGCATGCAAAAAGGAGGCTTTTAGGTACAGTCCCGAATCACATGGAGGCAATGAGCGATAGGAGGGGATTCGTCTCTCCGGGTATAGGGAGTTGAAGTTGTGCTGTGTTCGATTGGCTATAACTGGAAATCCCTGGGCAGGGTTGCTGAGATTTACTGGTAAGTGTTATCAGTAGTTTCTCGAACTGTTATAGACCTCATATCGACACGACTTATCAAGCTACTAGGGTCTGACGTTTACCACCCCTAGACGAGATATGGGACATATCAGACGACAAGACCGGACTGTACGGGAATGTTACTGATTGGATTCGCAGGAGAATGTACAGGCTTGCTTGTTGATCTTCTGATCGCTCAATACCTGGGTGGCTGTTACATTTAGCTGACCGCTTGCAGCTTGTGGGTGTTTGATATGATCATCACCTACTGCCGGCGTATTAACGATTCTTTAGAATCCTACACAGAGGTTTCTTGACTCAGGCAAAATGGAGTAGAGGAACATATGTGATGTGAGCAGGACCGAGGATAATGTGATATTAGATACCGTATTATATTCTCGCGATATTTGATATCAACCGGGTCATCGGATCAAGTGTTGATTCGATGAATCGGTAAATAATATATTAGTCGGTTATATGCGATATAGCCGGGTTGTTGGATCAAGTGTTGATTCGATAATTTAATGTATAATTATATATTTGATATATTAAATTACATTAATTAATGTAGGCTCACTAAAAGATTCTTTTTCTCGCTCGGGTAATACATTGATATATATGCAATATATGTTAATTCTATTATTTTATTTTGTTACAATAAATATTATATATGTGATATATAATATTGTAACATAATGTGGTTATTAATGCAACATGATTAGTGGAAATTAAACATGGTTAGGGTTTGATTTGGGTTAAGCTTTTCTAGAAGTTTCTAGAAGGTTTTGTTTTGTTTTGTGCAAAGATATGTGTGTTGATAATTTAAGTGACTCATTCTTTAACAAAACCAAAACCCTAGCCCTAGTTAAATCTCTACAAAGGTTACATTGACCATGGTTGCATTTCTAAGCTCATACTTGACTTTCATTATTCATCACAAAAGGATTCATGATTATTCTTCATCTTCTTCCTTGAGTTCTTGATGGAAAAGCTTACTAGCTTTTTCATTAGTGATAAAAATGAGTGAGATTAAGAAAACAAAAGAGAGCTAAAATCCTACTTCATCATCCTAATCTATCCTAGCTATTTGCATTAGGGTGTTCACTTCATTTAGTGAGCGAGAGCTTGTGTTAAAGAAACTTCAAGGTAGATCATCTTTGTTATCGAAGATCGGAAGCAAGCTTGCATCTTTCTCTTCATGGAGCCTCTCGAGAGTCCGGAACTTGATGATCACAGTGAAGGGACCATAACACGGAGCTTATGAAGTGAAGGACCGGACTACAAAGGTTGTAATCCCAAACTCTTAGATGTTAAAGTGTTTAACATGCTTTGTTTCGCCTAATCTCTAGTTTTAAGATCTTGGTTAAGGGTTGTTCGGCATGTCTAAATTTTAAATCGGGCATGGTTGATACCTCGTAGACCCTTGTGAGAGTGCCTAATAACCCTACAGCGGTATCAGAGCCAAGCTAGAGCTTTAGGCGAAGTTTAAAGTCCGATCGAACTCCGAATACCCATAAAACCCTAGTTTCTGGAAATTTTCTAAAATTGTGATTTTTTTTCTGCATTAAAAATACTCAAAAAAATCAGCAGGGAAATACAAAAGTTACTGTGAAACACATGCCACCAAGACCACTACCGCGTCCGTACCATGGCTTTGGCGGCGGTTCCGCGGCCAAATAGTAGATTCATGATTCACTATTTCCACAGTAACATCCGTATGTGTTTCCTGATTCTTCTGGGAATTTTTAATTTTTACTCAAGTGTTGAGTTTTCTGGGTTGTATTGGGAGCTCGTTGATTCGATCGGAAAGTTTAACTTCGTTTAGTTTGTCTGGGTAGTTTTTAGAACGTGTTAAAAAGTTCGAACGGATATCAATAACTCACTTTTTCCCCTGCCAGAAAATTTCCAAGCGTTGGATTTTTCCGTAGTTTAAAACGTTCTAAGTCGTGCAAGTAACAAGGTGGACCCTCTAGAAGAACACAAACCTTAACTTGATTATATGACCATTTTGAACTGCCTCTAAACCTTAGGGTTTGAGGCAGTACGGCGTGCCACATGTGAGGCGTTGGCTTAACCCTTCTACGGCTGGACCATTGGTACTGTGGCATGTGATGGATGTTTTTAAACTAATTTCAAGTGTTGAGAACTATTTGGGAAAACTTGGGTGTTTGATTATTCGATCGGAAAGTTTAACATTATCTATTTATCTGGAATATGATACAATATTTGGAATCCACATGTAGTTATGAGATAACTAATTTGAATGTTATAAATCTAGCAGTTCAGTCTCAGATGATCGGTTGCCACGGGATTTTGATGCGATCAAAAGTCCGTCGCAATCACGTAGCGTACGCGGATACTCGCCGGGTAAACTTAATAGACAGCCATGCCCCATAGCCCCGACCAAGTGACTGTAGAAGAACCCCGTCACCAAAAGCATCCGTTCGGGTGCTCGCGGCAGCGGTGTTCCGCCTTAGTGCACTTCGTCAATGGCATCCGGGGGTGCGGCCGTCTACTAAAGTTTGCGACGAGCATTCGATCAGGATGTCGGGAATCTTGTTGAATTTCCCGACTTGATATTGAAAAGTATTTTCGATAATGAGACTAAAATGCGGGGTTTATAATTGTTAGGCATGTGATGTCTAAGGAATTCATTTGGTTAGGCATGCGATGTCTAAAGAACGTTGCGGATTCTAACTGTTGTAGTTTTACACTTTCTTTTCTGTGACCGTAAGTGTAGTATGTAGTTGTATCATCGGTTTTCGTTGCTATATATCGACGACAATCAGTATATGAATACTTACTTACGTTGATGACATGTGATGTTATGTGTTACTGTGATATGTTATATTGAATCGTCGTGTTTGAATAGCCGGGGTTTTATATGAGATGAGGGTTTTTTCATTTTCATTCATGTAAAATTTATTTGTATGTAATTTTCTTTTATTGGGGCACTTCCGGGCTGAGGATGATGACACCGTTGTATATTATTTACTTTTCCGCATTAGGTAGGCCCAAGGCGGGGAGCACAAGTAACCGGGTTCTAGGGTCCAGTGGAAGACCATCTTGAGGAGTCGAGACCGGGTCTCCTAACCCTAGAATTGGCAGTGTTGCTTGCCGCTCTCGTAGAGGTCTAGGGATGTGGGTTTGGCTATTCATCGCGACCGTGGAATCCGTGTTTTATACAGACTCGTATTAAAAACACGGGCGTCCTAGTATATCCAATATTTCATATATGTTCTTCTGCTGCAATGTTCTGTGATGAGATCATATTACTGCCTGAGACGAATGTTTATAATGTATATATGAGATATATATTGTATATTGTTGATTTCGTTTCAAATCTGATACTTGTGAAGCATAATAAAATGGGACTTCATTAATAAGATTAATGAAATAAAAGAAACCTAAAGATGTTATAGAAACTTGTTTAAAAACTTGTAGCTCTAGTTCTTGCTTTGCATAGCGGTGTTCCTTGTAGAACATCCAGCACCTTATTCGATAAGGAAAGAGCCGAGATCTCTTCACCGGGAGTGACCTCTTTAGTGAAACTGGCAGATGCTGCATACTCGGTTTGTCTTTTGATTGCTTCTATAGTTTTTGCTTTGCATAGTGGTATATATGATATACCCTGCACCTTATTCGATGAGGAAGAGCCGAAGATCCCTTCGTCGGGAGTGACCTCTTTAGCAAAACTAGAAAAGGCCTCAAAAACACTCCATTTAAAATCACTCGATTCTACAACGATATCAAGTTCATTACGCAAAGGGTTTTCTTAAAAATTTATCGTAGCCCTCCGTCATTTCAGATAAGTACTACTTAGTATTCGTGCTATGTTTGTTGACCTTAGCCAAGGCGTAGTGTGCGGTAGCTAATTAGTGTTTATCTGTATAAGCATATGATGCGATTGAGTTAGGGTAGTCGTGCGATTTTGTTGACCTTAGCCAAGGGTCGTGCGGGTGGGTTTAATTCAACGGGAAATGACAGGTTGAAATTGGATAGCACTTATGATTTGTTGACCTTAGCCAAGGTCATAAAATGCTAGGGCAAAATATTATTGGGAATTTCAAGTGTTGAAATTTGCAATGAGATTGCATACTTTCTATGAGATAGTTGGATCCCGATACCTGCTGCGGGTAAGAGTTACTCCTGGGAGAGTTTTACACATTACAATTAGCCGATCAAGTAGATGTCTAGAAAAGTGTTAACGGGTTACGCCCCTGGAAAAACGAGGTTTACTTTAATTAGGTCCGTGCGAAAGCAAGGGGAACCTCCCTCAAAGTACCGGCACTGGCCTGGCTGAAAGATTGACGAAATTGTAAGGTGTAATTAATCCCGGCTAGTCTTTCCTTTTAGGGTTTGAAGAGATTTGACTAAAACAGTGGGAGACATCTTGATTAGATATATTAGATAATCAATCTAATCTTGCAAGAGCATACGCTGATTGTTTTCTTCTCTCTCTCTCCAGGTAGCGACCATATCATGCTTTAATTAAGATAATAATACGAATGTATTGACCGAACCCGCTTGTTATACTGAGCTGGAGAACGTTGGTCCCGCTCCAACTTATAATTGTTATAAGACAGAGCAGGAAATTGGGGATTACCAGAATTCCCGTGCCGCCCAAACGAACAAAGTGCATGCTGATGCATCTTCTTCGGGTGTGTTCATTACACAGAACTGTTTCTCAATGTCCTTTACGTCATGGGTATTTGATACCGGATCAGGATCCTACATATGTAATTTGTTACATGGGCTACAGATAGGTAAAAAACTGAGAACGGGTGACAAATTTCATGAGATAGAAACGGTGCAAGTGTTGCGGCCAAGTCTGTTGGTAGTTATCACCCTGTATTAGCAAATACATTGATTCTGAACGAATGTTATTAGATACCGAACCTGATATACAATATCATATCGGTCTCTTTATTAGTAAAGAAGGATATAATTTTGTATTGTTGGATAATGTTTTGAACATTTTCTATATCAAGAGTTGATCGGTTCAGGCACGTTATCTAAAAGCATAGACAATCTAAATCAAACCACAGTTATTAGTATACAGAACACACACAAGAGGAAGAGTTCAGAAATGAACGGATCCTTCTTAAGGTATTGTAGACTAGGTCAAATCAATGCGACCCGACTAGCTGAAGTTACATTAAGATGCATATTTAAATTTGTTTGAATTTACATCTTGTGAAACTTGCCGATCATGTCATAAAGATAAGATGACCACATCTCTGTTTATTGGAAACAGAGAAAGAGTTAGTGAACTCTTAGGATTGATACATGATGATGTATGTAAGGTCCCCTGTTTACATATGCCAAGACCGGTTCTTTTTACTTCATTACATTCACTGATTATCTCTCAAGATTCGGACATATGTTCCTGTTGAAACACAAGTCTGAACCTTTTAAGAAATTCAATGAATATGAGTTAGAAGTAGAGAACTAAAAACGGGTATAAGTATTATGTCTTTTGATGAGATCAAGGAGGAGAATACTTGAGCACGGAATTCCTGAACTATTTTAAAGGAGAATGAGATTCTCTCTCAGCATTACTCCTCCGTATACACCATAGCATGATGGTATATCGGGACGGAGCAATGGCACCCTATGTGATATGGTGTGCTCTATGATGAGTACTACTGAGTTTCCTATTTCCTTTTGGGAGTTATGCACTTGAGAAGCTGCATACCTATTGAATAGGGTTCAAATCAAATCAGTTGGCTACCACTTCATATGTGATATGGAAAGGGAAGAGCTCATATCCTAAGTATGTTAAGATTTGGGGTTGTCCGGCCTATGTCTGAAAAGCAAAATCCGGACAAGCTGGAGGCAAAGTCAGAGTGGAAGTTTGTTGGATATCCCAAGCATTTGCAAAGGAATATCTTCTACCTAATAGAGGAACAAAATATGTTTTTTTCTCAACATGCTACCTTTGTGAAAGGGAATTTTTTGTGAAGAAATTAGTGGTCATGAGGTAGAACTGGAAGGAGTTCCAGCTATACAAACTACAGCGGATGATTTGGTAGAACCAAAGGATTCAATAGATTCTAACGAACCTCAGCCTCTCCGCCGATCTAGTAGGGTTCTTCACCCACCTGAGAGATACTTCGGTTTTCTCTATGACAGTGGGAGCGAGGATTGCATCATGAGATGATGACCCAACTAATTTCGAGCTGACCATCAGGAGTGGGACTCTGTAAGAATGGCTGGATGCTTAGCGATCTGAGATGGAATCCTTATACACCAACAAAGTATGGACTTTGGTTGCTTTATCAGAAGGGTTAAATCCCCATCAGGAGCAAGTATAACTTGAGAAGATTACTTGGTGTACATGGAAAAGTTGAGACTTTCAAAACTATGCTTAAGTCCATCCAGATCCTACTTTCCACGGCTACATACCATGACTATGATATCTGGTGGTTGGGTATCATGACTACTTTTCTAAATGATGTTTTAGAGGAGAGCGTCTATAAGTACACAGCCAGAGGGCTTCGTAGACAGTGGGAGCAGCGGAAACATGTGCAAGCTGTTTTATGTGGATAAAGCAGACATCACGGAGTTAGAACATCTGTTTTAATATGATAGTCAAAGAGTTTGACTTCATCAAAATGGTAGATGAACCTTGTATATACAAAAAGGTAGTAGAGAGTATGGTGGTGATCCTCGTAGAGTACGTGGATGACATACTCTTGATAGGGAAGGAGTTTCCTATGCTACGCTCGGTCAATCTCCGCTTATCACAAGGATTCTCCATATAGGATCAAAGTGATACCTCCTAAATCCTGGGTTTTGATCTATGAGATAGATCTAATTGGATGTTAGGATACTCACTAGTTGTAGTGAGATGGTATCAATCGATCCTGGGGAGAATCACTGGAAAAGTTCCAGGGTGATAAGGACGACTGAATGTCAGTCGCGGGCATTGTCTTTACCCTCAGTGGAGGGACGGTATGTTGAAAGAGTTCCAAGCTAGATATCGTGACTTACTAGATGATTAAAGGCAAGATACATCGTTACCAAGGATGCTACCAAAGAGGCTGTTTGGATATATATAAGTTCATGAGTTGAACTTCGTTTCTACCATTGTGTGACAATGGAGTTATGGCTTTGGCCAAGGAACCCCCATCCCATCCGAAACCCAGATATAATTCTTAGGTAGTATCACCTGATCATGGAGATGGTTGATCTCCAGGGAGATCGAGGTTAGGAGAGTAGACACAGAGGACAACAGCGCGGATCCACTCACAAAGGCCTTTTTCCCAGTAGAGACTTTTATGGGATGGTTGAGTATAAGACACTTCAACCACAGCTAATTGTTAGGTATGTGATACCACAACAGATGGCCCTAGTGCAAGTGGGAGATTGTTAGTTATATGTATACTCTAGAGGCCATTACTGTACATATGATGTATATTGTAATGGATGCTTGGACATATATAGGGAGGACTTTCTTGCTCGACATGATAGTATGCTATCTGGTTGTACTTTATCTTAACATGTACTCTGATTGTCTCTATGTTACATGTTGATAAAGCCCTTAGGATATATACTCGACTACTGGGACTATGATGAGATCATACTAGTGGGGCCACGGTAGTCGACGAGTACATCCTATAACTGTTCCTAGTCGAGGGTGTATTGAGACAAGGCATCGATGCACTAGAGTAGACTAGCGTATACGCATCTTGACCCATATGATGGGCGATGAATGATCCCATATCCATCGGTGTTTGACATCAAGGATGGTGTACGGGTGCTCAGTAGAGACTGGGTACACTGGACGGACTCGCCGAGAACTCCCAGATGGTATTATACCTCACGTCAGATGGCAGTTCTCCGGTGACACTGGTACAGAGTAGTCTGTTGACCCGAGATCGTCATAGAGTCTTGTGTGATTCCCACTGTGCTTTGATTTCCATCATACTACATCCAAGAGGGCGTGCAGAAAGGTGGCTTTTGGGTACAGTCCCAAATCAGATGGAGGCAATGAGCGATAGGAGGGGATTCGTCTCTCCCGGTATAGGGAGTTGATGTTGTGCTGTATTCGATTGGCTATAACTGGAAATCCTTGGCCAGGGTTGCTGAGATTTACAGGTAAGTGTTATCAGTAGTTTCTCGAACTGTTATAGACCTCATATCGATACGACTTATCAAGCTACTGGGGTCTGACGTTTATCACCCCTGGCGAGATATACGACATATCAGAAGACGAGACCGGACTGTACGGGAGTGTTACTGATTGGATTCGCAGGAGAATGTACATGCTTGCTTGTTGATCTTCTGATCGCTCAATACCTGGGTGGCTATTACGTTTAGCTCACCGCTTGCAGCTTGTGGGTGTTTGATATGATCATCACCTACTGCCGGCGTATTGACGATTCTTTAAAGTCCTACACAGAGGTTTCTTGACTCAAGCAAAACGGAGTAGGGGCACATATGTGATGTGTGCAGGACCGAGGATAATGCGATATGAGATACCGTATTATATTCTCGCGATATTTGATATCAGCCGGGTCATCGGATCAAGTGTTGATTCGATGAATCGGTAAATGATATATTAGTCGGTTATATGCGATATAACCGGATTGTCGGATCAAGTGTTGGTTCGATAATTTAATATATAATTATATATTTGATATATTAAATTACATTAACTAATATAAGCTCACTGAAAGATTCTTTTTCTTACTCGGGTAATACATTGATATATATGCGATATATGTTAGTTGTATTATTTTATTTTGTTACAATAAATATTATATATGTGATATATAATATTGTAACATAATGTGGTTATTAATGCAACATGATTAGTGGAGATTAAACATGGTTAGGGTTTGATTTGGGTTAAGCTTTTCTAGAAGTTTCTAGAAGGTTTTGTTTTGTTTTGTGCAAAGATATTTGTGTTGATATTTTAAATGACTCATTCTTTAACCAAACCAAAACCCTAGCCCTAGTTAAATCTCTACAAAGGTTACATTGACCATGGTTGCATTTCTAACCTCATACTTGACTTTCATTATTCGTCACAAAAGGATTCATGATTATTCTTCATCTTCTTCCTTGAGTTCTTGATGGAAAAGCTTACTAGCTTTTTCATTAGTGATGAAAATGAGTGAGATTAAGAAAACAAATGAGAGCTAAAATCCTACTTCATCATCCTAATCAATCCTAGCCATTTAGATTAGGGTGTTCACTTCATTTAGTGAGTGAGAGCTTGTGTTAAAGAAACTTCAAGGTAGATCATATTTGTTATCGAAAATCGGAAGCAAGCTTGCATCTTTCTCTTCGTGGAGCCTCTCGAGAGTCCAGAACTTGATGATCGCAGCGAAGGGACCACAACACGGAGCTTATGAAGTGAAGGACCGGACTACAAAGGTTGTAATCCCAAACTCTTAAATGCTAAAGTGTTTAACATGCTTTGTTTCGCCTAATCTCTAGTTTTAAGATCTTGGTTAAAGGTTGTTCGGCACGTCTAAATTTTAAATCGGGCATGGTTGATGCCTCATAGACCCTTGTGAGAGTGCCTAGTAACCCTACAAGGCAGGAAGCTACCCATGATGAATGGACCAAGCAGGAAGCTGCCCGTCTGCCTCGTGATGAGAGCATTAGATCCACAGCGTTGTTAGGCAAAAAACTACCCGCTGTGGGTGGACCAGGCAGGAATCTACCCGGCTGCCTGGTGATGAGGGCTTTGGATCCATAGCCTTATTGGGCAGGAAACTACCCGCCGTGGATGGGTCAGACAGAAAGCTGCCCAGTTTCCTCGTGATGTGGCTTTGGATCCACGACATTTTTGGGTAGGAAGCCACCCGGTATGAATGGGCCAGGCAGGAAGCTACCCGACAGTCTTGTGATGAGGGCTTTGGATCCATGGTTTTGTTGGGCAGGAAGTTACCCGTTATGGATGGGCCGGGCAGGAAGATGCCCAGCGGCCTCATGATAAGAGCTTTAGATCCACGGCGTTATTAGGCAGGAAGCTACCCGCTGTGGATGGGCCGAGCAGGAAACTGCCCGGCGGTCTCCGGATGAGGGATTTGGATCCACGGCTTTATTGGGCAGGAACCTACCCGCTGTAGATGGGCCGGGAAGGAAGCTGCTCGGCGCTTCGTGATGAGGGCTTTGGATTCATGGCATTGTTAGGCAGGAAACTACCCGCTATGGATGGACCGGGAAGGAAGCTACCCGGCTGCCTGGTGATGAAGGCTTTGGATCTACAGCGTTGTTGGGCGGGAAGCTACCCGCTGTGGATGGACCGGGCAGGAAGCTTCCCGACGGTCTCGTGATGAGGGATTTGGATCCACAGCTTTGTTGGGAAGGAAGCTACCCGCTGTGGATAGGCCAAGCAGGAATCTCCCCGGTGGCCTCTGTTGGGGATAGTGCCCTCAGAGTCAATTATTGGATCACACGCCCGTGATTGCAATGATTGAGGGAGAACCTATACCGTTAGAACAGTCTTACTCAAGATGATAGTATGATATCTGTTTTATCTTTATCATCGTGTACTGTTTTAGATGACCTTACAAGTCACTATTGCGCGTTGATAGAGCCCTTAGGATACTTGCTTGACGGCCAGCAGTATGATGGCGATCATATACGTGGGAGCTGGGGTCTATAAGCACATCCTTAAAAGGTCCCTAGTCGTGGGAGTTTTCGAGACAGGGCATCGATACTCCAGAGTAGACTGGTGTATACAGTCGAGACCCCGACGAGGGGCGGTGGCCGGTCTCACAAGCCACTGGTGTCAGTTGGTTCACCTAAGATGTATACAGGTGCTCATTGGGTTATGAGTACACCGGACAGGACTCGCCGAGAACATGCTAGTTGGTCTTATACCTGACGTCAGATAGCAGTTCCCTGGTGACATGTGTACAGGTTAGCTCATCGACCTGAGATCGTCATTTGTCTAGTGTGAGTTCCTACTGTACTTTGATTACTACCCTACCACGGCTCAAAGGAGTCGTGCAAACAGGTTTTAGTTGCGTACAGTCCCGAGCCACATGGAGGCAGTGAGCGGATCTGCAGGGGTTCGTCTCTCCCGGTATTGGGGGTGAGGTCGCGCTGTGTCTAGGAGAGCCATTACACAAAGCCCTCGGCCGAGGCAGGAGATTTACTGGTAGGTATTCCAGTAGTATCTCAGGGTGTTCTGGGCTACACTCCGACACGACTTGTACCGTTTTTGGGGGTCTGACTTTTACCAACCCCCTAGGCCCGCCATGCGATACTCATAGACGAGCGGACCGGACTGTGCGGATATTGTCACTGACAGGCTCAGTAGGGTGTCAGGATGAGTTCGCTCATCGACCTCCCTTTTGGTCAATACCTAGTAGCCCGTTACGTATGGCTAATACCTCTGACGTGCTAGTGGTTAAATCCACAGCCAATGTATTAACGAGTCTTTAGAGTCCCCCACAAACAATTTCTCAAGTTTCAGGCGAAATGCTGTAAAGGCCTTATGGAGATATAGCAGGGTTCGATCTTATCCGTGTGGTATTGCACGGATCATGATCGGACAGATAGTACTAGCGGGCTTTAGTTTAAGCCGGATCCTAGTATTGTACAGTGTAGATTTTGTCTCATTGTATTTGTATTCGGTCGAAATACAAATGCGGGTATGTATATACAGTCGCGGGGTTTTCCTGTAATTCATTACGGGATCAGTTTTTTGAGGTTGTCAGTTTGCATTCAGTTTCGGCCAGTTTTTCTTTGTTCCTTCATGGCCGGATTTTTCTGATGTAGGGGCTAATTTGAAAATATACAAATTAGCAATTGTGGATGGTTTTATGTGGCATTTGGATTATGATAATACTAGCATCTTTGCTTTTTCTAGTGATCATTGTTTGCATTTATAAGATAGGATTGGATTTGAAATGGGTGTGAAAAATATTTCTCAATATCATCACATTTCTTATGGTCACCCTCTCTCCCCTTGTGCTCACCCCCCCTTATAGCATTTTCCCTCCTCCACGTTGTTTTGGCCGGCCACTCTTGGAGGGAGGTTCATTTTTTTTTATGAGTGGGAAAATTTCTTCATCTCATATTTTTGCTTGCTACAAAATCCCAAGTTCATTTCAAAGTTCATTCCACCTCCATCATTATGGCAACTTCATACCCGCTTGAGACAAACCTTACTGCACTTAGCCTACAACATCCTTGGGCACGTCAGCTCGCTAACTTCATGCCCGAGTTGCCTCGGTCCTGAGGTGGGAGCCCGTAAAAGAACCTGGCGATGTGGTGCCCTTCCGACGAGGAGATGAAGACCAGAGATTCCGCGGGAAGATCGGGATGACAACGAGAAGACCGAAGGACATGGATCGCTCGGTATATCTCGCTACCCTCTCTCTTGTTTGCTAGCGTTAGGTTAATGGTCACGATCCAGGTTTTACCATGCGGTAGCGCCGGTTCTGAAGTTAAGAAAAAAATTTTGTTTCCGCATTTTGGCCTCGGATAGACAGCCGGGGCGCTACCGTAGTCCTATATGGTATCAGAGCCACGTCATTAACCTAGTCTAGCTTGCTCTAACATGTTTACAAGTTCGATCGAACAAAATTCTAAAACCGTGTTTCCATTTGCATCAGTTTCTGTCGAATTATTTTTGGCTCGAAAAATTATTTGTAGTGTTGCAGAAATACATGCAAGGTTTTTTAAGACTTCTGTCAAAAACTGGTATTGTGATACTGCATATAGGCCGCGGAACAGCAGCCAAACCCCTGTTCTGGCCGCGGTTCCGCCGCAGAAAAGTGAGATCACCCTACCAATTTTCTACAGAGCTCTTTAGACTTAGAAATGGGGTTTTTGGAATATTCTTTTTGGGCCCAGATTTATTTTGAGTTCTACAGTAGTGCTTGGGGCCCACTTCGGAAAATTTAGTCGATCGAAAATTTTAAACATGTTAGTTCACCGTATTTACATTATATCTGCGACCGTGAATGTCACTTGATCGGTAAATCTTATCTAACTGCTATAGCTCTTTTAGACGGATTTGCGAACGTGACATTCACGTTGATGTTTTGTGTTGTGCTGTGATGTTGCGGATTTATCGTGGTGGATAGCCTGGATGCAATGTTAGTACAGTTTAGTTATATATGTACATTTGATATTGCGGGGCGAGCGTCCGACATGTGGACTGCCGTCACTGCCTGTTTGTATATTATTCTTTTGGGGCACGACCGGGCTGAGGTCGATGTAACTGTTGTATATTTTACTTTCTGTACTAGGATTACCCCGCGGAGGGGTGCACGGATAGCCGGGTTCTAGAAGGCAACGGGCCTCCATCTCATGGCGTTGAGACGGAGGGGGGCTTCACTCTAGAATTGGTGGGCTATTCGCCGCACTCGTAGGGGGTACAGATTTACCCAAGGAGGGGTGCCCAAGTTACCGGATTCCGTGAAGTGCTGGGTGGTCCATTCACGTTGCTAAAGGGGGCTGCCTCGCTTCAGGTTTTGGCGGGTAACTTGCCGCGCCCATAGGGGTCTAGGATTTCATTGCACGGGCTATCCACACGACCAGGGAACGTCGGGTTTCAGTAGCGGCTCTATGAAAACCGGGGATCCCAGATATCTGTATTGTTCTGTGATGCTTATTACATTTCTGTGATGTTGCATTTTATCACGCCTTGAGCGAATATTATATATTGATATATATACTAGTAGATGTTGTATATGTTTTGCATCCGCGCTAGTCCAGTCCCCGCTCTGTCGTTAGTTAAGTAACCTAACGGGTGATGACGGGACCCAATGGCGAATGCGGATGGCATATACGTACATCATTATTTTCGTTCTATATTGGTGTGATCAATTGATGGGACTGCATTGATTCGGATCAATGCAAGCTAAACAAACCTATTCTGATGTTGTTGGAACATTTTTCAAAAAAAAGCTGTTACTGTAAGGATGTTCTCTTTTGTTTTGCACAGTGGTATTCGGTTATGAATATCCAGTACCTCAGTCGACGAGGCAAGGGCCGAGATCCCTTCACCAGGAGTGACCCCCTGTACTGAAGTTTACGTCAGGGTAATAACTTCACTATAGCCGATTGCCTTTTTGCTTTGCATCGTGGTATTCAGTTGAAATATCCTGCACCTCATTCTACGGGGAAAGAGCCGAGATCCCTTCACCGGGAGTGACCTATTTAGCAAAAGGTTTTCGTCACTATATTTTTATAAAAAGCTATGCAGTTCCTTCAACGATATCAAGTTCATTACGTTAAAAGTTTTTCGCCAAAAACTAGACGTAGCCCTACGTCATTTCTTACAAATATTACTTAGTATTCGTACTGCGTTTGTTGACTGTGTCAAGGCGTAGTGTACGGTAGCCAAGTAGTGTTCGTTTGTGGCATATTAATGGGATTGGTTAGGACAGTCTGCGGCCTTGTTGACTGTATCAAGGGCTCGTACGGGTGGGTTTAATGCAATCCAGGATAATGACGGGTTGAACTTGACTAGGACTCTTTGATTTGTTGACTGTGTCAAGGTCACTTGGGTCCTAGGGGTAAAAATCACATCGGGAGTTTCTAAAGAAACTGAAACTTGCCAGGCATGCGCATACCTTCTGGAGTGTGATAACATGAGTGGATTCCGTCACGTTATCATGCGATGATAGTTGGATCCCGATTCCTACTGATGAGTTGGTTTACTCCTCGGGTGATCCCGACTAATTCTTTTTTCAGGTTTGGAGGATAATTTGAGGTTACAGTGGGAGGTTTTCTGATTAGATAAAGTGACAACCATTCTGATCTAGGTTAGAGTGGACGCTGAGTGTTTCTTTTCTCTCTCTCTCTCTTTGGCAGCGAGCATGACCCGACCCTTGACTATGACTCAGCGACCAAGATTAGCTGAACCTTCTTAAACACTGGCTTTTAGATTGTCAGAGTTGCATACCTCATTGCCACTCCTATTTTTACCCTTTTCTCCAGGACACCCCGTATTACTACGAACGTCCACTTCCATTGGATAAAACCATCGTATGGTTATATACAAACTCGAAGGAACTTGTTCCAGATTTGAGGATGGTTTCCGGTTCTGGAGAAAACGAATAGGACTATTCAGTTGTCTTTTTCTCTTACCTTCTCTCAGGTTGTGAGTGCTCCTTGGATTAGGGGATAGTACATCTATTACGCTAATTGGATAGTCTTCTTCCAAACCTTAGGCAGGTGTCGAATGGTGGGGAATGAGGAAAACCAATTAGCCTAACGATGGTGTACAGAAGGTATTAAGTAAAGACAAATAAAGGGATTAGAAGGGGGGCAAAGTAAATTGCGACTGCTATTCACGACCAAAACCAAGTATTTCATTACCACTCCCACTTCACCTTTGTATTTCTCCAGAACACTCCGTATCACTACGAAGATCCACAGTTAGTTGGATACTCCATCGTATGGTTATATACGAACTCGAAAGGAACTTGTTCCAGTTCGAGGATGGATTCTAGTTCAGGAGAAATAGGAATAAGGTTTATTCAGGTGTCTTTTATCTTTACCTTCTCTCATGTTACGAGTGATCCTAGGATTAGGACAATACACCCATTATTCTTATTGGATAGTCTTCTTCCAAACCATAGGCTGGTGCCGAACGGTAGGGAAGGAAGAAAACCATTTGGCCTAAAGGGGTGTGCAGAAGGTAACGACTAAAGACATATAAAGGGATTTGGAGAAGTGGCAAAGAAATATACGGTTACAGTTGTGATCTGGATAATGGAAGAGGCATTACCAGGAATACCCGGATACCCCTACGAAACATTTCAATGTTTCAGTTTCACTGTGTACTGTTAAAAGAAAACTGATTTCCCAATTAGTCCTTACTCCAGGGTATGTATTTACCAGGTATGATTCTCACATCTGTATGGTTTTACAGATGATGAGTGGGAGTAAGTTATTGGGAATTAGGTGATCATCCTCATTATATCGGAATTCGTTGTAATTAGTGATTTTTGAGGAAATCACCTGGGCTGTTTGCCGGACGGCAAATATTTGGTTTAGAATATCCGTTGTTATGCACCAATTTCAAATTGATATATCTGTACGTTCATTTTTATGAAGTGAGATATACCTTTTTGAAATTATGTCCATGACATTTACCTATATCAGTGGATGGTTAGGTAAGGAGTATTAAACAGCGGTGTAATTCTTCTTAACCATAAGTATAGTTTTCAACCTACGACACACAGGGAGTGAGTTATTAGACTCAAGGGACTTATACAGAGTATTGTATGTTGTCCAGTGTCCATTAGGACAGAGGGGTTGGTCCTCGTACTATATTCTGTTTACTTATGACTTCTCTAGTTCTTAGACAAGTGTTTCGTAGAAACACAAGGTCCAAGTTTTGAGAAGTTATAGGTATATGAATAAAGTAGAGAACCACGTATTGCAAGTATCGGGATTTTTCAAGGTGATCGAAGATATAGATACTTGTGTATGGTATTCAGTTAAAAGTAATGATTAAGAGAACTTGCTTCACTTTCAGGTTACTCATAATTGGAAGCACTCCTAAGTTGAGTAATGCTGATTGGCCTCTCTCCATTTAGTTGATATGCACTGAAGACAGCTGCATGATTTGAATCTGGTTCCAATTAAATCAGTGCCTCTGTTTTTATATTGGATATAGAACAGTTCATATCTTAACGATGTTAAGGTACAGGGAGTTGTCCGGCTTATGCTTAAAACCAGACTCTGGATAACTCAAAGCACGTTTCTGTAATGGCTATTTGTGGGTTGACCCGGGCTATGACGATGGTTGACTTTCTACCATCTGGAAGATCAATAGTGATATTGTTCTAGACTCGCCACAGTTTTAATAAAAATGGATTTTTTCATAAAACAGTAGTGGGAGTATGGTAGAACTGGAAGTGATTCCAGAACCGCAA
This sequence comes from Agapanthus africanus, assembly GCA_030015575.1. NCBI lineage: Eukaryota > Viridiplantae > Streptophyta > Magnoliopsida > Asparagales > Amaryllidaceae > Agapanthus > Agapanthus africanus. Next base: position 95,040,937 of record JASDDO010000014.1, read on the forward strand.
ACGATTACTGAAAATTTGATAAGAACCTAAAGATTCAATCTGGTTTGACATTCCATTGGCCACTCCGCAGATATGGTGGGTAACCTCAGGCGCTCGAGAGGTACTTCGGTAGCCTCAAGGACGGTGACAGGGAGGTTGTTGTTTACCCAGATTTGACACTACTGTTGTTCCAGGCTATAAGACCCGGCAGGAGGATGAGTATAGCGTCGTTCTAAACAAGGTTTAGAAGTGCACGTCTATATGACTCTGCCAAAGGGTTGTCGTAGTCAGTGGGAGCAGCGGAAGCATAGTGGACAGGTAGATTATATTTATTTATAGACTAAAGCAGATATAGTGGAGATAGATCATCTATTTCTGATATGACAGTCATAGGTTTGACTTCATCAGAATAGGGGATGGATCTGTTAAGAAGATAGTAGGGTGTGATGTCTTGGTATTAGGATGACATACACAGAGTAGGAAGTGAAACTCCTATAGTACGATCGGTTATACTTTGGTTGTCACACATTGGTTTCTCCATATAGGATATGGATTTTATATCAGACATTCTGGTTACTGGATCTATGATTTTAGATCTAGATTTGGGTAGTATCCTAATCAGGATACTTAGACAGCATTCTAAAGGTGCTTTAGAATGGACGACTCCTGGCACGGTAGTGTACCTACAGGAGATGGAGTCACCCTCTCTAAAGGTGTCTTACAGACTAAAGGGGAGAGGGATGTGCATGATCAGCAGATCACTTTCTTAGGCAATTGAGTTGATCATGAGATGTCAAGTACCACACCAGATATTGTTTTTGCAGGAGATACAATAAGTTGATATTAATCCAATCCTGGAGAAACGATCGGAAGCAGTTTTAGAACATAAGTGGATGTTCTAGGGATTTGATAACGACAGCCTTTTTCAGGAGACAGTTATCATTCCAGGCTTCCAAGGTGACCAAGATGACAGAGCGTCTATCAGAGTTATAGTTTTCCCTCTGACAAGGGGAAGTAGTTTGGACAGGTGGTCCAGAAGAAACTGAGGGAAGCATGGCGCAGGATACTGATTAAGTCCAGTTGACGATACAGTCTAAGAAGTTTGGATTTGGAGTTCATTTATGAACTAGGTCCCATCAGATATCCAGACATATTCTAAGACAGGTATTGCTCATTTCAGGAGATGGCTTTCTCTGCGAACTTGAGATAAAGAGAGACATAGAAAGAAACATAAAAGCGGATCCACTCACTGAGGCTATTCCTCGGACGCATTAGTTTCGCAAACGGGTTTTGTGAGACTGATTAGTAGAGGAGTTGGGTGTTCGGTATCACACGCCTGTGAGTATACGACATCGCAATAATTGGCCTTGAATGAAAGTGGGAGATTGTTGGGGATAGTGCCTTCAGGGTCAATTATTGGATCACACGCCCGTGATTGCAATGATTGAGGGAGAACATATACCGTTAGAACAGTCTTACTCAAGATGATAGTATGCTATCTAGTTTATCTTTATCATCGTGTACTGTTTTAGATGACCTTACAAGTCACTATTGCGCGTTGATAGAGCCTTTAGGATACTTTCTTGACGGCCAGCAGTATGATGGCGATCATATATGTGGGAGCTGGGGTCTATAAGCACATCCTTAAAAGGTCCCTAGTCGTGGGAGTTTTCGAGACAGGGCATCGATACTCCAGAGTAGACTAGTGTATATAGTCGAGACCCTGACGAGGGGCGGTGGCCGGTCTCATAAGCCACTGGTGTCAGTTGGTTCACCTAAGATGTATACAGGTGCTCATTGGGTTATGAGTACACCGGACAGGACTCGCCGGGAACATGCTAGTTGGTCTTATACCTGACGTTAGATAGCAGTTCACTGGTGACATGTGAACAGGTTAGTTCATCGACCTGAGATTGTCATTTGTCTCGTGTGAGTTCCCACTGTACTTTGATTACTACCCTACCACGGCTCAAAGGAGTCGTGCAAACAGGTTTTAGTTGGGTACAGTCCCGAGCCACATGGAGGCAGTGAGCGGATCTGCAGGGGTTCGTCTCTCCCGGTATTGGAGGTGAGGTCGCGCTGTGTCTAAGAGAGCCATTACACAAAGCCCTCGGCCAAGGCAGGAGATTTACTGGTAGGTATTCCAGCAATATCTCAGGGTGTTCTGGGCTACACTCCGACATGACTTGTACCGCTTTTGCGGGTCTGACTTTTACCAACCCCCTAGGCCCGCCATGCGATACTCATAGACGAACAGACCGGACTGTACGGATATTGTCAATGACAGGCTCAATAGGGTGTCAGGATGAGTTCGCTCATCGACCTCCCTTTTGGTCAATACCTGGTAGCCCGTTACGTATGGCTATACCTCTGACGTACTACTGGTTAAATCCACAGCCAAAATATTGACGAGTCTTTAAAGTCCCCCACAAACAGTTTCTCAAGTTTCGGGCGAAACGTTGTAGAGGCCGTATGGAGATATGGCAGGGTTCGATCTTATCCGTACGGTATTGCACGGATCATGATCGGACAGATAATACTAGCGGGCTTTGGTTTAAGCCGGATCCTAGTAGTGTACAGTATAGATTTTGTCTCATTGAATTTGTATTCGGTCGAAATACAAATGCGGGTATATATATACAGTCGCGGGGTTTTCCTGTAATTCATTACGGGATCAGTTTTTTGAAGTTGCCAGTTTGCATTCCGTTTCGGCCAGTTTTTCTTTGTTCCTTCATGACCGGATTTTTCTGATGGAGGGGCTAATTTGCAAATGTGCAAATTAGCAATTGTGGAGGGTTTTATGTGGCATTTGGATTATGATAATACTAGCATCTTTGTTTTTTCTAGTGATCATTGTTTGCATTTATGAGATAGGATTGGATTTGAAATGGGTGTGAAAAATATTCCTCGATATCATCACATTTCTTATGGTCACCCTCTCTCCCCTTGTGCTCACCCCCCTTGTAGTATTTTCCCTCCTCCACATTGTTTTGGCCGGCCACTCTTGGAGGGAGGTTCATTTTTTTATGAGTGGGAAAATTTCTTCATCTCATATTTTTGCTTGCTACAAAATCCCAAGTTCATTTCAAAGTTCATTCCACCTCCATCATTATAGCAACTTCATACCCGCTTGAGACAAACCTTACTACACTTAGCCTACAGCATCCTTGGGCACGTCGGCTCGCCAACTTCGTGCCCGAGTTGCCTCGGTCCTGAGGTGGGAGCCCGTAAAAGAACCTGGCGATGTGGTGCCCTTCCGACGAGGAGATGAAGACCGGAGATTCAGCGGGGAGATCGGGATGACGACGGGAAGTCCGAAGAACACGGATCGCTCGGTATATCTCGCTACCCTCTCTCTTGTTTGCTAGCGTTAGTTTAATGGTCACGATTCGGGGTTTAGCATGCGGTAGTGCCGGTTTTAAAGTTAAGAAAAAAATTTCGTTTCCGCATTTTGGCCTCGGATAGACGGCCGGGGCGCTACCGTAGTCCTACAGCCTCATGATGAGGGCTTTAGTAAGCTACCTATAGGCCTATCCGTGCTTCATTTACTTTAGTAAAGGGCCAAACTTTGCACAACGGGAAGGAAGCTACCTGCCGACCTTGGGGGGCCATAGTTTAAACTCTCCTACATCAAATGGCCGGATACGGTGGGTGCCCTTGTTGCTCGGACCTGGGTTATTCAGTGCGACCATGATCTACCCGACGTCAGCTCTCCGGCTTCAAGTTGGTTGGCTTGCCCCCTATCTGCTTTACGTTTGTTTCGCGGGCAGTTTGCCAAGTGACCGGAGCGGATCATCTCTTTGATATAATCGTGCAACTGCTTACAATCCTCAGTCGGGTGTCGTTGTGTTCAATGATAGGCACAATACGGGTCGTGGAGTCGCTTGCCCGGTTTTCATGTCATCGGTCAGAATCTTTCGCTTTGCGCCTCTGTTAGCAGCTCGGCCTGCGAGACATAGAGAGGCGTATACTCGTGAAACCTCAGAGTGTAAGGTTTCGACCGATCAGCCTTCTTCTTGTCTTCTTCCCCGTCCCTTTTGTTGAAGTCGAAAATTGCACCCCGGTTGACCAAGTCAAAGTCAACCCCAAGCCAAGTGGACCCATGCCCAGGTCGAGTCCGAACATGAAGCGGTCGGCCCTCCCCCATGCCAAAATGAAATCATGTAATAAATAATTTTTATGTAATTTTTTATGCATGAATGTAAACAAAATGGGCATAAAGCCAAATTTTTGTAAGCTCATGGCTTATGTGCAAAAAGAAATAGCACATGAGACATGTGATGGGCAAAATGCCATTTTGTAAAGCCCAAGGGGCTATATGTAAATGTGCAAGCCTATATAAGGCAACATGATGATGAATAAAAGAAAAACTTTTCATTCCTCATAAAAAGGTTAGCGCATGTGCCTCTTTCTCCTTCCTCAAGGTTCAAAAACCTTCTTCTTTGTTTTCAATTAAATCAAGAATTTTACTCTTCCTTTTCAAAAACTAAATAGTTTTTCACTACAAAATCCACAAAGGGGAACTCAGATCTCCCATCAGATCTCAAAAGGAAGAGATTTTTAAAATCTCATACCTCTTGTTCTTCAAGATCCGGCCAATAGAGGGGGAAGAAGAAGACCCATCTCCAAAGACCCCACTTTGGAGAAGATCCAGGGATCCAAGGGGAGAAGCCCCCTTCATCAGCTTTAAAATATCCTAGGAGTTTAACTCCTCACACACACACACACACATACACACACACAAAATAATAAGTGTTCCTTTCTGGGAGTACAAATCCCATTGCAGGGACCAAGTCCCTTTTGCCTCGTGAGCGCCCGCGTGCCTGGCACGTGAGGCGCTAGCGCTCTTGTGCTCAAAGCGCTAGCGCCCAAAGCGCTAGCACCCGAGCGCCCACGTTCCTGGCACATGGGGCGCTAGCGCCCAAAGCGCTAGAGCCCGAGCGCCCATGTGCCTGGCACGTGAGGCGCTAGCGCCCAAAGCGCTAGTGCCTGAGCTCCCACGTGCCTGGCACATGAGGCGCTAGTGCCCCAAAGCGCTAACGCCCGAGCGCCAGCGGCCGAGCGCCCACATGCCTGGCATGTGAGGCGCTAGCGCCTTGGCGCTTAAAACGCTAGCGCTCGAGCACCCACGTACCTGGCACGTGAGGCGCTATCGCCCGAGCGCTTTCTCCCACGCATCCTTTGGATGTCAATTCCTTATGTGTGTGTGTGTGTGTATGTGTATATATACATATGTATATATACACATACACACACACACACACATACTCTACAACACTGTCCCCTGTTAGAAAAAATTTCTAACGGGACCCTGCCATGCACCCCGCAAGGGGGATGCTAGCCTCCTTGACCCCCAGCCCGCTATCCGGGTAGCGGTACCCCCGTAAAAACTCCGCGGGGCCCCCGATAGATACAAAACCCCTTCAAAACACTACACTGCACATTGAGTTCGCATGACCTGTTTGACCCGTCAATCGGAGGTTCCCTCGCTCCAAAGGCGAGGGGTAATTAACGGAAGCTTAGTCCGCGGCTGCCGGAGATTCGGATCCCCACAATCAATAAACCCCCGCCTACCCTAGGCAGTGGGAATTTGTAATGCGCCTGACAAGTGGGCGCGTATTCCCATCTCAATGGGGTGACGAAAAACACCCTACAGATTCTGGCACGCCCGGTGGGACCTATCTCTCCTCCCATATTTCGGGTTAAACGTTCATGCGAACTCAATCAATATACATATCTATATTTATACTAAAATAATGCTCTTTCATGCAGTTTCCAAGCAATGAATTTTCAACAATGTCTCCAAAGATGAACACGGCTCCTATCTCCTATACAATGAAGATGGACGCTAGGACAGTCCTCCCGGTCAGTCTCAGGCGACAATAGGATGAGCCGCCGCTACCATTTGGCTCTATTATGTTCGTGTCAACTAACGCCGTCCCAGCTCCTCAAGCTCCGGCAACAGACAAACCGGTCTCAAAAGGGAAAAGGCCGAATGTCATGGCCGCGAGGGCGCCTCAGCCCAAGCACAAATCCGTTTCCGAACAACTCTCCATCGCTCCAGCTTGGGGCAAGTACATCAACGTCAACAAAGCAACGGGGCATCTTGGGCAAGCTCCAGCGGTACCCTCGACAACTGCTCGATCGGATATCTTCTTTAAGCTCCTTATCAGTCGACTCGCGGTGCCTTCCCAGAAAACGGATGCCCGCCAAGCCCTCAAAATCGAGAAGATCAGGCAGAAAAGGCTCAGATACAGAGCCAACAAAAGGGCTAGGGCTCATACTAGGCTGAGCTTCATAAGGCTCCAAGAACGGGGTTACCCCGCCAAAGATAAAGAGACGGCTGGATATGTGGTCCACACTGTCCACATGGTCGGACATGAAGAAACGAACCCTCCCATGCTTCACAGCCATGGTGATGATATGGTGGACGCTACCCAACGTCCACTCGGTCTAAATGATGAAGAGCTCGCTCAGGCCGATAAGCCAAAAGAGCCCAGGGTTCCTGCGGAATTGTGCTCAGGCAATAAGGATGACCCGGTTGTCATGACCAGAACTACAGAACAAGTATTATTCCGATGGCTTCAGAGACAGCTTCAAGACAGGGACGAAAAGTTATCCAAGTTACAGTCTAAGGTCGACGAATTGGTAAACGCCGCGGCAGATCTCGCGACCCAAGTCGCCCTATTGCAATTACAGCAGAATCAAATTTTGGTTCATGAGCCAGGGATTGATACCCGGAGGCAGCCAACTGATACCCCCTTCAACCTAAGAGCGGAACGCCTTCGTGAAAAACGGCCGTGATCAGCCTCCAGTCCCTCCGATACATACACCGAAGGGGAATCGCCTCTGAAAGAGAAACTGGAAAAAGTCTATTCCTTCAAAAGGGACAAAGTCCACAAGATATTCAGGGACGCCCTAAGAAACGGTCTACAACTGCCAGAGTCAAAAACACCGCAGGAAGCGAATATGACAGAGTGATAGGTCATGCCATTGAGGACTGCTTCGTCTTCAAAGATTGGGTCGAAAAGCAATACAAGGCAGGAGAGATAGAACTGTCTAAAGGCGTGCTAGCAAACAGTCAAGTTACGACCGCCGATTTCACACAAATGGAGACCGAAGCCTTTTAGGAACCCAATCCTCCTAGACATGTGCCATTATTTGAAAAGGGCGAACCAAAGACTGATCGGCCTCAAGGACCAGCATCAGTAAGGGCACCTACTCTAATGGAGAGAAAGAAGAAGGCATATTCCTTCAGGAGGGATGAGGTTCGCAATATATTCGAGGAAGCCTTGAACAACGGTCTGCAACTGCCTATTCCGAAGAGGCTACATGAAATGAATCTGACCGGCAATCCCGTATACTGCCCATACCATAGGGTGATGAATCATACCATTGAAGACTGTTGTGTTTTCAAAGATTGGGCAGAGGACCAATACAAGCTTGGAAAAACCTCACAGTCCTCGGATGTATCAGCAAGCCACAGAGCTACGGTCATCAACACAGCTCCACCAAGATCAAAGTTCAAGGAGCTGGGATAAGCAAAAAGGACCACCAAGTCATTAAACTAGGAACACCATAGGACCACCATGTTATTAAACTGGGAACAATCGACCTCTAAGTCGTTAAACTGGGAATGTAAAAAAATGTGTAAATAAAAAAAAGGAATGTGTAAATAAATAAATAAAAAGAAAAGCCGAAATGATATGGCAATCGCGATCTTCGCGATAAGAAAAGATGAAATGATAGAGCAATCGCGGTAAAAAAAACAGCGAATGATGAGTCGCTCCTAGTACCATATTCTAGTGCAGTGATGCAGACGCCAACCAAAATTCAATTTCCCGAAATTTTTCTGGCCCTACGGTTTGTCCCCAAATTGATTACCGTATACAATCTACCGGCTCAAATAATTCTTAGCATACCCATGCCCCACCGCAATCACCAGTCCAGCGGTTGGTCTCCGCCCTTAGAATTATGCTCCATTGGGAAGACCTACTCATGTATCCTCACGATACATGAGGAGAACAAACCTTCGTGGGATCTTTGCGACTCATAAAGGAAAAACACACTTAGGAGTCCTCACGACTCCTGAGGAGAAAATACACCTACGAGATCCTTTCGACTCGTATGGAGAAGATACTTTTATGGGACCCTCACGGCTCATAAAATTGAAAAGTCTTAGGTGATAGGGACCTAAACCTGTCTCCTAAGCCATCGCTCCCCAACAGGGAAGGGCAAATGATGAATTGCTCTTGGCACATGTGCTTCAGTGTTAGCAACGCTGATGCCTACCCTTACCCCAAAATTCCAAGCTTCCGACCCAATAGACCCCTAAATCTTTAAACTGGAAACAAATGACCGCTAAGTCGTTAAACTGGAAACAGATGACCGCTAAGTCGTTAAACTGGGCATGATAGACCCCTAAGTCTTTAAACTGGAAACAGATGACCCCTAAGTCGTTAAACTGGAAACAGATGATCGCTAAGTCGTTAAACTGGAAACGAGGGAGATCCCCTTATGGCGAATGATGAGTCGCTCCTAGTACCATATTCCAGTGCAGCGATGCAGACGCCAATCAAATTCCAAATCCCATACCCTAAAGGCGAATGATGAGTCACTCCTGGTACCATATTCCAGTGCAGCGATGCAGACGCCAACAAAGTCCCGAAATTTTTCCGACCCTACGGTCTGGATCATACATCCTGCAAAACCGTATATAATCCACGGGCATAAAAAAATCCCGATCTCTCCCAATTCCTACCGGTGAGACCACATTCAAAGTCTAAAAAAAATGGTATGTCTACAAGAAAAATGGGCACGGATGAAAACCCGAAAGGGCTCTGTGAGTAAAAAAAGCAGGACTGCCGGCGAGTTTGAAAACCCGAAAGAGCGCAAACTCGTAAAAAAAAAAGATGAAATGCACTCTCAAAGTCCTCTCGACTTTGTGAGGAGAAAATTCCCGTGTGAGATCCTTACGACTCACAAAGGAGCAACACACTTGGGGGTCCTCACGACTCCTAAGGAGAAAGTACACCTACGGGATCCTTACGACCCGTAGGGAGAAAATGCTTTGTGAGACCTTTACGGCTCACAAAATTGAAAAGTCTTAGGTGATAGGGGTCTAAAACCCGTCTCCTAAGCCATCGCTTCCTTAAAGCAAGCGCAAATGATGATTCGCTCCTGGTACCATATTCCAGTGTAGTGATACTGATGCCAAGCAAAAACCAATTCCCAAATCCGAGGCAAATGATGAGTTGCTCCTGGCATTATTCCAGTGCAGTAATGCAAATGCCAAACAAAAACCAAAATCCCAAAATCCTCTCAAAGACAGATGATGATTCGCTCCTGGTACCATATTTCAGTGTAGCGATGCTGATGTCAACCCAAATCACAATCAACAAGTCAACTTCAACTCCGACACCGCAGAAGCAGAGAAAGTCAGAATCCAATCTCGACACCGCAAGAAGCGGAGCAAGTCAAGTTCACCCCTGACACTGCAGGAAGCAGAGCAAGTTAAATAGAGCGTCGACCGTCCAGGTCGTAAAAAGGGCAGTGAAGCTTCCCACAAATCGGGAACCAGATCACTCCGGGCCAGAGAAACGTCTACCACGGACACTACTTCTCGGAGATGCGTCAAGCGTCGACCGTCCATGTCGTAAAAAGGGCAGTGCAGGCTTCCCACAAATCAGGAACCAGATCGCTCCGGGTCAGGGCGTCGACCATCCATGTCGCAAAAAGGGTAGTGCAGGCTCCCCACAAATCGGGAACCAAAACACTCCGGGTCGGGGCATCGACCGTCCATGTCGTAAAAAGGATAGTGCAGGCTTCCCACAAATCGGGAACCAGATCGCTCCGGACCAGAGCGTCGACCGTCCATGTCGTAAAAAGGGCAGTGCAGGCTTCCTATAAATCGGTAACCAAATCACTCCGGGCCAGGGAAACTATTACGGACACTCCGTCTCGGAGACGCGTTAAGCATCGACCATCCATGTTGCAAAAAGGGCAGTGCGGGCTTCCCATAAATCGGGAACCAAATCACTCCAGACCAGAGCGTCGACTGTCCATGTCGCAAAAAGGGCAGTGTGGGCTTCCCACAAATTGGGAACCAAATCGCTCCAGACCAGAGCGTCGACCGTCCATGTCGCAAAAAGGGTAGTGCGGGCTTCCCACAAATCGGGAACCAAATCGCTCCGGACCAGAGCGTCGACCATCCATGTCGTAAAAAGTGCAGTGCAGGCTTCCTACAAAGCGGGAACCAGATCACTCCGGGCTAAGGAAACGTCTACCATGGACACTCCATCTCAGAGACGCGTTAAGCGTCGACTGTCCATGTCGTAAAAAAGGGCAGCGCGGGCTTCCTACAAATTGGGAACCAAATCACTCCGGGCCAGAGAAACGTCTACCACGGACACTCCGTCTCGGAGATGCGTCAAGCGTCGACTGTCCAGGTCGTAAAAAGGGTAGTGCAGGCTTCCCAGAAATCAGGAACCAGATCACTCCGGGCCAAGGAAACGTCTACTACGGACACTCCGTCTCGGAGATGCGTTAAGCGTCGACCATCCAGGTCGTAAAAAGGGCTGTGCAGGCTTCCCACAAATCGGGAACCAGATCACTCCGGGCCAGGAAAAAGTCTACCACGAACACTCCGCCTTGGAGACACATCAAGCGTCGACTGTCCATGTCGTAAAAAGGGCAGTGCAGGCTTCCCACAAATTGGGAACCAGATCACTTCGGGCCAGGAAAAAGTCTACCATGGACACTCCGCCTCGAAGACGCATCAAGCGTCGACTGTCCATGTCGTAAAAAGGACAGTGCAGGCTTCCCACAAATCGGGAACCAGATCGCTCCGGGTCAGGGCGTTGACCGTCCATGTCGCAAAAAGGGCAGTGCAGGCTCTCCATAAATCGGGAACCAAATCACTCCGGGTCAGGGCGTCGACCATCCATGTCGCAAAAAGGGCAGTGCAGGCTTCCTACAAATCGGGAACCAAATCGTTCCAGGTCAGGGCATCGACCGTCCATGTCATAAAAAGGGCAGTGTAGGCTTCCCACAAATCGAGAACATGATCGCTCCGGACCAGAGCGTCGACCGTCCATGTTGTAAAAAAGGCAGTGTAGACTTCCTACAAATCAGGAAGCAAATCACTCCGGGCCAGGGAAACGTCTATCACGGACACTCCATCTCGGAGACGCATTAATCGTCAACCATCCATATCGCAAAAAGGGCAGTGCGGGCTTCCCACAAATCGGGAACCAAATCTCTTCAGACCAGAGCGTCGACCGTCCATGTCGCAAAAAGGGCAGTGCGGGCTTCCCACAAATCGGGAACCAAATCGCTCCGGACCAGAGCGTCGACTGTCCATGTCGTAAAAAGGGCAGTGCTGTCACGACCCAAAATTCGGCCTGTGACCGGAACTTAACCTCGTAACGTCTACAGGCGCAACGCGATTAAGTAAGCCGAGACCCAGAAATCAAAACCATTAAAATAGTGAGTGAAGAAAACATTAGTTTAAGATATTTAGAAAACCTTGAGTAAAATCTTTAAATTTAAGTTATTTTCTTAAAAATTTCGGCAACACTTCCTCTGTAAAAACTAGCCCCGAAATGGGTACAATACATGATATAAGTAAAATGATTGATAACAAGAATAAAACATCCCCAAACGTGAGCAATCACGCCCAACGGCGGAAACAACCACCACAAGAATAGTATACGACACCGTAGCGAAGAAATGGACAATATAAGCGAAAAACAGCATAAAAAATAAAACTGCATAAATAAAGTCGGCTCACACAAGCTCAACACCAGAGTATAAAATAATATACAATATCGTCCTCACAACTGGTCTATAAGTCAATACATGAAATAGTAGATGGAGAATACTAGATACAATAGAGTGTACAAATGGAAAATAAAAGGATACCGCAAACCCACCTATCAGCAAAACGGCTCACACGCCAACTGCAGTGGTATCCGTAGCAAAAAGATACAAAGAGATAGCCCTGCCGCAACTACTCTGAGGGTCGACCTGCAAACACTGTGGCACAACGGGGGTGAGTTGCCAACTCGTGAATAGTAAATAACATATAAAGGTAATCGCGAGTATGCACGTACTGCGATACTCTAACATGTGTAATCAGATAACATCTATAAGATGAACTGGGTAAACTGGGTATGCAATAATCATGCATAACAAGAGAAATCTAATAACATCTATATGATGAGCTGGGTACGCAGTAATCATGCAAAGTACTCTATCAGGTACTACCACTACATGATGCAGTGCATAACAATGAATGTTGAGCATGGGATAAAATAGAATCTACACGAACCGTCATCGTGGAAAACCCCGGTGTGTACCAAAAACATCCCCAAAATCCCAATAACTCAGGAGCCGTCACTCTATCCGGGCCTCAACCCTGTAAATCTCATAGAAACGGAGTGCCCAACATCGGCACCCGAAAACATCATGAAATACTCGTGTCCAGCATCGACACGTAAATCCTCATATATCAGGCTCCGTCAGTCCGGATCGGCCTACGGGCTCCGTCTGCGGATTCGGCCCTCGGCCCTAGCAGTTCGGGTCGGCCCGCATCCATCTTTCGACTCTGGCCAGTATCCTCCAGATAACCGCCAGGTCAAACCAATCACAGGTAGGTAGGAGTCTCTCGGCCAGGCTCATCGTCATCCACACGAAATCTCTCTCTCGCTCCGGGGTAACATACCGGGTCCACCATGTACCCACAAACGGATCGTCCTCCTCCTCGAATCGGGTTTCACATGTCACACGTCTCAGAACTGAGAAAACGCATGGTGGACGCACTGAAATATCATATCAAGAGAAACCGGGTTTTTCAAAATAGTGCATACTTTCTTAAAATAATACCAAGGTTCTCAAATCCAGAAATCACACGAATCCAAAACTCACTGCGTAAATCCATGCAATGTGTCGTATGCCGCATAAAATCGTACTATGAGTAAAAGGGAAAACCTCTCTTTTAAAAGGATCCAGTTGAAAATATTTCATGCGGTCCCCAATTTTCCAAAATCAAAGTTAGCATCATCTATGTATGTGCAAGAGTATGTATGTATGTAGGCATGGATGCACAAAGATATATATATACGCAAGTATGGATGTACAACATGTATGGTTCGTAGAAATTCTATAGTTCGAGTGTCATGGCAATTACTAATGGTGTGTGTGTAACATACAATTAGTGCTCGTGCAGCATGAACCATTAGTAACAGTGCGGTGTTACATAAATACTGAGTCTATATGCAACAAAAGAGGGGTACGCTACAATGGTACATGTGCACAAGCAATATATATATGAATATAATACGCGACTACAATATGCTATCAAGCCCTGATGCTTAACGCCATACGGGTGATTTCCCCGTAGATGTTAAATCTACTCACCGTGATCTCGTGCTAAGTGTAGCCAACTACCTGCTTCCCCTTCTTTGGGGTGTCCGAAGTACCCGCCTGCGAACCTAGAATTTACACAAAGAATACACATAAGCTAAAATCCTGCAAAAACGCGATATCAAAATCAAACGAGAAACTCGCGTCACAAGCTAAACGCGTGTGCATCCGATACGCCAAAACGTGCGTGCATCGCTTGAGACCACCCCGACACGCTGTGATACGCAGCGAACACTAAACCCACTCACATAACGCACGTGTCGCACAAGCTTAAAAGTATTGAAAATAAGGTATTTTGTTCCAGATTTTTACTAGAGTGGAAATAGGAAAAGTTGTATATACCAAACACTTACAAAACCTAGCAGACACCTACAGAAGAAGCCCCGACACATGAATCAACCCTCTGGCCGCAATTTGCAGCCAGAACCTTTATTTTTGCGGCCTCAAAGAAGAATGGGGGTCCCGTGCTTCGTGTGTGTGGTCTAGGTCTAGTGAACATGCTCCAGTAAACTCAACTTTTACCTGAAGCAACCGGATCAAAAGCAGATCACAAAATGAGCCCAAATCTTAACTAAAACGCTTAATTAACACTAATTTGGTACAAAATGGTATTTTAGTATAAACTGAAGAAATGACTTGGTTTAAACAACATTAATAGCACCTAATTAAGTTAATCAAACCCTAAAAATCCCCCAACCTACCCTAATCTTCACTTAAACCACCTAATTAGCACTAAACTCACAAAAACACAACTTTGAGCTAACTAAAACTACAAGTTAGCAATAAAGTGATTTGGGTGAGCTTAATACCTCAAATTGGTCTTAGGGGAATCTAAACTTGCTGCACTTGCCTTCAAAGGCAAAGATTTGCCATCAAGACCAGCAAAGGAGGTGTTTTGCAAGGGTTTAATGAAGAAAAGATGAATTTTTGTGTAGGGATTTGTGTTTGGATGCAAGAAGAAGAAGATGAAGATGAATGTGCTGCTGCTGCTGCCGCCGCCTCTGTTGCTGCTACTATGGGTGTAGGAGAAAGGGAAAAGAGAGAGAGAATGTGCAAAGTCAACACCCCTCCATACCCATTAAATGGACCATGCCTCATTTCTTTTCTTATTATTTTTTTTCTTCTTTAAAGCTTATTTTGTTTTGGGTTTTATTTAAAAAGGAATGAAATGAAAAAATTTGAAATGGTAGACATATTAAAACTTGTCCTAAGGTGAAATTTTGCATGCTACGCTAATTTTGCTTAGAAAAATATAATTAAGAAAATTTTAACACTAAACTAATTAATAATTAATAAAACACATTTTTATATATATAAGATCACATGATTTCACAATTAAAGTTTGTTTTATTCTAGTTAATGTGGAAGTTAAATGAATTACGGGATTTTAGGAAAAACACGCTTTAACTCTAAATAACACGAACTTAATCTAAACGAATTCCAAAGTGTTACAATCTTCCCACCTTAATGAAATTCAGTCCCGGAATTTAAAAATCTAGCTACGCGTACCTTCAAAGAGATGTGGATATTTCTTCCTCATCTCGTCCTCGGTCTTCCAGGTGACCTCCTCGCTGCTCGGGCCACGCCAAAGGACCTTGACGGACGGTATAACCTTCAATCTCAATTTCTTCACCTGCCGATCCAGGATGACCATCGGGTGCTCTGCAAAAGAAAGGTCGCACTCCAGCTGGATCGTCGGGTGCTGAATCTCATGCGAAGGATCATGAAGATACTTGCGAAGCATCAAAACGTGGAATATGGGGTGAACGTCTGGAAAACTGGGCGGAAGAGCTAACCGATACGCAACTGCACCAACACTCTCGAGGATCTCGAAGGGGCCCACATATCTGGGACTAAGCTTCCCCTTCTTCCCAAATCTCATCACACCTTTCATTGGGGAGACCCTGAAAAAAACATGATCGACAACAGAAAACTCAAGTCTTCGCCGACGACGGTCCGCATAAGATCTCTGCCTGCTCTGGACTGCTCTCATCCTATCGCGAATCAACTGGATCTTCGCGGTCGTCTTCTCAACAATCTGCGGCCCTAAAATACTGCTCTCACTAAGCTCTGTCCAACAGACGGGCGATCTGCATCTCCTCCCATATAGAGCCTCGAATGGTGCCATCTGAATGGTCTCCTGGAAGCTGTTGTTGTAGGAGAACTCTACTAAGGGCAAATGGTGATCCTAGCTACCTCCGAAATCTAAGACACACGCTCGGAGCATGTTCTCGAGAGTCTGAATAGTTCGCTCTGACTGGACATCGGTCTGCGGATGAAATGCTGTGCTGAAACTCAAGCAGGTGCCCAAAGCCTCCTTAAGCCTCTGCCATAGTCAGCTGGTAAACTAGGTGCCTCGGTCGGACACAATACATGTCGGGACTCCATGCAATCGTACGATCTCGTCGATGTATATCTGGGCATACTGAGCAAATTCAAAAGTATTCTTCACTGGAAGAAAGTGAGCCGCTTTCGTCAATCGATCCACGATCACCCAAATGGAGTCGTACCCTCGACTAGTCCTGGGTAGACCCATGATGAAGTTCATAGAAATCTGCTCCCATTTCCACTCTGGAATGGGCAAAGGCTGCAACTCTCCCGCTGGCTTCTGGTGCTCGTCCTTGACTTGCTGACAAGTCAGGCATCTCGACACGAAGTCTGTGACGTCCCTCTTCATCCCGTCCCACCAGTAAACATCTATCAGATCGTGGTACATCTTGGTGGAACCTGGATGAATACTGAATATCGATCTATGCGCCTCCTCAAGAATCTCACGCCTCAGTACCTCAGCATCTGGTACGCATAGTCTAGTCCCAAATTGTAGTATCCCCTGATCATCGATCACGAACTCGGAAAATCTGCCATGTCCAATCTGTGCCATGATCTCTGAACAACGGTCATCATTGTACCGTGCCTCATGTATACGGTCAAGAAACTGTAGACATGCACGAATGTGCGCAAGCTGCCCCCCGATCGGAGTGAACTCGAACTGCACTCGGCTGTCGCATAAAATCTGCTAATCTGCCGATGACTGCCTCTGCACTGCGCTCAAACAAGATAGACTACCCCCGGGCCTCCGACTCAAAGCATACGCCACTACATTCGCCTTGTCCGGGTGATAAAGGATCTCACAATCGTAGTCCTTCACTAACTCCATCCAATGGCGCTGTCTAAGATTCAGGTCTCGCTGCTAAAATATGTACTTCAAGCTCTTGTGATCCGTGAATATCTGGCACGACTCGCCGTATAGGTAATGTCGCCAGATCTTGAGTGCAAAGACCACTGCAGCCATCTCCAAATCATGGGTGGGGTAGTTCTGTTCGTGTTTCTTCAGCTGCCGAGAAGCATACGCGATAACCCTGTCGTGCTGCATCAATACGCACCCTAGCCCCACTCGAGAAGTGTCACAATAGACCACAAATCCACCGGATCCCGAAGGCAATGATAACACCGGCTCCATAGTCAAACGAGTCTGTAACTGCTGAAAGCTATGCTCGCACGCCACCATCCAATCAAAAGGAACTTCCTTCCGGGTCAACCCGGTCAATGGTGCCACAATGTGGGAGAAGTCCTGTACAAATCGTCGGTAGTAGCCGGCCAGTCCTAGAAAGCTGCGGATCTCTGTAACTGATGCTGGTCTGGGCCAATGCTGAACGGCCTCGATCTTCTTCGGGTCCACACATATACCGTCTCGCGTAATCACGTGGCCCAAGAAATCTACGATGTCAAGCCAAAACGCGCACTTGGAGAATTTCGCGAACAGCTGGTGCTCCCTCAAAATCTTCAATATGATCCGCAGGTGCTGCTCGTGCTCCGCCCGGCTCCGGGAATAAACCAAAATGTCGTCAATAAACACGATGATGAACTGATCAAGATACGGCCTGAAAACGCGGTTCATCAAGTCCATAAATGTTGCTGGGGCGTTGGTGAGTCCGAACGACATCACCAAAAACTCATAATGACTGTAACGCGTACGAAAAGTCGTCCTTGGAATATCCTCCTACCGAACCCGCAACTGATGGTAGCCTGATCGCAAGTCAATCCTCGAAAAGTATCCTGCACCCTGAAGCTGGTCGAACAAGTCATCGATACGTGGTAAGGGACATCTGTTCCATACGGTAACCTTGTTCAGCTGGCGGTACTCAATACACAAGCGCAAACTGCCATCCTTCTTCTTGACGAACAGGACTGGAGCACCCCAAGAAGACACACTAGATCAAATAAGCCCTTTATCCAGCAAATCTTGCAACTGACCTTTCAACTCTCTAAGCTCCGCCGGGGCCATCTGATAAGGCGGTACGGAAATAGGCCCCGTGCCGGGAATCAAGTCAATGCAGAAAACAATATCGTGCTCAGGCGGTAGCCCAGGAAGCTCATCAGGGAAAACATGAAGGAACTCACTAACAATCGGGACCTGGTCCAACGGAACCTCTGTAGCTCTAGTATCGCAAACATAGGCTAGAAATCCCTGGCATCCCTTCCTCAAAAGCTGTCCAGCACAAAGAGACGAAATCAAACCGTGAGGGGCGGCACCACGGTCCCCCTGCACAACAAAAGATGACTCGCCGGGAAAACAAAACCTAACTGTCTTCTTGCGGCAGTCCACAGACGCGTAGCACGTGGCTAACCAGTCCATGCCCAGGAGAACGTCGAAGTCTAACATCTCAAGAAGGATCAAGTCGCAGGCAACTCTCTCTCGCCAATACGGACAACACACGACCAGAACACGTGTCTAGCAACAAACGACTCGCCCACAGGAGTGGTCACAACAAGCGGCCGATCAAGCAAACAACACTCTCTGTCCAAACTCGGCACGAAGTGTGTAGAAACATACGAGTGTGTAGACCCCGTATCAAACAACACGTGTGCATCAAAAGAACATACTGAAAGAGTACCTGAGATCACTGCATTGGACACCTGCGCGACCTGATGCGCCAAAGCGAATACCTGTGCATGTCCTCTACCTGCGACTGGCAGTCCCCTACTAGCGACCGGCTATCCTCTGCCTCGGCCACCTCGTCCTCTCTGAGCAAACCCTCCGCGACCACAACCTCTCTGTGCATGAGTCTGACGCGGAGCAACAGCTGGTACAAGAGTCAACGCCCTCTGGGGTGGAGAAGGTGGAAATGTGACATGTGGTACGGATGTCTCGCCCTTGCATGGATTTGGAAAATCTAGAAACCTGATGATAAGTGCTCCCACACCGGAAACATCTAGACGGTGACTGCCGGCACTGTGGATAAGTGTTGTATAACCATCCTCGTCTCGAACCTCCGTCATCATCATGGCCTGGAGGGGGTCTGCCACGGCGCCTACCCATCTGCCTCTGGGAAGACATATCAGTGCGAACCCTCTTCGATTCCAGAACTACCGAAGTCTAGGCAAGATGCTCCTCGACTAACAGGGCTGCATCTACAGCTGCTGCATAGGTCTCACAATGTTGTGTGCTAATCACAAGAAACAACGTGGTAAGCAAGCCTCGAACAAACCTCTTGACTCGCATCTCCTCAGTAGCCACTAAATATGAGAATAAACAGATAGCTCGGTGAACTGTACATCATACTCCACCACCGACATATCCGGCGTCTGGCGTAATGACTCGAACCTACGTGCTCGAGCATCCCGGATACTCTGTGGAAGGAAACGGGCTAGAAATACCGTCACAAACTCAGTCCATGTCATAGGAGGAAGACCTGCTACTCTGCCCTTTTCTACCGACTCGCACCACTTCTACACAAGACCTTCCAGGCGAAAGCTCGCGAACTCCATCCATCTCGCATCTGAGTGAACGGCATATCCGGGCCATCCTATCGATAAATGACTGTGGGTCCTTGGCTGCATCGGTGCCTGTGAAGACCGGAGGCTTCAGCCTCATAAATTCAGATAGCGATACGGTGATAACCTTTGTAGCTGCAGGTGCAACTGGCTGAACTGTAGGTACCATCGCGGTCCCCGTAACGGGTGGAACTACCTCTGGTCGCTGTGCTCGAAGTGCCTCAACTAATGACCCCATCATCTGGAGCATCTCCTGCATACCGGCCCCTAGCATAGCGATCTGGTCTGTCGAAGGGGGAACGGTCTGCTCTGGTACAACGGGTGTACTGTCCGGGTCAGTCCTCGTCTCAGACGAGTCAACTCTAATCTCGGCTCTCACGGCCGCTCTCTGCGCCCTCATAGTCATCGGCGGCATAATGGCTGGAAATGAAACAAGATTCGATAAGAATACGAAAATCGAATCACAAGAATGTATATAATCACAAATGAATTTCAACCAATAGGTCCTAAGGTCACTTAGGCGAAGTACCGTGTCGTGAATATGCCGCGGAACATACACACGCTACGTCATTGTACTTAAGCTACCTACTCCATCATACCAAGGTCATCCTACGCTCCGAAAGGTAAAACCTACGCTCCGATACCAACTTTGCCACGACCCAAAGTTCGGCCCGTAACCGGCACTTAACCACGTAACGTCTACAGACGCAACACAATTAAGTAAGCCGAGACCCAGAAATCAAAACCATTAAAATAGTCAGTGAAGAAAACATTAGTTTAAGACATTTAGAAAACCTTGAGTAAAATCTTTAAAGTTTAAGTTATTTTCTTAAAAATTTCGGCAGCACTTTCTTTGTAAAAACTAGCCCCGAAATAGGTACAACACATGATATAAGTAAAATGACTGATAAAAAAAATAAAATATCCCCAAACGGGAGCAATCACGCCCAACGGCGGAAACAACCACCACAAGAATAGTATAGGACGTCGTAGCGAAGAAATGGACAATATAAGCGAAAAACAGCATAAAAGATAAAACTGCATAAATAAAGTCGGCTCACACGAGCTCAACACCAGAGTACAAAATAATATACAATATCGTCCTCACAACTGGTCTCTAAGTCAATACATGAAATAGTAGATGAAGAGTACTAGATACAATAGAGTATACAAATAGAAAAAAAACGGATACCACAAACCCACCTATCAGCAAAACAGCTCACACGCCAACTGCAGTGGTATCCGTAGCAAAAAGATACAAAGAGATAGCCCTGCCGCAACTACTCTGAGGGTCGACCTCCAAACACTGTGGCACAACGGGGGTGAGTTTCCAACACATGAATAGTAAATAACATATAAAGGTAATCTCGAGTATGCACGTACTGCGATACTCTAACATGTGCAATCAGATAACATCTATATGATGAACTGGGTATGCAATAATCATGCATAACAAGTGCAATCTAATAACATCTATATGATGAGCTGGGTACGCAGTAATCATGCAAAGTACTCTATCAGGTACTACGACTACATGATGCAATGCATAACAATGAATGCTGAGCATGGGATAAAATAGAATCTACAGGAACCATCACCGTGGAAAACCCCGGTGTCTACCAAAAATACCCCCAAAATCCCAATAACTCAGGAGTCGTCACTCTATCCGGCCCTCAATCTTGTAAATCTCATAGAAACGGAGTGCCCAACATCAGCACCCGAAAACATCATGAAATATTCGTGTCCAGCATCGACACGTAAATCCTCATATATCGGGATCCGTCAGTACGGATCGGCCCACGAGCCTTGTCTGCGGAATCGGCCCACGGCCCCGGCAGTACTGGACGGCCCGCATCCATCTTTCAACTCTAGTCAGTATCCTCCGGATAACCGCATGGTCCAACCAATCACATGTAGGTAGGAGTCCCTCTGCCAGGCTCATCGTCATCCACACGAAATCTCTCTCGCCCCGGGGTACCATACCGGGTCCACCATGTACCCGCAAACGGATCATCCTCCTCCTCGAATCGGGTTTCACATGTCACACGTCTCAGAACTGAGAAAACGCATGGTGGACACACTGAAATATCATATCAAGAGAAACCGGGTTTTTCAAACCAGTGCATACTTTCTTAAAATAATACCACGGTTCTCAAATCCAAAAATCACATGAATCCAAAACTCACTGCGTAAATCCATGAAATGTGTCGTATGCCGCATAAAATCGTAATATGAGTAAAAGGGGAAAACTGCTCTTTTAAAAGGATCCAGTTGAAAATATTTCATGCGGTCCCCAATTTTCTAAAATTAAAGTCAGCATCATCTATGTATGTACAAGAGTATGTATGTATGTAGGCATGGATGGACAAAGATATATATATACGCAAGTATGGATGTACAATATGTATGGTCCGTAGCAATTCTATAGTTCGAGTGTCATGGCAATTACTAACGGTGTGTGTGTAATATACAATTAGTGCTCGTGCAGCATGAACCGTTAGTAACAATGCGCTGTTACATAAATACTGAGTTTATATGCAATAAAAGAGGGGTACGCTACAATGGTACATGTGCACAAGCAATATATATATATATATGAATATAATACGCGACTACAATATCCTATCAAGCCCTGACGCTTAACGCCATACGGGCGATTTCCCCGTAGATGTTAAATCTATTCACCGTGATCTCGTGCTAAGTGTAGCCGACTACCTGCTTCCCTTTCTTTCCGGCATCCGAAGTACCCGCCTGCGAACCTAGAATTTACACAAAGAATACACATAAGCTAAAATCCTGCAAAAACGCGATATTAAAACCAAACGAGATACTCGCGTCGCAAGCTAAACGCGTGTGGATCTGATACGCCAAAACGTGAGTGCATCGCTTGAGACTACCCCGACACGCTGTGATACACGGCAAACACTAAACCCACTCACATAACACACGTGTCGAGCAAGCTTAAAAGTACTGAAAATAAGGTATTTTGTTCCAGATTTTTACCAGAGTGGAAATAGGAAAAGTTGTATATACCAAACACCTTCAAAACCTAGCAGACACCTACAGAAGAAGCCCCGACACATGAATCAACCCTCTGGCCGCAATTTGCGTCCAGAACCTTTATTTTTGCGGCCTCAAAGAAGAATGGGGGTCCCGTGCTTCATGTGTGTGGTCTAGGTTTAGTGAACATGCTCCAGTAAACTCAACTTTTACCTGAAGCAACCGGATCAAAAGCATATCACAAAATGAGCCCAAATCTTAACTAAAACACTAAATTAACACTAATTTGGTACAAAATGGTATTTTAGTGTAAACTGAAGAAATGACTTGGTTTAAACAACATTAATAGCACCTAATTAAGTTAATCAAACCCTAAAAACCCTAACCTACCTTAATCTTCACTTAAACCACCTAATTAGCACTAAAACTCACAAAAACACAACTTTTAGCTAATTAAAACTACAAGTTAGCAATAAAGTGATTTGGGTGAGCTTAATACTTCAAATTGGTTTTAGGGGAATCTAAACTTGCTGCACTTGCCTTCAAAGGCAAAGATTTGCCATCAAGACCAACAAAGGAGGTGTTTTGCAAGGGTTTAATGAAGAAAAGATGAAATTTTGTGTAGGGATTTGTGTTTGGATGCAAGAAGAAGAAGAAGATGAATGTGCTGCTGCTGCTGCCTCTGCTGCTGGTGCTGTGGGTGTAGGAGAGAGGGAAGAGAAAGAGAATGTGCAAATTCAACACTCCCCTATGCCCATTAAATGCACCATGCCTCATTTCTTTTCTTATTATTTTTTTTCTTATTTAAAGCTTATTTTGTTTTGGGTTTTATTTAAAAGGGAATGAAATGAAAAAAATTGAAATGGTAGACATATTAAAACTTGGCCTAAAGTGAAATTTTGCATGCTACACTAATTTTGCTTAGGAAAATATAATTAAGAAAATTTTCTAATTAAGTGAACACTAAACTAATTAATAATTAATAAAACACATTTTTATATATATAAGATCACATGATTTCACAATTAAAGTTTGATTTATTCTAGTTAATGTGGAAGTTAAATGAATTATGAGGTTTTATGAAAAACACGCTTTAACGCTAAATAACACGAACTTCATCTAAACGAACTCCAAAGTGTTACAAGTGCAGGCTTCCTACAAAGCGGGAACTAGATCACTCCGGGCCAGGGAAACGTCTACCACGGACACTCCGTCTCGAAGACGAGTTAAGCGTCGACCGTCCATGTCGTAAAAAAGGGCAGCGCGGGCTTCCTACAAATCGGGAACCAAATCACTCCGGGCCAGAGAAACGTCTACCACGGACACTCCGTCTCGGAGATGCGCCAAGCGTCGACCGTCCATGTCGTAAAAAGGGCAGTGTGTCACAAAAAGTGGGAACCAAGGCAAGCCGCCTCCACGTGAAAGAAGATTCATCAATTTCATGCACACGGCTCACATATGTGGTGTGCATTTATTGATGGAGGCACTTTGTTGAAGTCGAAAATTGCACCCAGGTTGACCAAGTCAAAATCAAAGTCAACCCCAAGCCAAGTAGGCCCATGCCCAGGTCGAGTCCGAACATGAAGCGACCGGCCCTCCCCCATGCCAAAATGAAATCTTGTAATAAATAATTTTTTATGTAATTTTTTATGCATGAATGTAAACAAAATGGGCATATAGCCAAATTTTTGTAAGCCAGTAGCCTATGTGCAAAAAGAAACAGTACATGAGACATGGGATGGGCAAAATGGCATTTTGTAAAGCCCAAGGGGCTATATGTAAATGTATAAGCCTATATAAGGCAACATGATGACGAATAAAAGAAAAACTTTTCATTCCTCACAAAAAGGTTAGGGCATGTGCCTCTTTCTCCTTCCTCAAGGTTCTAAAACCTTCTTCTTTTTTCAATTAAATCAAGAGTTTTACTCTTCCTTTTCAAAAACTAAATAGTTTTTCACCACAAAACCCACAAAGGGGAACTCAGATCTCCCATCAGATCTCAAAAAGAAGAGATTTTTAAAATCTCATACCTCTTGTTCTTCAAGATCCGGCCAACAGAGGGGGAAGAAGGAGACCCATCTCCAAAGACCCCACTTTAGGGAAGATCCAGGGCTCCAGGGGGAGAAGCCTCCTTCATCAGCTTCAAAATATCCTAGGAGTCTAACTATATATATATATATATATATATATATAAATAATAAGTGTTCCTTTCTGGGAGTACAACTCCCATTGCAGGGACCAAGTCTCTTTTGCCTCCTGAGCGCCCACGTGCCTGGCACGTGAGGTGCTAGCGCTCTTGCGCTCAAAACGCTAGCGCCCTTGCGCTCAAAGCGCTAGCGCCCGACACGTGAGGCACTAGCGCCTTTGCGCTCAAAGCGCTAGCGCCCCAAAGCACTAACGCCCGAGGGCAACGTGCCTGACAGGTGAGGCGCTAACCCCCAAAGCGCTAGCGCCCTGGCGCTCAAAGCGCTAGCGTCCAAAGCGCTAGCGCCCTGGCGCCCATGTGCCTGGCAAGTGAGGCGCTAGCGCCCAAAGTGCTAGCACACGAGCGCTTTCTCCCACACATCCCATTCCTTATATCTATATAATATATATATATATAGAGAGAGAGAGAGATAGATACATACATACATACATATACACACACACACATACTCTACAACACTATCCCCTGTTAGGAAAAATTTCTAACGGGGCGCTGCTCCGCACCCCGCAAGGGTGCTGCTAGCCCCCGTGACCCCCAACCCGCTATCTGGATAGCGGGATCTCCGTAAAACCTCCGCGGAGCCCCCGATACATCCAAAACCCCTTCAAAACACAACACTGCACATTGAGTTCGCATGACCTGTTTGACCCGTCAATCGGAGGTTGTCTCACTCCAAAAGCAAGGGGTAATTAACGGCAGCTTAGTCCGCGGCTGCCGGAGATTCGGATCCGCACAATCAATAAACCCCCGCCTACCCTAGGCAGGAGGAATCTATAATGCGTCTGACAAGAACGCGCGTATTCCCATCTCAATGGGGTGACGAAAAACACCCTACACCTTTTCTTTTGGAATGTCCGGTCCCCCGGGAAAGATGAGCATTAACCTCTGATTTGAGCCGAATTTCCCGTTCGGTCCAGACTTTTACTCCGGCCAAGGTTTTAGGCTGCACCAATGCAAAGAACGGAACCACCTTTTGTGCCTAAGACCAGACCTCAAGACGGTTATGACTATCTCATCCCAGTGCTCGGGTACCTCCAGAAGGGCATTGTAGAAACGGGTAATATAGTTTTTGAAAGACTCCATGTCGTTGCACTTGATGGTGAAAAGGTGGTCAACCGATCTCTTCTGTCGTCGGTTGTTGACGAAGTGGCTGAGGAACCGAGTAGCCAGCTCGTCGAAAGTGGAGATCGAGCGCGGAGTCAGGCCGTGGAACAAGTCTTGTCCTGCTTGGATGAGAGTGGTGGGGAATGCTCAGCACTGAGCGGCATCCGAGTTATCCTGATAGCTCATGCCCACGTTGAACGCATCCAGGTGGTTTTTTGGATCGAACTTCCCGTCGAAAAGAGTAACTTTGGGCGGCTTGTTCCTAGAAAAGACTCTCTCCCTCAGCAACTGCTTAATGAAGGGCTTCGTGAGAGAGACCGCGGAGTATTTTTCCGATCCACCGGGCGAACGGGTGGCAAGTCGCATGTCCTCAATCTTTTTCTCGAGGACCTCGATTCAATGTTGATACCCCGAGGATTCTCCATAATCTGAGTGTCTTCTGTCTCTGCTTCGGGCTTGGGCGATGGAGCGGCTTCAGTTTCGCTCTATCACATTCTTCAGATCGTCGGGGTGAACCCTCCATGGCCCTCCCAACGCGCGCTATGGGCACGTCCTCGGTGATCATGGTGGTGTTGGTCGTTACTGGAATCAGGTGTTCTGTCCGACGCCGCCTCGGAGGGAGAGGGAGCACGACGTGCGTTGAAACGACAGTTCGGTTGGTCCTGAGACCTCGACATTGGACTGTCCGGTGCCCAACAATTCATGGAATCATTCATCATATGGAGATCGCGACTGCAGGAATCAACACACCGGTATTCTGTGCTATCAGGATTGGCACGAGTGAGGCTAAGGGCCTGAATGTGTTCATCTGTTGCCTCGTGCACTCCACCGTTCTTAGGAGCAAGGGTGGCAGTTTGCCGGGCATAGTTGGCAGTTTGGACATGAGCGAGCGCATCCATCATCGCTGTCAGTCGGTCGATCCGCATCGATAAGGCTTCTATGATATTAGGAAGAGGAGTGGATCCATCCCCGTCTCCATTACGAAGGACGTGATGGCTCATGCTAGGATTCTCGTTGCGATGATCGCTGGCTATCGAATCGAAGGCGGAAGATCAATTTTTTTGGGTGGAAAAACTTTCCCATAGATGGCACCAACTGATGGAGGTCTGAATCTCCCTCAGATATTATCCTTCGTCGATCTTGTTGTCAGCGGTGATGAACGGTTGAGATTTGAGATGAAGGTTGAGCGCGTGGATCTCAATGGGTTTTGGTTGTTGTTAACGACGAGCTACCTGCAAGTGAATTCCCGGGGTGGGAAACCACCGTAGGACTCTCCGACGATCAAGTGAGTACCGAGGAATATTAGGACAGAGTAGCGTAGTATTAGAATGAGTTCCCCATACCTGTCGTCTTGAAGAGGGGTTTATATAGCGGTCACATATATGCGAGATTATCGCCGGCCATTATGCCCCTGCGTCACGTTCGCGTTGATGGCGAGATGCTCCCATTAATGGCCAGATACGCTCGTTGATGGCGAGATATGCTAGCGTGGGATGCGGGATATGGAGCGGTGGAGATCTCGACATGGTGAGATACACGGAGTCGTTACGGACGCATGAGCTCCGTGTTCCTGGCCAAATAGGGAAGCTGAGAAATCTCAAGTATAGGATAGCTCGAAAATGAGCAAATGAGTTGAAAAGTCTCAGCTATAGGATAGCTCAGAGACACGCTATTAACCGGTAATCAACCGAAGGGGGAATGTTCAGTCGAAAATATTGCACATTTGTTATAACATTTTCCTTACTTTTCTTAAATATTTAAAGGTGTTTATTATAAATAGAGAACATATTTAGATTTATCAGCAAAATACTATTTACTATATGTTTATATATTATAATTAACATAATGAAGGAAAATATATCCATATAATATTTATATAATATTTTGGTAATTAAAATATGCATATCATATCAAAAATTCTAATCAAGGTTCTTAAAAGATATAATATCATACAAATGGTTAGAATAATATTTTAAAATATATGCATAATATTTAGTAATTAATAGATGTATATCTTACCAAATATTCTTTATCAGGTCTCTTAAAGATTTATTACCATATAAAGTAATTAAGATACTCTCTCTAATTTAAATAGTACTAACATTATTCATGGAGATATTGTGCAAGATTTAGCTCAGGTCAAGAGATCAAAATGTAGGGTTCCTAGGCACTCCCAAGAGGTCTCACAAGGCATCAACCATGCAAATTTCAAATTTAAACGGTGCCGAGAAACCCTAGAACGGATCGTTGGCTAGATTTCTAGGCAAAACAAAAACCTAGTTAACACTTAACTACAAGTAAACGGAAATACAACCTTTGTAGATCCGGTGCTCCACCTCCATAGCTCCGCAACGAAGTCCCCTCGCTGTCCAAATGAATTCCCGGGCTCTAGCGTCGGCTTCGTCGGAGAAATGGCGAGCTAGGTTGTCGATGTCCATGCCGAAGATGATCTACGTCGAGGCATCGCTAGATCAAGCTCCAACTTCACCAAGTCAAGAAACTTGTGAAGAAAACACACTCTACTACTTGGCAAGAGGTAGAGGATGAAGAAATAGGAAGTGGGTAGACTTTAGAATTGGATTTCTCACTCTTTTTCTCACTTTGCCATTAAAGCTTTCAAGCTTTTTCTTGAAGTGAAGAAGAAGAAGAAGATGAAGAATATGATAAGTTATTTAGAAAATAGAAAATAAAAGAATACTTATCATAATCAACCATGGTCAAGTGTAGAGAATTAACTAAGGTTAGATTAATGGTTAGGGTTAAAGATGAAGACAAAGTGGTCACTTTGGTCAAAGCTTCATGAAGCTTCAAAAAGCTTCATGAAAGAAAATAAAATAAAGAAACCATTTTGCTTTTCTTTTATGCTTTTATTAATATCCAAAATGAATAAACAAATGATTAAATGAAAAAGCAAAACCCTAATCATTAAGTTAACCATGGTTTAATTCTATACACTTAACCAAATAAGCATGTATCATCAAACATGATACAATCAAATGTACAAATGTATATCACATATACAATGTGCACATACCAAGTGAGAAAATACAATTAAAGTGAACAAATACTAGTTAATGCAAAGTAATATATCAAATATATAATTATACATTAAATCATTAAATCAACACTTGATTTAACGATCCGGTCATATCGCATATAACCGACTAATATCAATGTATCGGCTTATCGAATCAACGCTTGAATCGATAAATAGGTTATATCGCATACAACCAATCAATACATTCATCGCGAGAATAGAATACGGTATCACATACACGCATTATTCTCGGTCCCGCACATATCTCATATGCACTCCTATTTCGTTTCGCTTGAGCCAGGAAACCTCTGTGTAGGACTCTAAAGACTCGTCAATACGCCGGCAGCAGGTGATGATCATATCAAACACCCACAAGCCGCAAGCGGTCTGCTAAACGTAACGGCCACCCGGGTATTGAGCGATCTGAAGATCGACGAGCAAGCCCGCTCACACTCCAGTGAATCCAACCAGTAACACTACCGTAAAGTCCGGTCTGATCGTCTGATATGTCGCATATCTCGCCTAGGGGTGGTAGACGTCAGACCCCAATAGCTCGATAAGTCGTGTCGATATGAGGTCTATAACAATTCGAGAAACTACTGGTAACACTTACCAGTAAATCTCAGCAACCCTGGCCAGGGATTTCCTGTTATAGCCAATCGAACACAGCGCAACATCAACTCCCTATACCGGGAAAGACGAATCCCCTCCTATCGCTCATTGCCTCCATGTGACTCGGGACTGTATCCAAAAACCACCGTTTTGCACGCCCTCTTAGACGTGGTAAGATGGAAATCAAAGCACAGTGGGAACCACACAAGACTCTATGACGATCTCGAGTCAACAGACTACTCTGTACCAGTGTCACCAGAGAACTGCCATCTGACGTAAGGTATAATACCATCTGGGAGTTCTCGGCGAGTCCGTCCAGTGTACCTAGTCTCCACTGAGCACCCGTATATCATCTCTGATGTCAAACACCAATGGATATGGGATCATCCATCGCCCATCTGTATGGGTCGAGAAGGTACACGCTAGTCTACTCTGGTATATCGATGCCCCGTCTCGATACACCCTCGACTAGGGAATTTGAAGGATGTACTTATGGACTACCATGTCCCCACTAGTATGATCCGCATCATAGTCCAGGTAGTCAAGTACACATCCTAAGGGCTTTACCAACATGTAACAGAGAGACAATCAGTATACACGTTAAAGTAAAGAGCAACCAGATAGCATACTATCATGTCGAGCAAGAAAGTCCTCCCTATATATGTCCCAGCATCCACTACAATATACATCCAATGTACAGTAATGGCCTCTAGGGCATACATATAACTAACAATCTCCCACTTGCACTAGGGCCATCTGTAGCAGTGGTTGTAGTATCTCATACTCAACCATCCCATAATAATCTCTCTCTGGGAACAGGCCTTTATGAGTGGATCCGCTGTGTTGTCCTCTGAGTCTACTCTCCTGACCTCGATCCCCTGAAGATCAACCATCTCCACGATCAGGTGACACTGCCTTAGAATATGTCTGGATCACTGATGGGACCGACGTTCCTTGGCATAAGCCATAACTCCATTGTCACACAATGGTAGGAACGTAGTTCATCTCATGAACTAATATACACCCAGACTGCCTCTTTGGTAGCATCTTAAGTAGCGATGTATCCTGCCTTTATCGTCTAGTATGCCATGGTATCTAGCTTGGAACTCTTCCAACATACCTTCCCTTTACTGAGGGAAAAGACAATGCCTGTGACTGACATTCAGTCGTCTTTATCACCCTGGAACCCTTCCAGTGATTCTTCCCAGGATCGATTGATATCATCTCACTACAACTAGTGAGAATCCTAACATCCAATTAAATCTATCTCATAGATCCAAAACCCAGGATTTAGAAGGTATCATTTTGATCCTATATGGAGAATCATTGTGATAAGTGGAGATTGACCGAGCGTAGCATAGGAAACTCCTTTCCTATCAAGAGTATGTCATCCACGTACTCTACGAGGATCGTCACCATACTCCCTACTACCTTTTTTTTTACACAAGGTTCATCTACCATTTTGATGATGTCAAATTCTTTGACTACTACATCAAAAAAGATGTTCCAACTCCGCGATACCTGCTTTATCCTATAAAGCATCTTGTACACGTTTCCGCTGCTCCCACTGTCTACGAAGCCCTCTGGCTGTGTACTTATAGACGTTCTCTTCTAAAACATCATTTAGAAAAGCAGTCATGGCACCCAACCGCCAGATATCGTAGTCATGGTATGTAGCCATGGCAAGTAGGATCCGGATGGACTTAAGTATAGCCACTGGAAAAAGGTTTCATCATTATCCACGCCTGGTCGATGACGAAAACCTTTAACAAGTCTAGCTTTGAAAGTCTTAACTTTTCCATCAACACCAAGTAATCTTCTCAAGATATACTTGCTCCTGATGGAGATTTAACCCTTCAGATATAGCAACCAAAGTCCGTACTTTGTTGGTGTACATGGATTCCATCTCAGATCGCTAAGCATCCAGCCATTCTTACAGAGTCACACTCCTGATGGCCAGCTCGAAACCAGTTGGGTCATCATCTCATGATGCAATCCTCGCTCCCACTGTCATAGAGAAACCGAAGTAGCTCTCAGGTGGGTGAGGAACCCTACTAGATCGGCGGAGAGGCTGAGGTTCGTTGGTAACTATTGAATCCTTTGGTTGTACCAAATCATCTACTGTAGTTTGTATAGCTGGAACTTTTCCAGTTCTACATAACTGACTTTGCCTCGAGCTTGTCCGGATTTTGCTTTTAGACATAGCCCGGACAACCCCAAATCTTAACCAACTTAAGAGATGGGCTCTTCCCTTTCCATATCACATATGAAGTGGTAGGCAACTGATTTGATTCGAACCCTATTCAATAGGTATGCAGCTTCTCAAGTGCATAACTCCCAAGGGAAATAGGAAACTCAGTAGTACTCATCATAGAGCACACCTTATCATATAGGGTGTGATTGCTCCACCCCGATATACCATCGTGCTATGGTGTATACGGAGGAGTAATGCTGAGAGAGAATCTCATTCTCCTTTAGAATAGTCCAGGAATTCCGTGTTCAAGTGTTCTCCTCCTTGATCTCATCAAAGGACATAATACTTATACCCGTATTCTGGTTCTCTACTTCTCGCTTATATTCTGTGAATATCTCAAAAGGTTCGGACTTGTGTTTCAACAGGAACATAGGTCTGAATCTCGAAAGATCATCAGAGAATGTAATGAAGTATAAAGAACCAGTCCTGGCATGTGTAGACAGGAGACCTTACATACATCATCATGTATCAGTCCCAAGAGTTCATTAACTCTTTCTCTGTTTCCAATAAACAGAGCTGTGGTCATTTTATCTCTGTGACATGACTGGCAAGTTTCACAAGATGTAAATTCAAACTCATTTAAATATGCATCTTTATGTAAGTTCAGCTAGTCGGGTCATATTGATATGACCTAGTCTACAATGCCTCAAGAAGGATTCGTTCATATCTGAACTCTTCCTCTTGTGTGTGTTCCATATACTAAGAACTGTAGTTTGATTTAGAACATCAACGCTGTTAGATAACGTGCCTGATACGATCAACTTTTGATATAGGAAATGTTCAAAACATTATCCAACAATACAAAATTTTATCATTTCTTTACTGATAAAGAGACTGATATGATATTGTATATCAGGTTCGGTATCTAATAACATTCGTTCAGAATCAATGTATTGGTAATACAGGGTGACAGTGACCAACAGACTTGGCTGCAACTCTTGCCCCGTTTTCTGTCTCATGAAACTTATCACCCGTTCTCAGTTCTCTACCTATCTGTAGCCCTATGTAACAGATTACATATCTGGGATCCTGATCTGGTATCACATACCCAGGACGTAGAGGATACAGAGAAACAGTTCTTTGTAACGAACACACCCGAAGATGATGCATCATCATGCACTCTCTTCGTTTGGGCGGCACGGGAATTCTGGTAATCTCCAATTTCCTGCTCTGTCTTATAACAATTATAAGTTGGAGCGGGACCAACGTTCCCCAGCTCAGTATAACAAGAAGGTTCGGTCAATATTCCGTTTTATTATCTTGATTAAGGCGTGATATGGTCGCTACCTGGAGAGAGAGAGAAGAAAACACTCAGCGTGCGCTCTTGCAAGAATAGATTGGTTATTATTTTATCTAATCAGGATGGTTCCCACTGCTTTTTATCAAATCTTCCTTCAAACCCTAAAAGGAAAGACTAGCCGGGATTAATTACACACTACAAGTTCGCCAATCTTTCAGCCAGGCCAGTGTCGGTACTTTGAGGGAGGTCCCCCGTGCTTTCGCACGAACCTAATTAATGTAAACCTCGTTTTCCCAGAGGCGTAACCTCGTTAACACCTTTCTAGACACCTACTTGATCGGCTAATTGTAATGTATAAAACTCTCCCAGGAGTAACTCTTACTCGCAGCGGGTATCGGGATCCAACCATCTCATAGAAGGTATGCAATCTCATTGCAAATTTCAACACTTGAAATTCCCGATAATATTTTGCCCCTAGCGTCCTATGACCTTGACGCAGGCCAACAAACCATAGTGCGCTAGTCAAGTTCAACCCGTCATTTCCTGATTGAATTAAACCTACCCGCACGACCCTTGGCGCAGGCCAACAAAGTCGCACGACTACCCTAATCCAATCTGCATCATATGCATAAGCAGATAAATACTAGTTAGCTACCGCACACTACGCCTTGACGCAGGCCAACAAATGTAGCACGAATACTAACTACCACTTATTTGAAATGACGGAGGGCTACGACAGGTTTTTCTGAAAACCTATTGCGTAATGAACTTGATATCGTTGTAGAATCAAATGATTTTTAAAAAATGGAGTGTTTTTTAGGCTTTTGTAGTTTTGCTAAAGGAGTCACTCCCGGTGAAGGGATCGTCGGTCCTTTCCTCGTCGAATGAGGTGCGGGATATATCGTATATATCACTGTGCAAAGCAAAAACTCTTAAAAGCAATCAAAAGACAAACCGAGTGTGTAGCATCTGCCAGTTATTGCTAAAGGAGTCACTCCCGGTGAAGGGATCTCGGTCCTTTCCTTATCGAATAAGGTGCAGGATATATCATATATACCGCTGTGCAAAACAACAAGTGTAGCTACCTGTTTTATTTTGAAATTCGATTCTACAATATCTTAGGTTTCTTTTATTTCATTAATCACATTAATGAAGTCCCATCATTTAAATTACCTAAACATCACAGATAAATACGACGTACACTTATGCCATCCGCATTCGCCTCGATGTCCCCTCGTGCACCGTTAGGTTAGGTAACTAACGGCAGAGCGGGGCAGGGCTAGCGCGGGTGTAAAACATAAGTAACGCCTATATAATATATCATATATACTATATACTGTATCTATCACAGAACATCACATGATCACATCACAGATATCGCAGCAGAAGAAACATATGAAATATTGGATATACTAGGACGTCAGTGTTTTCAATACGAGCCAGTATAAAACACGGATTCCACGGTCGTGATGAATAGCCAAACCCACACCCCTAGACCCCTACGAGAGCGGCAAGCAACCCTACCAATTCTAGAGTTAGGAGACCCGGACTCGACTCCTCGAGTTGGTCTCCCACTGGACTCCAGAACCCGGTTACTTGTGCTCCCCTCCTTGGGTCTATCCTAGTGCGGAAAAGTAAATAATATACAAAGGGTGACATCTTCCGCAACCTGGAAGTGCCCCAATAAAAGAATATTACATACAAGTTTTTACATGAATGAAAATGAAAAAACACTCATCTCACATAAAAAACCCCGGCTATTTAAACACGACGATCCAATATAACATATCCAGCAACACATAACATCACATGTCATCAACGTAAGTAAATATGCGCATCCCAATTGTCGTTGACATATAGCAACGAAACCGGCGATATCACATATTACACTTACGGTCACAGAAAAGAAAGTGTAAAACTACAACAGTTGGAATCCGCAACCACCTCAGACATCGCATGCCTGACCAAATGAATTACTTAGACATCGCATGCCTAACAATTATAAACCCCGCATTTTAGTCTCAAAATCGAAAACACTTTTCAATCTCAAGTCGGGCAATTCAACAAGATTCCCGACATCCTGATCGAATGCTCGTCGCAAACTTCTGTAGACGGCCGCACCCCCGATACCGTCGACGAAGTGCACCAAGGCGGAACACCGCTACCGCGAGCACCCAAACGGATGCTTTCGGCGACGGGGTTCTCCTACAGTCACTTGGTCGGGGCTATGGAGTGAGGCTGTCTATTAAGTTTACCCGGCGAGTATCCGCGTACGCTACGTAATTGCGACGGACTTTTGATCACATCAAAATTCCGTGGCAACCGATCATGTGAGACTAAACTGCTACGTTTATAACATTCATTTAGTTATCTCATAACTTATTGTGAATTCCAATTATTGTATCACATTCCAGATAAACAGAAAATGTTAAACTTTTCGATCGAACAGTCAAACACCCAAGTTTTCCCGATACAGCTCAACACATGAAATAAGTCTAACAACATTCCGTTCGTGCCTCAATACCAACGGTCCAGCCGTAGAAGGGTCAAGCCAACGCCTCACATGTGGCACGCCGTACTGCCCCAAACCCGAAGGTTCAAAGGGCAGTTCAAGATGGTCACATAATCGAGTTAAGCTTTGTTGTCTTCTAGAGGGTCCATCGCGTTTCTTGCACTACTTAGAACGTCGTTAAACTACGGAAAAATCCAACACTTGGAAATTTCCCGACAGGGGAAAAATTGGGTATTTATATCCGGTCGAACTTTTTAACATATTCTAAAATTTATCCGGAAAGCCACATAGACAAAATCTGATAATCCGATCGAACATTCGAATCCCCAAAACAACCCTGAAAATTAAAACTCTGGAAAAAATATTAAAAATACCCAGGAAAACCAGCACCGTTAAATAGGAGTTACTGTGCAAACTTCAACTCATAACACGACAAACAGGCCGCGGATCCGCCGCACGAGCCATGCTCGTGCCGCGGAAACGCGGCGCTTTAATGGAATTAGGGCATCGAAATTTACAGTAACTCTTAGATATTCCTGCTGATATTTCTACATATTTTTAATACTGAAAAATCCCTGTTTTTAGAAAAAGTCCAGAGAGCATGGAAATTTTGGCGTTTCGGTTCGTTCGGACTTCAAACTCCGTCTAGACTTCGCCTAAGGCTCTAGCTAGGCTCTGATACCACTGTAGGGTTCCTAGGCACTCCCAAGAGGTCTCACAAGGCATCAACCATGCAAATTTCAAATTTAAACGGTGCCGAGAAACCCTAGAACAGATCGTTGGCTAGATTTCTAGGCAAAACAAAAACCTAGTTAACACTTAACTACAAGTAAACGGAAATACAACCTTTGTAGATCCGGTGCTCTACCTCCATAGCTCCGCAACGAAGTCCCCTCGCTGTCCAAATGAATTCCCGGGCTCTAGCGTCGGCTTCGTCGGAGAAATGGCGAGCTAGGTCGTCGATGTCCATGCCGAAGATGATCTACGTCGAGGCATCGCTAGATCAAGCTCCAACTTCACCAAGTCAAGAAACTTGTGAAGAAAACACACTCTACTACTTGGCAAGAGGTAGAGGATTAAGAAATAGGAAGTGGGTAGACTTTAG
The DNA here is from genome assembly GCA_030015575.1 of Agapanthus africanus. Taxonomy (NCBI): domain Eukaryota; kingdom Viridiplantae; phylum Streptophyta; class Magnoliopsida; order Asparagales; family Amaryllidaceae; genus Agapanthus; species Agapanthus africanus. The sequence goes on from JASDDO010000014.1 coordinate 95,077,186, forward strand.
AATTGGATTTCTCACTCTTTTTCTCACTTTGCCATTAAAGCTTTCAAGCTTTTTCTTGAAGTGAAGAAGAAGAAGAAGATGAAGAATATGATAAGTTATTTAGAAAATAAAAAATAAAAGAATACTTATCATAATCAACCATGGTCAAGTGTAGAGAATTAACTAAGGTTAGATTAATGGTTAGGGTTAAAGATGAAGACAAAGTGGTCACTTTGGTCAAAGCTTCATGAAGCTTCAAAAAGCTTCATGAAAGAAAATAAAATAAAGAAACCATTTTGCTTTTCTTTTATGCTTTTATTAATATCCAAAATGAATAAACAAATGATTAAATGAAAAAGCAAAACCCTAATCATTAAGTTAACCATGGTTTAATTCTATACACTTAACCAAATAAGCATGTATCATCAAACATGATACAATCAAATGTACAAATGTATATCACATATACAATGTGCACATACCAAGTGAGAAAATCCATTTAAAGTGAACCAATACTAGTTAATGCAAAGTAATATATCAAATATATAATTATACATTAAATCATTAAATCAACACTTGATTTAACGATCCGGTCATATCGCATATAACCGACTAATATCAATGTATCGGCTTATCGAATCAACGCTTGAATCGATAACTAGGTTCTATCGCATACAACCAATCAATACATTCATCGCGAGAATAGAATACGGTATCATATACACGCATTATTCTCGGTCCCGCACATATCTCATATGCGCTCCTATTTCGTTTCGCTTGAGCCAGGAAACCTCTGTGCAGGACTCTAAAGACTCGTCAATACGCCGGCAGCAGGTGATGATCATATCAAACACCCACAAGCCGCAAGCGGTCTGCTAAACGTAACGGCCACCCGGGTATTGAGCGATCTAAAGATCGACGAGCAAGCCCGCTCACACTCCAGTGAATCCAACCAGTAACACTACCGTACAGTCCGGTCTGATCGTCTGATATGTCACATATCTCGCCTAGGGGTGGTAGACGTCAGACCCCAATAGCTCGATAAGTCGTGTCGATATGAGGTCTATAACAATTCGAGAAACTACTGGTAACACTTACCAGTAAATCTCAGCAACCCTGGCCAGGGATTTCCTGTTATAGCCAATCGAACACAGCGCAACATCAACTCCCTATACCGGGAGAGACGAATCCCCTCCTATCGCTCATTGCCTCCATGTGACTCGGGACTGTACCCAAAAACCACCATTTTGCACGCCCTCTTGGACGTGGTAAGATGGAAATCAAAGCACAGTGGGAACCACACAAGACTCTATGACGATCTCGGGTCAACAGACTACTCTGTACCGTGTCACCAGAGAACTGCCATCTGACGTAAGGTATAATACCATCTGGGAGTTCTCGGCGAGTCCGTCCAGTGTACCCAGTCTCCACTTAGCACCCGTATATCATCTCTGATGTCAAACACCAATGGATATGGGATCATCCATCGCCCATCTGTATGGGTCGAGAAGGTACACGCTAGTCTACTCTGGTATATCGATGCCCCGTCTCGATACACCCTCGACTAGGGAATTTGAAGGATGTACTTATGGACTACCATGTCCCCACTAGTATGATCCGCATCATAGTCCAGGTAGTCAAGTACACATCCTAAGGGCTTTACCAACATGTAACAGAGAGACAATCAGTATACACGTTAAGGTAAAGAGCAACCAGATAGCATACTATCATGTCGAGCAAGAAAGTCCTCCCTATATATGTCCCAGCATCCACTACAATATACATCCAATGTACAGTAATGGCCTCTAGGGCATACATATAACTAACACAAAATGTTCAAGATGTCAGGATCAAAAATCTGCCAAAATCATAAAATCCATACTGACAGAGATCAGAATCCAGGCATGGAAATCACCATATTAGGAAATCACCATATTAGGCAATCACCATATTAGGTAACTTGGTTTTCTGATTTGAGAGCTATATAAAGGACCGAGGGATAAAGTTAGAGGGTATCACCTTTACACTAAGCAAATCACCGTCAAAGAACAAGAGATTCACGACAGGTCCATGATTCGACGTGATAGGGCAACGTGAAAATCGACGGAGAATCTACTTCCTACGAGGCAGAGATCGAGAGCAACTTCATCCTCTTGTAATTTAAATTCGTAGGATTTGTATTTGTGAAGTTGATTAATAAATGTAGATCATTTTGTTTAATTATTTATTTTTACTTTCTGCATTTTAATTATGATCTCATTCTCTATCCTTTCTTCTTTTTCTCACAACATGCATGAGTAATTCCTAGGTTGCTAGGGTTCGTAGGATTAGGGTAGAACAATGGATGAGAAAATATTTTAATTTTTTTTAAGTCTTATGAAGTTTATAAACTTTAGCAAAAGAGTCATTAAAATCCTAATCGGGCGCGCTACCAATTTATTGCTAGTCTCGACTGCGATTTGAGATCAGATTAACAATTGTTTTGTTAAGGGCTAGACATGAATAGAGATCAATGAAAGGACAAGAGTCAATAGTGTGGAAACCCTAGTTTCTTCCAAGAACCCTAATTCTCATTCATCACTATCAATCTAGTTTTAAATCTATCAATAGATAAATAGAGTAATCTTTATTAGTCATCTATGACTACTAAATCCTAACGAACTTAGCTTTCTTCTTATATATTCTATATTCTTATTTAAACTAGATCTGAAAAAATATATATTCTACATCCGTATTTACTATAGAATCTATTCTTCATTATTCTCTATTATCTTTCCTCTTTTTTAATCAACACGTCTAAAGCAAGATTAAAAGTTCCACGAATCTCTGAGGATGACCCGTACTCATCTCGGCTAGCTACACACGACACCGTTATTGATTGCGGTTACTACAAACTCTTTTTCACGATCAATCAAATGGCGCCGTTGCCGGGGATACGTGCGTAATTTTTTTCTTACTATTCGTGTTGAATTCTTATTCGATCTATATTATAAAATAAAACAAAACCGCATCTTACATATTTAACGATTAGTGTGCGATTTTTGGGAGGATATCTGGAGTCACTGTAGCGAGGAGATAAAAATTCAGAGACTTTCTTAGAGGACCATAAGAGCAAGGGAGGCCATCGTAGCAAAAAATTTCAAAAGATCTCTCAACTCCACGGCAGAACCGCGGCAACAGGTCTATTTTGGCGGCAGAACCGCGGCATAGTTAGGGACTTAGGATTCCAAACTTCTTTGGTAACTTTCCTATCTCTTTCTCTCTCTTATGAATGTTCCAATAATATATTTTTCTGCAGGATTCTTTGCAAAATATCGCCGCTTGAAAATCTTTTGCGTGTTTTATAATTGGTTTGTGCATATTTTAATACGAACTTTAAGAGGAAAGACCAAAATTCAGATAAGGTGGGGATTTCATCATCCTTCTTAGGCCTTACAAATCACAAAACGAGCATCTGCATCACCCTACATTAATTAAAAAATATCTAGACCAAGACTCTATGGACCGCCGCGCTCAATTAGGACAGAGGAAGGTTGTTGGTAATCTATCGCTTATCCACATTACTTGTGTGGTGTCTAAGGCACTTGTCTAAGGCAAGTGGTTATTTAATTAGGCCCGCTATTTTCAGTGACTCGTATAGAGGATACCTCCCACTTATCTGGCACATACCTGGCCACAAGAGTAATAAAGAGATGGTAAAGGATTGATCCTGGGGCTTGTCCTTTGGAAGTCTAGGAGCGGTCTAGGGGCTTGACCTAGGTGACCTTAGTTCTAGGGTTGATTGTGCATTTTTTGTGTGATTTTTCTCACGTCCGACACTTTTTCAAAACAAACCATATTTTCATACACACGCTGCCACGTGCGCTAGACCCGCTTAGTGTATGCTCGGCTGGACACGGGATTCTCGTGCCCTTCTTGTCCACGTTTCGGCTATCGACTCCGAAGTCAGTACTTCTTCATCATCTTTTTCCCCTCCACCCACCACATCGACCAAGATGGACGGTTCTCCATTAGATTTTACCACCACTACCCGGCCACCATCCGTAGGTGCGCAGATTCCACCGCACATCTCTCCAAGAGAGATGCTATCCCATACGTGGACCCCTTCCTACCTGTCTATCTATTCCACCAGCCAATGTGGATAATTTTGAAATTAAACCCTAATTCATCAAACTGTTGCCCAAATTTCACGGGCTTGAATCCGAAGACGCATACGTTTTTATAAACAAATTAGAAAACATATGTGCAATGATTGACACGTCACAACTTTCTGTGGATGCTATGAGATTACGTCTTCTCCCTTTTACTTTGTGCGATCTGGCAGAAAAATGGCTTTATAACACTGCCGCACATTCTATTTCTAAATGGGATGAATTCGTTGTAGTATTCCTTAAGGAATTTTATCCCAATCATAAGGCCGCCCGCATTCGAAGCGAGATCAACCAGTTTTACCAACTTCCCAATGAACCATTTTGGAAATGTTTTGAACGGTTTAAGGATCTTCTATAATGCCCTCATCACGGAATCAATAGATGGGATATGTGTCGCATTATATATGAGGGTATTGTTCCTGCAACAAAACAAATGCTTGAAACCATGTGTCAATGTCATTTCCTGTCTAAAGATGAAGGTGCACTTGGCAATTTCTGGAAGATCTCGCCAAACAAACTTTGCAGTGGGAAAGCGTTAGACCAACATCGTCTAGGAGAGGTATCCATCAGCTCGAGGTTTCCATCGCAGTGAAAGCTGAAATGGCCGCGATACAAAGGAAACTCGATGCTATAAAGAACAAAGTCTCTTCAGCCTCCCTAAACCAATTTACGCTCCCCAAAACCGTGTGTGACTGTTGTTCCAACCCATCGCACTTAATGGAAGAATGTCCTTTGAATCTTCCGTTTCATGGTCAAGAACAAATGAATGCTACTTTTCAGCAGCGACCTAGAACGATCCTTATTCTTCCACATACAATCAGGGATGGAGGAACCATCCTAATTTTGCTTGGAACCAAAACCAAATTCAAAATCAAAACCAATTCCCAAGCAACTATCAAATACCTCCTCCACAGCAACAGCAACCACCACAGAGTCAGCACCCCTTTCAACCATAATTCTTTCAGAATCTGGCCAACAATTATACATCTTATAATAATTCATTCCAAACAGCCGGTACTAAAAACTCCTCTGCACTCGAACGAACCTTGGATATGTTTATGAAACAGTCCATGCAAACGTCGGCTGATGTAAATTCTTCTATCGGAACGTTAATGAAGGACTCCGCCTCCCACGGTGAGATTATAAAATTGATAGAAGCACAAATTGCACAATTAAATGCCGCAATGAGTGCAAGAGGGAAAGGGAAACTTCCATCTCAACCCCTACCGAATCCTGGCCACTCGCAAAATTATAATGTGAGTGTCGTTACCATGTTGAGATCGGGAAGAGTGCTGAACAACCAATCGAGTCAACAGATTGATGATGAAGAATCAATTGAAACCCCGGCTTCTACTTCTTCTCCTAATTCGTCTAGTCTCGCACCATCTTCTGAGCCTATTCTCCATTTTCCACAAGGCTCGAACTCTCGGCCCACTTCCTCGAATCTACCTAAAACGATCCGCACTCCAATTCTGGGATCCATTCCATCCCCACAACCCTCTCCAATGTTGGACCAAACCCTTATTGATAAAATACCTTATCCAAACAGGTTAAGGGGTAACAGACCAAGTCCATAAATGGAGAACATTGTGGAAATTTTTAAGCAAGTTAACATAAACATTCATCTCCTAGATGCTATCCAACAAGTTCCGTCCTATGCGAAAATTTTAAAGGACTTGTACACTAGGAAGAGAAAAACTCAAGTACCTAAAAAGGTTTTCCTTGTGAGTAATGTGAGCACAGCTTTTACACAACGACTACCCAAGAAACGAAAGGACCCCAGAAGTCCTACAATTTCTATTTCTATTAGGGGTAAAAATATCAATCGTGCTCTACTCGATTTAGGTGCTAGTGTTAACTTGCTTCCATATTCTGTCTATAAGCAATTAGGTATCGAAGAGTTAAAACCTTCGCACTGCACTCTTCAGATGGTCGATCGATCTATCATCCAACCTAAGGGTGAGCTAGAGGACGTGTTAATCAAAGTTGGGGGATGTTCCCCTCCGAAAGACACGCAAGACAGACGTCTGGCATGAGATTCGGGGAAGATGCTATTTGGTTTTATCCATCCACCTCTCCGAAGATGCCAAGTTGATTTATGGCACCGTGTATCGGAGGTTTAGAATGATGTGGCCGATGTAGCAGACATCGTCAGATTCCCCCTCGTTAGAAGGGTTTTTGATTGTGGGGACGCTCTTCCCTGCAAGCGCAAGCCCCTGCAGTTAATTATGCTACCGCATCGCGGTAACGACTTTCTCCTTCTCCAGATGTTCATTTTGTGTCATGGGTGTTTTTTTTGTTTGTGATTGCCCGTGGATTGTATACGGAGACTAATTTATGTTGTCGCCCGTAGGACGTGGATTAGTCCAAATCCGTATTTTCTTAGATTTGGGTTTGGGGTTTTGGTTTAAGGATACGTTAGCCATATTTGAGGCTAAGATCAACTTAAACGTTTGTTAAGGATACGTTAGTCCAATTTGAGACTAAGATCAACTTAACGGGATCGTTTGGATCCGACAAAAGAGCATTTAAGGGCTCTATTGTTCCAGTTTAGGGACATTGTGGTCCATTGCATGTATGGCCGTCGGGAACCATCACCTCTCTGATGACGTTGAAAGATTACAACGACAGATGTCAGAAGAGTTCAGAGATGTACCCTTGAACCAAAATTGGCTCGGGGATCTATAGTCCAATTTGGGACTAAAGTCAGTTTGAAGGTTTCGGTTTAAGGATATGTTAGCCATATTTGAGGCTAAGATCGACTTAAACGTTTGTCAAGGATACGTTAGTCCAATTTGAGACTACGATCAGCTTGACAGGATCATTTAGATCCGACAAAAGAGCATTTGGGGGCTCTATTATTCCAGTTTAGGGACATAGTGGTCTATTTCCAGTTTAGGGACATGGTGGTCCATTTAATGTGTGGTTGTCGGGACCCGTCACCTCTCTGACGACGTTGAGTGATTACAACGACAAATATCTGAGGAGCTCGGAGATGTACCCTCGAACCGGATGTAAATTGATTTGAGAGAGTAGTCGTGCTCAGTCAATTTAATTTAAGGACTTACGGCCAGAATTGGGCTAAGTCCAGTTGAAAGTGTTCAACATTTTATTTGCATTTGGCCTGTTAGGCCTTTACTAGGGCTCTGCCCCTGTTTAATAATGCATGGCATTTTTGTTTGGTCTATTAGACCTTTATTTGGGCTCTGCCCCCTTTTTAAATGATGCACAGCATCTGTTTTGGTCTGACAGACCTTTGTTTGGGCTCTGCCCTTTTTTAAAGAATGCATTGCATTTTATTAGGCCTATTAGGCCTTTTTAATTGGGCACTGCCCTTCTTTTTAATAATGCACTGCATTAATTAGTCTGACAGCGCGCCACGTGGCTTGTCAGGCATTTTGCGCCAATTGAGGAGCGCAAGGCGGAAACTAATGCGTGGGTGACACGTGTCATGCTCTGGTGAGCGCAAGTGCAGTGCGCTATGCCAGCGCGCTACTGACACGTAGCGCGCTCTGGTAATTTGCGCCAAACCAAGAGAGCAGTGCTCTATTTTTAGAAGCACAAGGCGCAGCTGTTCTATGATTGACACGTGGCGCTCCCTGGTGGCTTGCGCCATTCCAAGGAGCGCAATAGTGCAAACTCAAAAGTGCAAGGCACTGTTTAATATTTGGATCAAATTAGATCAAAGGGAACAAATTTTTCTTGTTTTCCAGAGAGATTTTACCTCGAATCTCAAGAATCAGTGGTTCATCAAAAGGCAATGCCTTTATATAGAAGTAAACTACTTCTTCTTTATTAATATTATCATTTTTTTTATTGAAGATCTTTGATCTTGTTCTTAGATCATTGATCTTTTTTAAAAAAAATTCTTCTTTTATTCAAAAGGTTTACCTTTTCTTTCTCTGAGCTCTTCTCAAAAAAAAAATTTTAGAGGAGTTCTATGTTTTCTCTTTCTTTTTTTTTCTGTGTGTTTTAGACTTGGAGTCTAGGGGCCTTTGTATAGTGCCAATCGATTTGTTAAATCAGTTAAAGAGATCTTTCTTTGAGTGATTTAGGGATTTTTCCCCACCGTTGGATCTTTGATCCTAAGGCTTCTATTTTACAAAAGAGAATCTTATTGTTTTAATAAGATTAGAAAGATCTTTCCAGAATTTTTCTGTTTTAAATGCTGGCACAGCTGGCGCAAGCGCACTTGCGCTTGACATGTGTCGCGCAGCGCAGAGTGCAGCGCCACTGCGCTGACACGTGTCGCGCAGCGTTGAGCACAGATCATCTGAAGCGTTGCTTCCTTTATTTTTAGTTTAAATAGAGCCTTACTCTGATTGGGTGCGCTGTCTTGGGCGCTGCGCCGGCGTGTCTGATTTTGATACGTGGCGCGTTGCGCGCAGCGCAAGAAATCTGAAGCGTTGCTTCTTTAATTTTAACTTTAATTTCAAAGCAGAGCTTTGCTCTGATTGGAGGAAACAAAAGCGTTGCTTCATCTCCCGCCTTGGAATTTGAATAGAGGTTTGCTCTGATTGGGGTAAACAAATGCCCCCCCAACCATTGCGCTTACGTGGCCCCCCAAAAGTGAGCGCAGCGGTGGCAGAATTTCAACCGTTGTGGCAACTTTTGGAAGTAGAAAGGGCTCTCAATGCCTATAAATAGGACCTTTGGTCCCTTAGATGATTTTCATCTCTTCATAAGAATTTTTATTCAGAGCCTTGCTCTCTTATTTAAGCATTTTTAAGAGTTCAGATTCTAGAGAATTTTTAGGTAAAAATTAAAGTAGATTAAATTAATTTTTAAGAGCCTTGCTCTCAATAGATCCCTGATCTAAAGAAAACTCATTTAGGGTTTCACTCAGCAGAGCTTTGCTCTAAAGGGATGTAGAGAGAACTAAAGAGAACTATATTAGAGTTCCATTAATAGAGTTCTGATCTTCTGAAAGGATTTTATTTATAGTTTCTTGATTCATTAATGGAGCTTTGGTCCTTTTAAATCATAAAGCAGAACTCTTAAGAGTCGCTAATTTTGTCGATTTTCTTTTATAGGAGTGATGGACGCCCACATGTACGATCTCGACGAGATCATCTCTTACGGGGACATCCGTCGACTCGGCCGTTCTCAAAATCGAGAATTTACCAACGCGGAGTGTGCCGAAATCATGAGCCGCTTCGACGCATATAACGGTCAACTGCTTCCTCAACATTCCTCTCTCCTGAAGCTTATCATGGGAGCCATCTGGGAAGCGCTTCCCTTATTCTGTACCAGTGTGCCACTCAGGGCATTGGATGCCGCCGAGGATAAGGTGCACTAGGTGTACCTGATGAACTTAATTTCGAAGAGACGGCGAGAGAATCTTGTCGATCTCCTGCACCAAGCCTTCCAACAGTCCGCCATACTCGCTGCTTATCGGAGGGAGGAGGATATCAGTGGGGACCCCAACGCTCATGCTCGCGAAAGAAAGCACACTAGGATGGTTCGTCAGGCTTGGAAAGTCTTAGATAAGGTTACTTTCGAGTTTCTCAATCCATGTCCTGGGTCCGAGGTTATACCGTTGTAAACATTTCAATAATGTTGTTTTTGTTTATTGTTTTTATTGATGTAACAATTTTTTGAATATGAATGACAAATCCTTTTCCTCCTTCCTTTTATTTTCTGCTTTGTTACTGTTGGCATATTCCTTAAGTAAGCGCACCCTGTAATCGATATAGAACATACTGTCTTGAACACCTTGGGGAGTAGTGATGGCTTAGGAAGCAGGTTCAGGTCTGCTACCTAAGGCTTTCCAACTTCATGAGCCGTGAGGGTCTCATAAAGACTTTTCTCCCTACGAGTCGAGAGGATCTCGTAGGTGTATTTTCTCCTTAGGAATCGTAAGGATTCCTAAGTGCATTTTCTCTTATAAGTCGTAAGGATCTTATAAGAGAATTTTCCCTCTTACAAGTCGAGAGGACCCGTAAGCAATTGTTTCCCTCCTTGTCGAGATTCGATTTTGGAGAGTGTGACCCGTGAATAGTATGCAAGAGTCGATTTTGGACTGACTTGCAAGGTCCCAGTGCTTAGGAAACAGGTTTTTTAATCCCCGCTGCCTAAGGCTTTTCCTCACGAGTCGAGACGAATCGAGCATTTCTCGTAAGAATATCCTAACGCCACAGTTAACCTCTGCTCTTTACGACAAAGGTCCGTTAGGGTCTGTGGTACTAGGGTTTTGTCCGTTGTACCGCCGTGTTGGCTGATGTATTCCTCGATAGGCAATCTTGCTGTTCGAGTAGCCTTGCGTTTGTCGTGTCTCTGATCCCTTCAGGGGCTGGACAGGACATCTTCAAGCAATCCTCCTGGGCAGTTTGACCGTCGGAAGAGCAAGCGTTAGGAATTTTGCCATGCCGCTTTTTACTTGAGGTTAGGCTCATTTTGGAGAGCTCCGATGAGTCATAACCACTCGGTGCTGGTGTGGGATGATCTCCGATAGTCTTTCAGGCTTTATATGACTTGTCGTTAAGACCCTGAAGCTAGGAGTTTGGCCTTTGCTTCGTTTGCTGGTATTACATCCTCTATATCGAGACGAATGCCGCGGTTGTCTCTAGGTTGTTGGTGAACCGTCGAGGTTTGGAACTAGGGATTTTGCCGTGGCTCCATTGTTTGATTGTCGCGTCTGAATCCTGTTGGAGAAGGAATGCTGTTGTTGACATCTCGTCTGCTGTATCGAGACGATCGTCGAGGCGGTGACCACTCCGCACTGGTGTGGGATGATCTCCGATGGTCTTTCAGGCTTTATTTGAGTTGCAGTCAAGACCCTGAAGCTAGGAATTTGGCCTTCGCTTCTTTTGTTTTGTCATGTCCAAATCCTGTTGGAGGAAGGATGCTGTAGTGACATTTCGTCTGTTGTGTCGAGAGGAACGTCGAGGTGGTGATCACTTCATGTTGGTGTGAGATGATCTCCGATAGTCTTTAGGGTTTTATATGAGTTGCCGTCAAGACCCTGAAGCTAGGAATTTGGCCTTCGCTTCGTTTGTTTTGCCATGTCCAAATCCTGTTGGAGGAAGGACACTGTTGTTGACATTTCGTCTATTGTGTCGAGACGAATGCTGAGGTGGAGCTGGGATTTTGTCATCACTCCGCTTTACTGACCATGGGGTCTTTCTTTTTTTTGACGTTGCATCTACATCCTGCTGGACTGCGAAGGAAAGCCGTTGTTGACATTGCGTCTGCTGTAACGAGACAAATGCTGAGGTGGAGTTGGGATTTTGCCGTCACTCCGCTTTGCCGACCATGGGGTCTTTTGTTGACGCTGCATCTACATCCTGCTGGACTGCGAAGGAACGCCGTTGTTGACATTGCGTCTGCTGTAACGAGATGAATGCTGAGGTGGAGTTGGGATTTTGTCGTCACTCCGCTTTGCTGACCATGGGGTCTTTTGTTGACGTTGAATCTGCATCCTACTGGACTGCGAAGGAACGCCGTTGTTGACATTGCATCTGCTGTAACGAGACGAATGCTGAGGTGGAGTTGGGATTTTTCCGTCACTCCGCTTTGCTGACCATGGGGTCTTTTGTTGACGTTGCATCTGCATCCTACTAGACTACGAAGGAACGCCGTTGTTGACATTGCGTCTGCTGTAACGAGACGAATGCTGTGGTGGAGTTGGGATTTTGCCGTCACTCCGCTTTGCCGACCATGGGGTCTTTTGTTGACGTTGCATCTACATCCTACTGGACTGTGAAGGAACGCCGTTGTTGACATTGCGTCTGCTGTAACGAGACGAATGTTGAGGTGGTGTTAGGATTTTGCCGTCACTCCGCTATGCTGACCATGGGGTCTTTTGTTGACGTTGCATCTGCATCCTACTGGACTGCGAAGGAACGCCGCTGCTGATTCTTAGGCTGTAGATATTGCCGTTAAGATTTGGAACTAGGGACTACGCCGTGGCTCCGTTTCGTTGCGACTCTGAGGTCGGTTGTTAACGCCATGTCTGCATCTGGTTGGAGTGAGGAGAAACGCCGTTGGTGATCTCTAAGTTGTCGATATCGACGTCGAGGCCCTGAAGCTAGGGATCTTCTTTTGCTTCGTTTGTTGGCATTGTGTCTGCAATATTGCGACAAATGTCGAGATTGTCTCTAGGTTATCTATGAACCGTCAAGATTTGGCTTCGCTTTCTGGTGGAGCCTGGGAGGGAAGATGTGATTCCTTTTTTGTTTGTGCCCCTGGATTGTATACAGGGATTGCTATGCTATCGCCCGTAGGGCAAACGTTTCATTCATTCATTTTTTTATTATTATTTTATTTCCGCGATGCCTATCATTTCAGCTTTTATATCGCGAAGATCACGATTGCCCAATCACTTCGGCTATTTTTCGCGGTGCTCAATCATTTCGGCTATTTATTTTATTTTCACTCGCTGCTTTTTATTGCGAGTTGCCCAATCCTTTCGGCTATTTATTTTATTTTTACTCGCTGCTTTTTATTGCGAGTTGCCCAATCCTTTCGGCTATTTATTTTATTTTTACTCACTCTTTTTTTTGCGAGTTGCCCAATCATTTCGGCTAATTTGCATGCATACATTTTTACTTGCTGATTTTGTTGCAAGTTGCCCTATCATTTCGGCTATTTCATATGCATTTTTAGCTCGCTGAGTTTTATCGTGAGAGTAGAACTTGGAATCTGGTGCCAATCTCAGCATCAGCATCGCTACAACTGGAATATTGCCAGGAGCGAATCATCGTTTACCATGAAAGGACTCGGAATTTGATACCGGTTTAGGCATCAGCATCGCTACAACTGGGATATTGCCAGGAGCGAATCATCATTTGCCTCTGTCGATGTCGAACAAAGGTGGCTTAGTAAACAGGGTTAGGATTCTGTCGACTAAGGCTTTTGACTTCATGAGCCGTAAGGGTCTCACAAAAATATTTCTCCCTGTGAGTCATGAGGATCTCGTAGGTGTGTTTTCTCCTTAGGAATCATGAGGATTACTAAGTGTATATTCCCCTGTAAGTCGTAAGGATCTTAGTAAAGGGTTTTCTCCTTATAAGTCGAGAGGACTTACAAGGGTCATTCACCATATGGACATATCCCTAGCCATGGGTGGGACTTGGTTAGGGAAATGTTTATTCGCGCCCGTAGATTGTATACAAGGGTCGGTACTGAGCCACTTGTAGGGCAATAACGAAGGTTGTGGGGGTTGCTTAAGAACAGGTTCAGGTCTCTGTAACTTAAGACTTTCAAATCTTATGAGCCGTGAGGGTCCCATAAAAGAGTTCTCTTTACGAGTCGTGAGGATCTCGCAAGTGTAATTTCTCCTTAAGGATCATAAGGATCCCTAAGTGTGTTGCTCCCTTGTGAGTCGTAAGGATCTCACGCGGGTGGTTTCTCCTTACAAGGTCGGAGGGACCCTGTAAGTGCCTTTTAACGAGATTGCGCCCTTTCGGGTTTTCACAAACACTCGCCGGTAGCCCTGCTGTTTTTACTCACGGAGCCCTTTCAGGTTTTCATCCGTGCCCATTTTGCTTATGGACATACCGTTTTCTTTTTCTCTTTATTCTTTATATTCTTTTTTCTAACGAGGTCACACCCTTTCGGGTTTTCACGAACATTCGCCGGTAGCCCTGCTGTTTTTACTCACGGAGCCCTTTCGGGTTTTCATCCGTACCCATTTTGCTTATGGACTTACCGTATTTTTTTTAACACGCCAGCCTGCGGATGCCGCGGGCTGGTAGTAGTTTAACGACGTTTCGATCATTTGCAAGTTTTAGGACATTGCAGTCCACCGTCGCCGTATTTAAGGCGAATCTCTAGTTTACTGACTTTTCGGCCTATGGGGCTTTCCCTATGAATGAGCATGATGCTCCCGGTATATCCATCTTTCTCGGAGCATGTGGTTGTGGCGGGCTCACCTTCCAATTTTCGGACAACGTGAACTTGCCCTGTTTGTATTGGTCTTCAACCCAGTTTTTGAAAACGTAGCAGTTTTCGATCAGATGGCCCAATACTTGGTGGTAAGGGCAGTAATTAGGAGTATTGACATCATTCAGTTGTGGCTGGTGTTTCGGCTCCGGTAGAGTGATAAGCTTGTTGCGCACTGCCATTTCGAATAGCCTCCTTGTTTCATCCTGGGAAAATGAGTAAGGACGTTTCAACCTCTCATAGAGGGGTTGCCGCTTGTTGTTTTGGCGAACAACTGGTTTAGGGCCACTCGATTGTTGTTGAGTGTTGGCGACGAAGGCCGTTTTTCCCTTTCCTTTATCCTTTTTGTTCAATCCGTTATTTGCAGGTCCGAGATTTTTTCCGGGTATCGTGCAATTGCACGGCTGAATGTTTTCGCAACTCTTCAATTCTTTCGTTTTAGAGATGGATTCCTTGAAGAGAGGGCCGAGGGCTACTTTTTTGTCGGAGTCGCTTCTGAAGGTGAGAACTCGCGGTCCCTCGGGATCAACCCTATGACAATTGCCAGCAATTCTTTTATGCTCATCTGTCGCATTCTTCCACTGTCTATGAGTTTCATGCTTTGTCCTGTTGAAGTGTTGCCTATGAGCGACATACTCTTGCCACTAGAACTTAAAGGAGTCGCAGTCTTCAGTAAGATGTGCGATCTTCTGATGATATAAGCAGAAGTTAGGATGCACCTCTACTCCACCGAGAGTGTTTTCTTCAGAAGGTGGTAGCTTCATTCCCATTGATATGGCCTTAGCAAATCTTTTCCTCGTCTTGAATTTGTTTTTATCCGCAGCGGATGTCTTTTGATTTGACGGGAGTGCCTCGACTCTTTCGTCTAGTCGCCGGCATTTGGCTTCTTCCAATATGGCCATCTCACGCTCCTGATTGGCTTTATTTTTCAGACGAATCTCATTCAGGAAGGCATCGATCATCTCGTCTGACGGCCACAGAAGTTCTGGTTCAGGACCGGTCCTCGGTTTCTCGGTGCAAAGAGCCTCTTCATCATCTATCAATGAGTGAGAGATCACATGATAACTTTCTACGTAGTCCTCAGATTCATCTGATGGGTCTTCTCCATCGTTTTCGTCCTCGAGGACGTGGCTGAGGAACTCTTAGAGCGTAATTGGAATATGCGCCTTCTAGTTATACCCTTCCAGCGCGTCAATCTGTTTCTGCAAATCCGTGCGCTTGTCTCCAGGCTTCATGGGCTTCTTGGATTTCTTCTTGTTTTTCTTTGAAGATTTTAACGGCTGAGTGTAAGTGCTGGGGCCTTCACCATTAATCTTTGGAGTTAGGCGCGGCTTCGGCATCCCTTCGACGATCTGGGGTTCTAGCGGGTTCTTCCACCTGATCGCCGGGCATGTCTGGAGATCATTCAGCATCCTTTTGGTTTTGGCAGATAGCACAACCTCCCACGGAGCTTCTTCAACAAAAGAACAAGTTGCCCCCGGTGTGTCCGTCTTCTTTGGAGTGTGCAGTAGTGGTGGGTTTATTCTCCACTTCTCGGACGGCGCAAACTTGCCTTGTAGGTACTGATCTTGGATCTATCCTTTAAAGACGAAGCAATTCTCGATCGGGTGACTTACCGTTTGATGGTAAGGGCAGTAATTGGGATCTTTGACATCGCCTGGCTGCAACGGACGTTTTGGACTCGGCAGATTGATGAGTCTGTTGCGCACTGCCAGCTCGAACGGTCTCTTTGTTTTATTCTGAGGAAACGAGTAAGGACGTCCTAGTCTTTCCTCAAGGGACGGGCGTGGACGCATATTATCTTGGCGAACAACCGGGTTTAAGTTGCTCGGCTGTTGTTGAGTATTAGCGACGAAAATTGCTTTTTCTTTCCCATTTTCATTTTGAGAGTCCAGCTTTGGAGGAGACGGTTTATGTCTCATCTGATCCATTTGGGCTAGCTTATCAATTAAAGCCTGGAACGTGGTCGGTTTAAAGAACATCATGAATTGTGAGATGGTCTCTTGCGAATCAAGAGTGCCCACGAACATGCCTACCGCAGGTGCTTCTTCGATCCGCTGTTCACATTTCGACCACAGATTCCGCCATCGTGTTGCGTATTGAATCCATGTTTTATCTGGCCTTACCCTGGCATTGATCAATGCGGTGATCGGGGTGCGCTCGCTGGCGCTTGCAAATCTTTGTGTAAACAGCGGCTCCATCTCCGCAAATGTTTTGACAGAGTCGTTAGGCAGCTCCGAATACCATTCGAAGGTTGTTTCCGCTAAGCTGCCGACGAATTGGCAAAGCAGTTTGTCATCGCCTCCAGTGTTGCCACATAAGGCTCTGAATTGAGCGACATGTTGATGTGGATTCCCTGTCCCCTTGTACACGTGGAATTTAGGGATCGTATATCCCGACAGGTAACTGATTTGGTCATACCAGCCCGGATAGGGTCGTCCGGTTCTAATAATTTGCCCAGCCGCTTCATTCGCCTGATGAACTCGTATATGCTGAGCTATATAGTCGTCTAGTGCAGCTTTGGAAATGGTTTCCTCCTTGGCTGCTGAAAGAGCCGGCGGAGGATTAAATGTCTCCTCTTTATCGTCTTCAATAATGATCGGAGGGTCTTCAGCTGGAGGGTCCTGCTGTAACATCATCCCTGCCACGTCTTAGAAGAGAAGCGCCATTTGTTTTATGTTAGCCGCTTGCTCTGCGGCTTCTTTGTCCTTCTTTTCGAGGACTCTGCGTAAAAAGTCAGCATCGGTTTCCTGCTCGTGACGCTATTCTGATGATGCCTCCGAGCTTTCTTTTGGCCCGGTAAGTGCAGCCATTGCAGTCATCATTTCCTGAAGCTTCTGTTGCTGCTCCTGGGCTTTTGTCACGGATCGGGTGAGCGGTCGGTGACCCGTCGAAGCACGGCCTTCCTCCTTTCCGGAAGCCATATAAACAGTGTACACCACTATGCCCCCAGACTTGGGGCGTTTATGTTCAACGCTTTTACGGTTCTCCATGTTCACAGGGGGTTTTTGCGGCTTCCTTTTCTTTTGAGTGATTGACGTTGAGAGAGCCGTTGCAGTGGGCACCCAGCCAGCTGTTGCTTTTTCTGGTTTGACAGAGTAGCCCTTCTCTTGCCGAATCTTCATCTTTTTCTGTCGGTGGAGATAGTCTTGATCCACTACGGAGTCTTGGACTTGACGCCAGATCTTGTAAATTCCAGAGGACGGCCGTTGAAGAGGTTGCTCCGGCTTCTTCTCTGTAGCATTCTTCATAGGTGAAGGAGTTCTCTTCAGCATTGCAGTAGGAGAGTTTCTGCACACCTTATTGAGCAGTTCAAAGCTGTTCTCGGTTGGAACAACAGCATCGTTCCCCACAATCGCAGCTGACGGAGTTATCCCAGAGGGGGAGTTGCCCCCAGCCTTTCATACTCGGCGCCGGTGGAGACGTCGAGCGTGTCGTGCGGATGGAGTTGTTTCAGCTATAAGGGTGACTTCATCATGCCCTTTGCTCTGAGGAGAGACTGTTATTAGTGCTAGCCTGTCGAAGACTGACACCCGTTGAGAAGCAATGTCTAATCTGTCAAAGACAGACCTCTAGGCAGGGGAAGCAGCTTTGGGGACCTCGCCTGGAGCAGAAATCGGAATGGCCATCCTTGTAAAAACTGACTTCTTGGAAGGAGAAGCCTTTCCAATGATTTCGTCCGCTTGAGCCGGGATGGCTATCCGCTTTGGGATGGCAACTTCGGGTATCGCGGGCTTGTAGATGTTCTGGCCCAGTCTGTTGAAAACTGAGGCATTGAAGTTGGGCGACCCGTTGAGAGGGGCCGCGGCAGTGGTAAGCCGATCAAAAACCGACTTCTTTGGAACTTCGTGCTACGCCATTGGGGCATTGAAGCTCATTGGTGGGAGCATGGTCCTGAAGAACAGACCGGTGGTAGCCTGAGTCACTTGCTCCACTGGCATCTTGAAAAGGGAGGCTGCTTGGGGCCCGTAAGTCACTCCTCCAGCAGGGATAGAGCGAGAGTTGCAGTTGCAGGTAGTGCAGTTTGAAGCCATTGATCTTTTGTTTTCTGCACGGAGCAAGACACCAAATCTAAGTACCTCGAATCCACAGGCAACCACAGCAAACCGTGATTCGTTCGCGAACACGACACACGAAGTGTGGAGTGGAAAGAGGAAGAGGTCCCACCGGGCGTGCCAGGATCTGTTCCCCTCCAAAAGACGAGCAAGACAGACGTCTGGCCTGAGATTCGGGGCAAATGCTATTTGGTTTTATCCATCCACCTCTCCGAAGATGCCAAGTTGATTTATGGCACCGTGTATCGGAGGTTTAGACGGATGTGGCCGATGTAGCAAATTTCTTTAGATTCCCCCTCGTTAGAAGGGTTTTTGATTGTGGGGATGCTCTTCCCTGCAGGCGCAAGCCCCTGCAATTAATTACGCTACCGCATCGCAGTAACAACTTTCTCCTTCTCCAGATGTTCACTTCGTGTCGTGGATGTTTGTTTTGTTTGTGGTTGCCCGTGGATTGTATACGGAGACTAATTTATGTTGTCGCCCGTAGGACGTGGATTAGTCCAAATCCATATTTTCTTAGATTTGGGTTTGGGGTTTTGGTTTAAGGATACGTTAGCTATATTTGAGGCTAAGAACTTAAACGTTTGTTGAGGATACGTTAGTCCAATTTGAGACTAAGATCAACTTAACGGGATCGTTTGGATCCGAGAAAAGAGCATTTGGGGGCTCTATTGCTCCAGTTTAAGGACATAGTGGTCCATTGCATGTATGGCCGTCGGGACCCATCGCCTCTCTGACGACGTTGAAGGATTACAACGACAGATGTCAGAGGAGTTCAGAGATGTACCCTTGAACCAAAGTTGGCTGGGGGATCTATAGTCCAATTTGGGACTAAAGTCTGTTTGAAGGTTTCGGTTTAAGGATATGTTAGCCATATTTGAGGCTAAGATCGAGTTAAACGTTTGTCAAGGATACGTTAGTCCAATTTGAGACTACGATCAGCTTGACAGGATCATTTAGATCCGACAAAAGAGCATTTGAGGGCTCTATTATTCCAGTTTAAGGACATAGTGGTCCATTTCCAGTTTAGGGACATGGTGGTCCATTTAATGTGTGGTTGTCGAGACCCGTCACCTCTCTGACGACGTTAAGGGATTACAATGACAAATATCAGAGGAGCTCGGAGATGTATCCTCGAACCGAATGTAAATTGATTTGAGAGAGCAGTCGTGCTCAGTCAATTTAATTTGAGGACTTACGGCCAGAATTGGGCTAAGTCCAGTTGAAAGTGTTCAACATTTTATTTGCATTTGGCCTGTTAGGCCTTTACTAGGGCTCTGCCCCTGTTTAATAATGCATGGCATTTTTGTTTGGTCTATTAGACCTTTATTTGGGCTCTGCCCCCTTTTTAAATGATGCACAGCATCTGTTTTGGTCTTACAGACCTTTGTTTGGGCTCTGCCCTTTTTTAAAGAATGCATTGCATTTTATTAGGCCTATTAGGCTTTTTAATTGAGCTTTACCCTTCTTTTTAATTGGGCGCCACGTGGCTTGTCGGGCGCTTTGCGCCAATTGAGGAGCGCAAGGCGCAAACTCATGCGGGGGTTACACATGTCATGCTCTGGTGAGCGCAAGTGCAGTGCGCTGTGCCAGCGCGCTGCTGAAGCGCGCTGCTGACACGTGACGCACTCTGGTGAATTGCGCCAAACAAAGAGAGCAGTGCTCTGTTTTTAGAAGCGCAAGGCGCAGCTGTTCTGTGATTGACACGTGGCGCTCTCTGATGGCTTGCGCCATTTCAAGGAGCGCAACAGTGCAAACTCAAAAGTGCAAGGCACTGTTTAATATTTGGATCAAATTAGATCAAAGGGAACAAATTTTTCTTGTTTTCCAGAGAGGTTTTACCTCGAATCTCAAGAACCAGTGGTTCATCAAAAGGCAATGCCTTTATATAGAAGTAAATTACTTCTTCTTTATTAATATTATCATTTTTTTTTATTGAAGATCTTTTATCTTGTTCTTAGATCATTGATCTTTTTTAGAAGAAATTCTTCTTTTATTCAAAAGGTTTACCTTTTTTTTCTCTGAGCTCTTCTCAAATTTTTTTTAGAGGAGTTCTGTGTTTTCTCTTTCTTTTTTTTCTGTGTGTTTTAGACTTGGAATCTATGGGCCTTTATATAGTGCCAATCGATTTGTTAAATCAGTTAAAGAGATCTTTCTCTGAGTGATTTAGGAATTTTTCCCCACCGTTGGATCTTTGATCCTAAGGCTTCTGTTTTACAGAAGAGAATCTTATTGTTTTAATAAGATTAGAAAGATCTTTCCAGAATTTTTATGTTTTAAATGCTGGCACAGCTGGCGTAAGCGCACCTTCGCTTGACACGTGTCGCGCAGCGCAGAGCATAGCGCAGCGCAACTGCGCTGACACGTGTCGCACAGCGCTGAGCGCAGCGCAACTGCGCTGACACGTGCGCTGAGCGCAGATCATCTGAAGCGTTGCTTCCTTTATTTTTAGTTTAAATAAAGCCTTGCTCTGATTGGGTGCGCTGTCTTAGGCGCTGCGCTGGTGTGTCTGATTTTGACACGTGGTGCGTTGCGCGCTGCGCAAGAAATCTGAAGCGTTGCTTCTTTAATTTTAACTTTAATTACAAAGCAGAGCTTTGCTCTGATTGGGGGAAACAGAAGCGTTGCTTCATCTTCCGCCTTAGAATTTGAACAGAGCTTTGCTCTGATTGGGGTAAACAGAGGATTTATATTCCCTGTGAACTTTATCGTTATAGATACACAGCCTGTGGAGAACCCACGGAACCAAATTCTGGTGATTTTAGGTCGACCTTTTCTTGCGACTTCTAACGCAATAATCAATTGTCGAAACAGCTCTATAACTCTATCCTTCAGAAAGAAGTCAATTGAGCTTAACATTTACAAGTTGGGAAGTGAACCCTCCGAACCCTATGCTCAAGTATTTTCTGTCGTAGCAATAAATTCCGACAGCAACGAATTTGAACAGCTTTACGATACTGATCTCAACTCCGCTATTACGTT
Organism: Agapanthus africanus; assembly: GCA_030015575.1. Lineage (NCBI taxonomy): Eukaryota > Viridiplantae > Streptophyta > Magnoliopsida > Asparagales > Amaryllidaceae > Agapanthus > Agapanthus africanus. The sequence continues at coordinate 95,098,238 of JASDDO010000014.1, forward strand.
GTTGTTTGACCCTGCTATTTATTATATACATACGGACCCTTCTATCGAGTTGTCCGGGTAAACATCTAACGCTAATTATGAACCTTTTATGGAGTTTGAGTATCATCCCATTCTTTCCGATGAGATTATTATTCGGGATATCGATGAAAGTTTTGAAGAAATCTTCGCTGAAGAACTCGCATTCTTAGAAAATATGGGAGTTGTGATGAATCAACCCCAAAACAAAGAAGTTGAACTACCACCCCTTCTTTTTAATAATAACGAGAATGCGAGTAATCCATCATCATTGTTTCATCTCTATGAACCAAGTCGTAAACCCGTACTATTCCACCTCTTATCTCCTCCCCACTTCTTTACGTCGATAGGTGACATGTTCTTCTACCAACCAGTGTGTTACATCGATAAAATTTTTGAATGGTTGGTGTTGACTTTTGGTCTTTATAAAGTTTTATATTGACCAATAACTTTAACCCCCTCTCATAATTTTAAATGCTTAATACTATTTTACTCAAGTTTTGGGGGGGGAGAAATATTTTGGCTCTTGAACGAAAGGAATTTTTTGTTGTAAGCCAAAAATAAGTTTGGAGGAGAATTTCATTGTCATGATTTCTTGTCCCCTTTCATAACTTTTCCTCCCAAATCTACAGTTTTTTTTAAGCTTAACAGATGACATCAGTGAGAACACTGCTGCAAACAAATTTGGGGGAGGTTTGTGCTTATTCACGCATTATCTTGTATTATACTATATATAAGAAAAAAAATTGATAATGAAAAATTAGAAAGTGAAAAATTACATTTGAAAGATAGGAATAGTTTGAGAAAAGCAAGAAAGTTAGATGTTTTCTTAAACAAAACTAGTAATGAGTAGTCATGAGTCGTTGTCCCAAGGGTCAGTAAGATGAAGGAAGTCACTAATCTGAGAATAATAATAAGTCTGAAAAATAGTCCATGTTTTGAGGCCAAACATTTGAATGTTGATACCCTACTATACGGACTTACACACATCTTGAAACTTGGGATAGTAGAGCATACCTTGAAATGCTCTTGTCTAAAAACCTTAGTATGAAGAAAAATAAATATAAATAATGCATAAAGTATAAAATGGTGAAGAAAAATGAACATTGGTTTTATAATTACTTAAGGCAGCATAAAAAAATATAGCGAGAGTGCTTTATCGTCTAGTGCCTTAGACCAACTGGTTTGGGAGCCACTGCTAAGCCTTAGGTATTGCAAGACGAGAAAATTGCTAATTATGCCTAATAAGTAAGCACATTTAGTAATCGGTATGTTAGTACCTCAAGAAGTATTAATAGTCGTATGAAAGTGTGTGAGCAATTCCATCTATAATATTCACCGACTAAAAAGTACTAAGGCGGAGGGACAAGAGTATGATAGCTTGAACTGAATTCTCCGAGTATAGGGATGTCTTTCACATACACGTAGGGGTATATGATCGATATTTGGATGAAAGGTAGGGAGAAAGAATAAAGGAGAAGTTTTATTGAGAGATAATGTAATTTCTAACATCTTTTCATGACCATTAAGATAGGGCTCATGGCAACCAAAAAGCTAGTGTAGTTGGAAACTTTTATTTTCACGTTCTTTCTTTTACAGTTATTATCTTTATATGTGACTTTCACCATCTTTCTTTTACTATAGGTTTTTGTGGGTGTAATCCGCTGAAAACCCTTAGGAGACAACACTCCTCCTACTAAGAACACCTAGAGCTTTAACGGCTTATTGCACATGCTCAGTGCAATCGTGTTGCCTACGAAAGTGTGCTAGTTAGTTTTTCTTTTCTTCTTTCTCTCTCTCTTGAATAACAAGTTTGCTCGGGACGATCAAACTTAAGTTTGGGGGAATTTTTTCAGTCGAAAATATTGCACATTTGTTATAACAATTTCCTTACTTTTCTTAAATATTTAAAAGTGTTTATTATAAATAGAGAACATATTTGGATTTATATGCAAAATACTATTTACCATATGTTTATATATTATAATTAACATAATGAAGGAAAATATATGCATATAATATTTATATAATATTTTGGTAATTAAAATATGCATATCATATCAAATATTCTAATCAAGATTCTTAAAAGATATTATATCATACAAATGGTTAGAATAATATTTCAAAATATATGCATAATATTTTAGTAATTAATAGATGCATATCTTATCAAATATTCTTAATCAAGTCTCTTAAAAATTATTACCATATAAAGTAATTAAGATACTCTCTCTAATTTAATAAATAATACTAACATTATTCATGAAGATATTGTGCGAGATTTAGCTCAGGTCAAGAAATCAAGATGTTCAAGATGTCAGAATCAAAAATCTGCCAAAATTATATGATCAATACTGACAGAGACTCAGAATCCGGGCATGGAAATCATCATATAAGGAAATCACCATATTAGGTAACTTGGTTTTCTGATTTGAGAGCTATATAAAGGACCGAGGGCTAAAGTTAGAAGGCATCACCTTTACACTAAGCAAATCACCGTCAAAGATCAAGAGATCCACGACAGGTCCACGATTCGACGTGATAGGACGACGTGAAAATCGACAGAGTATCTACTTCCTATGAGACAGAGATCGAGAGCAACTTCTTCTTCTTGTAACTTAAATTCGTAGGATTTGTATTTGTGAAGTTGATTAATAAAGGTAGATCATTTTGTTTAATTATTTATTTTTACTTTCTGCATTTTAATTATGATCTCATGCTCTATCCTTTCTTCTTCTTCTCACAACATGCGTGAGTAATTCCTAACTTGCTAGGGTTCGTAGGATTAGGGTAGAACAATACATGAGAAAATATTTTAATTTCTTTTAAATCTTATAAAGTTTATAAATTTTAGCAAAAGAATTGTTAATATCCTAATCGGGCGCGCTACCAATTTATTCCTAGTCTCGACCGCGATTTGAGATCAGATTAACAATTATTTTGTTAGGGGCTAGACATGAATAGAGACCAATGAAAGGACAAGGGTTAATAGTGTGGAAACACCAGTTTTTTCCAAGAACCCTAATTCTCATTCATCACCATCAATCTAGTTTTAAATATATCGATAGATAAAAGGAGTAATTTTTATTAGTTATCCATGACTACTAAATCCTAACGAACTCTACAAACTTTATTCTTATATATTCTATATCCTTATTTAAACTAGATCTGAAAAAATATATATTTTGCATTCGTATTTACCATAGAATCTATTCTTCACTATTCTCTATTATTCTTCCTCTTTTCTAATCAACACGTCTAAAGAAAAATTAAAAGTTCCACGAATCCTTAAGGACGGCTCGTACTCATCTCGGCTAGTCACAGGCGACACCGTTATTGATTGCAGTTATTACAAACTCTTTTTCACGATCAATCAGGAAACGTGCCCTGGAGAGGTCATCTGAAAGGTCGTGCACAACCTCGGAGGCGAAGTGCCGAAGAATGTCCCCCCATGCATCATACTTATTCCAGCTCCGTAACCCTAAGGAATCTAGCGGGCTTAAGTGAATAACACGTTATCCGCTACGTGTCGTTATCTGGGAAATTCTCATTTATGAGTATCATCAGATTGAGATTGATGAGATAGAGGTTGTTGGAAAGAGATTAATTTTGAAATTTTAAAATAAAAAAGTAGGCATGTATTCATAAGGGCAGGGCATAGGATGGACAGATAGTTATTCTTGAAAAGAGAGCACTTTTTAAAATTTAACGACAAGAAAAGTTGGCATGAAATTATTACAGTATGGGAATTTCTTATGATTTTTTTCTTTTTTTAACAACTTTTCTAAAGTAAAAAAAGGTCATCTTATACTTATAAGAGTAGAGATTTGATGCAAAGAATATATAAGTATATGTAATTTATAAGAAAAGATTTGAGAGAGATGAAGAATATTATAATGTATATGTAGCTTATAAGAAAAGATTTGTAAAATATAAATAAATGTATCGGGAGTAATACATAAAAATTTTAGATTTCAGCATTTCTGTATAGAATAATGATCCAGTGAGACTCAATTCGTATGTGAGGTAATAATAAGACAACGGCTATGGTCCGTTAGATTTGAATAGAAAAATTGACAGTCCTGATTGTTAGATAATTTAGGTAAGTAATTTTAATTTAATAATAATTATTTTCTGAATCCTTAAAGTTATGGCCACTAATTATTATCCATTTTTTGACTCATTTCATCTGAAATAACGGATTTGGCATCTTTAATTTTAGACAATTTTCATTTATGAAATTATTCATGTATCTCAAGTTATGATTTATACAATGAGTTTGCAAGTGACAGAGGATATGAATCTAATCATAACAATCTCATTCTCAGATTAAATCATATTTTATCTAAAAAATAAAAAAAGTATAAAAATATTTATATTTGGTAATATTAACCCTTAAAATCAACCAAAAAGAGAAGAAGTTATCATCACCAAAATATTGTTCATCTTGAATAAAAAGGTCACTTCTTTACTCTCAATTGAAATGATTTTTTGGATCTAGACCAATGGATTTGTATTATTTGAATTGCTTTTGGGTTTCAAGCTATAAAGCAAAGCTTAGCAACATAATGTTGTTAACACTGGAAAGCATTAACACCAGGGCATGTTTTGAAGAAATAATTAACAATGAGTTTCTATTCAAATTCAATGGACCATAGCCGATGTCTTCCTTTTGGTTTATCATATAAAAGTTGCATGGTGCATCATCTTTTCCCCTTTCCACTGCCAACAAATATTTTGGGGTAATTAATGTTGACAGGTTTGGCTGCTGTTGATATCAGTGGTTCAGGGTGCTCTTCTTCAAACCCAATGGCATCTACGAGTAACAAAAAAAAAAAAAAACCTTAGGTTCTAAAACCACGCAAAGACAAATGGGCTCCATAATGGACAAATTCTCTGCAATTGCTTGCAATTCATTTGGAGACCTCGTTGGGGTAATAGATGTTGGAAAGAAGATCATAAACCTTTAAATTCGCAACTGCAGTCGATTGTTGTTGCAACAAAATTGATAGAAAAGCTGGAAGGTAACTACAAGTTTCAAGTCGAGACCCACCATCGCGATGCAGTGACACATCTTCATGGACAGAATCGATGAAGACAAATTGCCTGCAGGTAACTATTTAGTTTACGGGATCTATTGTTGAACGATGTGTTTTTTATTTTTTTATTTTTTTTTGGGGGGGGGTGGGGGGTGGTGGGGGGGGCGAATATCCTGAAAAACTTAGATAATATATAACTCAAAAGAAAATTTAAGACAAAATTAGCCATAAATTGAGTCTGCATTACTTAGATCGATTCACATACATAAATTTAGTTTATGTTTACAGCGCTATCCACAAAAGGACAACAAAAAGCATAGTTCGCTACTTTGACTGTGCACGACGATATTTTGCTATATAAAACACATCTATAATCATATCGTTGTTAAACTTTTCGGCTATTTCTCTCTCAACGTACAAAATCAAACAGTTTGCAAGAAAATCATCATCCATCTTGCTTCGAAGTCTTGTTTTGACAAATTTCATAGCGGATCTTTCAGTAGTTGCCGTTGAAAATGGAAGATTCAAAAACGAATCAGTCTATCAATAAGATAAAAAGTCTTTGACTTTTTGCTTCCCGTCAATTCTCGGCATAACTCAGAAATTCTGGACAATTTTTTTTTAGATCTTTATAAGAACATGCATCGAGATTATAATGATGTAATTGTGTTCTCAATAAATACTCACGCTCGGTGAAATCTTGAGGGTAGAATTTTTCGGCAAAAGAACATATATCGTCAATATTAAATGAACTATAATTATCTTCTGATCTAAAGTCACGCTAAGACAAAGAAGTACTATAGACTCTTAATTAAATCGACTATTTAATTCTTGTAACTCAAAGTCTAGGGTGGCATTAAAAATGTCAACTCGGTAATGATATGCTCTACGGTAACAACATCTCGTGGAGCCCGTGAACGTCGAGCCTCGTATCGGGCACTCATATCAAGAACTTCAACTTCATTCTTCTCATAAAATGATATGACCCTATGAAAGAAGCCATCCCAATCCATTTCTCTTAATTTTTGGAATGAGAGCCTTCGAACACGAGTTTCATAGCATTCAATATATCTTGAGATTGATTTTGCAAGCATTGACAAAGAACATCGGTAATTCCCAAGACTATTTTGATAAGACGTAAGATAAAAATGAATTCAAATTATCACATTTTTTTTAGAAGTGGCTTCAGCATCATCTCCATGTTGAGCAAATATAGATCCATTTTTTTTACAACCGAGCACTTCTGGCTTGTCCAAAGGGTCCCACAACACACACACAGCCCTTATGGAATAAATACTCAGCCATGCACGCCCAGGATTAAACCTGGACGTGCACATTTAATTAAAGAAAGAAATGAACTATAATTATCTTTCTGATCTAAAGTCACGCTAAGACAAAGAAGTTCTATAGACTCCTTATTAAATCGACTATTTAATTCTTGTAACTCAAAGTCTAAGGTGGCATTAAAAATGTGTCACGCCCCGCTTCCCAAAATACGGAAAACGAGGGATGATTAGGCCAGCCATGCTCCTACGGTCAAGAAATAATCCTGCCGTAGTCACACTTCGGTTTCTAGCATTACATGGTAATCAGTAAGCAAAGCACAGCAGTAATGGAATTGCATCACTAAATTATTACATTAAAATCCATTGTTCACAAATTATAAATAAACATGAAGAGTTACTAACCAAGTTCAATTACACGACCTCTTTTATGGAAAGCAGGAAAGAAAGAAAAGCACTCCAGACTAGATCTCCGTCAGCTCGAAAGACAAATCCGTCTCCTGCGCTGGTTCTTCCACGGGATCTGAGCATGCATACTCAGGTCGTCAGAGCGACACAATAGCAATTTATACAATAATGATATGAAATAGGTAATTACGGTGATAACAGTGAAAGTACAATGCGTGTAATCACTATGTCACTATATGATGCAAAGTATGATCTGTGTCCCTATCAGTCTCTAGGTCATGTTTGAAATCGTATAGTGGAAAGGAGGACCATGTTTAACAGGAGTTTCGTACATACCCGAGACAACGGCCCACATGCCCGGGACATAACCCTGTCAGCCGGATCGCTAGATCCTACCTAATATATATATATATATATATATATATATATATATATATATATATATATATATATATCACTGCTCGAATGATCATCCTCTAAAACACGGTCCCGCTAAATACGATTCTCTTTCCACTTCGATTTCCCCTCTTCCCCAGGTATACACTATTTATGATTTTGATTTAGTCGTGTACAAGTATACCAATGGCACGGTTTTATCACTGTTCACTGTATCAATCACTGTCACGAATCATTCACTTTACATTGGTGTACTCGACACTCCTAAACCAGTATCATTCACGCACGATAACGCAATGTCCACTAAACACTAACACGCACTAACACTATGTATATGGCAAATGGGGTAAGATATGTGTATGTATGCCATTAACAAGCCATGTATGTCATGAATCAATAAGCACGTCATCAACTTACAAAACTTGCATAAATTCATATGTTCGGAATTCAACGAAATGATACAAATACGATAATAAGCACACTCTGTCAGCAGTTCATCAAAATTGGTTTCAGTTCAATTGGGTTTCCGGTATTCAAGTTACAGCCGTTTCATTTTAAGTGCTCGGGACAGGAAATTCAGTTTCTGAACTGAACGTCTGTTTCGCGACACGAATTTCACCCGGTTGGGTTCAGAATTAGCGATGCTACAGTTGAATAAAATCTAGGGTTTCTAATAGGGAGTTCAACGCAATAGATGGATTCTCAATCGCGTCTGTACGTCAAAATTTATACACTGCTTAACACTAGTTTGTCACTTCTGAATCTGTTTTGGACTGTTATACGTCCTGCCCTTTTAATTTACAAATTAAATAGCAAACGACGATGAAAAGGAATGAAACCACTTGTGTTATTTAGCAGATTCATCTTTAATAAACTGCAGAGTTCCGCAATATACGAGTTCAGGAAACAAGGTGGCACGCATTACGGGACAGTAAACAGTAACCAGAGTCGCTCTAGACTGCAGTCCAGAGCCGCACTCCGATCCAAATATCGTCACAATTTCAGTAAAGAAACCATTATAAACTTGCATAGGGTTATAGTTCGTCGAGTCTGCTTCGATTTAAGTCCTCGAACGCATCATTTCAGTATGTACATAATTTATGATGATTTTAATAATTTTCAGATACGGGAAATTTCTAGTTTTACAGGTATATTTGGGGGTATTCATTTTAGTCACTAACAGTCGTATTTTCCAGTGAGATTTATACAAGGTATTCATTATCACACGGGCCAGTATAAGAAATCCAATTCCGTCAAATTAGATGAATATTTTCATTGGGATCATATATCGAACAGGTATGTCATATAATTTATCGGAAATTGTAAATTTGCAATTTATACGATTTGAGTTTGTAACACGAATAGATTAGCATGTAGCAAGTAAAATACTTGCCTGGAAACGTTTCATGGATGCACGGCGGCGGCAACGTCACGAACGCGCGACGAACGGCGTGAATCGGTTTGCACGACCTTGGCTTGCGATACGGGTTTGACGTCGGAGCTGCCCGGAGACGTCTTGTGCTTGCTGGAAGCGGAGGGGTGCTCAGTGGTTCTCTGCGAGTGCGCTGGGGTCAATGACGGTCGGCGGCGGTGCTCCGGCGATGGGCAACAGTAGGGGTGCGTGGATGTGTTGTGGTTTTTTGTGTTTTGAAGATAGAAAGAGAGTAATTAAGGGCTCGGGTGTGGACTTTTGGGAGGAGGTGGAGGAGATACTGATGACGAGGAGGGTGTAGGATGGTCGATGATGTGGTGGGGTTCGCCGGCGAAAGGGTGCCGGGTGGCTGTAGTGGCGTGCAGGGATTCTCGGTTGGGTTGAGAGGGCTCGGTGGTAGAGTGAGTTAGGGGCTCTGTTGGTAGAGAGGAGTGAGCGAGGGAGGAGTACGAGGTGGTGGGGTCGTCGGCGGCATTGTCGTCGTCGATGTAGAGATGGAGGCAGTGGGTTTCGTAGTGGGTTGAGAGAGGAGGTTTGAGAGTTGGAGAGTTTGAGAGAGTGAGGAGTAAGGGGAGACGAGGGGAGTAGGTTGAGTAGATCGCGAGGGGACGCGTGAGTCGTGGGGAAACGGCTTGCGACGTGGCCGCGAGAAGCGGATCGGAGAAAGAGCGAGCGGGAAAAGAGATATAGACGTTGGGGAGAAGGAGGTACTGTAGCGGGTCGGGTAGGAGGCGCGGGTGCGGGCTTGGAAGGTGTGGGTTGTGGGGGAAACGGGCTGGCGGGCTTGGGAAAATAAAAGCTTCGCTGAGAAATTATCACTTGGGGATTTGGAGGGCTGAGGTTTGGAGGCTGGGCCGGGGGCTTAAGAATTTTAATGTTAATATTTTATTTTATTTGTTGGGCTGGGTTGTGTATATTAAGGGTTTTAATTGAATTTTAAATTTTGTTTTGGGTTTAGATTCTTAATTGGTTTTGATTAAGCTGAATATTGGAACTTAAGCAACCGATTACCAACAAACTTCACGAGGAAAAATATCAGGAAGCAATCGGGAACTAGGAAAATTTTATAGATGGGAACAGAGATTTACATCATACCCCCCTTACAATAATTTCATCCTCGAAATTTAACAAGGATACAAAGAAACAAAAGTACTAAATAAAGAGATGTGGAAAACGTGCGTGAATATCTTCCTCCCGCTCCCAGGTAGATTCCCCTGGGGAACGACCGCCCCAAGACACTCGGACTAACGGAATGGCCTTGTTCTTTAGCACTTTCTCTCTGCGGTCGAGGATGGTAGTGGGCTGCTCCTCGTATGATAGATCGGTACCCAAAACTAGCTCCGAATAGTCCAGGACATGGCTCTCATCCCGAACATAACGCCGCAACTGTGACACGTAGAAGGTATTGTGCAAACCAGCTAGCGATGGAGGCAAGGCAAGTCGGTAGGCCACCTCTCCTACTCGCTCTAGCACCTCAAAAGGTCCGATAAAATGGGGACTGGGCTTTCCCCGACCTCCGAACCTGATAACTCCACGGGTAGGGGAAATCTTTAAGAACACGTGATCTCCGACTTCGAATTCTAGTGCTCTCCTGCTGGTATCTGCCCAACTCTTCTGTCGATCCTGAGCCGTCTTAATACGCTGCCTGATCATTTGGACCTTGTCGACTGTCTGAACAATGAGCTCTGGGCCCAATAATCTTCGCTCTCCCACATCATCCCAACACACTGGGGATCGACACTTCCGCCCGTAAAGTGCTTCGAAAGGGGCCATCTGAATGCTAGCCTGATAACTGTTGTTATAAGAAAACTCAACTAGATGCAGATGGTCCTCCCAGGAACCCTGAAAGTCCAACATACAGGCTCTCAACATATCCTCGAGCATCTGAATCGTACGCTCGGATTGTCCATCCGTCTGCGGGTGATAAGCTGTGCTGAATTTGAGGCGGGTACCCAAACTCTCCTGTAAGCTCCTCCAAAAGTGCGACACGAATCTGGTGTCCCGATCTGACACAATGCTGACTGGAACACCGTGAAGTCACACTATCTCCTGCATATATCTCTCTGCTAGTGACTCTGTCGACTGTCCCACTCGGAATGGTATGAAGTGTGCAGCTTTTGTGAGGCGATCGACGATAACCCAAATGGCGTTATTGCCCCTAGGGCTCCGTGGTAAGGCCGTCACGAAATCTATGGTAATGTGCTCCCACTTCCATTCTGGTATCGGCAGTGGTTGTAACAATCCCACTGTCCTCTGATGCTCCGCCTTCACCTGCTGGCATACCAGGCACCTGGATACGAACCTCGCAATTTCCCGCTTCATTCCGTTCCACCAAAAGTGCTGTTTTAGATCCCGATACATCTTTGTACCTCCCGGATACACAGAATAAGCCGAACTATGCGCCTCAGCCAGTACTTCTTCTCGAACATCTCCCTTGGGTACGCAGAGTCTGCTCTCGAATCTCAAAGAGCCATCTTCATGTATGATCAAGTCCGTTCTCAGCCCGTCTTCTACTTGCGCTCTGAACTTTTGCAATCGGGGATCATCCGCTTGAGCAGCCTTGATGCGATTCACCAGGGAAGACTGCACCTGTAGTTGCCAAAGTTGACTGAGTGCGCCCGGTGTAACGATTTCAAGCTCGAGTCTCTGAAAGTCCTCAATAATGCTCCTCTGACTGGTCAACATCATGACCGCTGGCTTGCGACTGAGCGCATCTGATACAACATTCACCTTCCCCGGGTGATACTGAAGGTCCAAGTCATAATCTGCCATCAGCTCTAGCCATCGGCGCTGCCTCATGTTTAGTTCCTTCTGAGTGAAGACGTACTTCAGACTTTTATGATCCGTGTACACCTCCACTTTCTCGCCCAATAGATAGTGTCTCCAAATCTTCAACGCAAAGACTACTGCAGCTAACTCCAAGTCATGCGTAGGATAGTTCTTCTCGTGATTTCTCAGTTGTCGAGAGGCGTAAGTAACCACTCGGCCGTGCTGCATCAGAACACAGCCTAATCCCTTCCCTGAGGCATCACTGTGTATCACCAAACCACCGGAATCATCTGGTACTGTAAGAATAGGCGTCGTGGTTAACTTCTGCTTTAGCGTGTCAAATGCCTGAGTGCACTCCTCTGTCCACGCAAACGGTACATCCTTCCGTGTCAGCCTCGTCAATGGTTCAGCGATTCTTGAGAAGTCTTGGACGAATCTCCGATAATAACTCGCCAATCCCAGAAAACTCCTGATCTCGGCCACTGACTTCGGCGTTGGCCAATCTCTGACAGATTCTATCTTTGCCGGGTCCACTGAGATGCCTTCGCCCGAAACAATGTGTCCTAAGAACTGAACCTTGTCGAGCCAAAATTCACACTTGCTTAGTTTCGCATATAGCTTCTCTTCCCGAAGAATTTGTAGAACCGTGCGCAAATGCTCAACATGCTCCTCCCGGGTCTTCGAGTAGACAAGTATGTCGTCGATAAACACAACGACAAACGTGTCCAAGTACTTTGCAAACACCATGTTCATCAAGTCCATGAATATCGATGGGACATTGGTAATACCGAACGGCATCACAAGGAACTCGTAATGTCCGTATCGGGTCCTGAAAGCCGTCTTGCATACATCCTCGGCTGCTACTCTGATTTGGTGATATCCAGAACGGAGATCCAACTTCGAGAATACCTTGTCCCCACTTAGCTGATCGAATAAGTCGTCGATGCGCAGGATTGGGTACTTGTTCTTTATTGTGACCTTGTTCAGCTCCCGATAATCTATACACATTCGCAGCGATCCATCCTTCTTCTTTACTAACAGAACTGGTGCACCCCACGGTGAAGCGCTCGGCCGAATAAATCCCTTCTCCAATAGCTCTGTAATTTGCTTCTTCAACTCCGACAACTCAACTGGTGCCATTCTGTATGGGGCCTTAGATACTGGGGCCGTACCTGGAGTCAAATCGATCGAGAACTCCAAGATGCGAGGGGGTGGTAAACCTGGTAGATCTTCAGGAAATACGTCCAGAAAGTCCCGAACAATCTCTGGGGATGGGCTCTCATCAATCTCCATAGCTGTCAGCTCCTTGGGCTTGGCTATGTACTTGGCTGGCTCCAAAGATTCGCTTCCGCCCTCGAAAATAAACTCCGAGTGATTGGGAATGCGAAAGATCGCATTCCTTGCACGGCAATTGATAACTGCATGGAAGGTACTCATCCAATCCATCCCAAGAATTGCGTCGTAACTGCCTGTCCCGATCAGAAGGAAATTCGCATAGAATTCCCTGCCACACACTACAACCGGACATGATCTACATTCTCGACTAGATATTATAATGCCATTACCCGTATGTATCTCCCAGCCCTTGGTTAGTGGTTCATGTGGTATGGAGTGTGTATCAGCGAAATGCTCAGACAAGAAATAGTGCGATACTCCAGAATCAAATAGTACTCTAGCTGGCAAGGAATGTACGAGTAGAGTACCTGTAACAACGTCTCCTGACGCCTCTGCCTGCTCGGCGGTCAAGGTGAAAGCCCGTCCCTTACCGCGACCTGTAAAGGGTTGCCTCTGCTCCTGTGGCCTCTGCTACGGTGGTCCAGAACCTCCCTGTATCTCTGCTCGCTCAAGGCAACCGCTAATCCTGTGCTGACTATATCCGCAAATCAAGCATTGTCCCTTGGCGCGGCGACAGTCCTTCTGGGTATGCCCATCTCTACCGCAATAGCCGCAAACTACGTTCCGTCTCTGGGGGCGATGCTGTGGCACGAACGGGCGCTTCATTTATGCCGTTCCAGGCCTGTGAACCGGTATGGCTCCTCGAGAAGGTGTACGGGTACGTGCTGGAACGACTGGGGGTTTCCTGAACTTGTTGATCAATTGCTCCTGAACTCTCGCCGCGTTGAGTACCTGTGCGAAAGTCTGCATCTCCAGTGATGTAATCAACTGCTGCAACTCGAAATCAAGCCCCTGCAAGAAGCGTCTGGCCCTGGTGGCCTCTGAGGCGACCATGTATGGAGCAAAACGGCTCAGACGGTTGAACTCTGCCGCATATACGTCCACTGGACGTCCATTCTGTTTCAATAAAATAAATCTTTCCTCCATCTCTGCCTTGGCGGTGGAAGGGAAATAATGATCTAGGAAGCACTCTTTGAATTTGCCCCACTTAATCGGCTTGCCCAGCCTGCTTTCTTCCACTGACCACCATGTACGGGCTTCATCTTCCAATTGGATCTTTATCACGTCCACCCTATCTTCATCTAGTACCCTGGTGGCCGTCAGTAAGTTCTCCATGTTCACTAACCATTGCTCGGCCTCGAGGGGTTCAGCTAGCCCTGTGAACGCAGCTGGATGCAACCTCCGAAAGTCTGATACGGTACCAATCCTAGCAGGGTAAGCTGATGGAGTAGGGCCCTCGGGGCGGTAATGAGTGCGGAGGGTCCTCCTGCAGCGGTAATCGCCCTGAGTCCCTCAGCGAGTAAGTCTGTCTTCCTCTCCTGAGCTTCCGCGAGAGAGGTCAGTGCACTAAGTATTCTTTCCGTGCGGTCCTGAGAACTGGAGTCCGAAGAGGGGTCATTCGGGGACGTCATATCGCTTGAAGATTCAAAAGGATGAGATCAGATTCAAGGATGAAAATCAGGAATAGTGAAACAAAAATAATGTAATACCGTATAGTTAATGTTATCCCCTGTTACTAAACAAGGCTCTGATACCAACAAAACCATGTCACGCCCCGCTTCCCAAAATACGGAAAACGAGGGATGACAAGGCCAGCCATGCTCCTACGGTCAAGGAATAATCCTGCTGTAGTCACACTTCGGCTTCTAGCATTACATAGTAATCAGTAAGCAAAGCACAGCAGTAAAAGAATTCCATCACTAAATTATTACATTAAAATCCATTGTTCACAAATTACAAATAAACATGAAGAGTTACTAACCAAGTTCAATTACACGACCTCTTTTATGGAAAGCAGGAAAGAAAGAAAAGCACTCCAAACTAGATCTCCGTCGGCTCGAAAGGTAAATCCGTCTCCTGCGCTAGTTCTTCCACGGGATCTGAGCATGCATACTCAGGTCGTCAGAGCGACACAATAGCAATTTATACAATAATGATATGAAACAGGTAATTACGGTGATAACAGTGAAAGTACAATGCGTGTAATCACTATGTCACTATATGATGCAAAGTATGATCTGTGTCCCTATCAGTCTTTAGGTCATATTTGAAATCGTATAGTGGAAAGGAGGATCATGTTTAACAGGAGTCTCGTACATACCCGAGACAACGGCCCACATGCCCGGGACATAACCCTGTCAGCCGGATCGCTAGATCCTACCTAATATATATATCACTGCTCGAATGATCATCCTCTAAAACACGGTCCCGCTAAATACGATTCTCTTTCCACTTCGATTTCCCCTTTTCCCCAGGTATACACTATTTATGATTTTGATTTAGTCGTGTACAAGTATACCAATGGCACGGTTTTATCACTGTTCACTGTATCAATCACTGTCACGAATCATTCACTTTACATTGGTGTACTCGACACTCGTAAACCAATATCATTCACGCACGAGAATGCAATGTCCACTGAACACTAACACGCACTAACATTATGTATATGGCAAATGGGGTAAGATATGTGTATGTATGCCATTAACGAGCCATGTATGTCATGAATCAATAGGCACGTCATCAACTTACAAAAATTGCATAAATTCATATGTTCGGAATTCAATGAAATGATACAAATACGATAATAAGCACACTCTATCATCAGTTCATCAAAATTGGTTTCAGTTCGATTGGGTTTCCGATATTCAAGTTACAGCCGTTTCATTTTAAGTGCACACGACAGGAAATTCAGTTTCTGAACTGAATGTCTGTTTCGCGACACGAATTCCCAGTTGGGTTCAGAATTTAGCGACGCTACAGTTGAATAAAATCTAGGGTTTCCAATAGGGCGTTCAACGCAACAGACGGATTCTCAATCGCGACTGTACATCGAAAGTTATACACTGTTTAACACTAGTTTGTCACTTCTGAATTTGTTTTGGACTGTTATACGTCCTGCCCTTTTAATTTACAAATTAAATAGCAAACGACGATGAAACGGAATGAAACCACTTGTGTTATTTAGCTAACAGATTCACCTTTAATAAACTGTAGAGTTCCGCAACATACGAGTTCAGGAAACAAGGTGGCACGCATTACGGGACAGTAAACAGTAACCAGAGTCGCTCTGGACTGCAGTCCAGAGCCGCACTCCGATCCAAATATCGTCACAATTTCAGTACAGAAACCATTAGAAACTTGCATAGGGTTATAGTTCGTCGAGTCGGCTTCGATTTAAGCCCTCGAACGCATCATTTCAGTATGTACATAATTTATGGTGATTTTAACAATTTTCAGATACGGTAAATTTCTAGTTTTACAGGTATATTTGGGGGTATTCATTTTAGTCACTAACAGTCGTATTTTCAGTGAGATTTATACAAGGTATTCATTATCACACGGGCCAGTATAGGAAATCCAATTCCGTCAAATTAGATGAATATTTTCATTGGGATCATGCATCGAACAGGTATGTCATATAATTTATCGGAAATTGTAAATTTGCAATTTATACGATTTGAGTTTGTAACACGAATAGATTAGCATATAGCAAGTAAAATACTTCCCTGGAAACATTTCGTGGATGCACGCCGGCGGCAACGTCACGAACGCGCGATGAACGGCGTGAATCGGTTTGCACGACCTTGGCTCGCGATACGGGTTTGACGTCGGAGCTGCCCGGAGACGTCTTGTGCTTGCTGGAAGCGGAGGGGTGCTCAGTGGTTCTCTGCGAGTGCGCTGGGGTCGACGACGGTCGGCTGCGGTGCTCCGGCGATGGGCAACAGTGGGGGTGCGTGGATGTGTTGTGGTTTTTTGTGTTTTGAAGATAGAGAGAGAGTAGGTAGGGGCTCGGGTGTGGACTTTTGGGAGGAGGTGGAGGAGATACTGATGACGAGGAGGGTGTAGGATGGTCGACGATGTGGTGGGGTTCGCCGGCGAGAGGGTGTCGGGTGGCTGTGGTGGCGTGCAGGGATTCTCGGTTGGGTTGAGAGGGCTCGGTGGTGGAGTGAGTCAGGGGCTCTGTTGGTGGAGAGGAGTGAGCGAAGGAGGAGTACGAGGTGGTGGGGTCGTCGGCGGCGTTGTCGTTGTTGATGTAGAGATAGAGGCAGTGGGTTTCATAGTGGGTTGAGAGAAGAGGTTTGAGAGTTGGAGAGTTTGTCACGCCCCGCTTCCCAGAGTACGCTAAATTGGGCACGTGACATAGCCAACCATGCTACCTGTGGGTAGGAAGTATCCATCCACGGTCACATTACAGTTGTTGAGATATCAAGAACAAATGTAACTATCTAAATACATGCCCATAAGCCAAGATAACATGAGTCAAGAATAATAAAAGTGCGGAAGCAAAAGATCCAATACAAAATAACTAGAATGTATGTCCCATAATACGAGCTCATATCAGGAATAAAATGCAGAAAATAAAGGAACTAACTACTGTTGACACCTCACAGCTCAGCCTGCTGGCTGAAGTACTCCTGCTCGGACTGCGGTAAAGTTACGGAATCTGGGCCATGCAAAACCCAGACGTCAGCGCGTCATGTCATCAATAGATAAAATATGAACGGAGTAACAGGCAATGCAAGTATAAACATGAATGAAAAGTAGGGGTAACAGTAATATAAATCAGGCAGTGCAGGGTAGTGTGCAGTGAGTGAACTAAACTGTTCCATTGGGTTTTCTACTCTAAAGTCTTTGAAATCAATTTGATGAATCATCGATGTAACTCAATAGTATCCCGTGCATGCCCGAGACCACGGTCTACAGACTCTCGGGCTGAAACCGAGACGTGCCGCTAGGCACTAATAGGAAAGGAGTACAGACCAACGATGTCAGCAGCATCGTCACGGGCGGGCCTAACCTCTAAAACTGATCAGTATAAGCGAGCAACTGTCGAGTTACAAGTTAGTATTTCATCATTGATTTCCCCATGCCCCCAAGTTATATATGTCAAGTCAGGTATTCCGTAATCAAGAACTAATGCCAACACAGGATCAGGTAAGGGCAGGTTTGTCTGGATAGACAACAGGAACGGTCCGTGAGGACTACATGTCAAGTTTGTTGGAATTAGATACAAGATCAGGTAACGGGTCAATCCATGGTACAACAGGTCAGGTCAAGTAGTGTACGGTACCATGTCGGGTCAATCGATATATGGGTAGCAAGTCAAGCCAGGGTATAAAAGATAACATGTGGGTACTCATAAACAACTAGCATAATCATGGCTAACATAAACTAGGTTATAAATGAACAAGCATGAGTACTATCAGAGCAATTAAACCAGATCAGGTAAGATGATAAGCGGTTAAGTACATATTACATGATATCGATGCACAGTTATCATTTTGTGTTAAGGGATAGTTGCACATTACATACTACCGTATAACAATATGGATATTAGAATCAGGTTAAAATGTTCTATTAATCTAAAGATGCGATGGGCTTTAAATCAGGTTATAAATACGCGAACAGTCGTCCGACAGGTATACGGTATAAAGGGGTACTATGGGCTACGCATATAAATATTAAAAGATTTAAATATGAACAAGGGTACTATGTATACTAGAACTAGATGCAACCTGATATGTTCGGGTTATGAATTTAAAATGATATAACAAGACTTTAAATGGAACTCATGGTATTAAATGTAAAATACAGGTTTACTGTGCACTCACATGGGGATATAATAATTCAAATAGCATATATTAATTTTTAATAGCATGTAGCAAGTTTCTCTTGCCTCGACGGGTTGCGGAGCGGAAAACGAAACGTTACGCGTCGGCGGGAAAAATCGCGACGTGCGCACGGTTCACGGGAAGAGTCCAAACGACGAACAGTGCGATCCCATGGATCAGGGTTCCTCGCTGGATCGTCAAGAAACGTCGCCGGCACGGTCGGATTCCGGCCAAACACAACAACAGTGAACATTTAAAGGATACAAGAATGCATGAAGAAAAGAAGAGAAGAATAAGAAGAAAGAAGAGAAGGAGGATGGAGAAGAGGAAGCTTACATTGATCTATAGAGGGGTCGTGAACGTCGCCTGCATTGACGGAGCTCCGGCGAACGATCTGCAGAGAACCCGGCGGTTAACAGAAAAAGAAATTTAATACAAGGAAGAAGAGAGAAAGAGGAGGAAGGAAAGAAGGAAAAAGAGGAGAGAGGGTGTAGTGCTCACGATGGTGTAGGATGATCTGGGGTCACGGGTGAGATCGGCGGCGATCGACTCCGGCGAAGAGCGTTGGTGGTTAGGGTTTGGATTGGCTGGCGTCGACTGGGTGAAGTGCAGGGTATGTACAGGTGGGTTTCTGGCGCGTTGAGGGAGATGAGAAGGTGGTGAAGGAGAAGGGGTGAGGGCTCTGATGACGGAGGAGGAGGTAGCAATGAGGGTATTAGGGTTTTGAGTTGATGATTTGTTGAAGAAGGAAGCTCGGGGGTTTTCTTTTATGAAGGCGAGACGGCTAAGGGAGGTGACGCGACTCCACAAGCGATGACCACAATCGAGAAGCCAACAGTAAATGCGAGAGCTGAGAGAAAGGCGCGAGAGGAGAGAGAAAGGGGAGAGAGAGAGAGAAAGCTCGTGGGGGAGGAGAGAGAAGGAGGAAGGGAAAGAGAGAGAAGGCTCATGGGGCCCAGGCGCAAGAGAGGGGAAGCTTCTGATTGGCTGACGAATTAAGGATTGGTTGGGAAAAGATTTATAATTGGTTAGGGAAAGAGAATTAGTTTAGGAAAAATATAAAAGGATTTTCCTTATAGTTTTAAGAATAATGTGCCGGCTATAAAGATATGTTAAATGGATTTAAGAGATTAAAGAATAATTAGATTCTTAAATCTAAAATTTAAATAGTTGAATTTTAGCGGAATACAAAACGTTTCAGAAATGCGCCCAGGTTGGGTCCAAAATTTTGAATTTGAAATATAGAAATTATTGATAGGTTCCAAAAATTAAAATGAAAGATTTTATAATTAAAAGGCATACCCCAAAAACGGACATACGTACGTGCGCGTAGCCGTCCAAACATGTCTGTTTCACTGAACGGGACGAGAACACGATGCAAGGGCGCTACCACAGGATTAGGGGTGCCAAGCAGGCCATGTCAAGCATTTTAAATTATTTTTAAATGACTTAAATTGTTATATGCAGAAATATGAAATGTTAGTGTAAGCTATAACTAGTGACAGTCAAAGCAGTATAAATGAAATAAATACCACACACCGCAAATACGGTAACAGAATTTGTAAAAATGGACTCGGTTGTTACATTATACCCAACTACAAAAGAATTTCGTCCTCGAAATTCCATGAATACAAAGGATAGACGAGAATCAAACTACAAGAAAGGATGAGGAAACTTCTGCCGGATTTCATCTTCTCGTTCCTAAGTGGACTCTCCATGTGAGCGATTACCCCAAGAAACAAGTACAAGAGGGATAATCTTGTACTTAAGAACCTTTTCCCTTCGATCCACAATTTCAACCGGTCGCTCCTCAAAAGTCAAGTCTTCTCGTACCGTCAGCTCCGAATGATCCAACACATGTGTTTCATCTCGAACATACTTACGGAGTTGAGATACGTGGAACACATCGTGCACATTCGCCAAGGATTGCGATAACGCCAAACGATACGCTATTTCACCAACACGCTCCAAGATCTTAAAGGGTCCAACGAATCGAGGACTGAGCTTTCCTCGACTTCCAAAACGAATCACCCCTCTAGTCGGCGATATCTTCAAGAATATCAAATCACCCACGGCGAACTCTAGAGGTCTTCTCGACGTATCTGCCTAACTCTTCTGTCTGTCTTGAGCTTCTTTCATATGATTCCGAATAGCGTTAATCTTCTCAACTGTCTGCACAACCAGATCCGGTCCCAACAATCTTCGTTCACCGACATCGTCCCAACAAACAGGTGAACGGCATTTGCGACCATACAAAGCTTTAAATGGAGCCATCTGAATCGTTACCTGAAAACTGTTGTTGTAAGAAAACTCCGCCAAATGTAGATAATCCTCCCAAGAACCCTTGAAGTCCAACATGCATGCTCTCAACATATCTTCAAGAGTTGGATCGTTCTCTCCGACTGACCATCAGTTTGAGGATGATAAGCTGTGCTAAACTTCAATCGAGTCCCCAAACTTTCCTGTAAACTCCTCCAGAAGTGTGATAAGAACCGAGTGTCCCGATCGGACACGATGCTCACCGGTACTCCATGCAATCTTACAATCTCCTGCATGTACCGCTCCGCCAAAGTTTCTGTTGATTGACCAACCCGAAAAAGAATAAAATGAGCTGCCTTGGTCAAATGATCAACAATCACCCATACTGCATTGTTGCCCTTTGGACTCCGCGGTAAACCTGTCACGAAATCCATGGTTATATGTTCCCACTTCCACTGAGGAATCGGAAGTGGTTGCAACAAACCAGCAACCCTTTGATGTTCAGCCTTAACTTGCTGACACACCAAGCACCTTGCCACAAAGCGAGCGATCTCCCGCTTCATGCCTTCCCACCAGAAATGCTGTCGTAAGTCTCGGTACATCTTCGTACCTCCTGGATGTACGGAATAAGCTGAATTGTGTGCCTCCTTCAAAAGCTCTTCACGAACATCTCCCTTTGGCACACACAAACGGCTACCATACCTCAATGAACCATCTTCGTGGATCAATAAATCTGTTCGTAGTCCGGCTTCAACCTGTTCTTGAAACTTTTGCAATCTAGGATCCTGCGATTGCGCTGCTTTAATATTCTCGATCAACGACGAATGTACTTGCAGCTG
Organism: Agapanthus africanus; assembly: GCA_030015575.1. Taxonomy (NCBI): domain Eukaryota; kingdom Viridiplantae; phylum Streptophyta; class Magnoliopsida; order Asparagales; family Amaryllidaceae; genus Agapanthus; species Agapanthus africanus. The sequence continues at coordinate 95,119,688 of JASDDO010000014.1, forward strand.
CATCAACTGTCCCGAAGAATGTGGTAGCACAACTTCCAAATCAAATCTTCGAAAGTCTTCAACGAGTTCTTTCTGCGTAGTCAACAACTGAATTGCCGGTAATCGACTGAGCGCATCCGGCACAACATTAACCTTCCCCGGATGGTACTGAAGATCAAGATCATAATCAGCCATCAGCTCTAACCATCTACGCTGCCTCATATTAAGCTCCTTCTGTGTGAACACATACTTCAAACTCTTATGATCCGTGAAAACTTCGACCCTTTCGCCCAAAAGTTAGTGTCTCTAAATCTTCAAAGCGAAAATCACAGCCGCAAGCTCCAAGTCGTGAGTTGGGTAATTCTTTTCATGGGTCTTCAACTGTCTTGACGCGTACGCTACAACCTTCCCATGCTGCATCAAAACACAGCCCAATACTTTCTCAGATGCGTCGCTGTGAATCACCAATCCTCCGGAATTGTCTGGCACGGTCAGAATAGGGGCGGTAATCAATTTCTGCTTCAACGTCTCAAAAGCTGACGCACATCTATCCGTCTACACAAAAGGTACCTCCTTGCGCGTAAGCTTGGTCAACGGCTCCGCCAGACGAGCAAAGTTCTCCACAAATCTTCTGTAATACCCGGCGAGTCCAAGAAAACTTCTTATCTCCGCAACATTTTTTGAAATCGGCCAATCACGAACTGCTGCAATCTTTTCGGGATCGACAGCGATTCCATCGCCAGACACAACATGCCCCAAAAACTTTACTTCTTCCAGCCAAAACTCGCACTTTCTCATCTTCGCAAATAACTTCTCCTGTCTCAACGTCTGCAGTGCGATCTTCAAATGTTCTGCATGCTCTTCAAAACTCTTCGAATAGACCAGAATATTGTCAATGAACACCACAATAAACTGATCCAAGAATGGTGAAAAGATTCGGTTCATCAAGTCCATGAATATCGCTGGTGCATTCGTTACTCCGAAGGGCATCACTCAGTACTCGTAATGTCCATACCGAGTTCGGAACGCCGCCTTGCAAATATCTTCTGCTTTCACTCAGACCTGATGATATCCGGATCGCAAATCCAGCTTCGAAAATATCCTCGCGCCACTAAGCTGCTCAAAAAGTTCGCCAATGCGAGGGATCAGGTACTTGTTCTTAATAGTCACCCGGTTTAATTCTCGATAGTCGATACACATCCTTCTTGTGCCAGCTTTCTTCTTAACTAGAAGAAATGGAGCTCCCCAAGGCGAGTTACTGCTTCGAATCCAACCCTTCTCCAGCAGTTCAGCAACCTGTTTCTTGATGTCTGCCAACTCCACTGGTGCCATTGGATAATACGCTTTAGATACTGGCGCTGCACCAGGAATAAGATCAATTGCGAACTCCATGTCTCGCTTCGGCGGTAATCCCGATATATCCTCAAACACGTCCATAAAATCGCGAACAACAGCTGGCTCTTCACTTTCATCAACCTCCATTGATGCAAGAATATTAGTTGTCGGCCTAGCCCTAAACTCGACTGGCCCGACAGAACTGCTTCCTCCAGTGAAGGTAAACTCGGGGTGTCCAGGAATCTGGAAAATTACTTTCTTTGCTCTACAATCAATGTGAGCGTGGAAAGTGCCAAGAAAATCCATTCCCAAGACGACTTCGTAGCTGCCCGTATCAATCACCAAGAAATCTGCAAAAAGCTCCCGTCCGCACACAACAACTGCACAATCTTTACATTCCCTACTAGATATGATTTTCCCATTCCCAGTGTGTATATCCCAGAAACTAGACAGGGTCGTGCAGGTAATCGGGTGTGTAGCTATAAACTTGGACGACATAAAACAATGGGATGCACCAGAATCAAATAATGCTAATGCGGGAAAACCATAAACGAGTAGAATACCTGAAACAACTTCTCCTGACACCTTAGCTTCCTCAGCCGTCAAGGAAAAAGCTTGTGTCTGACTAGCTCTCCGAAATAACTGCTCCTGATCTGGAAACTGCTCTTGCGGTGGCTCCCGAGTATCCTCCTTCAACCTTAGCCTTGACGGACAATTATCAATGGTGTGATCCACTGATCCACAAATCAGACAAAGTCCAAGCCTCTTACGACAATCTCTTCGATAATGACCCGGTCGTTGGCAGAAGTCGCACAACATCCTTCCCTTTTTCTTGGATAACACTGGCCTCCGGACATTCTCTTCCTTATGAAGTTTCGACGGACAAACATGGATAGTGCGGTCCGCCGATCCACAAACCAAACAGAGTCCCCGTTTTCTTCGGCAATCTCTTTGCACATGTCCGTGTGCATGGCAGTAGCCACAAATCACGCTCCTCTTCCGATCAACCACACTCGTTTTCTTCATTGGTGCTACGCAGCGTCTGTTCACCGGAACACTTCTACGTACAGACGTTTGGTTTAGTGCAAACGCCGGTTTCAGCTCGGTCTGCTGCTTGTGGTCCTCAAGCAAGTCACGAATTACTCCAAGCAAATTAGCGTCATCCATACACCTCTGGTACGGTTGTAGATTCCTGGTTTCCATGGTACTGCAACCAAACACCAAAGAGTATTAGTACGATAACAGATTCACAGATAGATCAAGGATATGAGTCAAGGCTAGAACTCCAAGTTACTTAAATAGAGTACCGCATTGTAACTATGCCGCGGTATCATAGCTACAATTACATAACTCCACCCAAGTCGCCTAAGTCCTAGAGATAACAAGGAATCAGGTTTTCGAGTTGATATGCAAAGGAAGTTTGCACATCATAAAAGATATAATCAGGGAGAACCTGATTCAAGAACGGTAAAATGGCAAGGTGGCAGGATATGTTTCCTAAACACGGGTATTCTGATTAGTGTATTGAGTACAATACCCAACTACAAAAGAATCAACCCGACTATCCTATGGCTCTGATACAAAAAGAACCATGTCACGCCCCGCTTCCCAGAGTATGCTAAATTGGGCACGTGACATAGCCAACCATGCTACGTGTGGGTAGGAAGTATCCATCCACAGTCACATTACGGTTGTTGAGATATCAAGAACAAATGTAACTATCTAAATACATGTCCATAAACCAAGATAACATGAGTCAAGAATAATAAAAGTGCGGAAGCAAAAGATCCAATACAAAATAACTGGAATATATGTCCCATAATACGGGCTCACATCAGGAATAAAATGCAGAAAATAAAGGAACTAACTACTGTTGACACCTCACAGCTCAGCCTGCTGGCTGAAGTACTCCTGCTCGGACTGCGGAAAAGGTACGGAATCTGGGCCATGCAAAACCCAGATGTCAGCGCGTCATGTCATCAATAGATAAAATATGAACAGAGTAACAGTCAATGCAAGTATAAACATGAATGAAAAGCAGGGGTAACAGTAATATAAATCAGGCAGTGCAGGGTAGTGTGCAGTGAGTGAACTAAACTGTTCTATTAGGTTTTCTACTCTAAAGTCTTTGAAATCAATTTGATGAACCATCAATGTAACTCAATAGTATCCCGTGCATGCCCGGGACCACGGTCTACAGACTCTCGGGCTAAAACCGAGACGTGCCGCTAGGCACTAATAGGAAAGGAGTACAGACCAACGATGTCAGCAGCATCGTCACGAGGCGGGCCTAGCCTCTAAAACTGATCAGTATAAGCGAGCAACTGTCAAGTTACAAGTCAGTATTTCATCATTGATTTCCCCATGCCCCCAAGTTATATGTGTCAAGTCAGGTATTCCGTAATCAAGAACTAATGCCAACACATGATCAGATAAGGGCAGGTTTGTCTGGATAGACAACAAGGACGGTCCGTGAGGACTACATGTCAGGTTTGTTGGCATTAGATACAAGATCAGGTAACGGGTCAATTCATGGTACAACAGGTCAAGTCAAGTAGTGTACGGTACCATGTCGGGTCAATCGATATATGGGTAGCAAGTCAGGCCAGGGTGTAAAAGATAACATGTGGGTACTCATAAACAACTAGCATAATCATGACTAACATAAACAAGGTTATAAATGAACAAGCATGAGTATTATCAGAGTAATTAAACTAGATCAGGTAAGATGATAAGCGGTTAAGTACATATTACATGATATCGATGCACAGTTATCATTTTGTGTTAAGGGATAATTGCACATTACATACTACCGTATAACAATATGGATATTAGAATCAGGTTAAAATGTTCTATTAATCTAAAGATGCGATGGCCTTTAAATCAGGTTATAAATACGCGAACAGTCGTCCAACAGGTATACGGTATAAAGGGGTACTATGGGCTACGCATATAAATGTTAAAAGATTAAATATGAACAAGGGTACTATGTATACTAGAACTAGATGCAGCCTGATATGTTCGGGTTATGAATTTAAAATGATATAACGGGACTTTAAATGGAACTCATGGTATTAAATGTAAAATACAGGTTTACTGTGCACTCACATGGGGATATAATAATTCAAATAGCATATATTAATTTTTAATAGCATGTAGCAAGTTTCTCTTGCCTCGACGGGTTGCGGAGCGGAAAACGAAACGTTACGCGTCGGCGGGAAAAATCGCGACGTGCGCACGGTTCACGGGAAGAGTCCAAACGACGAACAGTGCGATCCCATGGATCAGGGTTCCTCGCTGGATCGTCAAGAAACGTCGCCGGCACGGTCGGATTCCGGCCAAACACAACAACAGTGAACATTTAAAGGATACAAGAATGCATGAAGAAAAGAAGAGAAGAATAAGAAGAAAGAAGAGAAGGAGGATGGAGAAGAGGAAGCTTACATTGATCTGTAGAGGGGTCGTGAACGTCGCCTGCGTTGACGGAGCTCCGGCGAACGATCTGCAGAGAACCCGGCGGTTAACAGAAAAAGAAATTTAATACAAGGAAGAAGAGAGAAAGAGGAGGAAGGAAAGAAGGAAAAAGAGGAGAGAGGGTGTAATGCTCACGATGGTGTAGGATGATCTGGGGTCACGGGTGAGATCGGCGGCGATCGACTCTGGCGAAGAGCGTTGGTGGTTAGGGTTTGGATTGGCTGGCGTCGACTGGGTGAAGTGCAGGGTATGTACAGGTGGGTTTCTGGCGCGTTGAGGGAGATGAGAAGGTGGTGAAGGAGAAGGGGTGAGGGCTCTGATGACGGAGGAGGAGGAAGCAATGAGGGTATTAGGGTTTTGAGTTGAGGATTTGTTGAAGAAGGAAGCTCAGGGGGTTTTCTTTTATGAAGGCGAGACGGCTAAGGGAGATGACGCGACTCCACAAGCGGTGACCACAATCGAGAAGCCAACAGTAAATGCGAGAGCTGAGAGAAAGGCGTGAGAGGAGAGAGAAAGGGGAGAGAGAGAGAGAAAAAGCTCGTGAGGGAGGAGAGAGAAGGAGGAAGGGAAAGAGAGAGAAGGCTCGTGGGGCCCAGGCGCAAGAGAGGGGAAGCTTCTGATTGGTTGACGAATTAAGGATTGGTTGGGAAAAGATTTATAATTGGTTGGGGAAAGAGAATTAGTTTAGGAAAAATATAAAAGGATTTTCCTTATAGTTTTAAGAATAATGTGCCGGCTGTAAAGATATGTTAAATGGATTTAAGAGATTAAAGAATAATTAGATTCTTAAATCTAAAATTCAAATAGTTGAATTTTAGCGGAATACAAAACATTTCAGAAATGCGCCCAGGTTGGGTCCAAAATTTTGAATTTGAAATATAGAAATTATTGATAGGTTCCAAAAATTAAAATGAAAGATTTTATAATTAAAAGGCATACCCCAAAAACGGACGCACGTACGTGCGCGTAGCCGTCCAAACACGTCTGTTTCACTGAACGGGACGAGAACATGATGCAAGGGCGCTACCACAGGGTTAGGGGTGCTAAGCAGGCCATGTCAAGCATTTTAAATTATTTTTAAATGACTTAAATTGTTATATGCAGAAATATGAAATGTTAGTGTAAGCTATAACTAGTGACAGTCAAAGCAGTATAAATGAAATAAATACCACACACCGCAAATACGGTAACAGAATTTGTAAAACTGGACTCGGTTGTTACAGAGTTTGAAAGAGTGAGGAGTAAGGGAAGACGAGGGGAGTAGGTTGAGTAGATCGCGAGGGGACACGCGAGTCGTGGGGAAACGGCTTGCGACGTGGCCGCGAGAAGCGGATCGGAGAAAGAGCGAGCGGGAAAAGAGATATAGACGTTGGGGAGAAGGAGGTACTGTAGCGGGTCGGGTAGGAGGCACGGGTGCGGGCTTGGAAGGTGTGGGCTGTGGGGGAAATGGGCTGGCGGGCTTGGGAAAATAAAAGCTTGGCTGAGAAATTATCACTTGGGGATTTGGAGGGCTGAGATTTGGAGGTTGGGCCGGGGGCTTAAGAATTTTAATGTTAATATTTTATTTTACTTATTGGGCTGGGTTGTGTATATTAAGGGTTTTAATTGAATTTTAAATTTTGTTTTGGGTTTAGATTCTTAATTGGTTTTGATTAAGCTGATTATTGGAACTTAAGCAACCGATTACCAACAAACTTCATGAGGAAAAATATCAGGAAGCAATCGAGAACTAGGAAAATTTTATAGATGGGAACGGGGATTTACAAAATGTCAACTCGGTAACGATATGCTCTACGGTAACAACATCTCGTGGAGCCCCTGAACGTCGAGCCTCGTATCGGGCACTCATATCAAGAACTTCAACTTCATTCTTCTCATAAAATGATATGACCCTATGAAAGAAGCCATCCCAATCCATTTCTCTTAATATTTGGAATGAGAGCCTTCGAACACGAGTTTCATAGCCTTCAATATATCTTGAGATTGATTTTGCAAGCATTGACAAATAACATCGGTAATTCCCAAGACTATTTTGATAAGATGTAAGATAAAAATGAATTCAAATGATCACATTTTTTTTAGAAGTGGCTTCAGCATCATCTCCACATTGAGCAAATATAGATCCATTTTTTTTTACAACCGAGCACTTCTGGCTTGTCCAAAGGGTCCCACAACACACACGCGGCCCTTATGGAATAAATACTCAGCCATGCACGCCCGGGATCAAACCTGGACGTGCACATTTAATTAAAGAAAGAAATGAGGGAAGGGGGAAATACCCTGCGCGTGTGGGGGCTCGAACACGAGACCTCCCACACACCATACGTCCATACTACAACCAACTGGTCCATGAGATGTGGGTGCGGATATAGATCCATAACCACTAATATCAAGCAAAACCGAGCAAGTTGACATTGTTATTGAAAAGGTTGTTATTGAAAAGGAATATTGTTGCGAGGCAATCCTTCATGAAGATGCCAATGCCAATTTGTTCGGAGGTAGTGATGACAATTAGCTGTGCATTATTCTTGTTGGAAATGAGTTGCCTGGGCCCATTATATATCTGAGCGTTTCATCGCTGGGATTGAGGAAGACAAGGTGGTACGTTGCTGGTGATTTTGAGTCCATGAGTTCTATTATAACGTTTTTTTATAGTTGTAGCATATATATAATGCTATATGACTTCTCTTTTGTTACTTGTTTCAATGTTGGATGGCTGCGGTTTGACAAAAGTAGTGTAGTTGAGATGAGAGATGGACTTGGCGCTCCGATACCAATTTTGTCACGACCCGAAATTTGGCACGTGGCGGCACTTAATCCACGTAACGTCTACGGGCGTAACGCAATTCAAGTAAGCCGAAAACCCAGCAATCTAAACCATCAAAAATAATAAGTGATAAGAAGATTGTTAAAACTTTTGAAAATCTCAAGTACAAATTATTTAAAGTCCAAATTTACTTTCTTTAAAAATTTGGCAGCGTCTCCTTTGTAAAAACTAGCCCCAAAATGGGTACAACATAAAATATAAGTAAAGCGTCCCTAAACGGGAGCAAACCACGCCTAAAGGAGGAAACAACTACCACAAGAAGATATACGACGCCGTAGCGAAGAAATAGACGATATAAATTGAAAACAACATAAAAGAAAAGGCTGCATAAAAGGCCGACTCACACGAGTACGACACCCAAGTCACAAAATAATACACAATATCATCCTCACATCTCGTCTCTGAGTCAATACATGAAAATAGTAGATGGATAGTACTAGATATAATGAGATACACAATGAGCATCATCGGATAACCGCAAAACCCACCTATAGAAAAACTGCTCACAGTCAGCCGTAACGGTATCCGCTGCAAAAGATGACACGTTAAGAAGAAGCCCTGCCGCGACTGCTCTGAGGGACAACCTGCAAAACTACTGTGGCACAACGGAGGTGAGTTTCCAACTCGTGAATAGTAAATAACATATGCAGGTAATCGCAGGTATGCACGTACTGCAATAATCTATCGCATGCAAGCTAATAGTATAATATGGCAATATGTATATGCAACAGTCATTAAAGGTACTCTATCAGGTACTATTAATACATGAAGCAATGCATATCAATAAATGCTGAGTATGGGATAAAACATATCATCAACACGGAATCCTCATCGTGGAGAAACTAGTGTCCATCAACGACACTCCAAATCCCAATATCTTAGGTACCGCATCCTCAGATCGGGCCTCATATACTGTAAGTCTCATGAAACCTGAGTGTCCAACATCGACACTCGAAAGCGTCATGAAAACTAATGTCCAGCATCGACACATAAATACTCATATCATGGTTCCGTCTGAGGGATCGGCCCACGGGCTCCGGAAGAACGGTCGGTTCATGTCCATCTCTCAGGCGCCATCACCAAGACCGGCCCTGATGTCCGTACATCTCATGGAACCTGAGTGTCCACATCAACACTCGCAATCCACATAGCATGTCTGTACATAACTCCAGTCGGTATTCCCCAGATATCCGCCGGGTCCAAATACTGTCACCAGTAAGGTAGTACTCTCCTGCCTCGGGCTCAACGCCATCATCTGCGATCTTCTTGCCCCGGGGTACTTCCGGGTCCCACCATGTACCCGCACACGGCCTCATCCAACTCCTCGCATCGGGTATCTAATACAAATCTCAGAATCGAGAAATCTCATGGTGGACGCATCGAAATATCATATCAAGAGAAACCGGGTTTTTCAAATAATGCATAATTTCATGAAATACCACGATCCTCAAATCCAGAAAATATCAATGAAATCCATATCTCAATGCGTAAATCCATGAAATATAATATATGCAACATAAAACAGTAATATGAGCATAACAAAGGAAAACCGCTATTTAAATGCATCAAGTTATTAAATATATCATGCGGTCCCAAATTTCTCCGAAATCAAATGTAACATCATATACAGGTGAACATGTAGCTATAGCAAGATATATGGGTGTACATGTAAGTATGTATGCATGATGTACATATAGCTATAGCAAGATATGGGTATATATCTATCAGTAATGATGTAATACCATATAGGTATATGTGTAAACATGTAGGTATAGCAAGGCATATGTGTAAGCACGTAAGTATACATGTATGATATATTTCATATGCATAATGGAATCAGAATCAATGTCTCAATATCTCTAACCAATACAATATCACATATGTATAGGTGTTGTGCGTGTCATGGCAATTACCGACGGTGTGTGTGTAGCATACAATTAGTGCTCGTATAACATGAACCGTCAGTAATGGTGTTGTGTCTCATTAATACTATGTCCGTATGCAATAGAAAAATGAGATATGCAACAATGGTACACATGCACAATCAATATCCATATACTTATAACTAGTAATCATGTCATTTAATCTAGCCCAGACGCATAACGCCATGCGGGCGATTCCTCTATAGATGTTAAATCTACTCACCGATGATCTTTGCTAAGTAAAACCAACCACTTGCTTTCCCTTCTTCGCAGCGTCCGAAGTCCCCGCCTGCAACCCTAAACTCATATAACAACCATAACAAGTTCACATTAGCAATCGACCAATAACACGTACAAACTACGTTTGACCGACGCACCAACTCCAAACAAACTCTCAAGTGTTTGTCTAGTGGCTAACGTGCATAGCGACACTACGAAACCAACCCAAGAGCAACAGCTACACAAAGTACATGAACCGTGTCAGATAACGTAACGCGCATAGTCGAAACACTAGAAACAAGCAAAGTGATCCCAGATTTTGCTACACAACCAATTTGTGAAAGTTGTAAGTTCCAAGATACCACATACAACCCCAGAGACCCCTAGACCGAGACATAAAACACCAGTCCCCATTCTGGCCGCAAATTGCGGCCAGAAGCAATAAAATTGCGTCCACTTAGGAAGGGAATAGTCTCGGATTTTTAGGGTAGCTTCTAGGTCACAACACTAGGTCACTGTGATAGCAACTTTTCCAACAAACACCTGGTTTGATAGCAGATCATCCGAGACCCAAATCTCCACTAAAATACGATATATGCACAAAACAATATCTTTAGTGTTCTAAACTGAAACTAACAAGCTACACAACACTAAAACACCTATTTAACAGTTTAGAGGCCATAACCTAACCACACATTCTCAAAGATCCTAGCTTTCCAAGCTCCAAGGAATCCTAGAGGCTAAAACATGACTTGAGAAGTGATTTGGTGGTGTTTAGTAAAGGTTTTGCAAGGTTTAGTGAAGAGGTAGTGAAGGTTTCATTTGAGGGTAAGGGAGATGAAGAAATAATGAGAAAGATATAGAGTGAGAAAGAATGAGAGTGTGTGAGGTGAGAAAGAGATGAGAGGGTGAGTGTAGGGTAAGTGCACCCTTGCACTTACTCTCTCCCTCTCGATCATAAATGCAAGCCATGACTCTCCTCATGAGTCACCTTGCCACCTCCTCTCCAATCCAAAACAAGAGGAACATATCTTCTTACAATAAATATCTAAGGGTTAAGGTTAAACAAAGCAATGATTATCTTAAAGGTGTCATGATCACTAAACAAGATTAACACTAACTAACCCTCACATTAACATGCACAAGTATGTGCAAGACATAACAAATAATAATAAAATATTAATTAATTGTTATAAAATGCGAGGAAACCAATTTGGTAAACTTTTTACAGAAAACCCGCATTATCGCTTAATTAAAACCAATCGCATTCTAAGGTGTTACAATCTCCCCTCTTAAAGAAATTCGTCCCCGAATTTAAAATTCTTACTATGCATACCTTCAAAGAGATGAGTGCAAATCTTCTACATCTCGCTCGAAGCCTCTCAAGTGATCTCCTCACTAGATGGGCTACGCCAAAGAACCTTCACAGATAGCAAGACCTTTGACCGAAATTTCTCCACCTGTCGATCTACTACTATAACTGTCGGCTGCTGGTGAACGAAAGATCGCGTCCAAATGAATGGTCTGGTGCTGAATCATATGAGAAGGGTCATAAAAGTAATTGCGAAGTCTCGACACAAGAAATACGGGGTGAATACTCAGAAATCTAGGCGGAAATGCCAATGATAGGCAACGGTACTAACTCGCTCAAGGATATCAAAAGGAACTACAATCTGGGACTAAGCTTCCCAAAACTCAACACGCCATTCATCGGAAAAATCCGTAAGAACACATGATCTCCCACTACGGTCGGCATAAGACTTCTGTCTGCACTGGGCTACTCTCATCCTGTCCTGAATCAATTGGATCTTCTCCATAGTCTCTTGAACTAGGTGGGGTCCAAAAATCCTACTCTCGCGGAGTCGGTCAAACAGACTGGCGATCGACACAATCTACCATACAAAGCCTAAAAATGTGTCATCTGAATTGATTGAAACGAATTCTTGTTGTGTATGTTAGAAAAATGTGTAGAAATCACAACCAAAAATTATTTGACCGCAATCAATAACGGTGTCGATTGTAGCGCGTTAGTAAGTGCGGATCGTCCACAGGGAAAGTGTAATCATTCGTATTTCGATTTAGATGAGTCGAAAATTAAAGAAAAGAGGAAAGAAACAATTCATGATTTTAAAGAATTGAAATTCAAGAATTAGAAAAATCTAGTCTAAATCAAGAAACATTAAAATCAAGAATTGAGAATTTATGATTTCCAAACCAAATATCAAGATTCGAAGTGAGGCTCGTAGGAGTCGATTGAACCTTTAGATGTGATGAAATCTAATGATTACATACTCTTATCCATTAACGAATTGATGCTAGATCGATGACGATTTATCGAGGTTTAAGGATATTGCGAAGAAACTAGGGTTTCCTCATCTCATCCTTTGTCCTTTCGATGAATCCCATTCAATAGCTAGCTTCTAGTAAGTCAAATAATCGATCGTTGATCTCTAGTTCCGAGCGAAAATAATCAAGAAAGCATTTCGCATAGAAACTAGATCGTCGATCATTTGATTTACAAGAATTTACAAACATTATAGGACTTAAGAATTGTAAAAGAATCTAAATCATCATCATTTAATGATCGTCTCGACTCCTTCACGAGCGGAGTTCTACTCAAACATTATCACAAAGAACACATTCAAGAATCTAGATTGAATCATAATGCTTGAATTAAAAAGATAAGCAAGATATAAAAATTTCACCTTTATTTATATCAACAATTTAGTTACAACTCTCAAGATCTACAAGAGGAAGGAACTTGATCGTTGATTTCGGCTTCGCTCGGCTCCTTGAGTCGTGGATCTCCTTGGATCACTTGCTCCGATGAAGTCCGGCATCGCTCTCTAAACGATCAAAGGCTTCATGCTTGATTCGGTACTCGGAATTCTTGATCTTGGCTTTGGAATTGGAATTAGGGTTAGGGTTTTGAGGCACAAGTTGTATCACTCAACTTGTGGGTGAATTGTTGAACCCAATTTAATGAACAACCTCTCAACAACCATGAACCCTAGATCTAGGTTTCCTTTTATAAGCCTTATAACCCTAGATCAAGAATTCAAAATTCAAATTTCCCTCCAAAAGTTTGTTAGAGAGAGGCTTCTAGAAGTAGTTTGTTGGAGGGAAGCTTCTAGGCTTTAAGGTAGTTAAGGGGGAAGTGATTAGCTTGAAATGTAAGCCTTGCTGATCTGGTAGAAGACTCTGGAGATTTCTAGAAGTTGGCATAGCTTGATGAGGTGTAGACCTTGAGATGAGAATAATGAAGAAAATCTTTGATGATGACGTGTCAAGACTGCCGCGGATCCGCGGCCATTTAGCTGCTTCTCTGTGCACAATTTCTTGTACTGCTTTCTGATGTCTTCCTAGTATATTTCTGATATGTGGAATATTTTCATTCCCTCTAGTTAATTACCAGATCTCAAGTCTTTGAGTTGGCGTATTTCATCAGCATTATTTTCACTATTTGGCTTTTCTCCTGGAATTTCCTGCACAGATTCTCGAAACAAGTGTTGCGCTATACAAGGATGATGCGATGCCATGATAAACACTCAATTTCCTTCAAAATGTCGGTTTTAAAGTATAACAAAAGTAATCTGGTATTTTACGACTGTTTTGCTAATATGTGTAATATGCAAATCGAACACCTCTAGATGAGTGCAAATGATAGGGAAATTGCCGTGTTAAAATGCAGTATTTTCGACTGATCAAATTCCCCCAAACTTATTTTCGGTCGTCTCGAGCGAACTGTTTTATTAAAAAGAGAATGAGGGAAAAAAAACTAACTAGCACACTTTCGTAGGCAACACGATTGCACTGAGCACGTGCAACAAGCCTTTAAATCTCTAGGTGTCCCTAGTAAGAGGAGTGTTGTCTTCTAAGGGTTTTCAGCGGATTGCACCCATAAAATCCAATAATAAAAGGAAGACCGTGAATATTACATTTAAAGAAAAGAATTGTAAAAGAAAGACTTTGAAAATTAGGGTTTCCAACTATGCTAGCTTTTCGGTTGTCATGAACCATATCTTAATAGTCATGAAAAGATGTCAGAAATCACATCATCCCTCAATAAGACATCGTATTTATTCTTCATTCCTATCTTTCTTGCAAACATCGATCATATAACCCTACATGTGTGTAAAAAAATATCCCTACACCCGGAGAATTCAATTCAAGCTATCATACTCTTGCCCATCCATCTCAGTACTTTTTAATTAATGAATATTTAGATGAATTTGCTCACACACTTTCATGCGACCGTTAATACTTCTTGAGGTACTAACCGACCGATTACTCATATGCTTGCTTATACGGTGTTTTTCCTCGTCTTGCACCACCTAAGGCTTAGCAGTGACTCCCAGACCAGTTGGTCTAAGGCACTAGGTAAAGAGGCACCCTCGCTATATTTTTTTTTTGCTGCCTTGGCGATAACAAAACCAGTGTTCATTTTTCTCACCGTTTTATATTTTATTCATTTTTTTTATTTCCTTCATACATCGGCTTTTAGACAAGAGCATTTCAAGGTATCCTCTACTATCCCGGGCTTCAAGACATGTGTAAGTGCGAATAGCAGGGTATCAACGTTCAAAATGTTTGGCTTCCAGAATAGGAACTATTTTTCAGACTTATTTTTATCCTCAAATTAGTGACTTCTTTCATCTTACTAACCCTTGGGATAACAACTCATAACTACTTATTACTAGTCCGTATAAGAAAACTTCTAATTTTCTAGGTTTTCTTAAATTTTTCTAATCTTTTGGATGTAATTTTTCACTATCTAATCTTTTATTATCTTATTTATGTACAAAAATATTATTATTATTTTTGAAAAATTTTAAATTTTTATAGGTTTTCAAAAATTGTTTTGTGCTTATGCAAAGTATGATGCAAACGATGCGAAAATAAGCACAAATCTCTCCCAAACTTGTTTTCAACAATGTCCTCACTGTTGCCATGCGCTAAATCTCGAAAAACCTGTAAGCTTGGGAGGAAATTTATTAGCGGGGGCAAAATATATAAGTGAAGATCCTCCCCCAAACTTATTTTTGGCTCATAATTTTGTGTAAAAATTTTCTTTTCAATAGCCAGATTACACCCCCCCCCAAACTTGAGTTAAACAATGTTAATCTTTTGAAAATCACATGAGGGGGTCAAAAATTAGTGGTCGATGCCAAGCGTGGCAAAGACCGAAAGTTAACACCAACCATTCGAAAATTTCATCAATGCAGTGCTCTGGTTGGTGGAAGAAGAAGTGGGGAAAAAGTAAGTGGTGGAATAGAATGTGTATGCGTCTCATTTTGGAGAGACGATGCAGTGAATGTGATGGATTACTCGCATTCTTTTTACAGTTCAGAAGAAGGGGTGGAGGCTCAGTTTCATTGATTGGGAGATAATTCATCTCAACACCCGTGTCATTCAAAAATGCGAGTTCATCAGCGAAGATCTCCTCAAAAGTTTCATCAATACCCCGAAGAATAATGTCATCACAAAGTGCGGGGTGATCTTCAGAATCCAAGAACGGTTCATAATCAGTGTTAGTTGTTGACCCGGACAACTCAGTGGAAGAGTCCGTATGTGTATGATACATAGTTGGGTCAAACAACAACATATGAAAAGAGTCTAGATCGGTATCATGAGGATCGTCAAATTCGCTGCTGTCGACATCCATTAATTCGACAAAACAT
This sequence comes from Agapanthus africanus, assembly GCA_030015575.1. NCBI lineage: Eukaryota > Viridiplantae > Streptophyta > Magnoliopsida > Asparagales > Amaryllidaceae > Agapanthus > Agapanthus africanus. Next base: position 95,135,125 of record JASDDO010000014.1, read on the forward strand.
GCTTGAGCAGTAGGTTCGGAGGGTACACTTCCCAACTTGTAAATGTTCAGTTCAATTGACCTATTCCCGAAAGATAGGGTCATAGAACCATTACGACAGTTGATGATAGCATTGGAAGTGGCCAAAAAGGGGCGACCTAAAATCACCGGAATTTGATTCCGTGGGTTCGCTACAGGCTGTGTATCAATTACAATAAAGTCCACAGGGAATACGAATTCCCCGATTTTTATTAACACATCCTCCAGTTCATCCCTAGGTTTGGTGATTGATCGGTCAGTCATCTGGAGAGTTATGCTCGAGGGCTTTAACACTCCAATACCTAACTGCTCGTAAACCGAATATGGAAGCAAGTTAACACTAGCGCCAAGGTCTAGTAGAGCACGGTTGATGTGTTTTTCCCCAATAGAAATAGAAATAGTAGGACAGCCAGGGTCCTTACGTTTCCGTGGTACTTGTTGGGGGAAAGCCGTGTCTACAGTCTTTGCCATGAATATCTTCTTGGGCACTTGAGTCTTCCTCTTCCTAGTGCACAAGTTCTTAAGAGTTTTCGCATAGGACGGAACTTGTTGGATGGCATCTAGGAGAGGGATGTTGATGTTAACTTGCTTAAACATGTCCATGATCTTCTCCATATGTGGACTCGATTTGTTAGCCCTTTAACCGATTAGGATATGGTGCTTTGGCAATAAGCGCTGGGTCCATCATAGGAGAAAGAAGTGTGTTTGGAATCGATCCCATAATAGAAGTGGGGATCGTCGGTGGTAGACTAGAAGAAATGGGCTGAGGTGGCGAGCCTTGTGCGAAACGAAGAATAGGCTCGCAAGAAGGTGGTGGAGTAGAAGAACTGGGGTCAGAATTAGAAGTAGAAGTGGAAGGAAAGGTCTCAGCCGAGGTGTTATTGATATATTTCTCGGTATCATAAAACTCTTCCCCGACGTGATTATTCAGCACTCTTCCTGATCTCAACGTTGTGATGGCATTTACATTGTAATGCCCAGGATTCGGTAGGGGTTGAGATGGAAGTTTCCCTTTTTCTCTCGCACTCATTTCGGCTTTTAGTCTTGCAATTTCTGCTTCCATTGATTTAATACTCTCCGCCTGGGAGGTGGAGTTTTTCTTTATATCATCGATGGAAGTCTTTATTTCAGCCGATACTTGCATGAGATTTGTCAGAAGCAAGTTTATGAATGAAGAGGATTCATCAGTCCCGGTCAACTGCAAAGGACTAGACTGTGCAGGTGTGTTGACCGGATTTTGGAAGTTTTGTGCTTAGAAGGGGTGCTGACTCAATGGAAGTGGTTGCTGTTGTGGTGGAGGGTTCCTTTGGAAATTGTTTTGGGTTGGAACCGTGTTTTGAGATTGTGATTGGTTCCAAGCAAAGTTAGGGTGATTCCTCCAACCCTGATTATAAGTGGAAGAAAATGGATCGTTTCTAGGTCTTTGAAAAGCAGCATTGGTATGCTCGTGACCTTGAAACGAAGAATTTCGTGGACATTCTTCCGTGAGATGTGATGGATCAGAACAGCATCCACATACAGTTTTGGAGAGTGACATTTGGTTTAGGGAGGCAGCTAAAAATTTGTTTTCCATAGTCTCGAGTTTCTTTTGCATAGCTGAAATGTCAGCTCTAACTCCTATGGAAACATTCGATTGGTTATTGCCATTTCTAGACAATTGACTCACACCCTCCCACTGTAAAGATTTTTCAGCGAAATCTTCTAAAAATCTCCAGGCTTCCCTATCATCTTTGGTCATGAAGTTTCCTTGACACATGGATTCAAGGGTCTGTCTTGTGTTAGGATTAATGCCCTCATATATGATTCTGCACAGATCCCATCTAGGGATTCCGTGATGTGGACATTGGACCAACAGATCCTTAAAGCGTTCAAGACATTTTGAAAATGGTTCATTTGGAAGCTGGGTGAATTGATTTATTTCGCTACGGACTCGAGCTGTCTTATGATGTGGGTAGAATTTCTTAAGTAATGCTTTAACGAATTCTCCCCAGTTTGAGATGGAATATGCAGTTGTGTTATACAACCACTTCTCGGCTATATCGCACAAGGTAAATGGGAGAAGACGAAGACGCATAGCATCCATAGAAAGCTGTGAAGTACCCATCATAGCGCATACATTTTCAAATTTGGTGATAAAGGCATATGCGTCTTCAGACTCGAGACCGTGATATTTGGATAGAAGGTTGATGTATTGGGGTTTAATTTCAAAATTTTCCCCGTTGGCTGGTGGAGTGGATAGACAGGTCGAAAGAGGACCTCGATTAGGATAGCACCTCTCTTGGAGAGAGATGCGGGGTGGATTCTGCGCACCAACGGACGGCGGCAAAGTAGTGGTAAAGAAGTTCGATGGAGACGGATCCATCGATGTGGGTGCGGTGGTGGGTAAAGAAGAGGTAAATGTAGAAATACCGACTTTTGGGTCGATGGGGGAAACGCGGACTAAGCGGGCACTAGAATCCCGTGTCCAGCCTATCTTGCACTAAAAAGGGTTAGTACAAATGGCAGCGTAGATATAATTAGGGGAAATGATGTGATTGGTGTTTGTTTTGAAAAATATACGGATTTTTGAAAAAAATGATGCAAATCACAACAAATGCAACAAGCAACCCTAAGTCTAGTGGTCACCTAGGTCAAAGCTCTAGACCGCTCCTGACTGCCAAAAGACAAGTCGCGGGATCAATCCTCCACTGTCTCTTTGTCTCTCCTGTGGCCAGGTAAGTGGGAAGGTACTCCACTACGTAAGTAGTGGGCCTAATTAATAACCACTAGCCTTACACACACTTGCCTTAGACACCACAAAAGAAACGCGGAAAAGCAATGAATTACCCACGGCCTTCTCTTGTCCTAAGTGAGCGCGACGGTCCTTAGAGTCATCTCTAAATCTTTTTTAGTTAATGAGGGTAAATGCGGATGCAAGTTTGTGATTTTTGGGGCTTAGGAAGGATAATGAACTCCCCACCTAATCTGAATTTCGCCGTGCCCCTTAAATTCCGTATTAATATGCAAACAACCAAAAATCAAAACACGCACAATTTTATTGCTTTTTTTTTGCGGCGCTGCGAATTTTTGCAAAGAACCCTGCAGCAAATTGTTAAAGGAGCAGATTGAGGAAGGAGATAAGAAAGTAAGAATTCACCTGAGAAAAATTGGAACAGTAACTCTACTGTACAACCGCGGATGCGCGGCAGTTGCTGGCTTAAACTGCGGATGCGCGGCCACTTGAACTGTTCCCTGCATGAAAATTTTACAGAGAGCTTCTGTTCAGCCCCTGAGCTCTCTGGAATACTCAGAATAATTTTCCTCTAGCTCCAATGGTTCCAGATTTCCTCGCAACAAATCACAACGAATCGTTTAGTGTTTTGCGCGAATTTTTGATCTCAAAATTATGATGGAATAAACTTTTCAACTCAAATTTCAAAACACGAATGAATTAGCGCACTATCCCCGGCAACGACGCCATTTGATTGAAACGAATTCTTGTTGTGTATGTTAGAAAAATGTGTAGAAATCACAACCAAAAATTATTTGACCACAACCAATAACAGTGTCAATTGTAGCGCATTAGTAAATGCGGATCGTCCATAGGGAAAGTGTAATTATTCGTATTTCGATTTAGATGAGTCGAAAATTAAAGAAAAGAGGAAAGAAACAATTCATGATTTTAAAGAATTGAAGTTCAAGAATTAGAAAAATCTAGTCTAAATCAAGAAACATTAAAATCAAGAATTGAGAATTTATGATTTCCAACCCAAATATCAAGATTCGAAGTAAGGCTCGTAGAAGTCGATTGAACCTTTAGATGTGATGAAATCTAATGATTACATACTCTTATCCATTAACGAATTGATGCTAGATCAATGACGATTTATCGAGGTTTAAGGATCTTGCGAAGAAACTAGGGTTTCCTCATCTCTTCCTTTGTCCTTTCGATGAATCTCATTCAATAGCTAGCTTCTAGTAAGTCAAATAATCGATCGTTGATCTCTAGTTCCGAGCGAAAATAATCAAGAAAGCATTTCGCATAGAAACTAGATCGTCGATCATTTGATTTACAAGAATTTACAAACATTATAGGACTTAAGAATTGTAAAAGAATCTAAATCATCATCATTTAATGATCGTCTCGACTCCTTCACGAGCGGAGTTCTACTCAAACATTATCACAAAGAACACATTCAAGAATCTAGATTGAATCATAATGCTTGAATTAAAAAGATAAGCAAGATATAGAAATTTCACCTTTATTTATATCAACAATTTAGTTACAACTCTCAAGATCTACAAGAGGAAGGAACTTGATCGTTGATTTCGGCTTCGCTCGGCTCCTTGAGTCGCGGATCTCCTTGGATCACTTACTCCGATGAAGTCCGGCGTCACTCTCTAAAGGATCGAAGGCTTCATGCTTGATTTGGTACTCGGAATTCTTGATCTTGGCTTTGGAATTGGAATTAGGGTTAGGGTTTTGAGGCACAAGTTGTGTCACTCAACTTGTGGGTGAATTGTTGAACCCAATTTAATGAACAACCTCTCAACAACCATGAACCCTAGATCTAGGTTTCCTTTTATAAGCCTCATAACCCTAGATCTAGAATTCAAAATTCAAATTTCCCTCCAAAAGTTTGTTAGAGAGAGGCTTCTAGAAATAGTTTGTTGGAGGGAAGCTTTTAGGTTTTAAGGTAGTTAAAGGGGAAGTGATTAGCTTGAAATGTAAGCCTTGCTGATCTGGCAGAAGACTCTGGAGATTTCTAGAAATTGGCATAGCTTGATGAGGTGTAGACCTTGAGATGAGAATAATGAAGAAAATCTTTGATGATGACATGTCAAGACTGCCGCGGATCCGCGGCCAATGGCATGCTTAGGCCGCGGATCCGCGGCCATTTAGCTGCTTCTCTGTGCACAATTTCTTGTACTGCTTTCTGATGTCTTCCTGGTATATTTCTGATATGTGGAATCTTTTCATTCCCTCTAGTTAATTACCAGATCTCAAGTCTTTGAATTGGCATATTTCATCAGCATTATTTTCACTAATTTGGCTTTTCTCCTGGAATTTCCTGCACAGATTCTCGAAACAAGTGTTGCGCTATACAAGGATGATGCGATGCCATGATAAACACTCAATTTCCTTCAAAATGTCGGTTTTAAAGTATAACACAAGTAATCTGGTATTTTACGACTGTTTTGCTAATATGTGTAATATGCAAACCAAACACCTCTAGATGAGTGCAAATGATAGGAAAATTGTCGTGTTAAAAATGCAGTATTTTCGACTGATCATGAATCGTCTCCTGATAACAGTTATTGTAGAAGAACTCTATCAATGGCAAGTGATGATCCCAACTGCCAACAACATTAAGCGCACACACACGAAGCATATCCTCCAGAGTCTGTATGCCACGTCCCGCTTTCCAGAGTACGCTAAGATCGGCACGTGACAGAGCCAACCATACTACCTGTAGTTAGGAAACATCTCTCCACAGTCACATTACAGCTGTCTATAAGATATCAAGAACAGTAGAAATGAAATAAACTATCTAGTAACGAGTCCAGAAATAATATGCGGAAGCAATAAATCCAATAAACTGTAACAATCTGGAAAGTACGTCCCAAATACGGGCTCACATCAGGAAATGAAAATACAGAAATAAAACTAACTAAACTAGATACTAACTGGATCCTCACTGCTTGGTCTGTCGCTGAAATACTCCTGATCAGCCTGCGACAAAAATAAAGGATCTGGGCCATGCAAAACCCAGACGTCAGTACGTCATAATATCAAACAATAAAATAATCAAGAGGTAACAAGGTATGCAGGCATAATTATGAACAGTAATAAGGGTATAACAGTAACACGAATATGGAACAGTGAAGTGTATAAGCACATGTGACATGCGGTGAGTAATCTTAACTAAACTACTGGGTTAATTACTCTCAAGTCTTTGAAATCAATTTAATGAATCGTTAATGTAACTCAATAGTATCCCGTGCATGACCGGGACCACGGTCCAGATTCTCGGGCTGAAACTGAGACATGCCGCTAGGCATTAAACAGGGAACATGTACAGATGAATGATGTCAGCGGCATCATCCCGGGGCTGGCCTAGCCCGTATAACTGATCAGTATAAGTGTCGAACTGTTGAGTTACAAGTCAGGTTTCAATATTGATTTCCCCTTACCCCCAAGTTATGTGTCCAAGTCAGGTATTGATAAATCTGCAGCTAATGCCAACACAGGATCAAGCAGGTACAGGTTTTGTCTGAATAGACAACATGATATGTCCGTCGGGACAACAGATCAAGATTGTCGGCATTAGTAACAAGATCAGGTATCAAGTCAAGCAGTGGTACATCGGGTCATGTCAGGTGGTGTACAGTGTATCAAATGGGTGTCCAACAGTAAAACGTAGTAAGTATCAAATCATGGTAAAATATGGATGCTCAAGTGTTTATCAGGGATTTCATCTACAACTTCATGACTACGCAGGATGCACATTATCAAGCATGGGGTGTTAATATAATAGTAACATGAAATGATATGATCTGGCATGCAACTAAATGTATAATAAATTGTACGGATGCGAACAGATATCGGAAAAACGGTAAAACTGTAATATGGATGCACAATACAATGAATATGCAATATTTTTATTAATATAGATGCAAGTATAATAATATAGCATGTATCAAGCTAACTTGCATGCAACCAGATATGTAATTAATGATATGGATGCGTACAACTATTCGAAAACGGTAAATCAGTAATATGGATGTACAATGCAGTAAACATGTGATATTTTTATTCATATGGATGCAAAATATATATTATAACATGTAGCAAGATAAACTTGCCTGATCGGATCTCACGACGGGGTGTAAACGCAGCGTCCGACGTCGGGTAAACGTCGCAATGTACACACGCGCACACGGGACAGGTCCAGGCAAAGCAAGAAGGTGACCACGCTGGCTGGGAACGTCCACTGGGTCGGTCTGATCGTCAGTGATGGCACGACTCCGGTGATGGCCGGGAAAAACCAGATCAAGAAAAGAAAAGAGAAGGAAAGAAGAAGAAGAAAGAAGAGAAGAAGGAGATGGTTGTGGGTTTGCAGGGTGCATTGGAGTTGTCTCGGGGTTCTGGGACAGAGGCGAGGGGGTGACGACGAGAAGCGTGGGTTTTTCCGGCGAGGATTCACGACAAGGGCAGTGGGGGTTTCTTGATCGTCTGGGATTGGGTGTGCGGGGGTTTTGGTGCTTGGGTGAGGGCTCTGGTGTTAGAAAGAAGGAGGGAATGTGGTGGTGAAGACGAGGGGCCGATGGGGAGGCAAGCTCCGGCGAGGATGCAGGCGGTGATGGGTTCTTGAGTTTGGGTTCGTGTTAGTGAGGTGTTTGTAGCGGGGAGAAGAAAGGAGGACAAGAGCAGGAAGACGAGGAGGTGGATACGAGGGTGTGGGGATGGTCGACGACGACAAGGTGAACGTCGGCGACGAGGACAGAGGCGAGGATGGGTCATGGGTTCTTTGGTTCATCGGGAATGGAGAGGAGGTGAGGTGGTGAAGATAAATGGAAGTGAAGGAAAAGGTCGAAGGTTAGGTGGGGGTCAAGGCTAGAGGCGGCATCGCGCGAGGCGAGGCGTGGGTTAGGGTTTTCTCGTGGCCACGAGACGAGGAAGAAGAGAGAGGCGGTGAGAATAGTGAGGAGGCGGTGATGGGATTCGTGGGGAAAAGAAAATATAAATAGAAGAGAGAGCGAGAGAGAGAGAGAGAGTCACGAGAGAGAGAGAGTCACAAGAGAGAGGGGGAGAGAGAGAGACAGATTTTATTAGATCAGGATTTAAAAAAATCTTTTTTAAAAAATATTTTCATGTTAAAACGTATATAGTTAAGTATATATAACAGTTAATATATATAATATAATATTATGAAAATTTGAGTTTTTGGTTAATACAAAATTTCTCCAAAATACGCCAGGGTCGGGTCTAAAATTATGGTTTGAAAATATGGATAATATACGTGTAAACCAAAACCAAAATAGGATATCCGGGTAACAAAAATGCATACCCCCAAGAACGGATACATGCAGCGTGAACGTAGCTATCCAAACAGGTCCATTTCACTGCACAGGACGAGAACATGATGTACGGACGCTACGACAGGATTAGGGGTATCATGCAGGCCATGCTAGATATTTTTTAAATATTTTATTTGATTTTATTTGTTTTATTAAAAAAAATGCAGATGCCAGATATAATGCCAGTATACAGTATAAACAATATGAAAGTGCACGGATCCTCATAACTAGCAGGGATAGATCATAAACAGGGATCGAGACGGGTTTTCAGCAAGCGGGTCGGGTCGGATGCAAATACAGATACCAATTACACTATTCGCACAAAGAACACAATAAATCAAGAAATAGCCATGAATAAAGAAATACCCAAAATAGAACTGGTATAAATGAACTAGGGTGTTACACTGTATAGTCCGCTCTGACTAACCATCGGTCTATGGATGGAAAACGGCGCTAAAGCTCAACCAAGTACCCAAGACTTTCTGAAGCTTCTGCCTAAGACGGCTAGTGAACTGGATGCCTCTATTGGATACAACGCATGAAGAAACTCCATGCAAACACACAAACTTATCGAAAAACAACTGAGCAAATTGAGTATAACCGAAAGTGGTCTTCACTGGAAGGAAGTGAACCACTTTCGTTAACCGGACAACAATCACTCAAATGGAGTCATACCCTTGACTAGACCTAGGTAGACCTACAACGAAATTCATGGAGATCTGCTCCCATTCCCACTCCGGAATGGTTAAAGATTCCAACTCTCCTGCCGGTCTCAAATGCTCAACCTTATCTCACTAACAAGTCAGACACCTCGAAATGAAATCCGAAACTTCACTCTTCATCTCTGCCCACCCGTAACCATCTCACAAGTCACATTACATCTTGGTGGAACTTGGATGAGCACTAAAAGCTGACTGGTGTGCCTGCTCTAGGATCTTGCGTCTCTACCCATCGATATCAGGTACACACCAACAAGTCCCTAAACGTAGCACACTCTGGTCATAAATCAAGAACTCCGAATCTCTACCCAGCCGAACATGCTCAAGAATTTCAGACAAATGGGCATCAACGGATTGTGCCTCACGAAAACGATTAAGTAAAAGTGGACGGGCGCGGACATGAGCAAGCTGTCCCCCAATGGAGGTGAACTTAAATTGTACTCAGCTGTCGCACAAGAACTGTAAATCTGCAGAAAACTGTCTCTGAACTGTGCTCATCTGGGACAAGCTACCCCCGGGCCTACAACTCAAAGCATCAGCTACCACAATCGTTTTGCCCCGGGTAATAAAGGATCTCACAAACATAATTATTCACAAGCTCCATCCAACGGCGCTGTCTCAAACTCATATCCCATTGCAGGAAGATGTACATAAAGCTCTGGTGGTCTGTGAAAATCTGACACGACTCTCTGTACAAGTAGTGTCTCCAAATCCTCAGCACAGGACCACCACGGCCATCTTCAGATCATGAGTGGGATAATTCTGCTTGTACTTCCTTCAACTGTCGGGAAGAATAAGCGAATACTCTGTCATGCTGCATCAATACACAATTGATCCCCACTCGCAAAACATCACAGTAAACGACAAAGTCGCCCGATCCAGAAGGCAAAGATAGAACTGGTGCAGTCGTCAATCGAGTCTTCTACTACTGAAAACTCAGCTCGCATGCCTCAGTCCAAAGAAAAGGAACCTCCTTCCTGGTCTGTCCAGTCAACGGTGCAGCGATATACAAGAAATTCTGCACAAAACGGCGGTAAAAACCGGCTAAGCCCAAAAGCTGCGGACTCTGTCACTGATACAGGTCTGGACCAAAGTTGTACGGCCTCGATCTTCCTCGGGTCCATACGAATACCGTCTCCCATAACCACATGACCTAGGAGTTCAACACTATCAAGCCAGAAGGAACACATCGAGAAATTAGCAAACAGCTGGTGCTCTCCCAATGTCTGCAAAGTCATCCTCAAGTGCTGTTCATGTTCCTCTCGACTTTTGGAATAGACCAGAATGTCATCAACAATACAATAATAAACTGGTCGAGGAATGGCCTGAAAAATCTGGTTCATCACATCCATGAACGATGTTGGGGCATTGATGAGTCCAACGACACTATCAAAAACTCATAATGCCGTAGCGCGTACCAAAAGCAGTCTTCGGAATGTCATCATTCCGAACCCGCAGCTGATGATGACCCGATCTCAAGTCAAACTTAGAAAAATGTCCCGCACCCTGAAGCTGATCAAAGAAATCGTCAATGCGAGGTAAAGGATACCTATTTCCGCACCGAAACTCGATTCAATTAACGAAAATCCAAACACAACCTCAAACTGCCGTCCTTCTTCTTGACGAATGGAACAGGAGCTCCCCAAAGTGAAACACTTGGACGAACAAGTCCCCTAACAAGAAACTCTTGCAGCTGATCTTTAAGCTCCCTAAGCTCTGCCGGCTCATCTGGAAAAATGTCGGAAAACTCTCGCACGATAGGAACCCGATCCAACAAATCTACTGTGGCTCTGGTATCATAAATGAAAGCCAAGAATTCTTGGCATCCTCTCCTCAAAAGCTGACTAGCGAAAAAGGTTGAAATCAAGCTGTGAGGGGCGGCACCACGGCCCCCTGCACAACAAGAACTGACTCGCCTTGAAAACAAAACCCGACTGTCTTCTCACGGCAGTCCACAGACGCATAGAACGTAGCTAACCAGTCCGTGCCCAGGAGAACGTCAAGTCCAACATATCTAGAAGAATCAAATCGACGGACGAATCTCTATCTCCTATCCAATTGGCACATGACAGAAATGCGTGTCGCGCAACAAAAGAATCGCTAACAGGAGTAAACACAACAAACGGCTGATCTAGTAAACACAACTCTCGACCCAACCTCAGGACGAAGTGTGTAGAACAAACGAGTGCATAGATCCCGGATTAAACAAAACATGTGCATCAACAGAACATATGAAAAAAATACCTAAACAATCTGCATTGGACGCCTGCGCGTTCCGATGAGTAGAAGCAAATGCTCGTGCCTGCCCTCTACCCGCAACTGGCTGTCCTCCTCCTCTGCCATCCTGTTCTCTCTGAACAAACCCTTCGTGACTACGACCTCTCTGAACATAAGTCTGACGCGGATCAACAACATGCGCAAAAGGCAACGCTAGCTAAGGTGAAGGTGGTAGGGTAATATATGGTATGGCTGCCTCTCTCTGGCGTACCACAGTATAATTCCTGATGAGGTGATGAAAGATCCCACACCGGAAACATCCATACAATGACTGCTTCCTGGGAAGAAGAGCTGAAGAACTGACCTCGTCCCAAGCCTCTACTACTCCCGCAACCTGAACGAAATCTGTCGCGGCGTCTAAACATCTGTCTCTAGGCTGATACACCTGTATGAGTCCTCCTCGGTTCTGGAACTTCCAAAGTCTCGGGAAGACGCTCCTCATCAAGTAGGGTTGCGTCCACTGCTGTTGTATACGTGGCACAATGTTGTGTGCTGATAGCAAGGAATAACTGGGTAGCAGGGATGGCAACCTCCTGTCGCTGCGCTCAATTGGCCTCAACCAACAATCCTATCATCTGGCGCAAATCCTGCATCTCTGTCTCGAGCCTAGCGATACGATCTATCGAAGGCGGATCAATCTGCTCCTGTACAACGAGCGTACCATCCTGCTCAGTTCTCGTCTCAGACGAGCCAACTCTGACCTCGACTCTCGCTGCTGCTCTCTGAGCCCTTATAGTCTTCGGCGGCATAATGGCTAGAAACGGAAAAAGGATCCAATAAGAACACGGAAATCGAATCACAAGGATGTATATAATTATGGAAGGAATTTCAAGCAATAAGTACTAAGGTCACTTAGGCGGAGTATCGCGTCGTAAGTATGCCGCGGACATACACATGCTATATCACTCTGCTTAAGCTACCTACTCCATCATACCAAGGTCATCCTACACTCCGAAAGGTAAAACCTAGCGCTTCGATACCAACTTTTTCACGACCGGAAATTTGGCACGTGACGGCACCTAAACCACGTAACGTCAACAGGCGTAACGCAATTCAAGTAAGCCGAAAACCTAGCAATCTAAACCATCAAAATAGTAAGTGATAAGAGCATTGTTAAAACTTTTGAAAATCTCAAGTACAAATTCTTTTAAGTCCAAATTTACTTTCTTTAAAAATTTAGCAGCACCTCCTTTGTAAAAACTAGCCCCAAAAAGGGTACAACATAAAATATAAGTAAAGCATCCCCAAACGGGAACAAACCACACCCAAAGGCGAAAACAACCACCATAAGAAGATATACAATGTCGTAGCGAAGAAATAAATGATATAAAGTGAAAACAGCATAAAAGAAGCTGCATAAAAGGCCGGCTCACACGAGCACGACACCCAAGTCACAAAATAATACACAATACATGAAGGTAGTACATGAATAGTACTAGATACAATGAGCATCATCGGATAACCGCAAAACCCACTTATAACAAAACTTCTCACAGTCAGCCTAGCGGTATCCGCTGCAAAAGATGATACGATAAGAAGAAGCCCTGCCGCGACTGCTCTGAGGGACAACCTGCAAAACCACTGTGGCACAACGAGGGTGGGTTGCCAACTCGTGAATAGTAAATAACATATGTAGGTAATCGCAGGTATGCACGTACTGCGATAATCTATCACATTCAAGCTGATAGAATAATATGGCAATATGTATATGCAACAGTCATGAAAAGTACTCTATCAGGTACTACTAATACATGAAGTAATGCATATTAATAAATGCTGAGTATGTGATAAAACATATCATCAACACGGAATCCTCATCGTGGAGAAACTAGTGTCCATCAACGACACTCCAAATCCCAATACCTCAGGTACCGCATCCTCAGATCGGCCCTCATATCCTGTAAGTCTCATGAAACCTGAGTGTAGTATTTGTATTTCATCATTTACGCAATATCCTGTAAGTCTCAAGCTCCTAAAAACACATCTTCCAGAAAAAAAAGGTAGCGCCGCAATTCAATTGTCGAGTCAGTTGGATAACAGAAAGTAGGTTGAAAGGGTATTGAGGTAAGTATAGAACAGAAGTCATGGGTAATTATGATGTAGCTTAGACTGAACCCGCACCTACAATTTCAGCTGTAGTTCTATTTGCTAAGGTGACCGGGGTGGTTCCAAGTCTCGCCTTATAAGAAAACAATATATTTTGCTCCTCTGTCATGTGATCTGTAGTGCCAGAATCAATAACCCAAAGACGAAGAGCATTTGTTAGCGAGAGACAAGATATATGATTGCCTCTTGTCTTGATCAAGTCTAAAGTGAGTAAAGACACAACGATACGAAGTATTTGTATTTCATCATTTACGCAAAACCCTACCAAATTAGGAGAAGATGCAGCTGATACCATCACAGCCACTCGTAAACAACAGAGGCAAAAGATACTTCTCAATCAATCCATCAAACACCCGATGGGGATGGCTTAAGTTCACCAGTTCCAACCATCGAGAAATAGTACTATCGAAATCGAGGCAACCCTTACAATAATGCTCGTATCTTCAAACGAGCTTGAATCTACACGCCAAAAGAAGGAGATCTCCAAAGATCTCTCCCAAATACAACCAAGAATGCCAACTAACCAACCAAATAACAAGAAATAGATCTTAAAAGATCCAGCCCAATGAAAACAAACACCCGATCTCCACTCAAATAACATGATCGATCTCTCAAGACCCGATCAACAATAAAACAATTCTCAAACTCAATAGGATCAAAATACAAACTCTGATAAATTCAAAACTCCGATAACACCATCTACACACCAAAATATACCAAAATGGACAAAAACATCTTGAAAATACAAGGATTGCCTTCAAACTTTGGTTACTGTAGCAATCAGCACCAAAAAAGGAACCAAATCGATCTCCAAGTAACAAATCAAGCCAAAGAGGACCAAGAACAGCAAGCAGCAACCAAATAACCAAATCGAACTCCCAACGACAAATCGAGCCAAACTGAGCACTGAAGCAGTAAGAAGCAGCAACCAAACAGCAAGAAAGAGCTCAAAATAACCAATCTGAGCACTGAATCTCCAAAAAACGAAGTAACTCAAGGTCAAAGACTCGGATCAGATCTCAAGTCGATGTCGACGATGTCGATGATGCTGTTGATGAAGACTTGAATCATCCAAATCGAGCTCAAGTCGATCATCGACACATCTCATATCATTGGTCAAGGAACGAGAAAGGATGATCCATACGATGAAGTCGATGAATGAAGACGAGGTCGAGGGATATCCAGACAATGAAGTCGATGAATGAAGACGATGTTGAGGGTCGAGGGATGAAGACGAGGTCGATGAAGTCGTTGGCGAGGGAGATCCAGACGAATGATGATCGAGGGAGATCAAGGTGACAGCGGTGGTGGCGACATCAACGGTCGAGGCGGTCAGTGGTGGCTGCGGTGGTGGCTGAGTGTTGAGTTTTTTTTTATTTTAGGGTTTGTGATGATTTTGGATGGCTGAGATTAGATCTTGGAATCTGGATGGCTAAGATTAGATCTTGGAATCTGAATGGTTCAGATTCGCTCTGATACCATGTTATTATATATAGGAGAGAGACAAATTTATAAGAGAGAGTGTTTAGGGAAATCTAATGGGTGAATTGGCTTATGCCTAATCCCTTTCTTTATATAGACAAAGCCATTTTGCTATTACATCGTTATTATTCATTTAATTACATGTAATAATCCCGTGTATAATACGGGTTATTCTTAACACAATGGATCTCTTTGAAAATTCCAAAATTCAAGATCACTTCCAAAATCTTTCATTAAATAAAAAAGTGTAGAAACACTTTATGGCGAAAAGACTTCAAAAATTTTTATGGAATTTGTCACAGTATCAAAATAATTTGTAGCTTTCTAGAAGGTTCTTTATCAAAAGTAGGCTTTTCATGAATATGCTTTCAAAATACAACTAAAGATCTTGCTAAATAAAACCTTTCAGCTCTCAAAGAAAGACATGCCACAAAAAATAAATAATGTGACTGAAGTATTATATATTTTTGATAGACCACTTTGAGAACTGAAACATCAACGACGAAGCATTTCTCCGGCAAGGAGTCATGACTCTTTGCAGGTGGACTTTAAAACCACTCGGTTATTTTAAAACAGGAGACTTTTAAATGCGGAGCTTAAACCACTCTTTTTAAAAGCTATCAGGTTCCTTCGATTATATCAAGTTCAATACGTTCACGGTTTCGCCAAAACCATTCGTAGCCCTCCGTCATTTCAGTTGGATATTCAGTAGTATTCAAGCTATGTATTTTGACCTTCGCCAAGGCATAGTGATTGGTAGCTTCTGAATATTCATCTGTAGCATAGATAGATGCGTTGGTTTGGGACAATCGTACTACTATTTTGGCATTCGTCAAGGGTATGTATGGGTGGGTTCAATTTAATCTGGACAATGATGGGTAGGACTTGACATGTGACTTATGATATATTGGCCTTCGTCAAGGTCATAAGAGCATGGGGCAAAAATCCACATCGGGAGTTTCTAAAGAAACTGAAACTTGTCAGTGTTGCATACCATTTGGAGTGATAATTTTGGTAGGATTCCTTCAACTTTATCACACGATGATATTTGGATCCCGATGCTACTGTGAGTATATGCTACTCCTCAGGAGATTTTTTCACTTAACGATCAATGCTATAAACCAAGTAGGTGTCTAGAACAGTGTTAGAGGGGCTACGCCTCCAGGGAAAAGAGGTTATTTAATTAAGGAACTTCATGAAAGCGTCGTAAAACCTCCCTCGAAGTACCGACACTAGCCTAGCTGAACAGTTAAGCAAGTATTGTACAGTGAAATTAATTTTGACTAGTTCTTCTTTTATAGTTTGAGAAAGGATTCAAGGAACAGCGGGAGCCATCCTGTTTAGATAAATTAGAAACCAATCTAAACTTGCAAGAGTATCATGCTAAAGTGTTTCTTCTTTTTCTCCTAATTGCAGCGATCTATTGACCACATAGGTTACAACTAGCTAATAACTTGACTAGGCAAGACTATATTGATCGGCAAGGGTTTGTCCAGATGTCCATTGCCTGTGACAAAATAGAACGCCTCATTACTACTCAAGCCTCAGCCGTCTCTGGTCTAGTTTCCACCGTCACGGATATTGATATCCGTAAGACAAGGGAAAAGGCACTGAGACATCAACGCCGTGGTGTCCTCTAGGCAGGTGGCAGCAAACAAAGGAGCCCGAGACAGACAATCACCGGAAGAAGGAAGAGTTGGTCAAGGTGAAGTATATGAGGCAAATAGGATGCACATGCGCCACCGACAACCTAGCGGCGGGGGGACCAAACCAGAGCCACTGGGGACCACTTGCAGTGGTGGGTCTGCATAGGCAGGAGCCACTGCGGGAAACGGAGGAGGAGCCATCTAGGCTTCCACGGCAACCATCACTCTCACCAGCGAAGAGTTTAGGCTTATACAAAGAAGCAGTTGAGAGGTATCTCCCCACGATGCCAGAAGCAGGACATGAACGAAGCAATGGGACGCCCAAGAGCCAGCATACAGCAGTGACCAAGCCCTTGGAGAATAACCGGGGTGCGGACGAAAATGGTTTCTGGGTGGGAGGGAGACACTTCTCGATGAGGGAGACATGGAGGATTCTAGAGGAAGCGGAATACCATCACCGACAGTTGGCAAGTGACGACAGATATAAGACTCATTTCAAATGACGGAGTGATGATGGTGGATGAAAACAGGTGGAAGCGGTTGCCGGTGATGGAGGTAGGTCCAATGGAAAAAAGAAAGTTTCGAAACGACGAAGATGAGATGTGTGTGAAGGGGATGGAAAGGGACGTGTCGAGCTAGAGGAGGCTCGATCTGCCACAGGTTGTATTGGGAAGGACGTCCAAAGTGATGGGCACGAAGGAGATTGATGATACTCATAAATGGAGATTCCCCACATCACGACACGTAGCAGATGACGTGTCGTCCACGTAAGCCTATTAGATTCCTGAGGGCTATGGAGCTGGAATAGATATGATACAATACGGACATTCCTCGGCACCTCGCCTCCGAGATAGCACCTGACCTTTTGGGGGCCTCCCCTAAGTATGTTCCCTCTTCTCCTAACCATCAACCAGCTCATCTCCGAGCAAGCATAGAGTTGAGCTTTCTCGCTCATCTCCGAGCTATCCTATAACTGAAATTCCTCGGCGTCCCTATTGGCCGGGAGCACGGAGCACAGAGCACGGACGTCCACGTAGCGTATCCCGCCATCAGCACGAACGTGATGCAGGACGAAACGGACGGCGAGTATCTCGCATCGATTCGCTCCAATACGACCCCTATATAAACTCCTTCGAACGATTCAGGTAACTCGAATTCAATCCAATACGCCGCTGCTCTGTCTGAATATTCCTCGGTACTTGATCGTCAGAGGGTCCTACAGTGGTTTCCCACCCCGGACCTTCATTTGCAGGTAGTTTGGCGTCAACAACAATCAACAAGCTATTGAGATCTACACCCAAGCTCCACCACAAATCTCAACCGTTCAGCCTCGCTGGTCGTAGGATCGACGGAGAACAACATATGAGGGAGTTTAAATTCCTTAAATATCTCCCAGCTCCATATCCACGAATTCTACAAATTACCAAAATATATCAAATTCCAGTAAGTTTTAGATTCCATAAATATCTCAAAGCTCCATATCCACAAATTCTACAAAATTGCCCAAATATATAAATTTCACCGATTCTTAGATTCTCTGGATTTCCAAACTATATAAAATTCCTAGGTTCTCCAATTTCATAAATTTCAAGTTGTCAAAAAGACTTTAATTCCATTAATTTTCCAAACGCTACAAAATATCCTAAACTTTCAAAAAAAATACTAATATCCAAGTTCAATCACTAAGCAGTTAAACCGAACCCAAATCAAATTAAAGTCGACCTCCAAGACAATAAAATATATACAAAAAATCCAAAATCTACTAAGCTTTACAAAAATATTAAATTTTCTAAATAATCCACTAAATTCAATCTAATTCCTTAAATATCTTCAGGCTCCAAAAGATTCATCTAATTCCACAACTTCTTTGATTCCCTAAATATCTTCAAACTCCATAAAATTTTGAAATTCTCTAAATCTGTAAATTCCAAATTCTCAAAGCGTCTATACTTTCATTAACTTCCCAAGTTCAACAAAATATCCTAAACATTAACAAAAAATAATCCCAAAAACAAAATTCAAATATAAAATTGATATCCATATAGTTAAAAAGGAACCAAATTGAATCAAACCTAAATTCGATCTCTACACCATTGGACAGGAAACCAAATCAAATGCAAGTCGACCTCGAAGTTGTTAAATTAGAACCAAATCAAACCTAAATTGACCACTACACACTTAAACTAGAAGCAAAATCAAGTTCAGGTTCGACCGCTGCATCGTCCAACATGAACCAAATCAAATCAAACTTTAAGTCGTTAAAATGGAAACAAATTTCCTAAAATCTCATAAACTCAACAAAAAACTTCATGTTTTCAAAATACTCCACCAAATTCTTTCAAATTCCCTGAATATATCCAAGCTCCGTATCCACAAATTTTACAAATTACCCAAATATATCAAATTCCAGTAATTCTTAGATTCCATAAATGTCTCAAAGCTCCATGTCCACAAATTCTACAAATCGCCCTAGTATATCAAATTCCACTAATTCTTGAATTCCCCAGATATCTCCAAACTCCATAAAATTCCTAGATTCCCAATTTCATAAATCCCAAATTCTCAAAAAGTTTTTAATTCCATTAATTTTCCAAACTCTACAAAATATCCTAAACTATCAAAAAAATCTTAATATCTAACGTATTTACTTCCATTAACTTCACAAATTCAACAAAATATGCTAAACATTCACCTAAAATTTCCCAAAATCAAAATCAAATCCAATATAAGCATGCATAGTGTTGGATTGGAACCGGATCAAATAGACAACTAATCGAACCAAAATTCAATCTTTATGCCGATGAACTGGAACCCAAATCAAATTCAACTCAACCTCTGAGACGATAAATTAGAACCAAACCCAAATCGACCACAACGTAGTTAAACTAGAAGCCAAAACAAGTTCAAGTTCGACCGCTACATTGTCAAATATGAACCCAAATTAAATCGAACTCTAAGTAGTTAAAATGTAACCAAATTTCCTATAATCTCAAACTCAACAAAATTCTTCGGATTTTCAAAATAATCTACCATTTTTTTTCAAATTTCCTTAATATATCAAAGCTCCATATCAACAAATTCCACAGATTGCCCAAATATATCAAATTACACTAATTCTTAGATTTCCTAGATATCTCAAAACTCCATAAAAAATCTTATATTCTCCAATTTCATAAATTCCAAATTCTCAAAGAGTCTTTAATTCCATTAATTTCCCACTCCTACAAAAAATCCTAAACTTTCAAAATAAAATCCCCATATCCAAGTCTGATCACTAAGCCGTTAAATTGGAACCCAAATCACATTCAACTCAACCTCTCTGACAATAAAATATAACCAAAAAAGCCAAAATCTCTTGAGCTGTACAAAAAAATTAAATTTTCAAAATAATCCACCCAAATTCAATCTAAATCCCTAAATAATGCTCTATAAAATTCATCTAAATCCACATCTTTGATTCTCTAAATATCTTCAGACTCCATGAAATTTCGACATTCTATAAATCTGCATCTTCCAAATTCTCAAAGCGTCTTTACTTCCATTTACTTCCCGAGTTCAACAAAATATCCTAAACATTCACAAAAAAATACCAAAAATCCAAATCAAATATAAAAGCGACATTCATATCTTTAAACAGAAACCAAATCTAATTGACATCGAAATTGAATCGAGCCTAAATTCAATCTCTCTACACCGTTGAACTGGAAACCAAATCAAATCCAACTCAACCTTTGAGTTGTCAAAACTAGAACCAAATCAAACCTAAATCGACAACTACATTGTTAAACTAGAAGCACAATCAAGTTCAAGTTCGACCGCTACAGTGTCCAGCATAAATCAATTCAAATCGAAATCTAAGTCGTTAAACTAGAAACAAATTTCAAAAAAACTAATAAACTCAAAAAAATCCTCAAATTTTCAAAATATTCCGCCAAATTCTTTCAAATTTTCTAAATATCTCCAAGCTCCATATCCACAAATTCTACAAATTACCAAAATATATCGAATTCCAGTAAGTCTTAGAATCCATAAATATCTCAAAGCTCCATATCCACGAATTCTACAAAATTTCCCAAATACTTAAAATTTCACTGATTCTTAGATTCTCTGGATCTCTAAACTATATAAAATTCCTAGGTACTCCAATTTCATAAATTTCAAATTCTCTCAGTCTTTAATTCCCATTAATTTTCCAAACTCCACAAAATATCCTGAACTTCAAAAGAAATCCCAATATCCTAGTTCGATCACTAAGATATTAAACTAGACCCAAATCACATTCAAGTCGACCTCCACGACATTAAAATATACACAAAAAAAACAAAATCTCTTAACCTCTACAAAAATCTTTAAATTTTCTAAATAATCCACCAAATTCAATCTAATTCCCTAAATATCACCAAGCTCCAAAAGACTCGTTTAATTCCAAGACTTCTTTGATTCTTTAGTATCTTCAAACCAATAAAATTTTGAAATTCTTTAAATTCGTAAATTCCAAATTCTCAAAGCATTTATACCTCCATAAACTTCCCAAGTTCAACAAAATATCCTAAACATTCGCCAAAAAAATCCTAAAAATCAAATACAAAATCGATATCCATTTCGTTAAACAGGAACCAAATTAAATCGACATCTAAACTGAATCAAACCTAAATTCGATCTCTATGTCGTTAAACTGGAAACCAAATCAAATTCAAGTCAACCTCAGAGTTGTTAGAACCAAATCAAACCTAAATTGACCAATACGCACTTAAACTAGAAGCAAAATCAACTTAAACTAGAAGCAAAATCAAGTTCAAGTTCAACAGCTACATCGTTCAACATGAACCAACTCAAATCAAACTCTAAGTCGTTTTTGGAATCAACTTTCCTAAAATCTCATAAACTCAACAAAATTCATATTTTTAAAATATTCCACCAAATGCTTTCAAATTTCCTAAATATATCCACGCTCCATATCCACAAATTCTACAAATTACTCAAATATAACAAATTCGACTAATTCTTAGATTCCATAAATATCTCAAGCTCCATGTCCACAAATTCTACAAATCGACCAAGTATATCAAATTCCACTAATTCTTGGATTTCCTAGATATCTCCAAACTCCATAAAATTCCTAAATTCTCCAATTTCATAAGTCCCAAAATCTCAAAGTCCAAATATCCAAAGCTATTAAAAAAATTCCTAATATCCAGCGTATTTACTTCCATTAACTTCCCAAGTTCAACAAAATATCCCAAACATTCGCCAAAAAATTTCCAAAATCCAAATCAAATCAAAAATCGACATCCGTAGCGTTAAATTGGAATCGGATCAAATCGACATCTAATCGAACCTAAATTCAATCTTCGTTCCGATGAACTAGAACCCAAATCAAATTCAGATCGACCTCTACGTAATTAGAGACAAACCAAACCCAAATCGACCACTACACAATTAAACTAGAAGCCAAAACAAGTTCAAATTCAA
Source organism: Agapanthus africanus (assembly GCA_030015575.1). Taxonomy (NCBI): domain Eukaryota; kingdom Viridiplantae; phylum Streptophyta; class Magnoliopsida; order Asparagales; family Amaryllidaceae; genus Agapanthus; species Agapanthus africanus. The sequence goes on from JASDDO010000014.1 coordinate 95,156,905, forward strand.
CCGCTGCATCGTCTAAAATGAACCCAAATCAAATCGAACTCCAAGTCATTAAACTGGAACCAAATTTCCTAAAATCTTACAAACTCAACAATATTAATTAAATTTTCAAAATATTCAACCAAATTCTATCAAATTCCCTTAATATATCCAAGCTCTATATCCACAAATTTGACAAATTACCCAAATATATAAAATTCCCCTAATTCTTAGATTCCTTAGATATCTCTAAAGTCCATAAAAATCTTAGATTCTTCAATTTCATAAATTCCAAATTCTTAAAGTGTCTTTAATTCCATTAATTTTCCAAATTCTATAAAATATCATAACTTTCAAAAAATCCCCATATCCAAGTTCGATCACTAAGCCGTTAAATTGGAACCCAAATCACATTCAAGTCAACCTCGATGACGTTAAAATGTGACCGAATAAGCCAAAATCTCCTAAGCTCTACAAAAAAAATTAAAATTTCTAAATAATCCCCCAAATCCAATCTAATTCCCTAAAAATCTCCGAGGTCTATAAAATCCATCTAATTCCATGACTTCATTGATTCCCTAAATATCTTCAAACTCCATAAAATTTCGAAATTCTCTAAATCCGTAAATTCCAAATTCTCAAAGCATCTTTACTTCTATTAACTTCCCAAATTCAACAAAATAATCCTAAACATTCACCAAAAAATACCCAAAATCCAAATCAAATAAAAAAGCGACATCCATTCATTAAACAAGAATCAAATCTAATTGACATCTAAATTGAATCTAACTTAAATTTGATCTATACATAGTTGAACTGGAAACCAAATCCAATTCAAGTCGACTTTTAAGTTGTTAAACTAGAACCAAATCAAACCTAAATCGATAACTACAATGTTAAACTAAAAGTAAAATCAAGTTCAAGTTTGACCGCTACATCGTTGAACATGAATCAATTCAAATCGAAATCTAAAACATTAAACTAGAATCAAATTTCAAAAAATCTAATAAACTCAAAAAAAATCCTCAAATTTTCAAAACATTCCACCAAATACTTTCAAATTCCCTAAATATCTCCAACTCCATATCCACAAATTCTACAAATTACCAAAATATATATAATTCCAGTAAGTCTTTAGATTCCATAAATATCTCAAAGCTTCGTATCCACAAATTCTACAAAATTGCCCAAATATATAAAATTTCACTAATTCTTAGATTCTCTGGATCTCCAACTACAAAAAAATCCTAGGTTTTCCTATTTCATAAATTTCAAATTCTCAAAGAGTCTTGAATTCCATTAATTTTCCTAACTCTAAAAAATATCCTAAACTTTCAAAAAAAAATCCCAATATCCAAGTTCGATCATTAAGTATTAAACTAGATACAATTCACATTCAAGTCAACATCCAAGACATTAAAATATACCCCAAAAATCCAAAAATTTTAAGCTCTACAAAAATCTCTAAATTTTCTAAACAATCCATCAAATTCATTCTAATTCCCTAATTAAATATCCCCAAACCCCAAATGTCTCATCTAATTCCATGACTTCTTTGATTCCTTAAATATCTTCAAACTCTATAAAATTTCGAAATTCTCTAAATCTGTAAATTCCAAATTCTCAAAGCGTCTATACTTCCATTAACTTCACAAGTTCAAGAAAATATCCTAAACATTCACCAAAAAATTACCAAAAATCAAAATCAAATACAAAATCGATATCCATATTGGTAAATAGGAACCAAATTAAATTGACATCTAAATTGAATCGAACCTAAAATCAATCTCTTCGCCGCTGATCGGGAAACCAAATCGAATTCAAGTCGGCCTCAAAGTTGATAAATTAGAACCAAGTCAAACCTAAGTTGACCAATACGCACTTAAACCAGAAGTAAAATAAAGTTCATGTTCGACCGCTACATCGTTCAACATGAACCAAATCAAATCGAACTTTAAGTCATTAAACTGGAACCAAATTTCCTAAAATCTCATAAACCCAACAAACTTCATATTTTCAAAATATTCAGCCAAATTCTTTCAAATTCCTGAATATATTCAAGCTCCATATCCACAAATTCGACAAATTACCCTAATATAACAAATTCCACTAATTCATAGATTCCATATATATCTCAAAACTCCATGTCCATAAATTCTAAAATCGCCAAAGTATATCAAATTCCACTGGTGGTTGGATTCCTTAGATATCTACAAACTCCATAAAATTCCTAGAATCTCCAATTGCATAATCCTAAATTCTCAAAGTCTTTAATTCCATTAATTTTCCAAATTCTACAAAATATCTTAAACAAAAAAATCCTAATATTAGCATCTCTACTTCCATTAACTTCCCAAGTTCAACAAAATATCCCAAACATTCCCTAAAAAATTCCCAAAACCAAATCAAATCCAAATTCAACACCCATAGCGTTAAATTGGAACCTAATTAAATCGAACCTAAATTCAATCTTTGTGCCTATGAACTGTGTTCAGTTGATAAAACTGCACATTTGTATTACATTTTCCCTACCATTTTCATATTAAAAAAGGACTTTATTATAATATATCATACATATGAGGGTTTATGTGTGAAAACACTATTTTCCATGTGTTAATATATTTTAATTAGCATTTGGTAGAAAAATGTATGCAAATAAATTCATTGACCAAATCCTAATAGAACAAAGTCTACTAAATATTATTTGAGTTGTTGTGCAGAAATTTTCCAAGTGGTGCAGAATCTTTCAAGACTAGAATCAAGGAAATCAAGTTGTTGAAAAAAACTTGCCTAATTAAGAAGCAAAACTTGGAGACCAAGTCTGGCGGCAACTACGAGAAGATTTCCATGATACAAAGGTTCCTAGGATAGCCCAATGTCAAAGAGAGCCAGCCCCTAAAAATTGATCAACGGCCGTGATAAGAAGGCCGCGGATCCGCGGCATTAGCCCTTTTATGCCGCGGATCCGCCGCAGGTATAGCGAGTTGGGAGTTGAGGATTTTTGGGGAGGATCTTTTACTGCCTACTTCCTAATTTAGAAACTTGGATTCTGACTTTAGCACTATAAAAAGGCACCGAGAGCCTCTTGGAAAATTTATCAAGCCGAAGAGATCACGAAGTCCCATACGCTCACGCATCCAGGCTGATCATCGACTGTTCGTCTACCTCCTTAGGAAAGATCGAGAAGCAAATCAAGTTTTGTAATCATTTTCTATGGAATAAAATGTAAATTGTTCAGGTTGATTAATAAAGGTAGTTATTTTATTTAATTCTTTTGCATTTTACATTATGTTTTCCCTCTCTGTCTTTTCATCTTCTCCCAACATGCGTGAGTAATTCTCCGCTTGTTAGGATTCGTAAGATTAGGGTAGGCTAATGGATGATGAACATCCCTAAACTCTTTTTAAGTCCTATAAAGTTTATGAACTTTATCAAAAGAATCATTAACATCCTAATCGGGCGCGCTAGCAATTCTTTGCTAGTTCCGACCGCGATTAGAGATTAGATTAATGATTGTTTTGGTAAAGGCTAGATTTGAATGGAGTTCCGTGTCGAGATAAGGGTTGAGAGTGGGATTCCTTTTCCCTCCAGAAACCCTAATCTACACGCATCATCGTCGTTCTAGTTTTAAATCTATTAAAGGATAAAAAGGGTAAATTTTAATTAATCGTCCATGACTACTAAATCCTAACGAACCCTACAAGCCCTCTTATTATATTATCCACATCCCTAAAATAATCTAGATCTATATTTTTGCATTCTTGCTTAACGTAGATCTAGAAACCATTCCATAAAATTCTTATTTCTTTCTCTTTTTCAATACATCTAAAATAAGAGTAAAAAGTTCAACGTTTCCCTGAGGACCCGTACTCATCTCGGTCTAGCTACGCGCGACACCGTTATTGATTGCGGTTATTCTACAAACACACTTTTTCGTATCAATCAAACTACAACCCAAATCAAATTCAAATCGACCTCAGAGCAATTAGAACCAAACCAAACCCAAATCGACCAATACATAGTTAAACTAGAAGCCAAAACAAAGTTCAAGTTCAACCGCTACATCGTCCAACATAAACACAAATCAAATCGAATTCTAAGTCGTTAAACTGGAACCAAATTTCCTAAAACCTCATAAACTCAACAATATTCATAAAATTTTCAAAATATTCAACCAAATCCTTTCAAATTCCCTTAATATATCCAAGCTCTATATCCACAAATTCTATAAATTACTCAGATATATCAAATTCCACTAATTCTCAGTTTCTCTAGATATCTCCAGACTCCATAAAAAATCTTAGATTCTCCAATTTCATAAATTCCAAATTCTCAAAGAATTTTAATTCCATTAATTTTCCAAATTATACAAAATATCATAAACTTTCAAAAGAAATCCCTATATCGAAGTTCGATTACTAAGCCGTTAAATTGGAACACAAATCACATCCAAGTCGACCTCTATGACATTAAATATAACCGAATAAGCCAAAATTTCCAAAGCTCTACAAAGAAATTAAATTTTCAAAATAATCTCCCAAATTCAATCTAATTCCCTAAAAATCTCCAAGCCCTATAAAATTCATCTAATTCCACGACTTCTTTGATTCCCTAAATATCTTCAAACTCTAAAATTTCGAAATTCTCTAAATCCGTAAATTCCAAATTAAGTGTCATCACTTCCATCAACTTCCCAAATTTAACAAAATATTCTAAAAATTCACAAAAAAACCAAAATCCAAATCAAATACAAAAGCGACATCCAATCATTAAACATGAACCAAATCTAATTGACATCTAAATTGAATCGAACCTAAATTCAATCACTACACCGTTGAACAGGAAACAAAATCAAATTCAAATCGACCTCCGAGTTGTAAAAGTAAAACCAAATTCCAACTAAATCGACAACTACATTGTTAAATTAGTAGCAAAGTCAAGTTCAAATTCAATCGCTACATCGTCCATAATGAATCAAATCAAATCGAAATCTAAGTCGTTAAACTAGAAACAAATTTCAAAAAATCTAAACTTAAAAAAAGATTCCTCAAATTTTAAAAATATTCAACCAAATTCATTCAAATTCCCTAAATATCTCCAAACTCCATATCCTTAAAATCTATAAATTACCAAAATATATCAAATTCCAGTAAGTAATAGATTCCATAAATATCTCAAAGCTCCATATCCACAAATTCTACAAGATTACCCAAATATATAAAATTTAACAGATTTTTAGATCCTGTGGATCTCCAAACTACATAAAGGTCTGAGGTTCTCCAATTCCATAAATTTCAAATTCTTAAAGAGACTTTCATTCCATTAATTTTCCAAACTCCAAAAAATACCCTAAACTATCAAAAAAATACCAATATCAAAGTTCGATCACTAGGCAGTTAAACCGGACCCAAATCACGTTCAAGTCGACCTCCAAGACATTAAAATATACCGATAAATACAAATCTCCTGAGCTTTACAAAAATCTTTAAATTTTCTAAATGATCCACCAAATTCAATCAAATTACCTAAATATCTCCAAACTCTAAAAGATTCATCTAATTCCACGACTTCTTTGATTCCCTAAATATCTTCAAACACCATAAAATTTCAAAATTCTCTAAATACGTAAATTCCAGATTCTCAAAGCATCTAGGACTTCCATTAACTTCCCAAACTCAACAAAATATCCTGAACATTCACAAAAAAATTCCCAAAAATCAATATCAAATACAAAATCGATATCCATATCATTAAACAGAATTTTGGATAAACATTATTATAAAAGACCAACTCCGTTAGATGTCCTATATGAAGAAAATGAATACTGTTTGAAGTAAGAATCTATCTCAATCTGCAAGTAAGAATTTTACCCTGTCCATTTTATCATTTTCTTGTTATTACTAACCCTTACAATTTTTTTGGTATCAGAGCCATGATTGGCTAAACATTTTCTTCTTCAAGATGGAGATCCATCAACCTATAAAGTAAGATGTTGTTTTAAGCCAAGCAATCAGGTATAATTCTTTGATGACAGACTAGGTCACTTACTTAGAAAATATCTTTCTGAATAATTAATTATGGAACGACATCAAAGTCGCGTAGGAGATCCCATATTATGCCAGAGAATGGCGTCTTGGTGGCTCGTAAATCGTTGACAGTCGTGTAATTAAAAATTCAGTCAGATATCTTCAAAGTAGAAATCAGAGAAGAATATACAGTATTGCATGTAATAGAAGAACATCTTATTTTACTAAGTTAATGTCAACGAAATCTTGAATTAGATCTTTGTGTCTGCCTCTTCAACAGCTATTTCTGCTAAGATTGCTCGTAATAAGAGCAAACATGTGAAAAACTCTAATTTGGTAGAGTATCCCTCAGATGAGGAGCAGCTGAACAAATGGATGATTCCAAGCGTTCCAGATAAAGAAATATACAATATTGGGACATTTGATCTCTCGTCCAGACTTTCCATCAAAAGCATGGAAAAAACTTTCTGTGGATAGGACAGAACAAACCATTCAACTCCTTTCAGAAATGGATGTTTATAGGTTTGGGAAAAATTATAAGTACCTTCATATAGGTCTTATTCAAGTGGCTTTTAAACCTTACCCTCCAAGTCCTTAATGCCTCTATTTTAACATCACTTAGAGATGCTAGATGTCTTGACTGGATCCCTTCCCTAATGGGAATCATGCAAACAAGTCTTTTCCATGGACCAGTCTACTTCGATGTTTACCCTAATTTAACCTTATCTTTGACTGACCCAAATATCCTTGAGACAGTTACCTTAAATCTTAAAACACATGGTTATAATTTCATGAAGGGATCGGAGATTATATCGATAATCTACAAAATTCATTACAAGTTCTTGACTACTATGGCACCAAAGGTTAAGGCAAAAACTGAAAGTGGTAAAACCACTGTAATTGAGACTAATTTATTGTCTTCTGGTATTGCTACTAACATGATTATAAAATGGGAAGAAATAGATTTTCCTGAATTTTGGGTTATAACCTCAGCAATGCCACCTGCACCTATTATTGATACAGACATCGATCAGATAATACAAACTGACGATGGAAATATTGAGGTGAAATTTGGCTCAAACAATATAGTCAGAATATCAGGAAAGCCTTATATGGATAGTAGTACCACTTCTTCCGTTTTAAGGTCGACCAAGTTTCTCTTATAGAGAGGTTAGAGAGATAAATATTGCACAAGAAAATATATCTCATCCTATATATTTGAAGGAACATAAAATTTCTCCCACCTCATCAGAGATGAGTTTCCATATATAAGTTTTTATGGATTTGACACCTAATAGTTCTTTAAGGAAATTCCTTAATAAAGAATTTATGAAGAAAAAGCATATAGCTTATAGAGAATGGTTTGCAAAAACATTCTCAAATGATCAAATGTATTATTAAAACGATCAATATTATAAACATCTTGAAGAAAACCAATGTCTTAAGATATTTTGTAGACTGGTTTCTTGATTACTTTCTTACAGAACAAGAGAGTAAGATTAATGTTCTAGAAGAACATTATAAACAATGGTCCACCATAAGTGGAAAAACTGTGAGATCTAAATACCCACCTACTGAACCACTAAGATTATCTGGAGTTTCTACCTCAAATTTAGAGGCAACAGCTTTTATAAAGCGACTAGTAGATGATAAAATGGACAGGGTAAAATTCTTACTTACAGATTGAGACGCCTTCTTTATCAAAACAGAACTATTATTAATGAACTCAAGCTATTACAAACTATCAAAGAAGATTACAATGGACAGAGAAAGATAGATTTTATTTTTCGATGCCCTTCTTCTAAACTTTGAGTCCTTATTTATAGAGGGAGAGTCTTCAGAAGGCTCTGGATGCCTTAGCTGTCTTTCCTGAGCTGTCCTGAGTTGTTCTCCTTTATATCTTGTCGGCCATTAACCTTTTAAAAAGTTATCCTTTATTAAAGGTGGCGGGCTCCATGACCGAAACCAGTTGCTGGTTTTTCCCTTCCTGTGTGCTGGTTTTATAAAACCATGGGCTACATTTTAGCTGGTTTTATGAAAACCACGAGCTGTACTTTTACCAAAAATTCATGTGCTTGATTTCCGCAGTCGCATAATATTTTTGGTATAAGTTTTTACTGGCCTAACCGAGCCTTATGGGCCTTTTTATTTTATTATGCCCTTTCCTTTCCCCATTTTGTCTTCTTTAATCTGGCCCATTATTGAGTCCATCAAATCATCCCAACGTTGATCTGATGATCTTAGATTTTCATCTGGATCTTGAGCTTGTCCTTGGAAATTGTCTTTCATTTCTACCGATTTGGTAGTTTTATCAGATATAGAAGAACTTGTATCTGACACATCAAAAATCTGCTCGAACTGTTTTTTCATGTGTTCTAAGCAGCGCTTCATCAACTCATCCTCAGAAATGTTTAGATACTTTCTCTGGAATGAAATCTTGAGCCTTTGCATAGGATTATTTATGGCCAATTCTGTATTAATCCTTTTTTCAAGAATATCATGGTTGTTTTTTATAGCTGTTTTAATCTCAACTATTTTCTGTTCTAAAATTCCAGACCACCATTTTAATAGGAATTTTCTAGATAAAACAGGGATATTCTTGTTATTGAATTCCGCTATAATAGTCCATCTGAATATAAATGGAATTTCGTTTTCAACGAAGTAGTATAACGTACTTTCCCCTTATTTGATAGTAATATCTTCAGTGTTATGAAATCTTGGATGAGATTCCATCCAAGGAACAAACATATCAATAATAGAATTGGGCAGTATTTTTAATTCGGCTCCTATTTTCTGCCACTATTGGATAAACCAGTTAGGCACACCTGCTTTTATAACATCAGGTCTGATCATAATGAACCAAGAATGTTTCCTTGCAAGATTGTCATAGTAAAGAAAATTATTGAATGCTTGGATATAATCCCAGTAGTTGCATTCGTGCTTAGTATCGCTCAATTTGAACGATCTAGCCCTTTTTGGGCGCAAAGCCCATTCATGTGGGCTAAAGATCTTTTTTATAATGACTTTAGAGAAATTTATAATTTCTCCCCCTTCCTTATTATTAGGGTAATAGTGTTTAATTTCCACTGAATTGGAAACTGTTAGTAAGGCTTCATAAATTTGTCTTGTCTTTCCTGCCTGAGAAGCATAAGCAGTGGTCTCTATGTATTTTTCTTTAAAAGACCATGGATCATCCATTCTGGAGATATTATCTCCTTCTAAACAAATGATTTGTTCAAAAATGCTTTTCTGGATACAACCCTCATCAGCATTTTCAATTGCTTTTTTAAAGGACTGCTTTTGCTCAGAATAACTTTCTGATGAGGTTCCTTCCTTGCCCTTAGTGTTATAAACACTGGCTTCGGTGTTATTAACACCTTCTCTTGCCATCTTGTGTGGCGTCTTCCATTCAGAGGGAGCGTATGACACTTCTGATTCTTGATCTTGATCCAATCTAGCTGGCTTTGGTTTTTGCAATTTCAGCCAGTTTGCGTATGGGGAATTATTCAGAATATGACGCATTCCCCTTCCTCGGCCTCTGTCGGGTCCTCGTCCTCTCGTAAGATTCTGCATTAGCAGAATCTTGAAGAAATTCTCTGGTAAGAAAATCAGGAAGATGGTTATCAGTACCTTTAATATATTCAATATCAAAGTCAAAGACTGCTAATTCAGATTGCCATCTAGCAAATATTTGCTTTGATATTAAATTTTTAACATCTTTTCGCAAAACAGATTTTGCAACACTGCAATCAATTTTTAGCCGGAACTTTTGATTTAATAAATCATCCTGAAATTTATATATACATTTTATAATAGAAAGAATTTCTTTCTTGATAGTTGAATAATTTAACTGGGCTAGATTCCATTTTTTATAAGTAAATCTTACTAGTATTTCTTTATTATTAGTAGGATCTACTTGCTTTAAAATGCCTCCATATCCTATATTCGATGCATCTGTTTCAACAATTTTTTGCCAGCTAGAATTAGCAATATATAGACAAGGTAAATTCTTTACAGTCTCTTTGATTTTTTGAACTACTTTTATATTACTATCAGTCCAAGGCGAAGGGTTTTTCTTCAATCTATTATATAAAATTGCTGCATCTATAGCGATATTTTTATAATAATCTGCTACATAATTTAAAGCACCTAGAAATCTTTGTAGTTGCTTTGTATCTGGAATATAATCTGGAAATTTAGCAGCAAATTCTATACTCCTTTCAATTGGTATAATGGTGCCATTATTAATGTTATGGCCCAAGAACCTAATGGCTGTTTGAAACAGCTTCATCTTAGGAGCAGATATAACAAGTCCATATTTTATAATGAGATGCTTAAAGATATTCAAATGTTTAAAATGCTGATCAATATTATCAGAATAAATTAAAACATCATCTATATATGATAAGATAAATTCCGTATAAGGATTGAAAATAGAATTCATAATGTTTTGAAATTCTGAAGGCGTATTTTTTAATCCGAATGGCATAACATTCCATTTAAAATGCCCAAATGATACTGTAAATGCGGTTTTATATTTATCAGATTCATTAATCTGTATTTGCCAGTAACCTGATTTTAAATCAAACTTTGAAAATATTTTAGCTTTGCTTATTCTGTTGAGCAAATCCCTTTTATTAGGGAGAGAATATCTTATCCATTTAAGCACTTTGTTTAATGGCTTATAATTGATAACAAGACGTAGCACACCTCGTTCTTGTTTAGTATTATTAACATAAAATGTTGTGCAACTCCATGGAGAAGAGGATTTTCTGATTAGTTTTTTGTTTATAAGACTACTAATCTCTTTTTTACATAATTCAAGATATTCTTGATTCATTTGGCAGGGTCTCGCTTTAGTAGAAATATTTTCCTCTAAAAAATCTTCTATATAGAGAAGATTAACAATATGTTGTTTTCTTTCCCAAAATGCATTAGGAAAGTTACTACAAGTTTGAGTTATAAACTCATTTTCAATTATTTTTATTCTAGCTTTTATTGTGCTAGAGTCTAATTGCTTGTTTATTTGTATAGAAGCTATTTCTTCTTTAATGAAATTTATTTGATTTTCTTTAAGGTAAATATCCTTTACTTCATTTAAGATTTTTACCATCGGATCAGTTATAAACTGAAACAGAATTTCTTTCCCTTTGTAGAGACTATAAATGCCTTGTGAATCTATTCTTTTAATGGGCATTATCTTACTAAGAAATGGTGTCCCTGGTATCACATGTTGTGATATTTCTTTTACAATTATAAAGGGAGAGAGAAGACATATGTCTTCGTTGCAAATGTTTGCATTTGACACCTTATATGGTGTAGTTAAAGTATTGTTATCAGCTGTACTTAAAGTCTGAATAGTTCTCTCGTAATATTTGATTGGAATAATTCCTTCTTTTATGCAGTTTAAATCTGCACCGCTATCGACGAAAGCTATAAAATTGGGTATAACCAAATCGTTATTAATAATTAGAGTAATTCTAATATACCATTTTTTATTTAACACTAAATCAATGGTTTGTAAGAATTTATCTGGAATTACTTCTTCTCTAGTAATCTCATCAATAAATTCTTCTTCTCCATTTGAAGATTCACCTTGTATTATGGTGTTGCTTTCAATAGCAGAGATTCTTTGTATAATATCTCGATTTTGAGTTTTTAACTCTATTACTTCAGTTTTTAGGTTATTAACCTCCTTTTGTAAAGCCGCAATTGTGACTAAGCACCTTCTTTTAATTGTTGTCTTTTAAAGACTTCTGATAGTCTATAAATATTATCAATCACAGGTTCCTTCTCTAAGAAGAACTTCAACCAACTTAGATTTAAGTTCTGGCTGGATGTTGTCATCTTCTATAATTTTAAGAATGGACCTTTTGTCGTCTTTGCTTATGACATTGATACTTAAACCATTCATTTCAACTAAAGATTTCCAGTAGTTTTCATCTTTGTTGATATTACAGCACTTACTGGAGCATTTTTGTACATTGTTTTTCTTCATCATCTGATGAAGATGAATCTGTTGAGTCAGAATCAGAAGATTCTAATGAATTAATCATTATTTTATATAATGATTTTTTTAACTCTTCATCTTCAATTTCATTTATCTTCTTTTTTGTGTAACATTTGTTGGCAAAATAACCAACTTTTCCACACTTATAACAAATGGCTGAAGAAGCAGATTTTTTCTTAAATCTGTGATGTTGTTTCTTCTTCTTCCTCCCATCTCCCCCCTTATCCTTAGGAGGATGATAGTTTCTTTTGTGCCTCTGTTTATAATGAGGACGACGAGATTCTACTTCTCTCGTTTTTCTTTTATCTTCCGTTCTTTATGTGGATCATCCATAGCGAATTGGCTACAAAATTCTCTAAATACGTGTTTACCAGTCAATCTGGCTTTTTAATTGGTTTCTTAGCTTTATGTCATTACACAAGGCTAAACCTTCTTTAACACATGTGCTTATTACCCGACCATAAGTAAATGTGATATAGGGTATAGCCCCATCATACTGCATTCGAAGATTTGTTCGAACTCTTTCAGCGACCAGATTTGGTAAACCATCAATAAATTTAGCTTTCCAATGAGAGTTATTCGCATCTTCTAACTGCACAACTCTTGCTAAGAAAAGTATCTTTATACCATCTAAAATGTGTTAATGTAGGACATCTTAGATTCTGTAATAAAGTTCTTACTTTCTCAGCTTGATCACTTACATCTCCGGTAAAATGATCGAGGATAGTAAGGATTAATGTATAAACAGCGTCAGACTCAGGAGAATTGTTCTCCATCTTTGCTGTGCTAAAAATTTCAATTTTCTGCGTGGGTGATAAACAATGATCCCACCAGCCTTTTAAGGTTCCTGTGAATCCATAAATAAACCTTGCAACATCAACATCTGAATTTCCTTATTGTTTTGAGACCGTTGCGTACATCTTGATACGATGTAAGGTATCATGGATTTGCTTATCTGCTAATCCATCAATATTCCATTCATAAATGGCTCGTCCTGAAAATGAATTTGTTATGACAGCTTCATTTTCTTCATATAGGACATCTAAGGGAGTTGGTCTTTTATAATAATGTTTATCCAAAATTCTCTTTGAATATTTTATAGCATTTATTTTAGTTTGAAATTTAGCCAAATTAATATATATTAATAATATTATAGTTTGAAATTTAGCCAAATTCTACAAGATTGCCCAAATATATAAAATTTAACATATTTTTAGATCCTGTGGATCTCCAAACTACATAAAGTTCTGAGGTTCTCCAATTCCATAAATTTCAAATTCTTAGAGAGACTTTCATTCCATTAATTTTCCAAACTCCAAAATATACCCTAAACTATCAAAAAAATACCAATATCAAAGTTCGATCACTAGGCAGCTAAACCGGACCCAAATCACATTCAAGTCGACCTCCAAGACATTAAAATATACCAATAAATACAAATCTCCTGAGCTTTACAAAAATCTTTAAATTTTCTAAATGATCCACCAAATTCAATCAAATTCCCTAAATATCTCCAAACTCTAAAAGATTCATCTAATTCCATGACTTCTTTGATTCCCTAAATATCTTCAAACTCCATAAAATTTCAAAATTCTCTAAATCCGTAAATTCCAGATTCTCAGAGCATCTAGGACTTCCATTAACTTCCCAAGCTTAACAAAATATCCTGAACATTCACAAAAAAAATTCCCAAAAATCAATATCAAATACAAAATCGATATCCATATCATTATACAGGAACCGAATCAAATCAACATTTAAATTGAATCGAACCTAAATTCGATCTCTACGTCGTTGCATTGGAAACCAAATCAAATTCAAATCGACCTCGGACTTGTTAAACTAGAACCAAATCAAACCTAAATTGACCACAACGAACTTAAACTAGAAGCAAAATCAAGTTCAAATTCGACCGCAACATCATCCAACATGTACCAAATCAAATCGAACTCTAAATCGTTAAACTGTAAATAAATTTCCTAAAATCTCATAAACTCAATAAAATTCTTCATACTTTCAAAATACTCTACCAAATTCTTTCAAATTCCATGAATATATCCAAGCTCCATATCCACAAATTCTACAAATTAGCCCCAAAAAAATCAAATTCCACTAATTCATAGATTCCATAAACATCTCAAAACTCTATGTGCACAAATTCTACAAATCGCCCAAGTATATCAAATTCCACTGATTCTTAGATTCCCAAAATATCTCCAAACTCTATAAAATTCCTAGATTCTCCAATTTCATAAATCCCAAATTCTCAAAGAGTCTACAATTCCATTAATTTTCCAAATTCTACAAAATATTCTAAACTATTAAAAACATTCCGAATATCTAAAGTCATTACTTCCATTAACTTCCAAAGTTTAACAAATATTCTAAACATTCACCCAAAAAATCCTTAATTCCAAATCAATCCCAAATTAGCATACATAGCGTTAAATTGGAACTGAATAAAATCGACATCTAATAGAACAATTCAATCTTTACGCCGATGAACTGGAACCCAAATCAAATTCAACTCGACATCTGAGTCATTAAATTAGAACTAAACCAAACCCAAATCGACCGCTACATCGTCCAACATGGACCCAAATCAAATCGAACTCTGAGTTGTTGAATTAGAACCAAATTCCCTAAAATCTAATAAACTCAACAAAAATCTTCAAATTTTCAAAATATTCTACCAAATTCTTTCAATTTCCTTCAATATATCTAAGCTCCATATCCAAAAATTCCATAGATTACCCAAATATATCAAATTCCACTTATTATTAGATTTCCTGGATATCTCATAACTCCACAAAAAATCTTAGTTTATCCAACTTCATAAATTCCAAATTCTCGGTCTTTAATTCCATTAATTTTTCAAATTCTACAACATATCATAATCTTCCAAAAAAAATCCCATATCCAAGTTCGATCACTAAGCCATTAAATTGGAACCCAAATCACATTCAAATGACATTAAATATAACCGAATAAGCCAAAATCTCCTAAGCTCTACAAAAAATTAAATTTACAAAATAACCCTCCAAATTCAATCTAATTCCCTAAATATCCCAAGGCCTATAAAATTCATCTAATTCCACGACTTCTTTGATTCCCTAAATATCTTCTAACTCCATAAAATTTCAAAATTCTCTAAATCCGTAAATTCCAAATTCTCAAAGCGTCTTCACTTCCATTAACTTCCCATGTTCAACAAAATACCCTAAACATTCAGCAAAAAATACCCAAAATCCAAATCAAATACAAAAGCAACATCCATATCATTAAACAGGAACCAAATCTAATCGACATGAAAATTGCATCGAAACTAAATTCAATCTCTACACCATTGAAATGGAAACCAAATTAAATTCAAGTCGGCCTTCGAGTTGTTAGACTAGAACGAAATCGACCACCACATAGTTAAACTAGAAGCATAATCAAGTTCAAGTTCGATCGCTACATCGTCCAACATGAATGAAATCAAATCGAAATCTAGGTCGTTAAACTAGAACCAAATTTCAAAAAACATAATAATCTCAAAAAAATCCTCAAATTTTCAAAATATTTCACCAAATTCCCTGAATATCTCCAAGTTTCGTATCCACAAATTCTACAAATTTCCGAAATATATCAAATTCCAGTAAGACTTAGATTCCATAGATATCTCAAAGCTCCATGTCCACAAATTCTATAAAAATTGCGAAATATATAAAATTTCACTGATTCTTAGATTCTCTGGATCTCCAAACTACATTAAGTTCCTAGGTTCTCCAATTTAATAAATTTCAAATTCTCTCGGAGTCTTTTAATTCAATTAATTTTTCAAACTCTGCAAAATATCCCAAGCTTTCAAAAAAAATCCCAATATGCACGTTTTATCACTAAGCAGTTGAACTGGACCCAAATCACATTCAAGTCGACCTCTAAGACATTAAAATGTACCCAAAAAAGCAAAAATCTCCTAAGCTCTACAAAAATCTTTAAATTCCAAATTCTTTGATTCAATAAATATCTTCAAACGCCATATCTCCATACTCCAAAAGATTCATCTAAATTCCATACTTCTTTGATTCAATAAATATCTTCAAACGCCATAAAATTTCGAAATTCTCTAAATCTGTAAATTCCAAATTCTTAAAGCATCTAGACTTCCATTAACTTCGCAAGCTCAACAAAATATCCTAAACATTCACAAAAAAATTCCCAAAAATCAATATCAAATACAAAATCGATATCCATGCATATCGTTAAACATGAACAAAATTAAATCGACATCTAAATTGAATTGAACCTAAATTCAATTTCTACGCCATTGAACTGGAAAACAAATCAAATTCAAGTTGATCTCAGAGTTGTTAAACTAGAACCAAATCAAACCTAAATTGACCACTACGAACCTAACTAGAAGGAAAATCAAGTTAAGGCTCAACCGCTACGTCGTCCAACATGAACTTAATAAAATCGATTCTAAGTCGTTAAACTGGAACAAAATTTCCTAAAATCTCATAAACTAAACAAAAAAAATTCATATTTTCAAAACATTCCACCAAATTCTTTGAAATTCCCTAAATATATCAAGCTCCATATCCACAAATTTTATAAATTACCCAATATATCAAATTCCACCAATTTTTAGATTCCATAAATATCTCAAATCTCCATGTCACAAATTCAACAAATCGCCCAAGTGTATCAAATTCCACTTATTCTTAGATTCACTAGATATCTCCAAACTCCATAAAATTCCGAGATTCTCTAATTTCATGTATCCCAAATTCTCAAAGAGCCTTTAATTCCATTAACTTTCCAAATTCTACAAAATATCCTAAACTATCCAAAAAAAATCCAAAAATCCAGAGTCATTATTTCCATTAACTTCCCAAGTTCAACAAAATATCCTAAACATTCACCAAAAATATTTCCAAAAGCAAAATCAAATCCAAAATCAACATCCATAGCGTTAAATTGGAATAGGATCAAATCGACATCTAATTGAATCTAAATTCATCTTTATGCCGATGAACTAGAATCCAAATCAAATTCAACTCGACCTCTGAGTCGTTAAATTAGAACCGTGCCAAACCCAAATCGACCACTAGTAGTTAAATTAGAAGCCAAAACAAGTTCAACTTCGACCACTATATCGTCCAACATGAACCCAAATCAAATTGATCTCTAAGTCGTTAAACTGGAATCAAATTTCCTAAAATATCTTAAAACTAAACAAAAAAATTTAAAATTTTCAAAATATTCCACAAAATTATTTCAAATTCGTCTAATATATTCAAGCTCCATATCCACAAATTCTACAGATTACCCAAATATATCAAATTCCACTAATTCTTGATTCAATAAATATCTCAAAACCTTATATCCACAAATTCTACAAATTACCCGAGTATATCAAATTCCACTACTTCTTAGATTCCCTGGATATCTCCAAACGTCATAATATCAGCGTTTTAAAAAGAGGCCGCTTAAGCACTAAAGCGGCGTAATGGCCTTCACCGCTTCGCTTTTTACCGCTTTAGCAGAGTGATATACTTATCAATTACTAGGGTAAACATGCTCTATTTCTTACCGATTGGGTTGCCTTTAAAGGTTTATAGGTATGGTTTTAGTAGTTTTCTTATCAAACCCTCCATATTGATGTTTACGTCTTTATAAACTCTTGTGATGAGTAAGTATGCATTGCATTTTGTGTGATAATAATAGCTAGACTAACTCCAAATCCCCAATCTTTTCATTTTTTTCTTTTTATTTATGGCCGAGATTTTGACTTGAGTTTTAGGGACTTCAACCTAAAGACTTTGACTTCGAATCCGACAGTTCGACTTGGATTTTGACTTCGAAGGTTAGAGGCTGCAACTTCAAACAGCCAGAGTTTTCGACCAGGAGAAGATTCGATTTTGGTTTCAAAGCAAAGGATCGAGTAACAAGGGTTTTTTGAGTTTTGAATTCGATTTTAAAGCTAAGGTTTTCGACCAACTTCGACTTTTAGCATCGAGCAATTTCAACTTAAAATTTTCGATTCTGACTTCAAACAATATTGATTTTAATTTTGAAACTCGACTCAAAGGACCCAAAGTACCAAATGTAGTTAAAAACCACAATAGAACAATGTTCAATAAACAACTTACAAATTAACAACAAAATCAAACCAAAATAAGACAAGCTGATTTCTGAGCGGCCGAAGCGGATGCATAAGAACTTCAGCGGCACTTAAGCGGACCGACACTTCGGCTGCTCCGCTTTTTCTCACCACCTTTACAACACTGCTCCATAAAATTCCTGGATTCTCCAATTTAATAAATTCCTAATTCTCAAAGAGTCTTTAATTCCATTAATTTTCCAGATTCTACAAAATATCCTAAACTTTAAAAAAAATTCCCAATATCCCAGTTCGATCACTAATCCGTTAAACTGGAAACCAAATCGCAAGTCGACCTCAAAGACATTAAAATATAACAAAATCAGCCATAATCTCCATGCTTTACAAAAATATGTAATTTTTCAAAATAAACCACCAAATTTAATCTAATTCCCTAAATATCTCCAAGCTCCATAAAATTCATCTAATGCCGCGGCATCTTTGATTCCCTAAATATCTTCAATTCCATAAAATTTCGAAATTCTCTAAATTCGATCCAAATTCTCAAAGCGTCTTTAGATCCATTAGCTTCCTGAGTTCAACAAAATATCCTAAACATTTCACAAAAAAATTTCGAAAATCCAAATCAAATACAAAATCGACATCCATATCGTTAAATAAGAACCAAATCAAATCGACATCTTAATTGAATTGATCTTAAATTCAAAACTCTACGCCATTGAACTGGACCCTAAATCAAATTCAAGTCGGCCTCTTAGTTGTAAAACTAGAACCAAATCGAACCAAAATTGACTACATAGTTATACTAGAAGCAAAATCAAGTTAAAGTTCGATTGGTACATCTTCCAACATGAATTAAATAAAATCAAACTCTAAGCAGTTAAATTGGAACCAAATTTCCTAAATTCTCATAAACTCAAAAAAAATTCTTAAAATTTTCAAAATGTTCCACCAAATTATTTCAAATTCCCTGAATATTTCCAAGCTCTATATCCACAAATTCTACAAATTACCTAAATATATCAAATTCTACTAATTCTTGGATTCCATAAATATCACAAAGCTCCATATCCACAAATTCTACAAAATTGCCCAAATATATAAAATTTCATTGATTTTTAGATTCTCTAGATATCTTCAAACTCCAAAAAATTCCTAGATTCTCCAATTTCATAAATTCCATTAAATTTCCAAATTCTACAAATTATCCTAAACTTTCAAAAAAAATCCCAATATCCAAGTTTGATCACTAAGCCGCTAAACTGGGGACCCAAATCACATTCAAGTCGACCTGTAAGACATTAAAATTTAACCAACGAAGCCAAAATCTCCTAAGCTATACAAAAATCTTTAAATTTTTTAATTAATCCACCAAATTCAATCAAATTCCATAAATATCTCCAAGCTCCATAAAATTCATCTAATTCCACGACTTTTTTTACTCCCTAAATATCTTCAAACTCCATAAAATATCTTTGCGTCTTTATTTCCATTTAACTTCCCAAGCTCAACAAAATATCCTAGACATTCATGAAAAAATCCCAAAATCCAACTCAAATACAAAATTGACATCCATATCGTAAAACGGGAACCAAATTAAATTGGCATCTAGATTGAATTGAACCTAAATTTCCTAACATCTCATAAACTCAACAACATCCATATCGTTTAATTGGAATAAAATCAAAACCAACCTAAATTTGATCATTGTGCCGTCAAACCGGAACCCAAATCAAATTCAAGTTGACCACAGAGTCGTAAAAGTAGAACCAAACCAAACCCAAATAGTCAGTTAAACTACAACAAAATTTCCTAAAATCTCATAAACTCAATAAAATTCTCCAACTTTTTAAAATATTACATAAAATTATTTCAAATACCTGAAATCTCCAAGCTCTATATCCACATGTTCTACATATTACCCATATTATCAAATTCCACTAATTGTTAGATTCCATATTTATCTCAAAGCTCCATATACACAAAATCCAACAAATTGCCCAAGTATAACAAATTCCACCGATTCTTAGATTCCCTAAATATTCCCAAAACTCCATAAAATTCCTAGATTCTCCAATTTCATAAATTCCAAATTCTCAAAAGGTCTTTAATTCCATTGATTTTTCAAATTCTACAAAATATCCTAAACTTTCAAATAAAGTCCAATATCCAAGTTCGATCGCTAAGCCGTTAAACTGAAACCCAAATCACATTCAAGTCGACCTCTAAGACATTAAAAAATATAATCAAACAAGCCGAAATATCCAAGCTTTAAATTTTCAAAATAAACCACCAAATTCAATCTAATTCCCTAAATATCTCCAAGCTCAATAAAACTCATCTAATTCCAAGACTTCTTTGATTCCAATAAATTTCTTCAAACTCCAAAAAATTTCGAAATTCTCTAAATCCATGAATTTTAAATTCTCAAAGCGTCTTTACTTCCATTAACTTCCCAAGTTCAACAAAATATCATAAACATTCACCAAAAATCCCCAAAAATCCAAATCAAATACCAAATCGACATTCATATCGTTAAATTGGAACCAAAGCAAATCGATGTCTAAATTGAATCTAACCTAAATTCGATCTCTACACCGTTAAAATGGAACCTAAATCAAATTCCACAAAATTTCAGACTCCTGTATTCCCTCAATATCGCTAAACTCAATGACATTCCTAAATTCTCCAATTCCATAAATTCCAAATTCACAAAATGTTTTTAATTCCATTAACTTCCTAAACTCTCGTAAAAATATCGTAAACTTCCCCCAAAAAAATCCTAAAATCCAAAATTGACATTTACGCCCATAAACTAGATCCAAATCAAATTGACCTTTAAGTTGTTAAAACTTGAACCAAACCAAACCTAACTCAATTTCTACGTCGTTAAACTGGAGCCCAGAGCAAATCCAAGTAGACCTCAAAGTCGTTAAACTAGAACCAAATAAATACCATATTCGAATTCTACGTTGTTAAACTAGAAGCCATATCAAGTTCAATTCAAATTCGACTACTACATCGTTAACTGAAACCAAATCAACTAAATTTAAGTCGTTAAACTGGAACCACGTAAGCCAAAATTCAACAAATATATCAAATTTCATAAATATATTAAATTCCATAAATTCCTAGATTCCCTAAATATCTTCAAAGTTCAAACTCCATAAAATTTCTAAATTCTCTAATTTTATAAATTCCAAATTCTTAAAATGTCTTTATTTCCATTAATTTCCCAACTTCTCTAAATTATACTAAAGTTTCACAAAAAAAATCCCAAAATTGACATCTACGTCGTTAAACTAGAAACATGTCAAATCAACCACTAAGTTGCTAGACTGGAACTAATTCAAACCTAAATTCAATTCCTACATCATAAACTAGAACCCAAATAAAATTCAAGTCGACCTCTAAATTGTTAAAAACTAGAACCAAATCAAACCCAATCACGAATGTGTAAAATAAAATCAAGGTATCATGAATGATTACTAATGTGCAGAGTAAACTTGACAAAAGCTACGGTCATAATGTGTATAATCTAAAGAGACAAGATGACATAATCGGATCGATCTAATAATGGAGAGGACATGAAGTTTAATGCCTATCGACAAATGTCCAAAGGAGGACGATAAAAAGAAGATAATCAATGATACTACATATTGTTGCAGACAAAAAATGGAGGACATTATGAAAAGTCAATAATTAAGCTCGTAGGAAGTTTAAATCATTAAGGAATCAGGGTTAAGCCGGTTATAGACAAAATCACTGGTGCATATGAAAATAGATTTAGAAATATGAAAGTAGTAATATTATAGAAAACGGATTAAGAAATTTAAATTTTTGATACAAAAAATATATTTAAATCCTTTTCAAGGAGACAAGTGAAAAGTCTTGAAATAGCTTTAAGGTGCATCTAAAAATATTGAGATTAATAGAAAAAGATTTAGAAATTTAATTTTTTTTAAAAGTAGCTTCAAATTTGTTTAGGAAGAAGAAAAGTGAAAAAACTTGAAACAACTTCGAAAAGAGTAATATAAAGAAAATAAATTAGAAATTTAGTACTATTGAAGTTCTTTCAAAATACAGCCTTTCAAAATAAATAAAAAAGTGTCAAAATGCAAAATGGTGTAAATTTTTTGAAATCTTGAGAAATTTGCTCCTAAGGCAGGTTATGATTCATTGAACATTTCTTAGCTTTCTAGTAGGACAAAAATAGCTTCAAATCCTTAAAGAAAGTAGTAATATTAAGAAAAAGGTTAAAAATTTAATACTATGGAATTTCATTTAAAATACATCCTTTCTAAAAAATTACAACATGAAAATGCAAAATGGGGTAAAATCTTGAAAATTTTGCTTTAAAAGTTGGTTATGATTCATGAACATCTCGTAGCTTTGTAATGGACCCTTTATTAATAGTAGGTTTTATATGAAAACAATTTTGGCATACTACTAAAAATCTTTCGGAAAAACCTTTCGGTTCTCACCAAAATGTGCCATGGAGAGTGAAATACGATGTATCAAAAAAGGTTTGACGATAAAAAAAATTTATGAAAAATTGCTTCAAATCCTAGGAACGAGAGACGAGAGAAAAATCTTGAAACAACTTGATTGTGTGTTCAAACGTAGTAACATTAAGAAAATAGATTTAGAAATATAATTCAATTGAAGTTCCTTCAAAATCCAGCCTTTATAATTAGTAAAAAAGTGTAGAATTGCAAAATGGTGTAAATTCTTTGAAATCTTTAGATATTTTCTTACAATCCAATTGAAAAATAGTTTCAAGTGCTTTATGGAACGAGGCAAGTGAAAATGCTCGAAACAACTTTATGGTGAAGAAAATAGATTTAGAACTCTTTGAAGTTTAAGAAAATAGTTACGAGTTCTTTGTGTAATGAGGTAAGTGAAAAATACTCGGAACAACATTAAGGAGCACTTGAAAGTAGAAATATTACTAAGAAATAGTTTCAAGTCCTATTGGAACTAGGCAAATGAAAAGGCTTGAAACAATTTTACGGTGAATTTGAAAGTAATAATATTAAGAATATGCGATCAGAAATTTAAAATTTAAGAATATAGTTTCAAGTCCATTACAAACCACAACTTAAAAAGCGTAAAACAAATTTAAGGTGCATCTGAAAGAATCAATGTCAAGAAAATAGATTTAGAAATCAAAAGCTTAACAAACATAGTTTCATGCCCTTTGTGGAAATGAGGAAAGTGAAAAAGCATGAAAACCACACAACTTAAAATGCGTAAAACAAATTTACGATGCATCTGATAGCATCACTGTCAAGAAAATAGATTTAGAAATCAAAAGAATAGCAAAAATAGTTTCGTGCCCTTCGTAGAATGAGGCAAGTAAAAAAGCATGAAAAAGCTATACGGTGCGTTGAAAGTTGTAATGTTATGAAAATAGATCTAAAAATTTAAAGTTTTCATGAAAATTTGTTTTGGGTCCTTTAAACGACGACGCAAGTGAAAAAGATTGAAACAACTATATGGTGCATTTGAAAATAGTAGTGTTAAAAATATAAATTCAGAGATTGATATGTAAGAAAAATAGTTCCGAGTCAAGAAAAGAGGCAAGCGAAAAATCTTGTAGCTATATGGTGCATTTGAAGGTATTGATGTCAAGTAGATAGATTTAGAAATTGAATATTTTAAATATATAGTATCGGGTCCTTTAAGGAACGAGGAAAGTGAAAAAGCATAAATTAACTATATGGTGTGTATGAAAGTAGTGTTATTAAGAAAATAGATATGAAACAATTTTACTGTGCATTTGAAGGTAGTGACTCCAAGGAAATTGATTTTAGAAATTTAAATTTTACAGAAAATTAATTTCAAGTGTTTTTTAAGGAACAAGGCAAGTGAAAATGCTTAAAACTTTGTGGTGCATTTGAAAGTAAGCATGTTAAAGAAATATCTTTGATTACTTAAGAATAAAGAAAATAGTTTCAAGTTGTTTAAGGAATGAGGCAAGTGAAAAACATGAAACAACTTTATTGTGCATTTTAAACCATGTTTATGGTGCATTTTAAAGTAGCAATATTAATGAAATGGATTTAGCAAATTTTAGTTAAGACTGTATTTTCAAGTCCTTTAATGAACGGGGAAAGTGAAAAATCTTGAAATAACTTTATGATGCAATGCACAGTAGTAATATTAAGAAAATAAATTCGGAAAATTAAAACTAAAGAAAATAATTTCAAACCCTTAACGAGGCAAGTGAATAAACTCGAACCAACTTTAAGGTAAATTTAGAATTTTAAATTTTAAAATTTAGAAAAAGTTTCGAGTCTTTTAAGGATTGATGTAATTCGAAAGGTTTGAAAAAGCATTATGTGCAATTAAAGTAGTAATATTAAGAATGTAGATTTCAAAATTTTAGTAATAATAAGGAAATAGATTTAGCAAATATAAGGAAATAGATTTAGCAATTTTTAGTTAAGATTATATTTTCAAGTCTTAAAAGAACAGGGAAAGTGAAAAATCTTTTAACAACTTTATGATGCTTTTAAATTGACAGTAGTAATATATAAGAAAATATATTCAGAATATTAAAATTAAAGAAAATAGTTCAAGCCCTTTAAGGAACGAGGCAAGTGAATAAACTTGAAACAACTTTAAGGTCTATTCAGAAGTAGTAATATTAAGGAAATAAATATGAATTTTAAAATTTCGAAAAAGTTTCTAGTCTTTTAAGGATTGATGTGATTCAAAAAGTTTGAAACAGCCTTATGTGCAATTAAAGTAGTAATATTAAGAATGTTGATTTTGAAATTTGAAAAAAGACAAATGAAAAGGTTTCAAATCATTCAAGGAATGAGGCAAGTAAAGGAACTTGAAACAACTTTATCGTGCATTTGAAAGTAGTACTATTAAGGATGTAGATTAAGAAATTTGATATTAAAAAAATAGTTTCAAATCCATTAGTGAATGAGGGAATTTAAGAAAATAGATTCAAGCCTATAAAGAAACGAGGCAAGTATAAAAGCTTGAAACAATTATACGGAGCATTTGAAAATAGTGATGTTAAGCAAATAGATTTGTTAATTGAAAAAATAGTTTCAAGACATTAAGGAATAAGGATATTGAAAAAGCTTGAATCAATTATATGGTGAATTTAAAAATAGTAATGTTAAGAACACAAATTTTGAAATTGAAAATTAAAGAAAAAAAGTATCAAGACCTTCAAAGAAGGAGACAAGTGAAAATGGTTGAAACAAATATAAGGTGTTTCCAAAACAGTTTGAAGTCCATTAAGAACAAGGCCGTTAAAAAGCTTGAAATAAGTTGATGGTGAATTTGGAAGTATTATTATTAAGAAAATAGATATAGAAATTTAAATTAAAAAAATACTTTCAAGTCTATTAAGAAACGAGGCAAATAAATAAGTTTAACACAATTCAATTTTATGGTGCATTTGAAAGTAGTAATATTAAAAATTAAAGACTTGGAAATTTAAAAAAAAAATCTATAAGGAACAATGCTAATGACTTCTAGGCCTCACAATTCTTATAATTAAATTCTACGTCGTAAAATAGGAACCAGAATCAAATTCAAGTCGACCTCTAAGTCGTTAAACTAGATCCAAATCAAACCTAAATTCGACCATAACGTCGTTAAACTAGAACCAAATCAAACCCATATCCCACCAAATTCTTTCAAATTCCCTGAATATCTCCAACCTCCATATCCACAAATTACCCAAATATATTAAATTCCTATAATTCTTAGATTCCATAAATATCTCAAATCTCTATATCCATGAATTCTATAATGTGCATAGGTATATCAAATTCCACCGGTTCTTAGATTCTCTAGATATCTCCGACTCCATAAAATTCCTAGATTCTCCAATTTCATACAAATTCTCAAAGAGGCTTTAATTCAATTAATTTTCCAAATTCTGCGAAATATCCTGAACTTTCGAAATATATTCCCAATATCCAAGTTCTATATCACTAAGCCATTAAACTGGAACCCAAATCACATTCAAGTCTGACAGTAAAATATAACCAAATCAAATCAAACACAGCAGGTAGACTGGAACCAAACTTCCCAAAACATCATAAACAACAACTAAGCCTTTTATCCCTAGAATATGGGATAGGCTACATGGACCAACATGAGAATTACGCCGGGTCCACCACATGAATCCTCCGCCTCCCCACTCATATCGAGCAATATACTTTCATTGAGCCCTCCGGCAACCGTATCTTTTCATATCACCTCCATCCATGTTTTCTTCGGTCTCCCTTTCACCATTTTGACATTGCCTATATCAAGAGTATTCAAATTTCCAAAAATCTCATAAACACTACAAAAAAATTCAAATTTGCAAAATACTTCACCATATCCTTTCAAATTCCTAAAATAACTCCAAGCTCCATGTCCACAAATTCTACAAATTGCCCAAAAATATCAAATTCCACAAATTCTTAGATTTCATAAATATCTCAAAGCTCCATATCCATAAATTCTACAAATTACCCAAATATATCAAATTCCACTTATTTTTAGATTGCCTAAATATCTCCAAACTCCTTAAAAAATCTTCAATCTCATACTTTTCAAATTCTCAAAGCGTCTTAAATTCATTAATTTTCAAAATTCTTCAAAATATCCTAAACTTTCAAAAATTCCCAATTTCCAATTTTGATCACCACGTAGTTAGAAAAGAACCCAAATCAAATTCAAATCTACCTCTAAGACATTAGTCTAGAACCAAATAAGCCAAAATCTCCTTAGCTCTACAAAAATCTTTTAATTTTCCAAATATTTATCCAAATTCAATCTAATTCTTTAAATATCTCTAAGCTCCATAAAATCGTCAAATTTTCGAAATATAAAAAATTCCACAAATTCTACAAATTACCGAAATATATCAAATGTCACAAATTCTTAGATTCCACAAATATCTCAAAGCTCCATAACCACAAATTCTACAAATTGCCCAAATATATCAAATTCCAGTAATTCTTTGATTCCCTAAATATCTCTAAACTCTTTAAAAATTTTAGATTCACCAATTTCATACATTTCAAATTCTCAAAATATTCCACCAAATCCTTTCAAATTCTCTAAATAACTCGAAGCTCCATGTCCACAAATTCAACAAATTGCCCAAATATATCAAATTCCACAAATTCTTAGATTCCATAAATATCTCAAAGCTCCATAACAACAAATTCTACAAATTGCCCAAATATATCAAATCCCACAAATTCTTAGATTCTCTAAATATCTCTTAACTCTTTACAATTTTAGATTCTCCAATTTTATATATTTTAAATTCTCAAAGCATCTTTAATTCGATTAATTTTCATAATTCTTCAAAATATCCTAAACTTTCAAAAAAAATCTCAAATTCCAAATTTGACCGCTGTCGTTAAAGTGGAATCCACCTTTAAGACATTAAGCTAGAACGAAATAAAAGCTAAAATCCCCTTAGCTCTACAAAAATCTTTTAATTTTAAAAATATTCCACCAAATCAATCTGATTTTCTAAATATCTCCAAGCTCCATAAAAATTTCAAATTTTCCAGATGTAAAAAATTCCACAAATTACCCAAATATATCAAATGTCACAAATTTTTAGATTCCATAAATATCTCTAAACTCCATAAAATTCATAAATTCTCCCATTACAAAAATACCAAATTCTCATAGCCTCTTTAATTCCATTTACTTCACATAGTCTTTAACGTATCCTAAACTGTCATTAAAAATTTAAAAATTTAAATCAAATCCAAAATCGACATCTACGCCGCTAAATTAGAACCAAATCAAAACGACCAATATGTTGTTAAAGTGGAACCAAACCAAATCAAATCGAACTCTAAGTCGTTAAACTGGAACCAAATTTCCCAAAGTCACATAAACTCCACAAAATTCCTCAAATTTTCAAAATACTCCAACAAATTCGTTCAAACTCCTAATGTATCTCCAAACTCCATAAAATTCGTAAATTATCCAAATATCTCAAATTCCATAAATTTTATAAATTTCGTAAATATATCAAATTCCATGAATTCTTAGAATCCCGAAATATCTTCAAAATCCATAAGATTTCTAATTTCTTTAATTCCATATATTCCAAATGCTCAAACAGCCGTTATTTGCATTAATTTCTCGACTTCTCTAAATATCCTGAACTTTCACAAACAAAAAAAATCTCATAATTGACATCTATGTCTTTAAACTGGAAACAAATCAAATCAACCTCTAAGTTACTAAACTGGAACTAATTCAAACCTAAATTCAATTTATACATCATAAACTAGAACTCAAATCAAATTCGAATCGACCTCTAAGCATTAAACTATAACCAAATCAATCCCAATCACAAATGTGTAAAAAAAATCAAGGTATCATAAATGATTCATGATGTGTGCAAAGTAAACTTGACAAAGGCCACAATCACGAATGTTTATAGTCAGAAGAGCCACATGTTGACATATTCATATCAATCTAATAATGGAGAGGACATGAAGTTTAATTCCTATTGAAAAATGTCCAAAGGATGACAATTAAAGGAAGATGATCAATGATAGTACATATTGTTGCGGACATGAAATGGAGGACATTATGAAAAGTCAGTAATCAAGCCCATACGAAGATTAAATCATTAAGGAATAAGGGTTAAGCCAGTTATAGACAAAAAATCATTAGTGCTTATGGAAATGGATTCAGAAATATGAAGGTAGTAATATTCTGAAAATAGATTAAGAAATCTAAAATTTAGAGAAAAAAGATATAAGTCCTTTTCAAGGAGACAAATGAAAAGATTTGAAATAGATTTATGGTGCATCTAGAAATATTAAGATTAATACAACAAAGATTTAGAAATTTAAAATTTTTGAAAACTAGCTTCAAATTCACCAAGTAGACAAGTGAAAAAAATTGAAACAACTTTGACAGGAGTAATATTAAGAAAAAAAATTTAGAAATTTAATACTATTGAAGTTCTTTAAAAATACAGCCTTTCTAATAAATAAAAAGTGCCGAAATTCAAAATGGTGTAAATTTTTTGAAATCTTGAGAAATTTGCTCCAAAGGTCGGTGATGATTCATGAACATTTCTTCGCTCTCTAATAGGTCAAAAGTAACTTCAAATCCTTTAAGCAACAAGAACAATTGAAAATTTATTGAGCCTTTGAAAGTAGTAATATTAAGAAAAGAGTTAAAAATTTAAAACTATTTAAGTTCATTTAAAATGCATCCTTTCTAATAAGTTACAATGCGTGAAATACAAAATGGTGTAAGTTCAAATTTTGAAAATTTTGCTTTAAAAGTTGGCTATGATTCATCTACATTATGTAGCTTTGTAATGGGTTCTTTATCAAAAGTAGGTTTTATATGAAAACAATTTCAACATACTATTAAAAAAATTTCGGAAAAACCTTTCAGTTCTCACAAATATATGCTATGGAGATTTCTTTTAGCTCTGAATATAACTTTATGTTGCATTTAATATTATTAACATCGCAAAGTCAAAATCCAAAAATTAAGACGGTTTTAAGTTTCTATATGAAAGAGAAGTGAAATGTGATGTTCCATCCAAAAGGTAAATGATGATAATAAAAAAAATCAAGGCATCATGAATGATTGGTCATGTGTGCAAAGTAAATTTGATGAAAGCCATAATCAAAAATGTGTACAATCGAAAGAGTCTGGGGTTAACATATTCATATCGATATAATAATAGAGAGGACTTAAACTTGAATACATATTGACAAATGTTTGTCCATAGGGGACGGTTATCGGAAGAAAATCAATGGTAAGTGCATAATACTGCAGACAAAAATTGGACATTATGAAAAGATAATAAGCCCGTAGGAAGATTATATAAGAAATTAGGCTTAAGACAGCTATAGACAGTGAATCAATGTTAGGTACATATGGAAATGCATTTGGGAATTTGAAAGTACCGAGAAATGTTTCAGAAATTTAAAATTTAGATTAAAGAATAGGTCCAAGTCCTTTAAAGAACGGGCAAATGAAAAGGCTTAAAATAACTTTACGGTGCAATTAAAAATAGTGAAATCAATAAACAGATTTAGAAATTTAGAACAAAGAAAAATTGCTTCAAATCATTCAAGGAACGAGAAGCAAAAAACCTTGAAACAACTTTATTGTGCGTTTGAAAGTAGTAACAATAAAAAAAATAGATTTAGAAATTTAATTCTATTGAAGTTCCTTCATAATTCAGCCTTTATAATAAATAAAAACTGTAGAAATGCAAAATAGTGTAAAGTCTTTGAAATCTTCAGATATCTGCTTACAATTAAAAAATATATAAAGTGCTTTATGGAACAGGGCAAGTGAAAATGCTCAAAACAACTTTATCATTAAGAAAATAGATTTAGAACTTTAAAGTTTAAGAGAATAGTTTCAAGTTCTCTACGTAATCAGCCAAGTGAAAAATACTTGGAACAACATTAAAGTGCATTCGAAATTAGTAATATTATTAAGAAAATAAGTTCAACCTATAGGAGCTAGGTAAGTGAAAAGGCTTAAAACAACTTTATGGTGAATTTGAAAGTAATAATATTAATAGATTTTAGGGATGGGGAGAAAATTACCTTTTGGTTTGACTAGTGGGTGATGGAGGCACCTTTGTGGCTTACCCATGGAACTTATGATGTTGGATTAATCGATGATTCGAAGGTAAGTGACAGGTTACTTTATGGAAGATGGAATGAGGCGAGACTTAATACACTGGCGCTAAAAGCTCAAGATGCCATAAAAGCCTTGCCGTTGCGGGCTGATTGGGACAGGGTGGACTTGCTGTGGATGGGGGCCAAAATGGTATGCTTTCGGTTCAAAAGGAATATCATAGAAGGTCGGCATTATGAAATGATCTAAAGCTGTTTAGGTTCTCTAGGACGGTAAAGTTAGAATTAAGTCGGCGAATGGATTGTTTCCTGTGGCGGATGCTTAATGAAAAATTGCCAACGGCAGATTGGTTAAAGAGGAGAGGATTAAATGTGTCGCAGCAGTGTATGTTGTGTGATGAAGAAAGGAGGATTAAAATTATTTGTTTTACAAACGTGGACAATGGAAGATTTTCATAGGTCTTATGGAAGAAATTGGTGTTAATATCTGAGGGATACGGCTACAGGAAATCAAACAAGCGTTTACACAGAAAGGGGGAAGTAGAACGCCAATAAGAACAAGGATTGAACTTGCTTATACCCTTTGGACTTGGTGGAAATTGCACTCCGATTTGCATATGAAGCCGGAGGAGGAGGAGGCAAATGGTGTCAATGTTCCGAGCCAGATTGATCGATGTCTTAATGATAAAATTAGAACTTGTAAAGGAACATATGTATAGATCTAGGAATTAGTGGGGCTACGTTGGGGGAAGCATTTGGAATGATACTAGCAGGAAGAAATTATCTACGAAACAAATGAACAATCAAGCAACTTTGACACATAGTAGGAAAAGGTAGATAACACGGAAAATAATTACATGCTTACTATTGGAAATTGACCTACTCTAGCGGCATAATAGCATGTTAAAAGTACCTGCTTCCAAATTAACACATGAGTCTATAAAATAACTTCTGCACCCTCATTTGATGTATTATTTTCCATTTGCATATTGATGAGTGCCAACAAGTCCTCTTGCTTATCAAATTGGGAATCTTCAAATCCCTAGCTTATCATATCAGCATGATAGTAATATATATCGGTAACAAGCTCACCTTGCCAAACAAACTTGATACCAAACACATATTTGCAATTTTCCAAGTTAACTTAAATAATTATAACATAAGAGTTTCAATTGCTTATTAATCTGTACTTACTTAAGCTAAAGATTATTTATCTAGATTTTATTTTAATTTATTGTGTGTGTGTGTGAGTACTTGGATACAACAAGTTATGAATAGTAACAAGTTGAAGGATACCCACGTACCGGATTGTTCACATGGCCCGAACCAGACGGAAGGAACTTGGCGGGAACAGACATGAATGAAAATTGCTGGATCCACGAATCGGCTTCAGCTCTAACCTCGGCTGCCTTCAACACATGAAATTCATTAAACTGAGTGAAATTAAACAAAAGGAAATGGATTTTGCTGCAAGAAGTCGGTACCTGGGTTTTGAAATCATGGGCATAGACGAGGAAGCCGTAGCGGACAGTCTCCTGCTCAAAGAAGGGATCGATGAGGAGATGATCTTTGGCCCAGACGGTGTTGTAGAAGGTGGGCACGGAGACTCCGTCGCCGGCGTCGGAGGTGGCGGCGGCGATGGCGGAGGCGGCTGCGGGGTTGGGGAGGGGGAGGGACGCAGTTGGAGCGGAGGAAGGAGAGGATCTGCTCGTGGCGGTCAGAGAAGCCGGAGGATCCGGCTGCGAGGATGGCGGCGGCGGCGGCGGCGGCGTTGAGGGAGAGGGGGGAGAAGAAGCCGTTGCATCTGGCGGTGGTGGGGACGAACGTGGGGCCCACCTGGTCGGTGAGGAGGCGCAACGCGTAGGTGGCGTCGAGTGGTGGGGTTTTGGCCATGGCTTTCTCAACGTATCATTGTTGGGATAAGTAAAGCATTCCTCATTTGCGATCTCGCCTTATCTCCGTTCCAAATATTTTCTTGGCGACTCCCAAATCATTGGTCTTGAACTTTCCTTCCAACCGTTCCTTTAGATTCTGAATATCAACCATATAATTTACTGCTATCAACATAAAATAGCAAGTATATAAAAAAACTATCGGCGAGCTTCTTCGAATAGACACAACTGTCGTCCATACTTCTCGTAAACTCAAATTCTTTCATGAAGAGTCAAACTTCTTAGACCACCATCTAGATGACTTCTTCAAACCGTAGAGAGACTTTTTTAACAAACAAACGTGGTCTTCTTTTCCTTCAACTTCGAAACCTTCAGGCTGTTACATGTAGCTTTCCTCCATCAAATCACCGTGCAAGAATGTGGTCTTCATATCGAGTTGCTCAAGCTCCAAATTTTTGCATAGCTACTAAACCGAGCAAGACACATACAGAGGTGTGTTTAACAACCGAAAATAATATCTCATTGAAGTCAACTCCCAAAACCTGCGAATAGTCTTTAGCTACCAACCATGCCTTATACCTCATATCCAAATGCCCCTTGGTCACTTTTTTCTTTTTGAGAACACACTTGCAGCCAACTACTTTTTTCCTCCTTCGAGCTTCACGAGATTCCGAGTCCGGTACTTGTGAAGAGACTCAATATCTTCATTCATAGCGACTAACCAATGAGCTGACTATCGGATGAGATGGCTTCTTTATAGTTCGTCGGTTCGCTACTATTAACTGTCTCTGCAACGGACAGCGTATACGCCACTAGATCATTATAGACATATCTTTGTGGCGGTCTAATGTGTTGAATATAGACGCCCTCAAGACAATTATCGTAATTGCAGGAGGACCCATATGGAGAACAGTCTTGCTCGAGATGATATTATGCTATCTGGTTTGTCTTTATGTTTCATGTGTATACGTTTTACTCGTTATCACGTATCGCCAATACATGAAGATAAAGCCTATAGGATTTTTACTTGACTACTAGGATTATGATAAGGATCATACTAGTGGTACTTGGATAGTCCATAAGTACATACTTAGTATCGAGACGGGGCATCGGCATTCAAGACTAGACTAGTGTATATGTTTCTTGACTTCGACCGGGACGATAGCTGATCCCATAGCCATTGGTGTTTGACACCAAAAGTTGTATACAAGTGCTCATAATAGTGTGAGTTATACTGGAGAGCATGAGTTACACTGGACAGACTCACCGAGAACTCCTAAATGGTATTATATTAATGTCAGATAGCAGTTCTCTGGTGACAATAGAACAGGGTAATCCCTTGGCCTGAGATCGCCATAATATCTTATGTATGTTCCCACTATACTTTGATTACTACCATACCACGACTTTATTGAGTCGTGCAAATAGGTTTTAGTTGGATATAGTCCCGAAGCATATGAAGGCGGTGAGCGGTCGAGGAGATTCGTCACTCCCGGTATATGGAGTCGATATCGCATTGTGCAGGTCATGACTATAACCAAAAGTCAATAGCTACTGTAGTGGAAGTAAACTGATACGTGTTATCAGTTGTATCTCTATTGGTTATGATTCATCTGGTAGCATGACTTATCGAGTTATTGGTGGTCTTATAGTTTCCACCCCCCAGACCTGATATGCGATACTCTTTGATGAAGAGATCAGACTGTATGGTATTTATCGCTTATAGATTTTGTTGGTCCGGATGAGTTCGCTCGTCGACCTGTCTTTATCTTGCTCATACCTGGGTAGCCGTTATGTACAGCTAGTACCGCTGACGTGCTTTTGGGTTATCCCATGAGAGAATTGAATATGAAAGTATTTCAGATCCAATCGGATATGATCCTGTTTAACCTACTGCCAGCATATTGACAGGTCTTTAGAGTCCCGCAACGAAAATGCGTGCTCTGGCAAAATGTTGATGTGGCATGTGTATTGGATACGTATGGATGTTCGATTAAATACGTGATTTAATCGAACATCCGAAAGATACTGGCCGGTTCAAAAACCGGAATATTAAGTCAAGTATTGACTTGATAACCGTATATGAGTTGTGGTTTCTAGTATTGTGTATATGATATGCACACTCTCTTCAGTATATGATACTGATATGATATTGATGGTTATTTGTGTATTTGATACATGATGTGTATGTGTATAGGACACATAAACTTGATCTCGTTAGAAATATATTCCACTCTCTTTTTTTGTTATGTGTGTGTTCAGATATATAAATATATATATGATAACATATGATAATGGGGCCCTCCCTCCCTCTATCTCTCTCTTTCTCTCTTTGTGTGACAACAAAGAGGAGAGAGAGAGGAAATGAGTCTTGTCTCATTTATTAAGAAATGAGAGGAGAAAAAAGATTAGGAGTTATTTCTTTTTTCCAAGCTATCATATTCTTCTTCTTCTCCTCAAGTTCTTGAGCTTGCTTTCCACTCTAATGAAAACTCATGATGAAGTGAGGGGGATTAAAAAGATACAGTCTTTCATAACCACCTCACATCTCTTAACACCTAGCTAGGGGTGTCAATGGATGCGGATCGGAATGAATACCAGTCTATCCGTATCTACATCCACAATATATGTTCCTTATCCGTATCCATGACCATATCCATGCAGATATTACTTGTCATATCTATTTCCTATCCACGCGGATACGGATATATCTGCATCCGTATAAATCTAAGATAACCTTCCACTAACATGAAAATCAATGCATATACATAAAAAAATTATAATTAAGGTTTCTATTACACTTCAATATATCATCAAATTACTAGTGTAATCACTGTCAAACTGTAACGACCCTAAAATCTCTGTACAATTATAACACAGTTAATGTATAGAGAGGTGTGTTTCAGCCTGATTATGAGTTATAAGTTAAATTTGTTCAATAAAAGCAAAAAGCAACTTGTAGCTCATTAGTTAATACTCTCCATTGTT
The DNA here is from genome assembly GCA_030015575.1 of Agapanthus africanus. NCBI lineage: Eukaryota > Viridiplantae > Streptophyta > Magnoliopsida > Asparagales > Amaryllidaceae > Agapanthus > Agapanthus africanus. Next base: position 95,192,532 of record JASDDO010000014.1, read on the forward strand.
GTTCTTTAACCTGTGTGTTCGAATCCCATCAACCCCAATTATTTTTAATATATTTTTTTTAAATTTTCAGAAACCCAAGAGTTGCTTGTGAATTACACAAAGAAACGAAAAGTTTTAGAGAAAACAAACGGGAGAAATGAGGAGTTAACACGAATTAATACGTTGGGCATGAATCTCGAGACACGTGGCCGCAATCTGGCCGACAATTAGCCACCGCCGGCGGTTGGATTTTGTCTATATGCCTCCGTGCTTCACCCGTGCGTCCCTTTGACTCCCCTCTACTTCTTTTTCCTATTTATTTTCTCTGAATTTAACCAGAGAACTGCCCCCATCACTTTACCCTATTAAAATCCACTTTAATATACAATTTATCTTAATTCTTTACATCATCTTAATCCTAATTCCCCTATAAATACCACCCCATCCCCTAGCTCTCCTCTATTCTGAAATCTATAGCAACAATATCTCAAAAAAATTCTCTAAAGTTTTCAAGTCCAAGCAAACAAGAGTTAAGCCTAAGTGAAGTTGCCCAATCCATCGATCGATCTTTTCCACACATTTTGGTCTTAGTTCTTCCAACCAAGACTTTCTTTCTCATATCTATGATCCCGTAAAGATCTAGCGCAACCCGTAAATCCCTTTCTTTTCTCCTCTCTCAATCGTTTAATTTTAAACAACCCTTAAAAAGATAATCGATAAAAAGTGGAGTTAGTTTTTTACAATTTCTTTTAGATATCTTTTATCATAATTATCATGCTAATTAAGTCCCACTATCTTTCTAACACCACTGTTGGGGTCAAAATTTACACCTTATTGACCAAAAGTCAAAATCAAAATCAAACCGCGAACAAGTGAGACCAATCCTGAAACTAAGTCAAGCGGGCCCAAGCCCAGTCTAAGCAAGTGGGACCAAGCCCGACCCAAGCAAGTAAGCCTAAGCCCAAACCAAGTGAGCCCATGCCCGAGTCGAGCCCAAACATGAAGAGGCCGGCCTCCCCCATGCCAAGAAGAAAATATGCGATAAATAATTTTAATATAATTTTTATGAATAAATATAAGGAAAATGGGTATAAAGCCAAATTTATGTAAAACTCACGGCTCATGTGCAAAATGAAATAAGCACATTGGCACGGGATGGGCAAAATGACATTTTGTAAAGCTTAAGGGGCTATATGTAAAGTGTGTAGTCTATAAAAGGCAAACATGATGAGAAAATCATGAACAGCTTTCATTCTCTCCATCTTTCAAGGGTTTTGTGCCTCTTTCTCCTTCCTTAAGGTTTTAAACCTTATCTTTTTTTAAAAAAATTAAATCAAGAGTTTAACTTTTCTTTTCCCAAAAGGAATAGTTTTTCACCATAAAACCCTTGAAGGGGAGTTCAAATCTCCCATCAAATCTCTAAAAGAAGAGATTTATCTTATCTCGCCACCCTTTTTTTCAAAATCTAACAAAAAGAGAAAAGGAAGAAGGAGACCCATCTTCAAAATTCCCATTTTGGAAGGATCCAAGGCTCAAAGGAGAAGAAAGGGGTCCCCTTTCATCATCTCCGAAAATCTTTTGGGTGTTTAACTCCAAATAAAAATCTTTTCTTTAGAAGTTTAACTCCTCCGAATTTCGGAAAAAAATTCCTTTTTTTAGGAGTTTAACTCCAAAATCCATTGGGAGTTCAACTCCCAGTCTAGGGGCTAAGCCCTCTTTTCCACTGTTGTTTCCAGCGGGCACGCGCTGCCCACATGGTCCACTACGCCCAGCGGCCGCGTACCGCGCATGTCACCCGCTGGCGCCCAGCAGCCACGTACCAGGCATGTGACCCACTGGCGCCTAGCAGCCGCGTATTGTCTCACGCATCCTTAAGACGCTCTCCATCCCTCTTTTTTTTACACGTTCCACACTCAAAACACTTCTCCCTTTGAAATTTTTTTTCTAATGGGACGCTGCCCCGCACCCCGCAAGGAAGCTGCTCGCCCCCTTGATCCCAGCCCGTTATCCGGGTAGCGGAATGTTCATATCAGATTTTTGCATTTTATACCGCCCATTCTTAATCACATTGCATATAAGTAGGTATTTTTGATCCATGTCTGCTAAATAGTTGCAGGTTACAAGTTCTCAGCTCTTTACAGTAAAATTCATGAAAAGTCGTAACAAATGTGGGACTACGACCAACAAACAGAGAAATACGGGTTTCCGCATACTATCCGTATAATGCCGCATACCAGTTCAAGGAACAAATGGAAAATCATTGGGCATTTCAATGTACAAAACACAAAGGCAGCACAAGATCCAAAACTTCAACGCGGAGCTCAAGGCAAGAGTCCATATCATTTTGCACTGTGGGAAATCTGGAAGGAGATTGAAGAGATTCTGAGAAACCAAGTGAATAAAACAGAAGATGGAAGCAACATGGAGAAACCCTGAAGAGATGGCCCCTTGATTCCACCAAACGGCCGCGGAACCGCGGCCCAACAGGGACTTCTGCCGCGGAACCGCGACCGTGTTATGCATGTGTCGGTGGCAGTGTCGGTGCTTTGACTTAGCTCTCTTGGAGTAGTTTTGTAATTTCGTGTATGGATCAGAATGTAAACCTAAGGTTTTTCCATTTATAAATAGGAGAGCTCAAAGCCAAATTAAATGTGCCTCTTTTAGGGTGCCTTTCTTAGGATGCCTCTCTTTATTTTTAAGCCTCTTTTTAATTTCTATATCTAAATTTAAATTCCATTGTAATGCGTTTTTGAGAGGACGTCAATAAAGTAAGCTTTTTATTTATCCCGCATTCTTTTTATCGTACCTGCAATTTTTTTATTATTAATCCAGTAATAGAATTTTATCTGCTTTTTCCTTATAATGAATTTTATTGTTGTTTCTCTAATGAGTGAATAATTCCTAACTTGTTAAGGAAGGAGAGGGAAGATTTGAGAGAAGGAAATCTCTCTCACTCTTTTCTTTGCCCAAATAATTTTAAATACGGACTCCCTTTAATTCAACCATAATCCGCTCACTACGACACCCTATCCTACATGATAGCGATGATTCCCTAGTTAGACCGGTTGTGGTTGAATTAACCGAAGGTTAGGGTTAAGAGCCAAGAACGGACGGACAAGGACCAAAAGGAAGAAACTAAGTTTCTTTCCAGTCGTGCTAATCCCCGTTGTTGCCATTACCCTAACACCTTTAATCACAACTAAGGCATTGAAAGAAGTGAGAAGATCCCTATTTCGAACTAACCTAATCCTAACCGTAGCAAGCTTTTTATCAACTTATTCTCATTCATAGATCTTAAAACAAAACCCAACTTAATTGGATTTAACTCGTTAGAATATAAAGAAAAGGATTCCTTCTCCCTGTGGATCGACCCATACTCAACCGGCTAGCAACCAAACGACACCGTCTTGATTGCGGTAAATTTAAACACAGAAATCTCTATCAATCAAATGGCACCGTTGCCGGGGAAACGGTAGTCTCTTTCTTTGTGTAATTTTGGGTTAATAAAAAAATTTAAAAAATTATAAAAAATTGAAAAATTTTAAAGACAAAAATAAAAATAAAAATCATCTAGTTATTTTTGAAAGGTTTTTGTGCAAGTGTGCAGGCCTAGAGCAAACTCTGTTTCAGATCTGGAGCAAACTCAGTAAACAAATCCAGAAACAGGATATCTGAACAGGTAGAGGAAAACCAACTCAGCATAGAGACAAAGTCAGAAGATCCAAACTCACTGATCCGCCACAGAACCGCGGCAGATGCAAGGGTTTGACCGTGGAGCCGCAGTCAATTGGTGACGTCAGCACCCAATTTTCTCTGTAAGTATTTCTTTTCTTCTCTCCTCTCCTCTGCACTCCACTGAAAAGTTTATCCTGCAGGTTTCTTTGCACAGATTCTCTTTCCCCCTATCCAATAAATTATTTTTGTGCAGAATTCTTTGCGCTGCCAAATAAAAAAAAATTTGCAAGTATTTTAGATTTTTGGTGTGTTACTGCTTTGCATAATTAATACGGAATCTAAGGGGCTATAACACCAATTAAGATTGGGTGGGGATTTCATTTCCCTTTCTAAGACCCCAAAAATCACTAAAAAGCATATGCATCACCCTTGAGCTAAATTAAAAAATACCTAGACTCAGCCAACTAAGGACTGTCGTGCTCGTTAGGACAGAGAAAGGTTGTGGGCATTCAACCGTTTATCTAAACTTGACTTTGTGGTGCCTAGGCTAGACAAGTGAGAAAGGTAATTTTAAAAGGCCCATCTCACGGTGATTCGTGAGCGGAACCCTCCTTTCTTCATTTGTGCTTACCTGGCCACAATTGGCGGTGAAGAGACGATTTGAGGGATATCTTACAACTTGTCACTTTGGAACAGTTAGGAGCAGTCTAGTGGACTTAGAAGACCATAGATCTAGGTTTGATTGTGCATGTTTTAATTGTGATTGTTTGAAGTAAGTCCGTATACATTCTTGCAAAACTCTTTCAAAAATTTCTAAACTCAAAAAACAAACAATTTTTTACAAAAAAAAATCACATTCTTTTTCTTCTCCTTTCTCTCATTACGTCATGGGTACCCCACCTCGCAAAACTCTTGCCGAACTTTGGTACGCACAACCAGACATTACTTTCTACGGTTCTTGTTTTGGTCGAATTTCGAACGATCCCTCCATGCCCAAAATTTCTTTAAAAGATCGGATAGACGCGTCTAGGACAACCAATTGGACTCCGCAATCCACCTTATATCAACCATTTCAACTTTCACCACCTTCTTACGTTGATACTCCTTTTTCGAGTCCTGTTGTAACTCCGAAATTCATGTCTATTGTTGAACATATTGAACAATCTCGTAACCGATCTTTCACTCCTTTCACCACTGCGAATTCTTTGGATCAACAATTCCATTCATCTTCTTATCCAAATGTTGATTCTACTCCTGTCCAACCATTCAATTCCTACCAGTCTTACTTGACTTTCGCACCTTCCCTAGACATTGCTTCTACACAGCCATTTAGGAGTTTCATGTATCCAAACAACTTTGAATTTTTTACTGAAACTCCTTCACAACTCCGAAATCTTTTACTGAAACTTTGAATCTTTAAAATGGATATTCAAGACAAAGTATTTGGAAGATGGAAGTGTTCAGAAATACAAAGCTAGGCTGGTGGTTAGAGGTTTCACGCAGCAACAGGGAATCGACTACGAAGAAACATTCTCTCCGGTGGCTCGTTTTGAAACCGTGCGGATAATCTTGGCGGTAGCAGCCCAAAAGCAATGGAAAATTTTTCAGTTCGATATTAAATCCACATTTCTAAATGGCGATTTAAAGGAGGAGGTCTATGTAAGTCAGCTACCAGGTTTCGAAAGCAAGACAGAGGAAGACAAGGTACTTTGGTTGCGGAAAGCTCTCTGCGGGCTCAAGCACGCACCACGTGCCTGGTACAGTAAGATCGACGATTTCTTCCTTAAGAATGGGCTTGAAAGGAGCCTTTACGAACCAACTCTCTATGTAAAGAATCAAGGTACGAATGACTTACTCATAGTAAGTCTTTACGTAGATGATATGATCTATACTAGCTCGTCCTTACAGCTTATACATGAATTTCAAGCATCAATGAAAAAGATGTTTGAGATGACTGATTTAGAAGAGTTGCAATATTTTTTGAGGCTGGAGATCGTTCAAATTCAGAAAGGAATATTCATGTCACAGAGAAAATATATGGATGACACATTGAAGAAATTTAATATGCAAGGATGCAAGACTGTTGCGACACCAATGAATATAAATGAGAAATTAAGTTTGGATGACAGTACGAGATTGACAGATGCAAGACTCTACAGAAGTTTGATTGGAAGACTAATTTATCTTACTCATTCTCGACCTGATGTAGCTTATTCTGTTGGCGTCTTATCTCGTTTTATGCACAGTCCAACAAGCCATCATTTTGGAGCAGCCAAGAGAGTTCTCCGCTACTTGGCAGGAACTAAAGGTTATGGTATTTGGTTTTGCAAGACTGATGACTTCAGCCTAAAAGGTTTCACCGACAGCGACTGGGCCGGTTCTGTGGAAAATAGGAGAAGCACATCCGGCAATTGTTTCGTCCTAGGTACTGCAGCCATATCCTGGAGTTCAAAGAAACAGGCCTCAGTGGCTTTATCTTCGACAGAGGCCGAGTATGTGGCAACTGCTGCAGCAAGTTGCCAGGCAGTTTGGTTAAGGAGGATTCTAAGCGACTTGGGGCAAGAACAGATCAAAGCTACTAGTATGAAATGTGATAACAAGTCAGCAGTGATGTTAGCAAAGAATCCGGTGCACCACAGCAGGATGAAACACATCGAAATCAAGCATCATTTTATAAGGGAGCTGATTGCTAAAGAAGAAATTCAGTTGGATAACTGTGGAACCAATGAACAGATTGCAGACTTATTAACCAAGAGTTTGCCACAAGCAAAACATGAAGAGTTCAGTACACAATTGGGAGTTTCAACTTTCGAATAAAGGAGGAGTGTTGAAGTTAGAGTAATTCGAATGTTTCTGTTAGTATTCTGTTAGTAGTCAAGTTGAATAAATCTCTTAGGTAGATTATGTGCCGATGGAAGTAGTTAAACAGTTGAGATTTTCTAGGCTAAGAATTTGCTCTGCTTTCAAGTCACGTTTAGCTTGTAATGCCTATTTAAAGGCTTTGTTTTTTACTCTAATAAAAATCATCTGCAGAATCACTTTTGATTCCAATTTTTCATTCTTGCTCTGTCAAAATCTCCAACATATTTCATCGTATGCTATTGTTTAAGATCTTGTTTTAATCTATATAGGGATTTAATAAGTTTGCAGACTTTATTTTTATTCCTATTTTGTATAAAACCTACTGTTTGTTTTATATAAATTTCCTCATCAAGATCACCATTTAAAAAGACGGTTTTTACATCTATTTGATGTATTAATAAATTATGTATAGCAACCAAGGCAATTTATGTTCTCGTGGTTGTAATTCTGGCTACAAACGCATAAGTGTCATTTGTAGTTTATGCTTTTTCGCCCTTTAGCTACTAGCCCGACTTTATATTTATCAGTGCTACCATCAGACTTTGGTTTCTTTTTAAAGATCCACTTACACTCTATAACTTTACTATCAGGAGGTAAATTTGTTAGAACCAATGTATTATTATTCCGGATTGAGTCAATCTCATTTTAAATACCCTCTTTCCAATAATTAGCATTAGAAGACGCCATTTCTTTTTCATAGGTAATAGTAGTAAGTATCATCAGTGAGTAGTTTCCTTCTTTTAGTTTATCACTTCTTAATTCTGATTCGGATAATGGAATCGAGAAAGATGCATTTTGAATTAACTGATAATCATAGGAAGTACTAGCTATGTCAGGATTAGAAACATAACTATATACTTGTTTAAAAATTTGATTTATGTAAGAAAATCTATTTTCAAAGAAATCAGCATTTTTATATTCAATTAAGGTATTAACTTAAATATCAGTAATATCAGTTTTTAAAACAATGAATCTATAAGTGATACTGTCGAGAGAATATTCTACAAATAATGCATCAACTGTTTTAGGATCCATTTTTTTTATTTTGTGAGAAGGAATACATACTAGTGTAAGATAACCTTAAATACGAGGTTAGTCTAATCTAGGTGTTCTTGCAAATCATATTTCAAATGGAGATTTATTTGTGTTTTATGGGGTATTTTATTTAGTATATAACATACCGATAGTATAGCTTCACCTCATATACTTTTTGGAGCACCAGAACTAAATAATATAGAATTAATAATATATATTAATGTTCTATTTTTACGTTATGCTGCACTATTAGATTCAGGAGTATAAGGAGGAGAATATTCATATTTAATTTCATGTTCATGACATAATAGATTTAATATATTAGAAATATACTCCCCTCTATGGTCTAATCTAAAGATTTTGATTTTTCTTTCAGTGTAGTTTTCAACTTCCGCTTTATATATTTTGAATCTATTAAACACCCTATCCTTAGTTGGAAGAAAATATATAACAATATCTTTTATTGTCATCAATGAATATAATATAGTATTTATTTCCACCTCTACTTAGTTGTTTACAAGAATCACATACATCAGAAAGTACTAAATCTAATGTTTGAGTGTATCGAGCAACATATTTAAATGTAACTCTAGTATGTTTAGTCTTGACACAAATATCACATTTAGATTTTAAGTCAATAGAACTTTTATAAATCATATTTAAACGTATCATTCCATTTAAGGATTAATAATTAGCATGTCCTAATCTATCATGCAACATATACAAGAAGATAAAGTTAAAACAATGGGACTGGTTTTATGTATTTAATAATTATTACAAACAACATTCAACTTAAAGGGTCCATCACATACATAATCCTTACCAATAAATATACTTCCTTTGAGATTACAATTTGATTATTTTCTAATACAATTTTGTAACCTCTTTTAAAAGTAAAGAAGCACTTATAAAAAAAAATTCTTATACGAGGAACATACAAAACAACACTTAGTGGTAAATATTTTTCAGAGATTATAGAGAGCCTAATGGATCCCCTTCCTTTCGCTGGTAATGTTATATCATTTCCATGTGTTACATTTTCCCCACATTCATCTTGAAAAGAAATATACCATTTATTGTTAGAACATATGTGCACATTTTCACCACGGTCTAACCATCAATCATTAGATGATGTGATAAGTTTTACAGTGTGAGAAATATACCTGAGAGAGGAATTCTCACCCATTTCCACAGCATTTACATTTGCATTGTTAGTATTTGTAGGTTTTCGAACTAGTTCGGTTTTCCTGAAGAAGCATCTGGTAGAGATTGTAAGTGCACGGCGGCGCCCCGACCGTCAATCCGACGGCCAAATGCGGAAACGGTGATAAACTTTAATTTTTGCGGACTTAGCAAACCGGCACCACCGCGCATTAAACACCCGGATCGTAACCATTAACAATCTAAGTTACTAACAAGAAAGGGAAGAGAAGTATACCGAGAGATCCGAGTCCTCCGGTCTTCTCGTCATCGTCCCGATCTCCCGCGGAAAGTCTTGCCTCCACATCGTCGCCTCCTCGCCGGAAGGGCACCACATCGCCTGCGTCTTTTACGGGCTCCCGCCTCAATACCGAGGCAACTCGGGCATGAAGCCGGCAACTCGACATGCTCAAGATATGCTGTAGAATGTAGTGTAGAAGATGCTTGTCTCTTTGGGGTTATGTTGTTTCCATTGAGGATGATGGAGGAAACAAGGATTAGAAAAATGGTGCTTGCATTTTTCTAGCATGAAAAAGAGATCAAGAAAGAAACTCTCTAGAATGAAGCTCTCTTCTTCTTCTTCTCTTCTTCTCTCTTTTTTTCTTCTCTCTTTTTCTTATGAAAAAACTCTCATCCTTAGAAAATGGTGGTGGAAAGATTATGAAGCATGAAGGGAGGTGATGGTAGGAGCATAAGAGGTGACCACATCCAAAACATAATCATAACCATCTCACATCAAACTCTAATCACATCTAATCCTTTCTTATCAACAAAAAGCAAGTGAAGAGAATGGAATCAAAAAGATGCTATCATAATAAATCATCTTGCAAATAAATCCTCCACAATGTGTTATTTGCAAACTTGCAAATAACACCCTCTTTCGGAAAAGTCCGGCCGGGAAAGAACAAAGGAAAACCGGCCGGAACGGAATGCAAACTGGCAACTCCAGAAAACTGGTCCCGTAATAAATTACAGGAAAACCCCATACTGTGCATACACACCCGCATCTGTATTCCGTCCGGATACAAATGCAATGAGACAAAATCTACACTGTACTAAACTAGGATCCGGCTTAAACTAAAGCCGGATAGTAATATCCGTCCGATCCTGATCCGTGCAATACCGCACGTATCTGATCGAACCCTGCCATATACCCATACGGCCATTAGTACAAACCGTCCGATCCTGATCCGTGCAATACCGCACGTATCTGATCGGACCGTGCCATATCTCCATACGGCCTCTACAGCGTTTCGCCCGAAAGCTGAGTAACTGAAAGTGTGGTGGACTCTAAAGACTCGTCAATACTATGGCTGTGGATTTAACCACTAGCACGTCAGAGGTATAAGCCAATACGTGACGGGCCACCAGCTATTGACCAAAAGGGACGTCGATGAGCGAACTCATCCTGACACCCTACTGAGCCTGTCAGCGACAATATCCGTACAGTCCGGTCCGTTCGTCTATGAGCATCGCATGTCGGGCCTAGGGGGTGGGTAAAAGTCAGACCCCCAAAAGCGGTACAAGTCGTGTAGGAGTGTAGCCCAGAACACCCTGAGATACTACTGGAATACCTACCAGTAAATCTCCTGCCTTGGCCAAGGACTTCGTGTAATGGCTCTCCTAGACACAGCGCGACCTCACCCCCAATACCGGGAGAGACGAAACCCCCGAAGATCCGCTCACTGCCTCCATGTGGCTCGGGACTGTACCCAACTAAAACCTGTTTGCACGACTCCTTTGAGCCGTGGTAGGGTAGTAATCAAAGTACAGTGGGAACTCACACGAGACAAATGACGATCCCCAGGTCGATGAACTATCCTGTACACATGTCACCTGGGAACTGCTATCTGACGTCAGGTATAAGACCAACTAGCATGTTCCCGGCGAGTCCTGTCCGGTGTACTCATAACCCAATGAGCACCTGTATACATCTTAGGTGAACCAACTGACACCAGTGGCCTGTGAGACCGGCCACCGCCCCTCGTCGGGGTCTCGACTGTATACACTAGTCTACTCTGGAGAATCGATACCCTGTCTCGAAACTCCCACGACTAGGGACCTTTTAAGGATATGCTTGTAGACCCCAGCTCTCACGTATATGATCGCCCTCATACTGCTGGTCGTCAAGCAAGAATCCTAGGGGCTCTATCAACGTGCAATAGCGACCTGTCAGGTCACCTAAAGCAGTACACGATGATAAAGGTAAACCAGATAGCAAACTATCATCTCGAGTAAGACTGTCGTACCGGGATAGGTCCTCCCTCAATCATTGCAATCACGTGCCTGTGATCCAATAATTGACTCTGAGGGCACTATCTCCAACAATCTCCCACTTGCACTCAAGGCTAATTATTGCGATGTCGCATACTCACAGCCCGTGTGATACCGAACACCCAACTCCTCTACTAGTCAGTCTCACAAAGCTCGTTTGCGAGACTATTGCGTTCGAGGAATAGCCTCAGCGAGTGGAACCGCTCTGATGTTTCTTTCTATGTCTCTCTATATCTCAAGTTCGCAGAGAAAGCCATCTTCCGAAATGAGCAATACCTGTCTAAGAGTATGTCTGGATATCTGATGGGACCTAGTTCATAAATGAACTCCAAATCCAAACTTCTTAGACTGTATCGATAACTGAACTTAATCAGTACCCAGCGCCATGCTTCCCTCAGTATTGCCTTGGATCACCTGTCCAAAATACTGCCCCTCGTCAGAGGGAGAACTATAACTCTGACAGCCACTCTGCCATCCATGTCACCTTGGAAGCCTGGAATGATAATTGTCTCCTAAAGGAGGCAGCCGTTATCATATCCCTAGAACATTCACTTATGTTCTAAAACTGCTTCCGACTGTTCCTCCAGGATTGGATCAATATCAACTTATTGCATCTAGTGCAACAACAACATCTGGTGTGGTACTTGACATCTCATGATTGACTCAATTGCCTAAGCAAGTGACCTGTCGATCATGCGTATCCCTCTCCTTTTTAGTCTGTAAGACACCTTTAGAGAGGGTGACTCCATTACCTGCAGGTGTACTACCGTGCCAGGAGTCGTCCATTCTAAATACTCATAGAATGCTATCAAGGTACCCAGATTAGGAAACCACCCAAATCTAGATCTAAAACCATAGATCTAGTAACCAGAATGTCTGATATAATGTCCAAGTCCCTTGTGGAGAAAACACTGTGTGACGACCAAAATATAACCGATCGTAGTATAGGAATATCACTTCCTACTCTGTGTATGTCATCCAAATACCAGGATATCACACCCTACTACCTTCTCAACAGATCCATCCCCTATTCTGATGAAGTCAAACCTATGACTGTCACATCAGAAATAGATGATCTATCTCCGCTACATCTGCTTTAGTCTATAAATAGACATGAGCCTGATATCCACCAATGCTTCCGCTGCTCCCACTGACTACGACAACCCTCTGGCAGAGTCATATAGACGTGCACTTCTAAAGCTAGTTTAGAACGACGCTATACTTATCCTCCTGCCGGGTCTCGCAGCCTGGAACAACAACAATGGCTAGTGTGGGTAAACAAGAACTTCCCTGTCACCGTCCTTGAGGCTACCGGAGTACCTCTCGGGTGCCTGAAGTTACCCACCTTATCTGCGGGGTGGCCAATGGAATGTCAAATCAGATTGAATCTTTAGGTTCCTTATCAAATCTTCAGTAATCGTTTGCGGTTCTGGAATCACTTCCAGTTCTACCATACTCCCACTACTGTTTTTGAAAAAATCCATTTTTAATAAAATTGTGGCGAGTCCAGAACAATATTTCTATTGATCTGCCAGATGGTAGAAAATCAACCCTCGTCATAGCCTGGGTCAACCCACAAACAGCCATTACAGAAACGTGCCTTGAGCTGTCCAGTGTCTGGTTTTAATCATAAGCCGGACAACTCCCCATACCTTAACAACGTTAAGATATGAACTGTTTTATATCCAATATAGAACCAGAGGCACTGAATTAATTGAACCAGATTCAAATCATGCAGCTATCTCCAGTGCATGTCAACTAAATGGATGGAGGCCGATCAGCGTTACTCAACTTAGGAATGCTTCCAATTATGAGTAACCTGAAAAGAGAAGCAATTTCTCTTTATCTTTACCATCAACTGAATACCATACACAAGTATCTACATCTTCGATCACTTTGAAGAATCCCGATACTTGCTACACTTGGTTCTCTACTCTATTCAAATACCTATAACTCCTCAAAACTTAGACCCTGTGTTTCTACGAAACACATGTCTAAGAACTAGAAAAGTTAAAAGTAAACAGAATATAGTATGAGGACCAACCCCTCTGTCCTAATGGACACTGGACAACATACAATACTCTGTATAAGTCCGCCGAGTCTTACAACTCTTTCACTGTGTGTCGTAGGTTGAATACTGTACTTATGGTTAAGAAGAATTACACCGCTGTTTAATGCTCCTTACCTAACCATCCACTGATATAGGTAAATGTCATCGACATAATATCAAAATGTATATCTCACTCTATGAAAATAGACGTACAGATATATCAATTTGAAATTGGTGCACAACAGCGGATATTCAAAACCAAATATTTGCCGACCGGCAAACAGCCCAGGTGATCTCCTCAAATATCACCGATTACAACGAATCCCGATATAATGAGGATGATCACCCAATTCCCAATAACTTACTCCCTCTCATCATCTGTAAAACCATACAGATGTGAGAATCAAACCTGGTAAATACATACCCTGGAGCAAGTGTCTAATCGGGAAATCAGTTTTCTTTTAACAGTACACAGTGAAACTGAAACATTGAAATGTTTCGTTGGGGATCCCGGTATTCCTAGTAATGCCTCTACCATTATCCAGATTCACAACTATAACCGTATAATTCTTTGCCATCTCTCCAAATCCCTTTATATGTCTTTAGTCGTTACCTTCTGTACACCCCTTAGGCCAAATGGTTTTCTTCCTTCCCTACCGTTCGGCACCAGCCTATGGTTTGGAAGAAGACTATCCAATAAGCATAAAGGGTGTACTGTCCTAATCCTAGGAGCATTCGCAATACGAGAGAAGGTGAGGATAAAAGACACCTGAATAAACCTTATTCCTATTTCTCCTGAACCAGAATCCATCCCCGAACTGGAACAAGTTCCTTTCGAGTTCGTATATAACCATACGATGGAGTATCCAAATAAACTGTGGATCTTCGTAGTGATACGGAGTGTCCTGGAGAAATACAAAGGTGATTTAGGATTGGCGAAGAAATACTTGGTTTGGTCGTGAATACCAGTCGCAATTTACTTTGCCCTCTTACTAATCCCTTGCTTTGTTTTAATCTTAATACCTTCTGCACACCGTTTAGGCTAATTGGTCTTCTTCATTCCACACTGTTCGGCACCAGCCTAAAGTTTGGAAGAAGACTATCCAATTTGCGTAATAGGTGTACTATCTCCTAAACTAAGGAGTACTCGCAACCTGAGAGAAGGTAAAAAGGAAAAGACAACTGAATAATACTATCCGTTTTCTCCAGAACCGGAAACCATCCTCGAATTCCTTCGAGTTCGTATCTAACCATACGATGGCTTTGTCCAATGGAAGTGGACGTTCGCAGTAATACGGGGTGTCCTGGAGAAAAGGGTAAAAGTAGGAGTGGCAATGAGGTCTGCAACTCTGACAATCCAAAAGCCAGTGTTAAGAAGGTTCGGTCAACTTGGTCACTGAGTCATAGTCTTAGGGTCGGGTCAATGGTCGCTGCCAGAGAGAGAGAGAAAAGAAACACTCAGCGTGCACTCTAACCTAGATCAGAACGGTTATCCCTTTATCTAATCTGGAAACCTCCCATTGTACCTCAAATTCTCCTCCAAACCTGAAAGAAGAATTAGTCGGGGATACCCGAGGAGTAAACTAACTCATCAGTGGGAATCGGGATCCAACTCTCATCGCATGATAACGTGACGTAATCCGCTCACGTCATCACACTCCAGAAGGTATGCGCATGTCTGGCAAGTTTCAGTTCTTTTGAAACTCCCGATGTGGATTTTTACCCCATGCTCTTATGACCTTGACTAAGGCCAACAAATCATAAGTCACATGTCAAGTTCTACCCGTCATTGTCCAGGTTGATTTGAACCCACCCGTACAAGCCCTTGACTAAGGCCAACAAGGCTATACGACTGTCCCAAACCAACGCATCTATCTATGCAACATATGAATACCCAATAGCTACCAAACACTGTGCCTTGACTAAGGCCAACAAACACAGCTTGAATACTATTGACTACCCATATGAAACGACGGAGGGCTACGAATGGCTTCTGGCGAAAACCTTTAACGTAATGAACTTGATATCGTTGAAGGAACGGATAGCTTTTTAGAAAATATAGTGACGAAAACCTTTACTAAAGAGGTCACTCCCGGTGAATGGATCTCGGCTCTTTCCCCGTAGAATGGGGTGCTGGATATTCATAACAGAATATCACTGTGCAAAGCAAAAGTAATCGGCTATAGTGAATTTAATGCCCTGACGCAAACTTCTGTCCAAGGGGTCACTCCCGGTGAAGGGATCTCGGCCCTTGCCTCGTCGACTGAGGAGCAGGATATTCCAAATGAATACCACGACGCAAAACAAAAGTGAACGTCCTTGCAATAACAGCTTTTTGAAAAGTGTTCCAACAACATCAGATTAGGTTTGTTTAACTTGCATTGATCCGAATCAATGCAGTCCCATCAATTGATCACACCACAAAGAACGAAAATATACTGACGTACGTATATGCCATCCGCATTCGCCACTGGGTCCCGTCATCACCCGTTAGGTTAGCTAACTAACGGCAGAGCGGGGACTGGACTAGCGCGGATGAAAAACATATACAACATCTACTAATATATATACCAATATATAGTATTTCGCTCAAGGCATGAATAAAATGCAACATCACAGAAATGTACAGCATCACAGAACAATACAGATATCTGGGATCCCCGGGTTTCACAGAGCCACTACTGAAAACCCGACGTTCCCCTGGTCGTGTGGATAGCCTGTGCAATGAAAACCTATACCCCCTACGAGTGCGGCGAATAGCCAGCCAATCCTGGAGTGAAGCCCCTTCCGTCCCAATGCCATGAGATGCGGGCTTGTTGCCTTCTAGAACCCGGCTATCCATGCACCCCTCCGCGGGGTAATCCTAGTACAGAAAGTAAAATATACATACAACGGGTACATCGACCGCAACCTGGTCGTGCCCCAAAAGAATAATACAAACAGGCAGTGACGGCAGTCCACATGTCGGACGCTCGCCCCGCAATATCAAATGTACATAATACAACCGCACTGTACTAGCATTGCATCCAGGCTATCCCCACCGACCGATCCGCAACATCACAGCATAAACATAGAACATCAACGTGAAAGTCACGTTCGCAAATCCGTCTAACCGGGCTATAGCAGTTAGACGGGATTTACCGATCGAGTGACATTCACGGTCGCAGATATAATGTAAATACTGTGAAAAATGTGTTTAAAATATCCGATCGATCAAAAATTAACAAGTGGGCCCCCAAGCAAAACTGTAGCACTCACAGAAATCCTGGGCCCAATTTAATATTCCAAAACCCATATTATAAGCCCAGAGGGCCTCTGAAAAAAATTGGTGAAGTGATCTCCACAGTGTGCGGCGGAAGGGCGGCGGGAAGGGGGTTTTCGCGGCGGTTCCGCGCTCCCACTGTGGAGTTACTTCGTCGAATTTTTACAGAGCTCTTAGATTTTCCAGTACATCAATATTTTACAACCTGAAAAATTTTTAGACTTCAAAAAATTTCAACAGAAACTGATGTGAAGGAAAAATACGGTTTTTGGAATTTTGGTCGATCGGAACTGAAAAACACATCAAACGAAGCTAGACGAAATTAATGGCGAGGCTCTGATACCAATATAAGTGCACGGCAGCGTCCCGGCCGTCAATCCGACGGCCAAATGCGGAAACAGTGATAAACTTTAATTTTTGCGGACTTAGCAAACCGGCACCACCGCGCACTAAACACCCGGATCGTAACCATTAACAAGTCTAAGCTACTAACAAGAAAGGGAAGAGAAGTATACCGAGAGATCCGAGTCCTGCGGTCTTCTTGTCATCGTCCCGATCTCCCGCGGAAAGTCTTGCCTCCACATCGTCGCCTCCTCGCCGGAAGGGCACCACATCGCCTGCGTCTTTTACGGGCTCCCGCCTCAATACCGAGGCAACTCGGGCATGAAGCCGGCAACTCGACATGCTCAAGATATGCTGTAGAATGTAGTGTAGAAGATGCTTGTCTCTTTGGGGTTATGTTGTTTCCATTGAGGATGATGGAGGAAACAAGGATTAGAAAAATGGTGCTTGCATTTTTCTAGCATGAAAAAGAGATCAAGAAAGAAACTCTCTAGAATGAAGCTCTCTTCTTCTTCTTCTCTTCTTCTCTCTTTTTTTCTTCTCTCTTTTTCTTATGAAAAAACTCTCATCCTTAGAAAATGGTGGTGGAAAGATTATGAAGCATGAAGGGAGGTGATGGTAGGAGCATAAGAGGTGACCACATCCAAAACATAATCATAACCATCTCACATCAAACTCTAATCACATCTAATCCTTTCTTATCAACAAAAAGCAAGTGAAGAGAATGGAATCAAAAAGATACTATCATAATAAATCATCTTGCAAATAAATCCTCCACAATGTGTTATTTGCAAACTTGCAAATAACACCCTCTTTCGGAAAAGTCCGGCCGGGAAAGAACAAAGGAAAACCGGCCGGAACGGAATGCAAACTGGCAACTCCAGAAAACTGGTCCCGTAATAAATTACAGGAAAACCCCATACTGTGCATACACACCCGCATCTGTATTCCGTCCGGATACAAATGCAATGAGACAAAATCTACACTGTACTAAACTAGGATCCGGCTTAAACTAAAGCCGGCTAGTAATATCCGTCCGATCCTGATCCGTGCAATACCGCACGTATCTGATCGAACCCTGCCATATACCCATACGGCCATTAGTACAAACCGTCCGATCCTGATCCGTGCAATACCGCACGTATCTGATCGGACCGTGCCATATCTCCATACGGCCTCTACAGCGTTTCGCCCGAAAGCTGAGTAACTGAAAGTGTGGTGGACTCTAAAGACTCGTCAATACTATGGCTGTGGATTTAACCACTAGCACGTCAGAGGTATAAGCCAATACGTGACGGGCCACCAGCTATTGACCAAAAGGGACGTCGATGAGCGAACTCATCCTGACACCCTACTGAGCCTGTCAGCGACAATATCCGTACAGTCCGATCCGTTCGTCTATGAGCATCGCATGTCGGGCCTAGGGGGTGGGTAAAAGTCAGACCCCCAAAAGCGGTACAAGTCGTGTCGGAGTGTAGCCCAGAACACCCTGAGATACTACTGGAATACCTACCAGTAAATCTCCTGCCTTGGCCAAGGACTTCGTGTAATGGCTCTCCTAGACACAGCGCGACCTCACCCCCAATACCGGGAGAGACGAAACCCCCGAAGATCCGCTCACTGCCTCCATGTGGCTCGGGACTGTACCCAACTAAAACCTGTTTGCACGACTCCTTTGAGCCGTGGTAGGGTAGTAATCAAAGTACAGTGGGAACTCACACGAGACAAATGACGATCCCCAGGTCGATGAACTATCCTGTACACATGTCACCTGGGAACTGCTATCTGACGTCAGGTATAAGACCAACTAGCATGTTCCCGGCGAGTCCTGTCCGGTGTACTCATAACCCAATGAGCACCTGTATACATCTTAGGTGAACCAACTGACACCAGTGGCCTGTGAGACCGGCCACCACCCCTCATCGGGGTCTCGACTGTATACACTAGTCTACTCTGGAGAATCGATACCCTGTCTCGAAACTCCCACGACTAGGGACCTTTTAAGGATATGCTTGTAGACCCCAGCTCTCACGTATATGATCGCCCTCATACTGCTGGTCGTCAAGCAAGAATCCTAGGGGCTCTATCAACGTGCAATAGCGACCTGTCAGGTCACCTAAAGCAGTACACGATGATAAAGGTAAACCAGATAGCAAACTATCATCTCGAGTAAGACTGTCGTACCGGGATAGGTCCTCCCTCAATCATTGCAATCACGTGCCTGTGATCCAATAATTGACTCTGAGGGCACTATCTCCAACAGAGATATAGTTGGTTTTCTTACGAAACAGAATTTTTCCTTGTATATTGGCTTGTGACTTTTATTCAGGAGGCCAAGCTCAAGAAAGAAGATTTTCAACAAGTTTCACAATGAAGAGGCCACAGCCTATTCTGTAGATATCCCAACAAGTTCAGAGGCGTCCACAATCGGTATCTCATTTATTCAGTCGCACTCAAGTCATTCGAGGAGAAAAAGATTTGATAATGATTTTCGCCCTAAAGAGCAATATTAGCCACCATTAAATGGTTTTGAAGCCGATTTTTCTATGCTTTGTATAATCAAGAGGCTCGGTGTCACGCCCCAACCCCTAATACCGAGAGAATTGTCCGCTCTGACCGAAACCGCACGGTTTTGTCCTTCGGAGCGAACCGGACCCGACCAGGGCCACTTCCCAGGAAGTCACCCATCTTAGAACTTCTCTGGTTCGAGCACGCTTAACTACGGAGTTCTCAAGCTCCTGTAGTACCAGTTCACTTAAAAAGGCGCATCTGTATTGAAGAGTGGTATCATTATTTATAGTACAGATCTGCCCCTTTTATTCCGAGCAGTCCCCATTGTTCTACAGTGGATCCCACGGACTCAAGAGGTGGCCCCCACGGATTCAAGAAGTGGCCCTCGCCCACTTAACATGACACTTGGCATGGCACTTTATTCAGTGTGGCATTTTGCTCCGTGAGCAAGAACCGGGTCCCGACATTCTCCCCACCTTTGAACAATGGTTCGTCCTCGAACCACAGACCTACTATTGAGGGACCAGCTCTGATACGATTGAACCGGACCCGACCAGGGCCACTTCCCAGAAGGTCACCCATCCCAGAACTTCCCTGGCTCGAGCACGCTTAACTACGGAGTTCTCAAGCTCTTATAGTGCCAGTTCACTTAAAAGGCGCCTCTGTATTGAAGAGTGGTATCATTCCATTTATAGTACAGATCTGCCCCCTTTCGGAATGTATTCCGAAGAGTCCTCATTGTTCTACAGTGGGTCCCACGGACTCAAGAAGTGGCCCCCACGGATTCAAGAGGTGACCCTCGCCCACTTAACATGACACTTGGCGTGGTACTTTGTTCCATGTGGCACTTTGCTCCGTGAGCAAGAACCGGGTCCCGACACTCGGTATCTTAAAAAAGATGATGTTTAACAAAAAACTTCATAAGAATTATTGTTCTCAACAAAGATCAAGAATCCCTCTCTTGAATTTGAATGCAACTAATAAGGAAGCAGGAAAAAATAAAATCTCCCTAAAACCTCATTATCATCTTCACCTTCAACCTCCAAGAAAACACCGTTTCCCAATGAATTCATCGGTGTTTCGGAAGTAAAGTCCACGAGTCCGTTATCCCGATAAGCTATTCGATCCACTGATGGAGAGTTGACGGTGAATCCGAACAATGTAATTGATTCTTTTTTAAGATAAGATAATAAACAAATAGACGCCAAGGGACGAAACGGATAATCGAGAAATTGAATTTTTGGACGATGCGAAGCAAAACCCATTACTGGGTGAAGGAGGTTAGCGATAAATAAAGAAGAATGAAATGAAAAGACTAGAGAGTGGAAGCTAATGGAATGGCTTATTGCATGGAATCAAAGAATCAAGAAACTTCAAGAATCAAGATTTTTCATAGAATCAAGAATCTTGATTAGGTATTGGAGAATTTTTTAAAGAGAGTAGAGTTCTTTATTGATCTTGAGGACAAGGTCAATTTTAAGGGGAAGCATTGTTACTGATCTATTAATGAAGAGCATGTTTGTAAATATAGGGGTTTCTTTGTAAATATAGAATAGGAAGGGCTTTTGTAGAAAATTCCCAAATTTAGTCTATAAATGAGAGAGATGATATGCGGTAGAAAATAATGTGTTTTGTATGAAATCAGACTCAGTTGTGATTCTTGTATCTTTTCCGTTGTAATTCCATTTCCTAGTTCAATTCGTGTATCTTTTTCCAATTGTAATTCCGTTTTTGTTCAAACAAATCCAAATCAATCCCATTCTTGTGTTGTCATTTTATTTCTTGATCAATTACACTCTCAATACCAAAATCATAAAGGAAACATACGGTTCGGATGTAACACTTTTACCTTTTGATTCTTTGATTAATTTTTTTCCCTTGTTGGTATTAACAGGTTCATAAGAAGGAAATAGTGAGAGTTTGTATCGAGTTTCAACCAATAAGGTAATAAACAAATAAAAACTTAAAGTTATCCCTCCCTCCCCACCCTCCCCCTCCCCCTCCCCCGATTCTTGATTATATGAACACTCTCTTATCAGTCAAACACAACAGAAAGGAGTTTATATCGAGTTTTGACAAGATAAATTCCAATAAGGTAATAAATAATTTTAAAAAAAAAAAGCTTTTCCTCTTGATTCTTTGATTTTTTTTTTTTTTTTTTGCTTATTGGCATTAACAGTCTCATAAGAAGGAAATAGAGAATAAATAACAGAATCAAAACAGAAAAGAGTTTGTATCAAGTTTCAACCAATAATGTAATAAACAAATAAAAACTTAAAAGTTATTTTTTTATAGTCGAATGAGCACCCTTAAGATGTTATTCCTGTTCAACAGAGGTAACTCCTTATTTTACTCCAGTTCTTGCCAAAAAAAAATTCTTTAGAGACTAGCTTAGTTGGGTGTTTGAGTTACTAACAAGTTAAATTCCCAACAGAAAATTAAATAGCATCAATACTGAATACTATTAATCTTTGCAATCAAACAAAATTCATTTCGACACATTTGAAATCCACAAATTCAAGCAAATTCTCATAATTGCAAATCAAAATCACCTATAAATTAACACCCCCAATAAAATTACTTACTTCGACTCGGATCAAACTCGCCGCTGAATTCTGAAATTGTATCTCTAAAATTCGGCCAATAAGTTACATGAATAAAAGGTACTCTTTTATTATCTTCTATTTCCTATATTCAGTTTGTTCTTTATAGATTATGCCGCCGAAGACGGGCGTTGGAAAGCATTCATTTTGCTTACCCAGGCATAACGCACAGACAACACACTTGTTTATATAATAGCTGGACGTAGTTGAAGGTAATCAACTCCTTCATTCTTGTTCAGTTTCTTGTAATTCATATCATTTTCATGATATCATGAGTTATGGTGTTCAAAGCTTTCATTCATGAGCTTGGATCTTGAGCTTCAATCAACATAAACTTAAAATAAAAAAATTGAGAAAAATGGTGGATAATTAGCCACCCATTATCATTAAAAAGGTTTTAATTGTTACATCAGTACGCCACCAGGCCAAAAACATACAGTCTTAAGGTAAAGCATAATAAACGTGATTACAAGCCATCACCCAAAACAAGAACCATTGCACCTCACACATGGTTCACAAAAACCAGAAGACCCAGGTACTGGTACAGCATTAAAGAGTCCTCCATAACCCGGTATGTCCTCCTCATCTCAAATGCCCTCATCAGTGTCGTCGTCCTCGTCGCCTCAGTTGCATACCCTTCCGTTTCAGGAACCATCTTCCTGTCCTCGTCGTCCTCGTCGCCTCCATTGCATTCCCTTCCATTTCAGGAACCATCTTCCTGATTTTCATCTTTTTATTACCTGCAAGCAAATGCGACCAATTGAGAAGCATATTTGAGATATGATATATTTGGACTGAAATTAAGAAATGATGCAAAAGCTTTTGATTTTATCTCCTTCCTTAACTTATGTAGTTGCAATTATTGTAGATCTTCTTTCCATTCCAATAACATCAAAGGACAAAAACTGCCACAAATATGTTTTTGCAACTTATTAATTATTATTTGCTGGACGAAATCATTATTGAACTTTTGCCATGTACTGTTGATTGTACACCGCAAGAAGTTATTGTAAAGGTCTTTAGATACTCATTGTTCAACAAGAGCAAAACAACTCTTGCGTGGTTGAGTATTTTGCTTTTAGTTCTCTCTCAACCTGTTTTTAATCCGTGGCATTAGATTCTTCAAGCACATTGCTTTTGGAACGATTGTTTTGATCTGGAATGGTAATGGTGTTTGTTCTGATCTGGAATGGAAATGAGCTCTGTTTTTGAACGATTGTTTCAAATTGCAATTCGCTAAGTTTCGATTCTATGGTAATATAACCCTAATTTCATCGATCAACACCATGTCAAAATAATGCGGCTTACTTCCAATATTTGAAGCTATTTCTCATGGTTGCATTCTTCTCCTTCCCAAGGTTAGTGCTTCTTTGATTTAGGGTCTGGTATTGAAAAATAACAATGGCATGACAATTTAATTACATGCAACACACTTGTAAAAATAATAATGACGTGGCATTTAACTACATGAATTGCACATAAATCAATGGTGTGTTTTTGTTTGATTTCTATGAAAAAGTAATAAGTCACATCACAAATCAATTTTTTTAAATAGGCAGGTTTTAAGCTGGATTTTTATCCGCAAAACACGGACGGGTGTGGATGGGTTTCAGCTCCTAACGAACTTGGTGCACATTGAGAATGCACTTACAAATTTTGGACGCAATCAAAGTTACACCTGTTTTATCAAATCCTTCATTAGCTGCCCAAAGTGTATGGATTCTGATTAATGCATAAAACTTTTTTTAAGCTCTCCTTAATGAAGTTTAAAGTTTAAGGGTGTATAATCGATTGGTCTCGCCTTTTGAAACTTTAAAATTTCTGAATTTTACAGTTTAGGGGTGTATAGTCAAATTGGTCTTGGCTTTTGGAAAATTAGTGAACCAAATTTCTATTTCCATGAAGAGAGCTCTTTACATTGAAGTTATAAGATCCCAAATTTTATGTGTCTTTTACATTGCCTTGATTATTTGTGGCACTGGCTCTTTCTGTCTATTATAACAATATAATTTGAGCTTATAATTTTTACACTCACTGTCAAGAGTATATTTTCCAAACTGTAAGGGCTTATTTAGAAAAGTAAACTTAAGAAATTGAATATCCAAATTAAACTTTTGATATGACGGGGAATGGTAGGGATGAGCAAGAACCGACCTGGACCGAAAAACCGACCGAAAAACGATAAAAAATAACCGAACCGAAACCGAACCGAAATATTTCGGTTCGGTAATTTCGGAGTCGGTTAAAACCGAACCGAACCGAAAGAAAATATTTGGTTTAATTGTCTTACGTCGCTCACAAAAGCTAGTGTAATTAGTAGCTGAGAGGGTCTCATGTCACTCACAAAAGGAGGAAACGTTTGTAAAGATGAAGTATATGAAACTTGGAACAAAGCCAGACACTTCCTACTCTGAAGTAGCAACAGGGTAAATATTTGGTTTAATTGTCTTACCTCATACTATTTTGATAGTCTCTGTTTCTCTAATATGATTCAAAGCAATAACCTTAGCTTACAGGATCTAAAGATTCCTGATCAACTAATTTATATGCAAAACAACTTGGAATTTAAACTATGTTCCCGTTCTCACAATTTAAAGCTTTTGATAATTGCAGGACAGTTCGGTAGTTTTGATCAAGAGTTTTTATTTGAATTTTAGGGAAATAATTGATAAGTTTTTATACTAATTAAAAAAAACCGGAATTAAACCGAAACCGAACCGAAAGTTTCGGTTCGAATTTTTTTGTCAAAGACCGAACCAAACCGTGCTAACCCCTAGGGAATGGCAAAAAGACTTAAAAGGCAGGGGGGAGATTGTAAAACTCCATTTGAACTGTATGCATGCCAGTTGGGCTACATTGTCTAGTTAGTTATTCAGCAGCCAAACAAAAAGAAAGTGTTCGGTTTCTATGACTGTCCTCGTATTTTAATGAACTAGTAAGCTGCACATCTCCGCACGTTTTTTATTGATTTATTTTGTCATTATAGAATTAAAAAAAATTAAGTCTTGGGACGAGGGAGGGGGAGAAAGACACAACTACAAAGATGGGATGCCCATGCGGTTATGACCGTGGGGGCAAATCATTGACCCTACGGTGGTAACCATTGGGGCTAAATTAGTAACCGTGTGGGCAAAAGACGAGGAGGCAAGCGCATACCCTCACAGTTGAAACTTTACCCCTACGGTTAGCACCGTAGGGGCTTCTGCCCCTACGGTTTATTCTGTAGGGACATGTTTTATTTCCAAATTATCTAGAAAAAATAGTAACATATTGCCCCTACGGTTTAATTCATAAGGGCAAATATGTTCCCCTACAGATTGAACCGTAGGGGTTAAATTTTTAAAAAAAATAGTTTATTTTTAAAAAAATTATATGCCCCTACGGACTCAACTGTAAGGGCAAATATTTACTCTTACGGATTCTAACGTAGAGGCAAGCATAAAAATTATAAATTAGCTTTTTAAAATATATTTTTAACATGCCCCTACGGTTATAACCGTGGGGGCAAGTGATGCCCCTACGGTGCTAACCGTAAGGGCTAAATATCAGAAAAAGTAGGGGATAAATATCAGAAAGACCGATATTTATCCCATACGATTACAACCGTAGGGGCATCACTTTCCCCCACGGTCATAACCGTAGGGGCATATAAAAAAATTTAAAAATAGTTCTTCCGTTTTTTTCCGCCCTATACAGGATAATATATATAGCACACATGAATACCAAAATATTTATTCAAAACATCTCACGCATAATATATATATATAATGAAATAATAAAACAAAATGCAAAATCAGAATAAAAAATCAAGACAAACAAACAATATCCAAGATATACGATACGTATACACACATCGCACAAAAATTAAAAATATATAAATACATCGCTGCAACGTGAAGGTAATATATGTGTTCACATCATAAGTTTCCACACCATCAGTGAATAAAGATTTTAACTCATCGATCAGTGGTCGGAGGTAGACGTCGATATTGTTTCCCGGTAATTTCGGTCCTTCAATAAGAAAATGCATCATAAAATAGGACTGGTCTATAACCAACTACGGCGACATATTATAAACCATCATTACAACCGGCCATGTGTTGTGGCCTCCATCTATATAGTTGAAAGGGCAAAATCCATCACTAGCAAGTCCGAACCTGATATTGTGAGGATCACTATTGAATGTTGGGTGCTTCCTATCGAAATCCTTTCATGCCGGCGAATCTCTTGGATAACTCATTCTTCCGTCTTCGCTTGGAACAGCACGACAATGCCAAATCATTGCCTCCGCTGTCTTCTTACACTTGAATATCCTCTGCAGCCTCTGTGTTTGGGAAAATATCGTGCTATTTTAACAGATATATATGGTTTCTTATCAGATTCTTTCGACTTATAAATGTCCTCTCCGCAGGTGGGACACTCTTTCAAATCCGAATTCTCATTCCGGTACAGCACACAATCATTAGAACATGTATGAATCTTCTTACAGTTCAAAACCAAATCAGACATCATCTTCTGGGGTTCGTACCAGCTCTCGGGCATGTTATTTTCCGGGGCATAGAATCTTTCAGGAACTTGAGAAGTATCGTGAATGACTTGTTACTTCATTTATGTAGGCACTTAATCTGAAAAAGGATGGATGAACCATGGTAGTGTTGAATACTTTGCATTCTCGTAGATTGATCTCCTGGTATCATCATGTACTTCTCATACTTATTCGCACGAGGAACTTGATCGGAAGGAGGATTACTATCATCGAAAGCAGTCTCTTCCATATCCTCCATTTTCTCTTCTGGAAACAAGTTATCTTCTTCCGCCGCGTTATCTGCTTCTTCCTCTCCTTCCCCATGATATAACTAAGTCGAATAAAATCTGGTAAACCATGCTTAACGATGTGAACCTATACCACTTATACGTTCTGCCAATACTTATTCTCACATGTATCGCACGGACAAAAGATCTTCGCCAAGATTTCCTTATGTTGTTCGTGTGCAAATTTAATGAAAACAGTGACTCCATCGACAAACTTAAGATTCATGCGTTGATGCAAATCCGCGTACATCCAGTCCTTATATTCTGGGCCATGTTAGACTATATGACATATAAATTATAAGTTATAGAAGTTCATATTTTTATAACTTGAGAAATCTAAGAACGCGTGGTTATTGACAAAGAAGAAAATGGAAAGGGCAAGTTTATCGTTGATTTCAATTTTTAATTTCGCTTTGGTATAGGGTTATTGTGTATGTGTTGTGTATGCGTGTTGTATGTGTTTGTTTCGGCTGTCGGATGTAAGGTTTCTATCCTATTGAGAATGTATAGAGCAGACACTCATTCGCTTGTGCTTTCATCCATTTCGAGAACATTTCGGCAGGACTCCCCGTTGTTCTCCGAGTACACTGTACTAGAAAAGATTATCATTTCAATACTGTCAAACAACATTGAAACGAATAACTAATCTATCGTTGTACACGGAGAACCAGCGGAATTGTACTGACGAAATATCTCGAAACCAATGAAAAACATGAATGAATGCAAGTGTTTACTTTATTCATTTCTAATTTATCCACACGGGACAAATCTATCGGTTATCATACGATTGAATATTCTCGTCACATAGACTACGCGACGGTTGTTAGAAACCGAAAGATACATTCTCATATTTAACAACCTTCATGTAGTTTTATGTCACGACGAACATTGAACGTATATTAACCGATAGACGGGAACTAAGTCGCGTTTTGATTTTCACATATGATTATCGATGATAATATGAAAAATTCATATTATCGAGTATCATATATAACTTAGCGTAAGATTTAACTTGAATTAGTTTTACCGTTTGCATTTCAATTACACGGTTTTGAAGTTTTTAATTTAGGTTAAAGTTTTTTTCATTTACGGTATAGTTTTACGTTTACCTTATCATCGAGTATCATACGTTATTGTTGTTTTCCACTAAACTACCATAAAAATTTCCTAAGCAGCCTATTTCTTTAATTTTACTAAATTACACTAAAATACCCTTAACTACCGTTAATCTTTTTCACTAAACTACTTTAACAAACTTAACTAATGATTCATCTTCTTAAATTAACTAAATAACTATAAATTTCACTAAATTACCCTTAATTATTGTTGTTATTTACTAAACTATCATTAAAAAAATTTAGCAAAAAACCCAATGCTAAATTTTATTTTTTACACTAAAATACCCTCAATAATTATAGATTTTCACTAAAATAGTAAACTATGGTTGCTTTTCACTAAACTACCTACAACAATTCACTAAAAAGTTACCCAACCCTAGCACTTAAACCTAATTGATAATAAGTTTAGCCCTAAACCAAGTCATAACAAAAACCCTAACCATTAACCCCTAATTAACCCTAATCATAACAATGACCCTAATTAACTCTAACCCTGCCCCTAACCCTAACCCTAACCCTAACCTCCTAATTAACATTAACCCTAACCATAATCACCCCCAATTAACTCCTAACCCAACCCCTAACTGACCCCATATCCCTAACCCTAAATTCAACAACATTAACAACAAAAACAACAAAATAATAAATTAATTCCTACAATTAAAGAAATCTAAATCAAAATTAATTAGGAAAATTAAAATGCAAAATGAAATAAATAACTAACTTGTGGACGAATCGACGGTCGGCTAGATGGCGAGACGGTGGAAGAATCGACGACTCCTGCTCGACGAGGCTATGCTGGGAAGAAAGGGGAGGACTCCGACGGCACAGGATGACCGGAGGAGAGGCGCTGGAGGTGATGAAGGCGGCACTGGAGGTCGTAGGAGTCGGAGGAGACGACGAGGGAGGAGGTGGCGAAGATGACGCTGGAGGCTGGAGGAGGCAACTTGAGGGCGGGGAAATTTTGTAAGGAAATATATTTGGGGAATATTAGGGTGCTGTGGGAACGGGCATAGGGAAATTTTGGTTTTATTTTTCTTCAATGCCCAACATTGTCCCTACGGTGACAACCGTAAGACCTTCTCTTGCGGCACCATAGGGGCAACTGCATATGTTAAATTTTTACAAATTTTTATGTATATATGCCCCTAAGGGTGCCCCTACAAATAGGAAAATCCATAAAGGCAAGCCATCTTTGTACCGGTGAGAGAGGGATGAGGTGGCATTTTGAGGGTTGAGAGATGTTTGAGGGAATTTTGGGGGATTTTTTTTCCCCCCTAGAAATTGAGAATGCCTAAGCAGCACATATTAACTAATTTATTCAAACTACAAAATTCAAGGAAAAAAATTCAACCTTTTCATTCGAATTTTACCTGTGAAGAGGACAAAGAAGCTAGATCTGCTACATTATGCCTCGTCCTCTTCAAATATCTATTGCCGCTTCTCCCCATCATTGACGCCCCCTCCTCGCTGCTCGATGAGCTCGCCACCGGTGGCGCCTCCTCCTCCTCCGCCGTCCCCGGCACCACCTGCTCCTCCCCCTCTTCCTCCTCCTCCTCAACATCATCATCATCCCCGCTTTCTTCATCCTCCCCCATGTCATCATCATCATCATCATCATCATCATCATCGCCATCATCTTCCTCTATTCTCATCTCCCTCTCTCTGCTCCCTCTGCTCTCGCCTTCATCCTCATCATCATCTTCGCCACTACTGTTTATCTTCTTAGATCTGCCGGCGAAGCACCGATCACAGACAGACACGGTGGGCCCCAACCTGGGCCCATCCGCCTTCCACGGCGTCGGAGACTGGCAGCTCCGGCAGAGGAGCACCCTCGAGTGGCGCGCGACCAAGAAATTGGCCCCATGGACCCTGGCGTCGCAATCGAAGCATAGGATCGCTTCATCTGACTCGCAGTAAACCCTAGCTATCCCTCGACACAGATCGCATCCCTTCATCATCTTCTTCTTCGACGATTCGATTTCAATTTTTTTAGGGTTTTTTCCTTCTCTTCTTCTTGTTTGAATTTGATCCTTTATTTTTCCCTTTTTGAGGTCAATTTTTATCTCCGCTCCGCCATTTCAAAAAGACGAATGTGTCCCTTGAAGTAAAACTACTGCCACAGCCTTCCGCCCGCCTGTCGCGTCCTCGCATGCCGGCGCCCTCGGATATTTTCTCCCTCACGCGGCTGCAGCGCCTGCCGTGGGACCCGATATCCGACGTGGCCATTCCTGGCCACGATATCTGTAGGCCCACGTGGCCCTCGCCTCGCAGGCAGAATCGTATTCGCCAGCTGTATGTATCTTTGAGCTATTTTTCCAATTCGAACCTCCAAATTTAAAATATTTGGGCAACGCGAGATAATGTATATTTATAAGGGGCCGTATGCTTGTGGGCCTCATGGGTTGAGCGCAGCCACGATTGGAGCATATCGGATCCAGGGGACGATGACGTGGCAGGCTCATGTGATGAGGCCACGTGGGTTCACATCTGGCTGCCAACTTGGATTGATTCTGCCAGATATTCTTATGATATTCTTATGTGCGTATGGTTACCTATGCTTAAACTTTGCGATAGTTTGTGCCACTAAAATAATCAGATCTCGGGCTGGTCCCGGAATGATAGGCAGAATAAATTAGCCATCCCTATTTCATTAATGGGGTATTCCGGGCTCAAACCCGGCTCTTCTCCATGAACTACTCTAAGTCTCCCAATGGGCCCCCCAACATCCCCCCACCCCTGCGTTTTAACCTCGTGACTGAGCATAATTATGTACATTGATGGACAAATTCCTTCAGTGATTTACAAACTTTCTTGAGTTCTTTCAAGAGACCTTGTGATTGAGCATATTTATACACATTGATTTACAAATTCCTTTTCTTGCTGCATTCATAGTGATTTACAAACTTTCTTGTGTTCTTTCAAGAGCAATCGTTTAGAATCTTAGTTGCAATTAAAGGCGATAGAAGTTGCATGTGCAATGCACATGTGCGTTTAACGCATATATGTATATGACGAAAGCACTATTTTATATCAAGAAATTATTTTTAAACGAACAAGAAATTTAACTAAAAAACTGTAATAAGCATTAAATTTTTCGTAAGTAGGAGACGGTTTTTAAAAGTCAGTATCCCTTCACGTGGAGGGAAGAGAGGGGAAGGATTTTTTGGAATTTATAATGAGAGAGATATTGAGTGAGGTGAGGGGGGGGGGGGGGGGCGCACTTTGTGGTTAGGAAGAGAAGGTCCCAAACACACGCACAGAGGCAGCCATGTTTTGTTTTGTTTTTTCCCCCAAAAAATTGTGGCACTGTAACATGGATTTTGTGGGTTTGTATTATAATAGACCAGATAGAGAATAATCATTGTTCTCGATATCATCTTTATCTCACCGTTGAGCGCAATACCATTGAAGAAAGATGAACGCATTGAGTATACGCCAGCAGATAAAACGTATGATATTTTAATTCGTAGTGATGCATTTCCAAGCATCATTATTTTCCATGAATCTTAAATTTCTAAATTTCTCTTTGAGATATATATATATATATATATATATATATATATATATATATATATATATATATATATATATATATAAAAGAATAATGAAGAAAAGATATCCTATGAGGATTTTTCGTTAAAATGTGCATACGCCAAATTTTATATGATTCAGCTATTTTTTCACCGTTGCATTAGCAATGTAAAAAGTTCTATTATAGGTAAACCGTTAATTTTGCACCCACTAAATCAACGGTGAAAAGATAATGGAATCACATGAAATTTAGTGTATCTACATCTTAGGCGATATAGATGAAAGTGATGTGTGCCGATCGTCGAAAGAACCGTGAAAGGTGTATTCTTCGATGTCATAAGAGGAAATTCTTTTCTATGACACATTTCATCTCTCTCTCTCTGTGTGTGTGTATATATAGAGAGAGAGAGACTAGAATCATATCGGAACGATCTGAAAACAAATCCTTCCTAATTTTTGACAATTAGATTAATTTTGACGAAAATTATATTTTACAATAAAACAATGAAGACAAAATTGGATGAATCTTTTCCGGGGCTGCAAAGCGATGAGAGCCAATCGAAACATGAGGACAACAGCAACCCTTGGGAGATCCGATACGCTATCCACGTGTCAGCAATATAAAAGAAAAACTTTCTCTCCAGTTAGAGTACAGAAAGTACTACTACATGGCTACAAGCAAACCCAAAATGTTATACGGCGACGAGAAGCTCGTGGTGGAGATTTAAGTTGATGAGCTGTGAGATGAGATGTGCTTGTTGTTGTTGTTGTTGTTGACTCCACAAATTAATTGGTGTGCATAGTGTCGGATGCGATTGATTGAAGGGGAAATGAAAAAAGAAAAGAGCAAGACATGGTCATGAACCACATGGACTATTTGGTAAGTTGAGTACCAAAAACTTTCTGTACTTTGGTTCACGGCTAAAATTTTTTTTCCCTCATCGAGCATAAAGTCTATTGTTTGTTTGGAGATTTTTGTTATCTTGAGTGGTAAAAGTGGAGGTTTTTTTTTTTTGTTTTTTTGAAGATTAAGTTGTTTTTTGGAGTTGCAAATATGGTGGAGTGTGGATGCCTATGGTGAGAACAAAAAATGTTACCCAAAAACATAATATGTTGTATCAATAATTATTAAAATAACCATATCTATTTTTATTTCTTTATTATTAAAAAGAATGAGATGGCGAGAGTAAAGCCAAGAATTGGGGCCGATAAGGGTTGGTATCAACTCTTGGCTTGTGATGACATGGGATGATATTTTGAACACCTAAATCAATATAGAATTCAAGGAAACCAAACCCATTACTTCAAACTCAAGGGGAAAAAATTATATATATAATTTTTTCCAGCTCAACTCTCAAATCCATGAAACAAACGGTTCAATGGAGGTGCTCGGAACCATGTGTGTGATATATATATATATATATATATATATATATATATATATTTTGATTGGTTCAACTTTTGACAAATTTAGTAGACTGGCTCTTTGCTGCTTCTTGCTTGATTGATGGTGATGCGTGTGATTGATTGAAATTGGTCAGCTGGTTTATTTTGTGGTTGGAATTGCATCTATAATTTGCAAGAGAGCGAATTTTGTACCTTTAGTAAGATCTATATTTTGACCGCCCCGTTTCCAAACAGGATGAAGAAATATCATTATGGATAGTTTACAGTCTCTATAAAATTTAGTTTCAACTGACCTCATACATCACATTGAGATAAACCGACAGCCAAAATGATTCCTGTGGTCAAATTAAATAGAATTACATGTTTTGCAACTCAATTTGCAGTTCTAAGGGCATGTTAAGTGTTTAAAAAACGGAATATCCAGATTCGATGACAAAATGAATAAACCCTACGATATTCGGTCAAACCGAATATTCGCCGCAAAAATCGCATATTTGGACAAGTAAGGTGAATATTCGACCGAATTGGCCAATTTAGGCTCAAAACAACAAAACCCACAACTAAAAAGATAATTATGGGATCCACAACTTAGTTAATATGGCATTTCAGAAAATATAAAATAATACTTTTGGAATTTAAATAATAAAATAATAAATTTTGTGAATATTATGTAAGTATGGAAATAAGTTTTAGTAAAATGGTATAATTATATATCTATATTTTGGAAAATACTTAGAAATTAATATGAATTATTATTTATGAAAGTATTTATTTGATTTGGACATTTTATCAATTAGTATACAATTATTATATACAAGTTTATGTTAAACTTGATTGGTAGATTACTAATTATGCATTAAACCAAATCCATTTTTATTAACCATGTTTAATATGTCATAACATATTGATTTTTTTAGAAAAGAAAACGAAAAAAGAAAAGAAAAGAATAGAATAATGTGAGAGAAGGGACAATGATGTATGGAATGAGAGAGGGAGAAAGAGGGAATGAACCGTGGTTACAAATGTCTACTAGTTTCCCTCATTATTCCTCTCATCTCTAATTTTCTTCATCTCCTCCATCTTCCTCATGCTTCATCATCTCCAAAACCCTCACTACAACCCACAAAACAACCTCAAAACCATCTCAAAACCCCATTTTCCCTTCACAAAAATTATTCCTAAGCTCACAACAAATATCATGGTGGGATCAATTTCTAGTCTTGAGCTCATTTGACCATCTTATAATTATCTTGAGTTGCTTTTTGAGATAAAATACTTACCATTCATCAAGTATTTTTGTGTTTCCTAACCCCACAAAGTAGTTTAGAGCTTAAAAGGGTATGTCCAGTGAACTTGGAAAATTTTAGGGCGATTTTTGATGATTTAAAAGAGTAGTAGTGTTATAGTAGAGAGTTTAGAGAGTGACTACTAACCTTCGGTAATATAATCTCTGATCTAAGTGAGTTTAGAAGTCCCAAAACACGAACTTAGAATTTTCTGACACCAGGTTTCGTTGAAATTGTGGTGTTCTAATGGAATCTGGTATTACCTTAGAACTCTGAAAAATATATTGCAGATACAGTGAGACGTGCAGGCTATAAGAAGCTACCCTAGAAGCCCGAGACCCTAACTCCCCCTCTTGGCCGCCAATTTATCTTATTGGCCGCAAATTGCGGCCCAAGTGTAGAGTTAGAGTTTGGTTTTTAGCCCATAGCTCAATCATCTGATAACCAGGCCTATCCAATGTGCAGAATGTTCTAATTTCATCTTAGGTAGAATCTGGGAGTAATTTACTACGTTGCTGATTTCATTTTGAGACTTTTGAAAACTTGGGTTTTGATATTAGAGTTTTGACTCGGCCGCGTGACGTTCGTACGTCAACGCCGGGAGTTATTTGGTTGTTCTTGTATGCGTAGACCATATATTCTAACCTATGTACGTTTCGCTTGCCGTATCGGTTTTCGGATTTGATTTTGATTTCGATACGATATTCTTTGATTTGTAGGTATATTCGTGTAGACTTCCGGGACGACGAATGAGAACAAGGCATTCATCGACTTCGGCTAAAGCGAAGATAGTAGGTGAGTAGATATTTATCTACGGGGGAAGTCGGGTGGATGGCATATAACATCCCCACAACCATAGTACTAGGATATTAGAGAAACAGTATATATATATATATATATATATATATATATATATATATATATATATAATTTAGATGTGTATACCCAGCTAATAGAGTTCTGGGATACTATAAACCATGGTGGTGTACGTGTACGAAGGTATATCTCTAGTTCTAGTTTTCTTAGTCCATAAGTCATAGGTACATTCGCTTATATATATATTTATAACCATAAGGATAATTACGAGATGATATGATGAGATAAGGATATGATGGGATAAAATGACTCGAGTCGATATGTTTGATATGAGGATGCGAGGCGATATATATATATATATATATATATATATATCGCCTTCAACCTTGTTCTTTTTCTCCTCTAGGGAAGGCCCATCTCCTCCCAGCAATGGCTTTCGAGACCGGTTGGTTTTGGATTCGCCCGCCCTTCGTTTTTCTTCATTGTCGGACGCATTGAAGACATTGGTACTGCTGGAACTCCCGCTTCTACGGTTGTCGTCTCGCTTGCTTTTCCAAGTCTTGTCTCTCTGAGAGTCCGGCGGGGACTCTTACTTCGAGCGTTCCAGCATTTGGAATTTCTTGGTTAGCTCCTGAAATGTCTTGAGGCCCGCTGTACACAAGAATGGGACCATCCAATTGCTGAGGTTCCCAATGTGAAGGCTGACGAACTGGTCCTGCTCCAGCGGCGGTTCGCACTTGACCGTGAGATTACGCCATCGGGCGATAAAGTCGGTGTTGCTTTCATTCTTCCCCGGCTTGGTCCTCACAAGGTCGGCAATGGAGATTTTATCACTGACACTCATGAACCTTTGCCGAAATAGAGACTCCATTTGGGCAAAGGTAATGACGGACCCATCTGGTATGCTCGCGTACCAGTCGAAGGCGACACCGGTCAGGCTGTTGACAAACTGATGAAGAAGGAGCGCGTCATTGCCCCCTGTATTTCCGCACGAGGCTTTGAAGTGGGCGACGTGCTGATTTGCATTTCCCGTCCCGTCAAATCTTCCGAACTTTGGAATGACATAGCCACTCGGGAACTCGATCAGATCGTACTGTGCGGGATATGGCCGCCCACTACTGCCAATTTCTTTCTGAGCTTCAGCTTCGGCCACCAATGTTTTAACTTTGCTGGTGACCAAATCCATTATCCGATCTTGTGTTAGCGGGATAGTGATATCTGGGGCCAAGGCGTCCCCAGAAGCGGAATGTGGTCGGCTTTCGTGCGGCTCGACCGGTCTTGAACCTAAAGGAACAGGCATTGGCTGCTTCGGATTGTCATCACCCGGCTGATGAGTAGCGACTTGTGCTTGATTGGGAGGCGCTCAAGCAATTTGAGCCGTAAGCTGCATCACAACATTCGTTAGGTCGTCAATTTTCGAATAGAGCTTGGCCATCTCTTTATCTTTGCTCTTGAGCTGTTTTCGAAGCTCTTGAAGCAGCTCTTGCTCCGCGGTCCTGGGGCGGAAAGTCGGTTCTTCCTCGCTGTCCGAGCTTGACTCTGCATGGACCGAGGGGTCTTTCTGCCTATCATCCTCATCGAGAGAGTTTTCTTCATCCAGCGGAGGCAGCTGTTCTTAGGCAGCGGCAACCACATTCAAGCCAGATAGGGCTTGGAATGTGGTGGCCCCATTCTTGCTTTTGCCGCGAAGGTTGTCGCTGGGGCGTCCACCCGCCATATAGACCGTATGGATAATATATCCAGCCCTCTTTTTATTATCGGCGGCTGTCCTGACCAGGTTCTTGAATGGTGTTGGCGCTTCTTTTCTATGTTTGCCCCGCTGCTTTCGTGCGGCACAGAGCGCCTGATAGACTCTTGAAGAGACAGTGTCATACTTTTTCTGTTGGGGTCAGGACACGTCTCTTTGTAGCGACGTTCGGACCGCTGTCTTCTTGATTCTGGCGGTCATGACATTTTTCTGAACCCACTTCAGAGGTTCGAAGGAATTGCTAATTTTTACGGCCGATTCAGCCGTCGTCGCGGGGCGACCCTGCTCTTGGAACCTCACAAGATTCCTCCTGGCCGGAGTGCTGGCCCTCTTGTAGGCTCGATGCCTGAGCCGCTTCTGCCTTAACTTCTCTGTTTTAAGCACTTGGCAGACTTCGGCCTTTCGGGAAGACGCTGTAGACCGATTGATAGAAAGGCCAGAGGAGACGCCCGATCGTGCATTTGATGGAGTCATCACTTGAGCTCGTCCGCAACGTTTGATGTTGCCCTTTGTACCGGAAGCCTTGCCCCCAGCTGGAGCACCAGAGAGTCGTTCAAGCGTTGTCTTAAGTTTCGGTTGTGGCGCCTTAGCGATCACAACATTCGGCCTCCTGCCCCTTGAGACCGGCTTGGCCACCTGTTTTGCCAGGATTTCTGCCAGATGAGCGCTTCCGGCAGGGTAGATGATGACGGAGCCAAACTGGCAGGGCAATTTCTCCCACTGTCGACTGAGGCTTGCGGAGAGAACCACACGAGCATTGACCTTGACCACGTACGGGATCGGGGTCACGTTGGAAGTTGAATTTGTCTTGGGAGACATTGTCGTCGAAAGTTGATTGCCGCACGGAAAGAAAACATCATTTCAGTATAGGCAATCGATATGTATATTGATTGAGTTCGCATAAACGTTTGACCCGAAATATGGGAGGAGAGATTGGCCCCACCGGGCGTGCCAGAATCTATAGGGTGTTTTTCGTCACCCCATTGAGATGAGAATACGCGTGCGCTTGTCAGGCGTATTACAGATTCCCCTTGCCTAGGGTAGGCCGGGGTCTATTGATTGTGGGGATCCGAATCTCCGGCAGCCGCGGACTAAGCTGCCGTTAATTACCCCCCGCCTTTGGAGCAAGGGAACCTCCGATTGACGGGTTAAACTAGTCATGCGAACTCAATATGCAGTGTACGTGTGTTTTGTTTTGGAGGGGGCTTGGATATATCGGGAGCCACGCAGAGTTTTTACGGGGGTCCCGCTACCCGGATAGCGGGCTAAGGGTCAAGGGGGCTAGCAGCCCCCTTGCGGGGTGCGGGGCAGCGTCCCGGCCCAATTTTTTTTGGGAGGGACAGTGCTGTGGAGTGTGTGTATCTATATATATATACATGTATATGTATATAAAAAAAGGGAAAAAGCGTCCAAACGACGCGTGGGGACAGTGCCTTGAGCGCTGTGCGCTTAGGCGCTAGCACACCACGTGTCGGCACGTGGGCGCTGGGCGCTGGAGCGCTGGGCGCTTGAGTGTGAGCGCGCCACGTGTCTGCACGTGGGCGCTTGGCGCTCGAGCGCCAGCGCGCCACGTGTCGGCACGTGGGCGCTGGGCGCTCGAGCGCCAGCGCGCCACGTGTCGGCACGTGGGCGCTTGGGCGCAAGGCGCTCGGGCGCCTGTGCGAAAGAGGGGATTTTTAGCCCCAGTAGTGGGGCTTAAAATCCCGAAAGAGGATTTAGGGTGGAGTTAAACCCCTAAGATATTTTGGAGTTGATGAAAGGGGTTCTTCTTTGGAGCCCTGGGTCTTCCCAAAAATGGGGTTTTCGGAGATGGGCCTCCTTCTTCCTCTTCTGTTGGCAGGATCTTGAAGATCAAGAGATGTGAGATTTTAAAAATCTTTTTTTTTTGAGATCTAATGGAAGATCTGAGTTCCCCTTTATGGGTTTTGTGGTGAAAAACTATTTAGTTTTATAAAATGAAGAGTAAAACTCTTGATTTAATTCAAAAGAAAAGATAAGGTTTTAGAACCTTGAGAAAGGAGAAAGATCTCAGATCTAAAATTTTTTGAGAGAGAAAAAGTTGTTGAGATATTTCATTATCTTTGACTTTATAGGCTATATATTTTACATATAGCCCCTTAGGCTTCACAAAATGGCATTTTGCCTAGCCCATGGCTCATGTGCCATTTCTTTTTGCACATAAGCCATGGGCTTGAAAAAAATTTGGCTTTATGCCCATTTTCTTACATTTATTCATAAAATAAAAATACAAGAAATACAACAAAATTATTTATTACAAAATTTTTATTTTGTCATGGGGGAAGGCCGGCCGCTTCATGTTCAGACTCGACCCGGGCATGGGCCCACTTGATCTGGGCTTGGACCCACTTGGCTTGGAGTTGACTTTGATTTTGACTTGGTCAACCGGGGTGTAAATTTTTACCCCAACAACAGAGTAATTGTCAGAGTTATAGTTTTCCCTCCGACGAAGGGGGCAGTATTATGGACAGGTGGTCCAAGAGGATACTGTGGGAGGCATGGTGCATGATACTGATTAGGTTCAGTTGACGATACAGTCTAAGAAGTTTGGATTTGGAGTTCATTTATGAACTAGGTCCCATCAGATATCCAGACATATTCTACGACAGGTATTACTCAATTCGGGAGATGGCTTTCTCCGTGAACTTGAGATTAAGAGAGACATAAAAAGAAACATCAGGGCAGATCCACTCATTGAGGCTATTTCTCGAACACAAGGGTTTTACAAACGAGCTTTGTGAAACTGGTTAGTAGAGGAGTTGGGTGTTCGGTATCACACGGGCTGTGAGTATGCGACATCGCAATAATTAGCCTTAAGTGCAAGTGGGAGATTGTTGGTCGTAGTGCCCTCAAAGTCAATTATTGGATCGCAGGCACATGATTGCAATGATTGAGGCAGTTGTGGATGCGCTTTACTTCTTTCTGAGTATCCCGGACCTATACTGGTAGGACAGTCTTACTCAAGATGATAGTATGCTATCTGGTTTTCCTTTATCATCGTGTACAGTTTTAGGTGATATGCTCACTATTACACGTTGATAGAGCCCTTAGGATTCTTGCTTGACTACCAGCAGTATGATGGCGATCATATACGTGAGAGTTGGGTAGTCTATAAGCACATCCTTAAAAGTGGTCCCTAGTCGTGGGAGTTTCGAGACAGGGCATCGATACTCCGGAGTAGACTAGTGTATACAGTCGAGACCCCGACGAGGGGCGGTGGCCGGTCTCACAAGCCATTGGTATCGGTTGGATCACCTAAGATGTATACAGGTGCTCATTGGGTTATGAGTGCACCGGACAGGACTCGCCGGGAACCTGCTAGTTGGTATTTATACCTAGTGCCAGATAGCAGTTTCCTGGTGACATGTGTACATGTTAGTTCATCGACCTGAGGTCGTCATTTGTCTCGTGTGAGTTTCCACTGTGCTTAGATTACTACCCTACCACGGCTCAAAGGAGTCGTGCAAACAGGTTTTAGTTGCGTACAGTCCCGAGCCACATAGAGGCAGTGAGCAGATCGGCAGGGGATTCGTCTCTCCCCGTATTGGGGGTGAGATCGCGCTGTGTCTAGAAGAGCCATTACACCAAGTCCTTGGCCAAGGCAGGTGAGAATTACTGGTAGATATTCCAGTAGTTTCTCAGGGTGTTCAGGGTTACCCTCTGACACGACTTATACAGCTATTGGGGGTCTGACGTTACCAGCCCCCTAGGCCAGATATGCGATGCTCATAGACGAACGGACCGGACTGTACGGATATTGTCACTGATAGGCTCAGTAGGGTTCTAGGATGAGTTCGCTCATCGGCTTCCCTTTCGGTCAGTACATGGGCAGCCGTTACGCACAGCTAGTGCCGCTGACGTGCTTGTGGTTAAACCCACTGCCAGGGTATTGACGAGTCTTTAGAGTCCCCCCACAGATAGTTTCCCAAGTTCGGGCGAAACGTTGTAGAGGCCGTATGGTTTTATGGCAGGGTTCGAACATGCACGTGCATTTGTGCACGTGTCATATTTCGGACAGATAATACTGGTGGGCTTTGGTTTAAGCCGGATCCAAGTATTATATTGAGTCAGAATATTTTAGTCTCTCGTATTCGTATTCGGTCGAAATACGGATACAGGTATGTATATACAGGTGAGGGGTATTCTCATAATC
The DNA here is from genome assembly GCA_030015575.1 of Agapanthus africanus. NCBI lineage: Eukaryota > Viridiplantae > Streptophyta > Magnoliopsida > Asparagales > Amaryllidaceae > Agapanthus > Agapanthus africanus. The sequence continues at coordinate 95,233,216 of JASDDO010000014.1, forward strand.
CGTTACGAGAATACTTTAGAAGATGCATTTCTTTTTGGTTAATCATTTTAGTTTAAATGATTAAATGGATTTTGGAAAGTGTGCCTCATTGGTGTGACTCATTAATTCTAGAATGTTCACTAATGACTCATGTAATGAGTCATCTAGTGAGTCATTAAAGAATTATTGATGTTTGTTTTGGGTGAGATATTTTAGGGTTGAGTTGGAGATATTTTGGGATGATATTTTCTTTGTTTCTCCAAAATAAAACCTTATATATATCACATACAAAATATTTGGACAGCCAAGGGTTATTTTTGTGTGCTTGGTTTTTCCTCTCTTGAGATAGTTTCTTGAGCTCACAATTTCCAACTCTTTGTATCTTCTTCAACCTCCACTCTTACCCTCTCATGTGATGAGAACCAAAGAGTGTAATGAGACAAACTATTCCACTCTATCTCTACTTCATCTTGGTCATCTCTTTTAGCAGACCTGATGTCCGAGTTGCCTCGGTATAGAGGCGGGAGCCCGTATAAAGAATCGATGATATGGTGCCACCTTGTCGAGAAGATCGGAGTCGCAGCAAGGAGTGTAGGATGATGGCTAAAGACCGAAGGACACGGATCGATCGGTATAGCCTTTCTACCTCTTTACAATTTGTTAGTTTAGCGTTAATGGTAAGATCCAGGTTATAGTATGCGTTAGCGCCAGTTGTAAAAGTTTTTGTTCCGCGTTTGGCCTCAGATTGACGGCCGGGGCGCTACCGTAGACTTACAGCTATGTCATACATGACTTCGATGAAGAAGGAGACGTTCTGTTAAAAGACGCTGACCTTGAACCAAAACAAGGTCCTGCCATCAAAATGCCGAGTCCGTCATTTGAAGAACGGATGGACAAGCTAATAAGGGTAGCGGGTCAAAAGGTCCGGGATGACCATAACCGTGAAATGGCCATTTAAGATAAAGCCAGGATGCAGCGCCTCCTTCAACAGGCTGCTGAGAATGACAATGCTTCTCGTCGCCAACCCGTCATACAAAAGACTCGGCGCAGAGGCTAAATAAACCAAAGAACGGAAAAAACGTTCGACAGCAGCATAGCAGATCTGAGAAGCCACGCGATCAAGAATCGAGCAGCCGGGATCCGTCTTTTATAAAGAAGATGGGTCGAGAATATTCTTTCCCTCAGGACAAGACAAAGAAGATATTCGATCTTGTCATGAAATATCGGATGATGACACTCCCGGAGTCCAAGCATCCCGAGCAAGCAGACGAGGTCTCTCACCCAGACTATTGCTCTTATCACCAAGCAATAGGGCATCCTTTTGAAGACCGCTTCACCTTTAAGAACTGGGTTGAAGACCAGTATCAAATCAGCAGGTTCGCTCTATCCAGCAGTTAGAGGGTAATCCCGCCGCAGAAGCATGAACCGAAAGCCACGTATGCAGCGAGAATGGAACCAGATCAATATCGGTCTTGGAAGCGATCTCGTACCTGCCATGTGATAACGCTGTCAGAAGAAGAGCCCGAGAATATGGATGACCTCCCCTGGTGCTTCGAAAATGATGATGGCGAGGTGATCTCAGAGTTTCCACCGACGCCAAAAGAGCTGGAAGATGGAATACATAGTACTGCAGATAACCTTAAGAAAATTGATTTGGGGACGGCAAGTGACCCGCGGCCGACATTCATCAGTGAGCTGTTGTCTGAAGAAAGGGTGGCTACGCTAAAGGACGTGCTCATGAGGCATAAAGATTGTTTCGCATGGAACTATTCCGAGATGCCAGGACTAGATTCAGAGATTGCTGTCCATAAATTGGCAATATCCCCGGACGTCAAGCCGATCAAACAAGCACCGAGAAGAATGCGGTCCGAGCTTGAGATGAGCATCAACGCCGAGGTCAAGAAGCTAATCGACTCCGGCTTCATCCAAGAGATTCAGTACCCTGACTGGATCGCCAATATATTCCCAGTGATGAAGAAAAATGGGATGGTGTGCATATGTGTGGACTTCGGGATCTTAACAAAGCTTGCCCGAAGGACAACTTTCCAGTATCGGTCATCGAGCTGATGATAGATAATACATCCGCTCACGAAGTTTTCTCCTTCATGGACGGCTTATCAGGATACAATCAGATAAAAATACATCCCGAAGACCAGAAGCATACCGCTTTCCGGACCCCTTTGGGCATATTCTGTTACAAGGTGATGCCTTTTGGTCTAAAGAACGTCGGTGCCACCTATTAGAGGGCCATGACAAAAATCTCCGATGACCTCATACATGAAATAATCGAATGCTATATCGACGACCACGTAATTAAAAGCAAATCATACGAGGAATATTTAGAGCATCTGAAGATCGTGTTTCAGCGCCTTCGGAAATATAACTTGAAGATGAACCCTCTCAAATGCACGTTCGGAGTTTCCTCAGGCAAATTCCTAGTATTCGTCGTCCGTCACCGAGGCATCGAGATAGACCCGTCAAAGATCAAGGCGATCATGGAAATGCCTCCGCTAAGGACTCTCAAGCAATTGCGGTCTCTCCAAGGAAAGCTCGCGTATATCCGGCGATTTATAGCCAATCTCTCCGGCAAGTGCCGTCCATACAGTCACCTAATGAAGAAGGGAACTCCGTTCGTCTGGGATCGCAAATGCCAAAGTACACTGGATGAAATTAAGCAATACCTGCAGAATCCACCGATGCTGACCGCTCCGGTCAAAGGAAAGCCTCTCATTCTGTATACAACCACCCTTGAGGGTTCTCTAGGTGCACTATGGGCACAAGAAAATGACCAAGGGAAAGAGAGAGCCCTCTACTACTTGAGTCGAGTTCTACTGGGGGTAGAAAGCAATTATTCTCTCATCGAAAAACACTGCCTGACGTTGATCTTCGCGATAACGAAGCTCAGACACTACGCGTTGGCACATGAGGTCCATCTCATATCGAAGATGGATCCTCTCAAATATTTAATGTCAAAGGCTATATTAACGGGACGACTCTCTAAATGGGCCCTGCTCTTGATGGAGTTCTCGATAACTTATCGACCCCTCAAGGCAGTGAAAGGTCAGGCCATCGCCGACTTCCTCGCTGAACATCCGATACCCGCCGAATCTCCCTTGAACTGCGAATTGCCAGACGAGCACGCGTTTGACACGATCAATGAGGAGAGAAGAGAGAATGATACCCAGTGGAAACTCTATTTTGATGGAGCATCTTCCATGAAGAAGTGCAAACAAAGCACTCCTATAATCAAATCTGGGGTAGGCCTCATCTTCGTGACTTCACAAGGAGGGATAATGCGCTTTGCCTTTTCCTTGACAGAGCCGAAGACGAACAATGAAGCCGAGTACGAAGTTTTGATAGAAGGTCTTGAGATCGCCGTCAACATGGGAATTAAGAATCTCCTCATATACGGAGACTCCCAGCTGATCATTAGCCAAGTAAACGGCAACTATCAAACGTGCAAACCAGAGTTGGTAAAGTACGGTGAGAGAGTGCAACATCTGCTGACTCGAATCCCTTCCTACACACTGGAAAGCATACCGCATGCGGAAAATAGCAAAGCGGATGCATTAGCCAAGCTCGCTAAAGAATTGGCCAACAAGAACCTCGATGACGTAAGAATCGTGGTATAAAGCCGTCGGGTTCTTGCACCGGCAGAAATATCTTCAGAGTCATCCGAAGAAAAAGGAGCAACCAAGCAAACGGCACTACAAATAAAAGACCAGGAAAAGGCTGAGAATTGGAGAGAAGTCTTTATAGACTACTTCAAATTCCGTCGAACACCTGAAGATGCATCCTCAAGACATCAGCTTATGAAACGAGCTCTGTCTTTTGCATTCGTCAATGATACTCTGTATAAGAGATCGTTTGACTCTTTATGGCTAAGATGCCTGGGACCGGAAGAAGCAAAAAGAGTCGTCCAAGAAACTCACGATGGGCTCTGTGGTTCTCACCAAGCCGGCCCGAAGATGAATGTTCCCCTCCGAACGGCGGCCTGGACTTCGCGTCCGTGCCTGGGGTTCGGGGCAGATGCTATATGGTTTTATCCGTCTACCTCTCCGAAGATGCCAAGTTGATTTATGGCACCGTGTATCGGAGGTTTAGATGGATGCGGCCGATGTAGCAGACTTCGTCAGATTCCCCCTCAGGGTGAGGGGTTTTTGATTGTGGGGACGCTCTTCCCTGCAGGCGCAAGCCCCTGCAGTTAATTACGCTACCGCATCGCGGTAACAACTTTCTCCTTCTCCAGAATTTCACTTCGTGTCGTGTGTGTTTATTTTATTTGTGGTTGCCCGTGGATTGTATACGGAGACTGAGTAATGCCGTCGCCCGTAGGACGTGGATTAGTCCAAATCCGTATTTACTAAGATTTGGGTTTGGTGTTTTTAGTTTAAGGATGCATTAGTCGCGTTGCGACTAAGATCAACTTAAACGTTCGTTAAGGACACGTTAGTCCTGTTTTAGACTAAGATCCACTTAACGTAGTGATTAATTTAATGTATTGCCATCGGGACTCGTCACCTCTTTGACGTCGTTGAGAAATTACAACGACGGATGTCAAAAGAGTTCGGAGATGTACCCTCGAACCAGAGTTGATTTGGAGTTTTATTGTTTATTTAAATATCTAAGGACACATTAACCGTATTTGGGGCTAAGATCAACTTAGACGGGACCGTTTAGATCCGGCAAAAGAGCATTCGGGCTCTATTGCGCCAGTTTAAGGACGTGGTGGTCCATTATTAGTTTAGGGACGTTTCGGTCCGTCGCCAGTTTAAGGACGTAGTGGTCCATCATTAGTTTAAGGACGTTTCGGTCCATCGCCAGTTTAAGGACGTAGTGGTCCATCATTAGTTTAGGGACGTCTCGGTCCAATATTAATTTAGGGACGTCTCGGTCCATCATTAGTTTAAGGACGTTTCGGTCCGATATTAGTTTAAGGACGTTTCGGTCCAATATTAGTTTAGGGACGTCTCGGTCCATCATTAGTTTAAGGACGTTTCGGTCCAATATTAGTTTAAGGACGTTTCGGTCCACGAGTTTAAGGACCCCGCAGTCCATATGGGTGTGTGGTCATTGGGATCCGTCACCTCTTTGACGTCGTTGAGGAATTACAACGATAGATGTCAAAGGAGTTCGGAGATGTACCCTCGAACCGGACGTAAATTGATTTAGGAGAGCCATTTTTCTCAGTCAATTTAATTTAAGGACTTACGGCCAAAATTGGGCTAAGTCCAGTTGAAAATGTTCAACACCATCATTTTTTTTATTAGACCTGTGCTAGGGCTTTGCCCATACTTAAATAATGCATTGCATTACTTCAGGCCATTTATGCCCATTTTGATTGGGATCTGTCCTTTTTATTATGATGCAGATCATTTATTTTGGTCCATTGGACCTTTCAATTGGGCTCTGCCCTTCCAAATAATGCACAGCATTTTATTTATTAGGCTTGTTAAGCCTTTTAATTGGGCTTGGCCCTTCAGGAAGTGAAATGCATTGCATTTGTCAGGCGCTTTGCGCCAATCACTGAGCGCAAGCTCATATGGTGATGACACGTGTCATGCTCTGGGGAGCGCAAGCGCAACAGTGCAGCGCGCTGCGCTGTTGCGCTGCGCTATTGCGCTGGCGACACGTGGCGCGCTCTCAGCGAGTTGCGCCAATTCTAGAGAGCAAAACTCTATCTTAAAGGCGTTTAGCGCAAACAGTTCTATAGCCGACACGTGGCGCTCTCTTAAGAGCGCAACGGCCCAGTTTGGAAGTGCAAAGCACTAAGAATCTTTTAGATTCAAGAAGGGAAGTGCAAAGCACTGTTTAATTTCTTGATCTAAATTAGATCAAAGAAAAAAATAAGATTTTCTTTGTTTGAAGAACCAGAGGTTCATAAAAGTGCCAAGCACTATTATTATTATTATTTTTTTTTTATTGTTTTTAAAGAACCGGAGGTTCACAAGAAGTGCAAAGCACTGTTTATTATATAGAGATCATTGATCTTGTTTTTAGACCAATGATCTATTAGAAGGAACTTCTTCTAATCCATGAAGGTTCTTTACCTTTTTCTTGAAATCTTCTCAGAGTTCTCCCTGTTTAAAGTTCTTGAGTTCTCAAGAAAAATGTTGATGCCTTTGAATTGAGGCTTAGGGTCATTTTTATAGTGCTCACAAATTAGTTAAATTTGTTAAAGAGATCATTCTCTGAGTGATCTGGGGAATTTTTCCCACCGTTGGATTTTTAATCCAAGGGCTTCTGCTTTGCAGAAGAAAATCTTCTTGTTTTAATAAGAACAGAAAAGATTTCTTAAAATCTTAATTTAGTTTGGCGCAGATGCCCCAGCGCGTGACACGTGTCGCGCAGCGCAGAGCGCAGCGCAAGTGCGCTAGCGCATCTGCGCTGACACGTGTCGCGCAGCGCAGAGCGCAGCGCAGCTGAAGCGTTGCTTCCTTTAAACAGAGCTTTGCTCTGATTGGGTGCGCCTTCTTGGGCGCTGCGCTGACGTATTAGCGCCAGACTCGCGGCGTGTTGCGCCCGAGACTTGAAGCGTTGCTTCAAAATTTGAATTTTGAATTCAAACAGAGCTTTGCTCTGATTGGGCGAAACAAATGCCCCCCCACCGTTGCGCTCACGTGGCGCACACATGAGTGCAGCGGTGGCAACCCCCCCTGACCGTTGGATCAAGGGGGAATCTCAAGAGGCGCAAGCGCCTTATAAATAGGGCCTCTGGCCCTTAAAAAATTCTCCACCATTTTCTAAGTTTAGATTTTCAGAGCTCTGCTCTTGCTTAAGAATTTCAGAGCTTTGCTCTTGCTTTCAGAACTCTAGAGCTTTGCTCTCATTTCCCAAAGTTTTTAGAAAACTTTAGGTAATATTTAATTTAAAATTAAGTTAAATTAATTTAAGTCAATTTTAACCAACAGAGCTTTGCTCTCATAGATCTTTTGATCTGAAGAAATTCCCTTTGGGGTTTCATCAACAGAGCTTTGCTCTCACAAATCCATAGATCTACAGAGATCTTGTTCATGGGTTCTAACCCATGAACAGAGTTTTGCTCTTGAATCAAATGTAGATCTTTTAGATCTGAAAAAAATGAAGAATTTTTCTATAAGCTTTCATGGATCTTTTTTCAGGATTCTAGAAATTTTAATTTTAAATTTCTTTTCAAAAACTTTCTTTTTGATGGAATATTATAGAGCTAAGCTCTTTCTTAAGGAATTTTAATTCTTTTGAGACCAGAATTTGACAAGTGTCATTCTGTGACAGAGCTTTGCTCTGAAAGAGGAGATTTTCTCCTTGTCTCTAGGGATTCTTTCCCCCCCTTTTTTATTATGGGAATGTTCCCCCCAAGGACCAACTGACAATCTCATCCAATGATGAGTTTGTCTTCTTAATTGACGTATTGTCATTCAGATTTCATGGGTCCCTCTTTGGTCTCCTACTCACTGCACTGTGGTGCGGTGTAATTAATTAATTTTGATTTTAATTTAATTAATGCATTTTCTTCTTTCAATGCCAAACGTTGGGGTTACAACACTGACGGCTACATTGCTCTTTTGCAGCGATCATGTCTGAAGACACTTCATTCCCGTTCGTCCGCTCGGAGGAGGGATTTCCAGAGGCGCCTTTGGACCGTGAGGTCCTGGCCATGATCAAGGCATATGACCCGGAGTACAAGAAACTCCACCTTTGGGGGTCTTGGTATAACCAGATTATTATGGGTCGACGCAGCTTCACTTGCGCGGTGCCGTCAGAACCTATCACGGCAATTCATTATGCTAACCTACCTCCAGTGCAGTATGCCGTGGAGATGATAGACTGGACTGCGAACAGCTTTCTTCATCCCGCTATGGATGCGGTTCCGGTTCAGCGTCCTATGGTTTTAGATATCCTAGGACGCCGTATCTGTCAGGGAGAAGCACGACCCTGGGGGCAATCATATAACCTTGGTTTGATTCCCCGCCACCCAATTGGCTATCTGCCGTGGGCCCGGTACATCCTGTCGACGAGGAAGTCGCAGTTGATAAGACTAGGACTGTACACCGCGGTCTACGTCTCTCTTTTCCAATATCCTACGCTCCCCACTTGGTGGTTCAAGGCTTTCTTGGAGCAATAGAATATTCCCACCCACACTTTCCTTGCCATGGATCGGGAAGTGTCCATTTCTTTGGAGGAATTCGCGGAGGTATCCGGCATACCAGTCATGGGGGAACACTATGAAGAGTTGCTCCCGACAGATGAGTACGTCTTTGGTGCTAAGCTGATGGTAAGGGGGATTACGTCGGAAAATGCCGTTCAACACCAATTCCCAAGCCTGATCAAGGTGTTGAACATCTACGAGTCCCTTTTCATCGAACACGGGAGCCGAGGAGTTAATTTTGAGGACTTCATTGCTCGCTTCCTCCGTCCGAGCGTCATTTCGCCAGGAGCCGTCAAATCTACTATTCTGGATGATCCTTTTGGTCTAGGTTTGACTAACCTGCCGACGAAGGAGATAGACCAAAAGGCTTTCTTCCTTCCAGACTTCCCTACCATATCTTTCGCGGAAATTGCAGTCCCTGGGATGGATGAGGAGGCCTTTTTCTTAGGATTTCTCGGATTGTGGCTGAGTTGGTTCGCGATCCCAATGCATTCTCATCGCATGCGGCCCTCTGTCTTTTACCCAGCCCACCGCATGGTCATTGGGGTAAAGGTGGCCGTGGGGATTGCAGGCCTGGCGCACCTATATCATGGCCTGAGCCGAGCAGCGGATGCCAACGAGCCCGGGATACTGCACGTGGTCTTCCCGATGCACTACTTTGCATCGTGGCTCGAGCTACACACGGCGGGTGTCTTTGGTATGCATAAAAGGCCTTCATTCTTTGACAGGTGCGGTTTTCCTCGCATTTTACATCTGATTGGCTCATCAATCGTGACCCCTTCACCACGGGACGCCAGGGGTTTACTGCTTCGCCCTCACACCGTTGGAGTCGGAATGTCCTTTATTGATAAGGTGTTAACCATTGGGAAGGCGTCCACCACTGCGGTGCGACCATTACAGGACTCCTTCAAGGATGGAGCTTCAGTGTTGACGGCCCGGGAGATCCTCCATTTGTATTCTATTAGACCGGGTTTCCTAGTCTTCAGGCAGGGCGGTGCAGCAGTCTTTATGAGATATAACCCGCATCGTTTTGCCCGACAGCTGAGTTACGATCAAGGGGTACCCTTAGAAGCTTTCTTACTGGAACCTGCTGTAAATGAAGAAGGGATGGAGAACGCGCTACACCATTTCATGCGGCTGAACACGGGTTCTCGTTTTTTCATTAGCGCGCCGGTCTGTGCTCCACGACTCCTTAACGTATATAAAGAGTGGTACAATCATGCGACGGGGGCTGTTATAAAGGAAGAGAGGCGAGTGTTGATCGACCGTAAAGAAGTACCCCCCGGTACCAATCGTAACGCTCCCTTAGCGCCAAGGATCCTGGTGGTCCCTCCTCTAAAAGATACTGGGAGCAGACCATCACGTGCGCAAAGTCCTCCACGTGAGCTGACGCTCCCTGATATCACAGACGCACCTCCCGCACCCTGTGCTCCAGTGGAGGCAGTGGTTGTACCCTCGCCAGAGTCTGGCGTGGGTGCGGACATCGGGACTCGTCGTCCCAAAGCGGCTGCTAAGCGGAAGTCGATCCCCCGCGAGCCTAGGGTCGGGGGTCAAAAGAAAAAGAAGAAGTCGCTCTTCGCTGCGGATGTCGTGTTCGGCCAGGAACCCCATGCCCCTCATGCTGAAGGTCTGCTCGAATATGGGACTAACGCAGGGTTGGTGATGCCGCCGCCGGACGATACAGACTTGGAGGCTGCTCTCAGAGCTTCGGCATGGTTGGTGAAGCGTGACGCGTGGCTGGCTAAGCTTGCGCAATCAGGTAACTACTAGTCGCCTTTTCTTTATTGCAACATATCCTCTTCATTATTTTTGACTAACGCTTTTCTTTCTTTTCTTTCAACAGGCATCACTGATGAAGAAGCCATTGCTGCTTCTCTGAGGACTTTTCAGGAGGAGGAACGTCTCAGGGCATCTATGGGCCTTAGTAAGTTTCAACTCATCAAGTTTTTCATTTCCCTTGTGTTATGGTCGATCTAACCCTTCCCTTTTAGTTACAGGAACCTCAATGCCGTTCCCTCCTAGCGACGCAGATGTTGTACCAGCTGCCGACGTTCCTGCTTCTTCTGGGCCACCGCAGGAGGTTCGTCTTGGAGAGCCGATGAGAGGTGCCTTAAAGGCTCTGGAGGCATCCCTGAATGAAGACGATGATGCCTTGAAGGAGGCATCACAGAGGTCCTTCAAGACCGCTCGGGAGGAGAGGAAGCGGTTGAGGCGTGAGGCGAAGGCGCGCAGGGCTGCCTTGGCTATGGGGGAGGGCCCCAGCACCGCCCCTTGAGCTGATATTCCCTCTGAAGAGGCCCCTGTCGCCCTATCCACTGCCCGCAGAGAGGTGGCGCGAGCAGTTCGGAGCGCAAACGGTAAATCCGCTTCAGGTAATATTTCTCTCAGAGTTTTTGTTATAAGGACTTTAATGTCATTGGTCCTTATATCTCTTATCTTTGCAGGGCCAAGTTCGATCGAGGGGGAGGCGGAAGCCATTGATCCCAAAGAAATAGAGGAAGCGGTACTTGCCGAACTCGAGCCGACGGTGGGCAACGTCGTTATGGCTTTGGAGCCTGAGGTAGAGGTTGAGGGGCCTGCCGCCGAGAAGGTCATTGATGCCGAACCTGAGGCGGTGGCAGATGATATGATCATTGTAACTGAGTCCAGAGTGGTGGCGGCTGAGGCGCTTGAGGTCGGCGGTCCCTTGGTGACGATAAACGATACAACCACAGCTATTGAACCTGGTGAGGTGGCCATGATTCCCGAGGACGAGCCAACTGCTCCCTCTCTGGAATCTGGCAATACTCCAATCATAGCCCTTCCCGTCTATGGCCCTCCGCCGTCCCCAGGTCTTGCTAGCACGACGACGGTCCCCATCGAGTCGGGTGACGAGGCCACGGGTGGTGGTCTCATGTCGGTAGAGGAGGGAGCCGCCTCCGTTTCAGCCGGGAGCTCCTCAGGTAAACCCTAAGTGGCTGCTTTTCTTTATTTTACAACCTTTTCTGACAAGTTCACCTTTTCGTAATGCAGGTGCGGCTAGCGCCGATGCCCCACTGCTCGAGGGAGCGCCTTCGACGACTGCTTTGGCGGTGGTCACCTCTCAAACTTCTCTCATACCCTCGAAGATGTTGGAAGGTATATGTTTACGATTTATTAATCTCGTTTTCCAGACATATAATTTGTTTACTAAAGTCACACTGTTGTGTTTTCAGGAGTGCTTTTTGATCATGTATATCAGATGTTGCTCCCACACTTTTCCTTCCCATCCGAGCTTGCTTCTTCATCTGGTGGTGTTGGTGAGTATGATTTCCGTTGTCACCCTTCCCCTCTTTTTTCTTATTGATGGAATTGTCTCTAACCTATTTTCCTCATCTCAACTGCAGTGCTACAGATTGAAGGAGGGGATAAAAGATCAACTGCGCCACCAGCCCTTCCGACCTTGCCACCTGTCTCAACTGGTACAATGACCATCATATTGGTAACTTTCCTCTCTTTATTTTCTGTACTGTTATCTGATCGCATCCTGTTCCTTTCAGCTGTCGTTCTGGCTTCGGCGTCCTTCGAACCTCGTATCACAATGCCGGCAGGTCCTTATCTGAGGAGTCTGTCTTCAAAAGGCGCCGCGAATAGTCTGCGCAAGTTGAGTGACTATGTCGAGGAACTCGACGTTGAAACTCCTACATCTGCCGCAGACTTCGCTATGGTGGTTAACCCGATGCTAGCAATACTCGTGAACTTTCATGATGAGGGCATCATTGCATCCTGGGTTAACCATTGTAAGGAGATCGAGGGTCGCCTATATCAGTTGGAGTCGCTGCGTCCCGCTCCCGAGACCGTGGCTGCCAGTAATCAGCGGACAGCGTAGATTGAGCAGAGCGCTCCTTACTTCCGCTATCTCGAACAAGAAGTCATTTCAAGGCGTAAGGAGCGTGGTGAGACTTCGAGCAAGTCTGCTCAACTGCATGCTCGGGTGGAGGCCAATGCCGCACGGCTGAAGGTTATCTTTGAGGGCCTCCTGCAATGCCTCTCCGAAGGGTTATCATTGAGGCAAAAACTTGACGTTGTCGAGCGAGCTGCAGCCAGCCAGGAAGCAGCCCAGAAGGCGGCAGAGGAGCAACTTTCATCCTTCTTGCACCAGCGGGCTCAGGTGGAGGCGGAGGTGGCCGCAGCTGTCACTCGAGAGGAAGCGCTGAAGGAAGTGCGAGAGCGGCTTGTGAACTTACTAAAGACACTTCCTCCTCAGTAGCTATCCATTTTTGTATCGTTCGTACTTATAGATAAAAGAATGTATATGCATATATATATTTTTTATCCTTTGACATAATGTATCCTGTATTCGATCAAGTTTATGAATAAAAGATACACCTTTTTTTTTTAAAATGTGTCATTTCTTGGTCTTTTCCTTCTTTTATTATCAGCATATCACCTTAGCGAACATGGTTGACGGACGATTGGGATGAGTATCCCGGCCTTCTTAAGAAATGACAATGGCTTAGGCCGCAGGTTCAGATCTGCTGCCTAAGGCTTTTCCACTCTATAAGCCGTGAGGGTCTCACAGAGACTTTTCTCCCTACGGATCGAGAGGATCTCGTAAGTGGATTTTCTCCTTAGGAATCGTGAGGATTCCCAAGTGTGGTTTTCTCTCATAAGTCGAAAGGATCCTATAAGAGAATTTCTCCCTCTTACGAGTCGAGAGGGCTCGTAAACGGTTGTTTCCCTCTTTGTCGAAAATCGACTTCAGAGAGTGAGACCCGTGAATAGTATGCAAGAGACCATTTAGGATTGACTTGCAGGGTCCCATTGTTCAGGAAGCAAGTTTTTGAATCCTTACTGCCCGAGATGTGAGTCAAAGAAGCTCTCGTCACGGAGTGTTTGTATCCGTGAGTTGAGGTGTTTGCTAAGGATTATTTGTTTCCCAAGCGCCAAGGATTATTTGTGTCCTTAGGGTTTGAAACGAGTCGAGGGTTCCCACGGAGGCGCTGGTGGCTCTGCGAGTCGACGCGGATCAGGAGGCTCTCGTCAAGGAGTGTTTGTATCCGTGAGTCGAGGATTTTGCTAGGGATTATTTGTTTCCCGAGCGCCAAGGATTATTTGTGTCCTTGGGGTTTGAAACGAGTCGAGGGTTCCCACGGAGGCGCTGGTGGCTCTGCGAGTCGACGCGGATCAGGAGGCTCTCATCAAAGAGTGTTTGTATCCGTGAGTCAAGAATTTTGCTAGGGATTATTTGTTTCCCGAGCGCCAAGGATTATTTGTGTCCTTGGGGTTTGAAACGAGTCGAGGGTTCCCACGGAGGCGCTGGTGGCTCTGCGAGTCGACGCGGATCAGGAGGCTCTCGTCAAGGAGTGTTTGTATCCGTGAGTCGAGGATTTTGCTAGGGATTATTTGTTTCCCGAGCGCCAAGGATTATTTGTGTCCTTGGGGTTTGAAACGAGTCGAGGGTTCCCACGGAGGCGCTGGTGGCTCTGCGAGTCGACGCGGATCAGGAGGCTCTCGTCAAGGAGTGTTTGTATCCGTGAGTCGAGGATTTTGCTAGGGATTATTTGTTTTCCGAGCGCCAAGGATTATTTGTGTCCTTGGGGTTTGAAACGAGTCGAGGGTTCCCACGGAGGCGCTGGTGGCTCTGCGAGTCGACGTGGATCAGGAGGCTCTCGTCAAGGAGTGTTTGTATCCGTGAGTCGAGGATTTTGCTAGGGATTATTTGTTTCCCAAGCGCCAAGGATTATTTGTTTCCTTGGGGTTTGAAACGAGTCGAGAATTCCTACGGAGGCACTGGTGGCTCTGCGGGTCGACGCGGATCAGGAGGCTCTCGTCAAGGAGTGTTTGTATCCGTGAGTCGAGGATTTTGCTAGGGATTATTTGTTTCCCGAGCGCCAAGGATTATTTGTGTCCTTGGGGTTTGAAACGAGTCGAGGGTTCCCACGGAGGCGCTGGTGGCTCTGCGAGTCGACGCGGATCAGGAGGCTCTCGTCAAGGAGTGTTTGTATCCGTGAGTCGAGGATTTTGCTAGGGATTATTTGTTTCCCAAGCGCCAAGGATTATTTGTTTCCTTGGGGTTTGAAACGAGTCGAGAATTCCTACGGAGGCACTGGTGGCTCTGCGGGTCGACGCGGATCAGGAGGCTCTCGTCAAGGAGTGTTTGTATCCGTGAGTCGAGGATTTTGCTAGGGATTATTTGTTTCCCGAGCGCCAAGGATTATTTGTGTCCTTGGGGTTTGAAACGAGTCGAGGGTTCCCACGGAGGCGCTGGTGGCTCTGCGAGTCGACGCGGATCAGGAGGCTCTCGTCAAGGAGTGTTTGTATCCGTGAGTCGAGGATTTTTCTAGGGATTATTTGTTTCCCAAGCGCCAAGGATTATTTGTTTCCTTGGGGTTTGAAACGAGTCGAGAATTCCTACGGAGGCACTGGTGGCTCTGCGGGTCGACGCGGATCAGGAGGCTCTCGTCAAGGAGTGTTTGTATCCGTGAGTCGAGGATTTTGCTAGGGATTATTTGTTTCCCGAGCGCCAAGGATTATTTGTGTCCTTGGGGTTTGAAACGAGTCGAGGGTTCCCACGGAGGCGCTGGTGGCTCTGCGAGTCGACGCGGATTAGGAGGCTCTCGTCAAGGAGTGTTTGTATCCGTGAGTCGAGGATTTTGCTAGGGATTATTTGTTTCCCAAGCGCCAAGGATTATTTGTTTCCTTGGGGTTTGAAACGAGTCGAGAATTCCTACGGAGGCACTGGTGGCTCTGCGGGTCGACGCGGATCAGGAGGCTCTCGTCAAGGAGTGTTTGTATCCGTGAGTCGAGGAATTTGATGAAGATATTGATTTCTTCGGAGTTGGACTGAACTGTCGCGATTTGGCTTCGTCTTCTGGCGGAGCCTGTTGGGAAAGTATGGTTCCCTCTTTGTTTACGCCCTTGGATTGTATACAGGGATCGATGTGATCTTAACTGTAGGGCCAAAGTTTTATCATCATTTTTTTTATTTTATTTCCGCGATGCTCTATCATTTCAGCTTTTATATCGCGAAGGTCGCGATTGCCCAATCATTTCGGCTATTTTTCGCGGTGCCCAATCATTTCGGCTGTTTATTTTATTTCCACTCGCTGCTTTTTATTGCGAGTTGCCCAATCATTTCGGCTATTTTGCATGCATATATTTTACTTGCTGCTTTTTATTGCAAGTTGCCCTATCATTTCGGCTATTTCGTATGCATGTGCGGCCTACTGGCTTTCGCCGTAAACCTGAAATTGGACACCGATTTCGGCATCAGCACCGCTGCAACTGGGATATTACCAGGAGCGAATCATCATTTGCCTCTGTCGTTGTCGAACAAAGGAGGCTTAGCGACCAGGGTTATGGTCCTGTCGGCTAAGGCTTTTGACTTCATGAGCCGTAAGGGTCTCGTGAAGGTATTTCTCCCTACAAGTCGTGGGGATCTTGTAGGTGTATTTTCTCCTTAGGAGTCGTGAGGATCCCTAAGTGTTTGTTTCTCTGTAAGTCGTAAGGATCCTACAGGAGGGCTTTCTTATTGTAAGTCGAGAGGATTTACAAGGGTTGTTTACCATGCGAACGTATTCCCAGTTACGGATGAAATTTGGCTAGGGAAATGTTTATTCACGCCCGTGGATTGTATACAAGGGTCAATATTGAACCACTTGTAGGGCAATATTGGAAGTTTGTGGGGGTTTGCTTAAGCACAGGTTTAGGTCTCTGTGACTTAAGACTTTCAAATCCTATGAGCCGTGAGGGTCCCATAAGAGAGTTCTCCTTACGAGTCGTGAGGATCTCGCAAGTGTATTTTCTCCTTAGGAATCGTGGGGATCCCTAAGTGTGTTGCTCCTTTGTGAGTCGTAAAGATCTCACGCAGGTGGTTTCTCCTTACAAGGTCGAGAGGACTCTATAAGGGTTGGTTTTTTTTTGTTTTTTTTTTTTTATATTTTTAACGAAGTTGCGCCCTTTCGGGTTTTCACAAACATTCGCCGGTAGTCCTGCTGTTTTTACTCACGGAGCCCTTTCGGGTTTCCATCCGTGCCCATTTTGCTTATGGACATACCGTTTTTTTTTTTTCGAGGTCGCGCCCTTTCGGGTTTTCACGAACACTCGCCGGCAGCCCTGCTGTTTTTTACTCACGGAGCCCTTTCGGGTTTTCATCCGTGCCCTTTTTGCTTATGGACATACCGTTTATTTTATTTTATTTTTATATGTTTTTTTTTATCTCTTGTCAGCCTAAGGATGCTGCAGTATTAGTTTAAAGACGTTTCGGTCTATTATTAGTTTAAGGACATTTCGGTCCACCGTTAGTTTAAGGACATTTCGGTCCGCTGTTAAGAAGTTGGCTACTGCTTATAAAGTTTGAGCTTAGGAAGATAGCGAGCGGACATAGTCGTCGTCATCTATCGTTGACCTAGGCTGTGGCTCATTAAGCGTAGTATTTCTTTAAAAAACGACCGTTTATCGGCCTGAAAGGCCTTTCACCATGCATGTCCATGAGTAGATAGGCCCCACCTTGGTAAACTTTATCTATGATGTACGGGCCTTCATAGTTCGGCTCGAATTTTCCCCGCTTGGCGCGATTGGGGATCATAGGCCTTTTGACCACTAGCACGAGTTCGCCTTGGTGGAATGTCCTCGGTCGGGTCAATCTTTCGTATGAGCGCATCATCTTTGCTTTATAAGCTTCCAGATTTTGTTGCGCTATGAGCCTAGTTTCGTCAAGGGCGTCAAGCTCCTCAAGCCGAAGGTGAGCATTTTCTTCGTCTGTTAGCTCGTGGTGAACTGCCACTCGTAGAGAGGGTAACTCTATCTCGAGAGGGAGTACTGCTTCCGTACCGAACACCAACGCGTATGGCGTTGTGTTTGTGGCTGTCTTGAACGTGGTTCGATACGCCCAAAGAGCTTCTTGCAATCTTTCGTGCCAATCTCTCTTATTTCGTGACACTGTTTTCTTCATGATCTTCGTCAAGGTCTTGTTGAAGGCCTCAGCTAGACCGTTAGCTCGTGGATTATAGACTGAGGAATATCTCCAGTCTATGTTATGCTGCTGTGCGAAGCGGCTGATTTTATGACTTCGGTAGGCTGGCCCGTTATCGGAGACGATCCGCCTCGGAGTTCCAAACCGATATATGACGTGCGTTTTGAAGAAATGGAGGATATTCTCCGTCTTCACTTCTCTTAATGGTACTGCTTCTGCCCACTTAGAGAAATAGTCAGTCGTCGCTAGGATGAAACGATGTCCTTTAGACGATGCTGGCTCGATGGGGCCGACTATATCAGTCCCCCACATTTCGAATGGCCAGCTGGCCACCGTTGGATGTAATGGATTTGGGTGCTGATGGATGAAGTCCCCATGAATTTGGCATGAGTGACATTGCCTCGCATATTCGAGACAATCTTGAATCATCGTGGGCCAGTAGTAGCCCATCCGTTTGATCTTTAACTTCATCTTTGGGCCCGCTTGATGAGAACCGCAGATTCCGTCATGAACTTCCTGAACGACTCTTCCGCTTCGTCTGGTCCTAAGCATCTCAGCCACAGAGAATCAAATGACCTCTTGTATAGAGAGTATCATTGACGAAGGCGAAAGACAGAGCTCGTTTTGTGAGCTGATGTCTTGCGGACGCATCTTCAGGCATTTGGTGGGACTTGAAGTAGTCTATAAAGACTTCCCTCCAATCCTCAACCTTCTCATGGTCTTTTATTTGCAGGGTCGTCTGCTCAGTCGCTCCCTTTTCTTTATATGATTCTGGAGGTATTTCTGCCGGGGCGAGTACTCGACGGCTTTGTACCACGATTCTAACGTCATTGAGGTTCTCATCAGCCAATTCTTTAGCAAGTTTGGCCAGTGCGTCCGCTTTGCTGTTTTCCGCGCGCGGTATACTTTCCAACGTGTAGGAGGGAATTTGGGTTAGCAGTTGCTGCACTTTTTCACCGTATTTTACCAATTCCGGTTTGCACGTTTGGTAATCGCCGTTCACTTGACTGACGACCAGTTGGGAGTCCCCATATATGAGGAGGCTTTCAATTCCCATATCAATGGCGATTTCGAGGCCTGCTATCAAAGCTTCATATTCAGCTTCATTATTCGTCCTCGGCTCTGTTAAGGAGAAGGCGAAGCGCATTATTCCTCCTTGTGGAGTCACAAAGATGAGTCCTACCCCTGATTTGATCATTGGCGTATTTTGTTTGTGCTTTTTCATGGAAGATGCTCCATCGAAATAAAGCTCCCACCGGGTATCATCACCATCGATCGCATCAAACGCATGTTCGTCCGGAAGATCGCAGTTTAAAGGAGAGTCGGCTGGTATCGGGTGCTTAGCAAGGAAGTCGGCGATGGCCTGGCCCTTTACTGCCCTGAGAGGTTGATATGTTATCGAAAATTCCATCAAGAGCAGGGCCCATTTAGCGAGTCGCCCTGTCAATATGGCTTTTGACATTAGATATTTGAGAGGGTCCACTTTTGAAATAAGACGGACTTCGTGCGCCAACGCATAGTGCCTAAGCTTTGTTATTGCGAAGATCAACGCCAGGCAGTGTTTTTCAATGGGAGAGTAGTTGCTTTCTGCCCCCAGCAGAACTCGACTTAAATAGTAGAGTGCTCTTTCTTTCCCTTGATCGTTCTCTTGTGCCCATAATGCGCCTAAGGAACCTTCGAGGGCGGTTGTATAAAGAATGAGAGGCTTCCCCTTAACCGGAGCAGCCAACACCGGCGGGTTCTGCAGATATTGCTTGATCTCATCCAGTGCGCCTTGGCATTTTTGATCCCAAACGAATGGGGTTCCCTTCTTCATCAGGTGACTATAAGGACGGCACTTTCCTGAAAGGTTAGCTATAAATCGCCGTATGTATGCGAGTTTCCCTTGGAGAGACCGCAGCTGTTTGAGAGTCCTCGGCGGAGGCATTTCCATGATCGCTTTAATCTTTGACGGATCTATTTCAATACCTCGGTGTCGAACAACGAATCCCAGGAATTTGCCCGAGGAAACCTCGAACGCACATTTAAGAGGGTTCATCTTCAAGTTGTATTGCCGAAGGCGTTGAAATACAGTCTTCAGATGCTCGAGATGTTCCTCGTATGATTTGCTTTTAACCACGAGATCGTCGATATAGCATTCAACGATTTCGTGTATAAGGTCGTCGAAGATCTTTGTCATGGCCCTCTGATAAGTAGCACCGGCGTTCTTCAAACCGAAGGGCATCACTTTATAACAAAATATACCAAGAGGGGTCCTGAAGGCTGTGTGCTTCTGGTCTTCTGGATGCATTTTTATCTGGTTATACCCCGATGAGCCGTTCATGAAGGAGAAAACTTTATGAGTGGATGTATTGTCTATCATCAGTTCAGTGACTGGCACTGGGAAATCATCCTTCGGGCAAGCTTTATTAAGATCCCGGAAGTCTACGCATATGCGCACTGTCCCATTTTTCTTCATCACTGGGACGATGTTGGCGATCCATTCAGGGTATTGAACCTCTTGGATAAAGCCGGAGTCTATCAGCTTTTTGACTTCCGCGTTGATGCTCATTTCGAGCTCAAGCCGCATTCTTCTCGGCGCCTGTTTGACTAGCTTGACGTCTGGGGATATCGCCAATTTGTGCACAGCAACTTCTGGATCTAGTCCCGGTATCTCGGAATAGTTCCATGCGAAGCAATCTTTATGCTGTACAAGGACGTCTTTTAACGCAGCCACCCTTTCTTCAGATAGTAGCTCGCTGACAAATGTCGGTCGCGGGTCATTCACCGTTCCCAACTCAATTTTCTTGAGGTTATCTGCAGTGGTATGTATTCCATCCTATAGCTCTTTTGGAGATGGGGGAAATTCTGAGATTACCTCATCGCTGCTGTTTTCAAAGCACCGAGGAAGGCTGTTCATGTCCTCGGACTCTTCTTTTAATATTGTTATCACGTGGCAAGTGCGAATTTTCTGCCAATCCCAATGCGGAGTTGGTTCTATCCTGGTGTTTTCGGGTTCGTGCTTTTGCGGCGGCGCTGCCCTCCAGTTGTCAGACAACGCGAATTTGCCAAGCTGATATTGGTCCTCAACCCAATTCTTAAAGGTGAAACAATCTTCAAGCGGATGCCCTACTACTCGATGGTAAGAGCAATAATTTGGGTTGGAGACTTCGCCCGCTTGCTCAGGGTGTTTAGACTCTGGCAGTGTAAGCATTTGATGTTTTAGAGCGAGATCAAGTATTTTCCTTGTTTTGTTCCGAGGAAATGAGTATGCCCGACCCATTTTCTTCATGAGGGCTAAGTCAATAACGCTCGACTCTCGGATGCGTGGCTTCTTAGCTCTGCTTTGTGGTTGTCGAGCGCCTTTCTTGCCTTTCGACTTGTTTTTGCTTTCGCGTCGAACCTTTTTTGCAGCAGGTTGACAAGGAGCGGCATTTTCATCCCTCACCGCCTGTTGAAGGAGGCGCTGTGTCTTGGCTTTCTCATAGATTGCCATTTCACGATCGTAATCATTTCGGGCTTTTTGACTCGCATCCCTTATAAGTTTGCTCATCTGGTCTTCAAATGATGGACTGGGCGGTTTTGCATCAGGAACTTTTGCTGGCTCAGGATTAGCGTCCTCCCATTGAGTGTCCGCCTCTTCATCGAAGTCATACATGACATAACAGCTGTTTACTATCTCCCGTTTCTTTGACCGGATGTACCCAAGCCCTTTTGTTTCTATTCTCCCGTTAGGCAGTTTGCATTGAGTCCCGGGAACGTTCCAGACCTTGTCATAGAATTTGGCCTTTCTAACGGTCTGTGTGAAGGATATCCCCTGGCGTTTCAGCAGTTTCTTCAAACCTTCGGTATAGTATCTGGGAAGACGGATGGGCTGAAGCCTGTCGAGCGTGGGATCCGCGCCATGCCAAATTTCTTTTTCCACCTTGTTTTCTTCAGAACGGTAGAATAGGATTGCCTTCGCCCCTTTTCGTCCGGGAGGAATATAGAATGTGTGCAATTCTTCTACGCTGTTGGTGTCGAGTGCATCCAGTTCTTTGTAATGTTCAAGCGGCACCATGGTTATCTGCAGACTTCGCTCTTCATCAGAGGAAACCCGTATTGGAGGCCGAGCAGGGAATACAGCATGAACTTCATCCTCTGAATCACTACCGAAGATCAATGAAGGAACGGATGGTCCTGGCCTGGTGGATTGGGATGGACCTGAATAAATTATATCCTCCTCCTCCTCGGTGTCACTGCCGAAGACAGGGATGGTGGCGTTAGTTTTGTTCTCCGGTTTGTGACACCTTTCCGTGTCTTCGAAACTCGGTAAGAAGTATTTGGCATCTTCATACTTGCGAACTTCATTTACGGAAAACGGATTCAACTCTCCCGCCACTGTGTACTCGAGGCCATCCCTAGAATACTTCATGCACTGATGCTGTGTAGAAGGGATGATATTGTACTCGTGTAGCCATGGTCGGCCGAGCAGAGCATTGTAGCACGTCTTGGCGTCTATAACATGGAATTTGATGTCTGTGACGAGCAACCCGAAGCGTAGCGTCAATATCACAGATCCAAGAGTCTTTGAGGATTGAGAGTCGAATCCGGAGATGGTGATTTTGTCTCGGGCGAGGTGTTGAACACTCATGCAAATCTCCTTTAACACTCGCACATTGAGTAAATTGACAGACGATCCGTTATCGACCAAGATTTTACCTATCTTTATGTCGTGGCAATATCCTGAGACATAAAGGGGGCGATTGTATTCACACGTCCCGAGGAGAAGGTCTTCATCACCAAAAGCAACGTCGGCTGTGTGCACCTCTTCCAATTCATCCTTCATCTTTTATTCGGCCAGGAAAGCTTGGAATTGGTCCGGATCTTGTAGGGCCTTAATCAAAGAATCCCTCGTCTCTTTTGATAGTAATAGGGCATCGAGAATGCTGAGTTGTGAGGGTAGCTTTCTCAGATGCGCCAAGACATTGTAATCCACTTTACTCCTCTTCGGCGGGTTCTTGGCGGTTAACTCTTCCGCAACTTGGTCATCCAAAGCGATGTCCTCAGAGACCTTTTCTTTCCCTTTATCTTTTCTATTCGATGGTCCGAGGTTCTTTTCAGGCAATGTTCGATTGCGCAGCTGTATATTCTCGCAGGCCTTCGGTTCTTCTTCTTTTCCCGAAGTGGATTCTTTGAAGAGGGGGCCAAGTTCTAGTTCCTCATCAGAGTCGCTCCCAAATGTAGGCACTTGTGACCCGGCAGTGTTAACCATGTGACAATTGCCGGCAGTTCTTTCAAGTTCTTTAGTCGTATTTCTTTGCTATCGGCGAATTTTACATTTTTCCCGTTTAAAGCGTTGTCGATTAGCGACGTATCCTTGCCACCATCCATTGAAAGCCTTGCACTCTTGGGTGGAATGCGAGACCTTCTGATGATATAAGAAATAAGAAGGGTGCATTTCCACCACGCCAGTAACTTTTTCTTCAGAGGGTGGTAGATTCATGCCCATCGATATGGCCTTAGCAAACTTCTTTTTTATCTTGAATTGGCCTTTGTCAGCCGTGGAGGCATTTTGCTCCAGCGGGATCATTTCAGCTCCTTCCTCAAGTCGCTGGCGCTTGGCCCTTTCGAATATAGCCGTCTCGCGTTCTCGATCAGCTTTGCTTTTCAACCGAGCTTCATTAAGAAACGCGCTAATCATTTCAACTGATAACCCTGGGGCTCTTGATTCGGCATTTGCCCCCAGCGTTTCAGTGCCAGAAGTCCCTTCATCATTCGTGGTCGAATGGGAGATCATATGACAGCTCGCCACATATTCCTCGGATTCATCCGATGAACTTTCTCCCTCATCTTCTTTTTGGAAGACGTGATCAAGGAAATCTTGGAGCGTAATGGGAGTCCGCGCCTTTTGGTTGTACTCATCCAGTGCGTCGATTTGCTTTTGTAAGTCCGTGCGCTTGTCGCCAGGCTTTACGGGCTTCTTAGATTTCTTCTTCTTCTTTTTCGAAGATTTTGACGGCTGACTATGAGCGCTTGAACTACCACCATCGGTCTTCGGAGTCGGTCGTGGCTTCAACATCCCCTCAATAACCTGCGGTTCCAAGGGGTTCTTCCACTTGACCGCTGGACAGGTCTGAAGATCATTTAGCATTCTCCTTGTTTTGGCTGATAATACAACCTCCCAGGGAGTTTCTTCAATAACGGAGCATGTTGCCCCCGGAGTATTCGTCCCCTTAGAGGTGTGGGGCTGCGGAGGATTCACCTTCCATTTGTCAGATAGCGCAAATTTGCCCTGACGGTACTGGTTCTCAAGCCAATTCTTGAAAACGTAGCAATCCTCAATCGGATGGCCTAGCACTCGATGATAAGGGCAGTAATTGGGCTCGTTGGCGTCGTTCGGTTGCAACGGACGTTTTGGATCTGGCAGATTTATGAGTCTGTTGCGCAGCGCCAGCTCGAATAGCCTCCTCGTTTTATCACGGGGGAAAGAGTAAGGGCGTCCCATCCTCTCCTCAAGGGGTACGTATAGGCGTGTATTGTTTGGACGAGCAACCGGCTTCGAGTCGCTCGGTTGTTGTTGGGCATTAGCGACAATGATCGCTTTTCCCTTTCCTTTATCGTTTCGGGAGTCCGGTTTCGGGAGAGGGGGTTTATGGCCCATCTGGTCCATCTGCGCTAATTTGTCGATCAAAGCCTGGAAGGAAGTCGGCTTGAAGAACATCATAAACTGTGAAATGGTTGCTTGTGGATCGAGGGTTCCAACAAACATTCCCACCGCAGGGGCTTCTTCTATGCGCTGTTCACACTTCGACCATAGATTACGCCACCGTATAGCGTACTGAACCCATGTCTCGCTGGGTTTTACCCTGGCGTTAATCAGCGCCGTCATCGGGGTACGCTCACTGGCACTTGCAAAACGTTGGGTGAAGAGCAGCTCCATCTCCGCAAAGGTTTTAATAGAGTCGTTGGGAAGCTCAGAATACCATTCGAACGCCGTATCTGATAGGCTTCCAACGAACTGGCGAAGCAAAAGCTTGTCGTCGCCGCCAGTGTTACCGCAAAGCGCCCTGAACTGGGCAACATGTTGATGGGGATTGCCGGTCCCTTTGTAAACATGAAACTTGGGAATCGTGTAACCCGGCGAGTACTTGATTTGGTCATACCAGCCTGGATACGGTCGCCCCGTTTTTACGACGTGGCCGGCTGCTTCGGCCGCGTGATGAACCTTTATTTGCTGGGCTATATATTCGTCCAGATCAGTCTTAGAGATTGTATCCTCTTTAGCTGTTGATAGAACGGGCTGAGGGTTTGATGTCTCTCCCCTATCATCCCCAAGGACGATCGGTGGTTTTTCAGTCGGGGGATCTTGTTGTATCATCATCCCTATCATGTCCTGGAAGAGGAGGCCCATACGCTGTATATTGGCTGCTTGTTCAGCAGCCTCTTTGTCTCTCTTTTCCAGTACCCGGCGGAGGAACTCGGTGTCGGTCTCTTCCTCTTGGCGTTCATCTAAGGACGTCCCAGGGTTCTCTTTTGGCTCCGTGAGTGCAGCCATTGTAGTCATCATCTCCTGGAGCTTTTGTTGCTGCTCCTGAGCCTTGGTCACTGACCGGGTAAGCGGTCGGTGACCCGTAGAAGTACGACTTTCTTCCTTTCCAGAAGCCATATAGACCGTATGAACTGTTATGCCCCCTGACTTGGGGCGTTTAGGTTCACCGCTTTTAAACTTTGTCATTGTCACGGGAGCTTTCTCTGGCCTTTTCCTTTTGTGGACCTTTGAGGTTGAAGGAGCCGTTGAAGTGGGCATCCTAGCATTTGTTGCCCCCTGCTGTTTAATGGGGCGGTTCTTGTCTTTTTCCACCTTTGCCCTTTTCTGGCGACGGAGGTGGTCTGAGTCAATCACGGAGTCTTGAACCCTCCGCCAAACTTTATAAATTTTTGACGACAGCCGTTGAGAGGGCTATTCCTGCTTTGTCTCCGGAGATTTTTCTATAGGCGGAGGAGATCTTTTCAATGTAGCAATTTGAGAGTTCTTTCTCACCTTCCTCAGCAATTCAAAGCTGTTCCCAGTTGGAACAGCAGCGTTGACCTCCACCACTGGAGCAGGTGGGGTTAGCCCTGAGGGGGAGTTGCCCCCTGTTTTCCTTACTCGTTGCCAATGTCGACGTCGAGCACGACGAGCCGTTGGGACTGGCTCGGAAATCGAGATAGTTTCTTGTTGCCCCCTATTTGGGTGTGGGGTAACTGCCGATGTCAGCCTATCGAAGACTGATGCTTTTTGACCAGCTGGGGGAGGAGTGGGAACCGTCAATCTTGTGAAGACCGACTCTCTGATGGGAGAAGCCGCTTCAACGACTTCCAAAGCAGCGGCCGTTTCCCTCTTTGGGACAGCCACTTTATAGTTCTGACCTAGCCTGGTGAAAACGGAGGCTGTCGGCTTAGTAGCGGGCGACCCGTTGACAGGGGTCGTGGTAGTAGTGAGCCGGTCGAACACCGACTTCTTGTTCGCTTCCGGTGCGGATATCGGCATAGAGAAGCTTGTAGGTGGGACCATGGTCCCGAAAAACAGGCCGGTGGTGGCCTGGGTCACCTGTTCAACCGGTAAAGCGAGGAAGGAGGCCGCTTGGGGCCCATATGTTACACCTCTCGGTGAGGTGGAGCGTCCGTTGCCATGGTGCTTCGCGCATTTGGTGCAGTTAGAATCCATGGATGTTTGAGTTCTGCACCAGACAAAAGACTAAATCTTAGCAACTTGAAATCCAAAGACAACCATTTAACAAACCGCGATTGGTTCGCGAAAACGACACACGAAGTGTGGAGTGGAAAGAGGAAAAGGTCCCACCGGGCGTGCCAGAATCTGTTCCCCTCCGAACGGCGGCCTGGACTTCGCGTCCGTGCCTGGGGTTCGGGGCAGATGCTATATGGTTTTATCCATCTACCTCTCCGAAGATGCCAAGTTGATTTATGGCACCGTGTATCGGAAGTTTAGATGGATGCGGCCGATGTAGCAGACTTCGTCAGATTCCCCCTCAGGGTGAGGGGTTTTTGATTGTGGGGACGCTCTTCCCTGCAGGCGCAAGCCCCTGCAGTTAATTACGCTACCGCATCGCGGTAACAACTTTCTCCTTCTCCAGAATTTCACTTCGTGTCGTGTGTGTTTGTTTTATTTGTGGTTGCCCGTGGATTGTATACGGAGACTGAGTAATGCCGTCGCCCGTAGGACGTGGATTAGTCCAAATCCGTATTTACTAAGATTTGGGTTTGGTGTTTTTAGTTTAAGGATGCATTAGTCGCGTTGCGACTAAGATCAACTTAAACGTTCGTTAAGGACACGTTAGTCCTGTTTTAGACTAAGATCCACTTAACGTAGTGATTGATTTAATGTATGGCCATCGGGACTCGTCACCTCTTTGACGTCGTTGAGAAATTACAACGACGGATGTCAAAGGAGTTCGGAGATGTACCCTCGAACCAGAGTTGATTTGGAGTTTTATTGTTTATTTAAATATCTAAGGACACATTAACCGTATTTGGGGCTAAGATCAACTTAGACGGGACCGTTTAGATCCGGCAAAAGAGCATTCGGGCTCTATTGCGCCAGTTTAAAGACGTGGTGGTCCATTATTAGTTTAGGGACGTTTCGGTCCGTCGCCAGTTTAAGGACGTAGTGGTCCATCATTAGTTTAAGGACGTTTCGGTCCATCGCCAGTTTAAGGACGTAGTGGTCCATCATTAGTTTAGGGACGTCTCGGTCCAATATTAGTTTAGGGACGTCTCGGTCCAATATTAATTTAGGGACGTCTCGGTCCATCATTAGTTTAAGGACGTTTCAGTCCGATATTAGTTTAAGGACGTTTCGGTCCAATATTAGTTTAGGGACGTCTCGGTCCATCATTAGTTTAAGGACGTTTCGGTCCAATATTAGTTTAAGGACGTTTCGGTCCACGAGTTTAAGGACCCCGCAGTCCATATGGGTGTGTGGTCGTTGGGACCCGTCACCTCTTTGACGTCGTTGAGGAATTACAACGATAGATGTCAAAGGAGTTCGGAGATGTACCCTCGAACCGGACGTAAATTGATTTAGGAGAGCCATTTTGCTCAGTCAATTTAATTTAAGGACTTACGGCCAAAATTGGGCTAAGTCCAGTTGAAAATGTTCAACACCATCATTTTTTTTTTATTAGACCTGTGCTAGGGCTTTGCCCATACTTAAATAATGCATTGCATTACTTCAGGCCATTTATGCCCATTTTGATTGGGATCTGCCCTTTTTATTATGATGCAGATCATTTATTTTGGTCCATTGGACCTTTCAATTGGGCTCTGCCCTTCCAAATAATGCACAGCATTTTATTTATTAGGCTTGTTAAGCCTTTTAATTGGGCTTGGCCCTTCAGGAAGTGAAATGCATTGCATTTGTCAGGCGCTTTGCGCCAATCACTGAGCGCAAGCTCATATGGTGATGACACGTGTCATGCTCTGGGGAGCGCAAGCGCAACAGTGCAGCACGCTGCGCTGTTGCGCTGCGCTATTGCGCTGGCGACACGTGGCGCGCTCTCAGCGAGTTGCGCCAATTCTAGAGAGCAAAGCTCTATCTTAAAGGCGTTTAGCGCAAACAGTTCTATAGCCGACACGTGGCGCTCTGTTAAGAGCGCAACGGCGCAGTTTGGCAGTGCAAATCACTAAGAATCTTTTAGATTCAAGAAGGGAAGTGCAAAGCACTGTTTAATTTCTTGATCTAAATTAGATCAAAGAAAAAAATAAGATTTTCTTTGTTTGAAGAACCAGAGGTTCATAAAAGTGCCAAGCACTATTACTATTATTATTTTTTTTTTATTTTTATTGTTTTTAAAGAACCGGAGGTTCACAAGAAGTGCAAAGCACTGTTTATTATGTAGAGATCATTGATCTTGTTTTTAGACCAATGATCTATTAGAAGGAACTTCTTCTAATCCATGAAAGTTCTTTACCTTTTTCTTGAAATCTTCTCAAAGTTCTCTCTGTTTAAAGTTCTTGAGTTCTCAAGAAAAATGTTGATGCCTTTGAATTGAGGCTTAGGGTCCTTTTTATAGTGCTCACAAATTAGTTAAATTTGTTAAAGAGATCATTCTCTGAGTGATCTGGGGAATTTTTCCCACCGTTGGATCTTTAATCCAAGGGCTTCTGCTTTGCAGAAGAAAATCTTCTTGTTTTAACAAGAACAGAAAAGATTTCTTAAAATCTTAATTTAGTTTGGCGCAGATGCCCCAGAGCGCAGCGCAGCTGAAGCGTTGCTTCCTTTAAACAGAGCTTTACTCTGATTGGGTGCGCCTTCTTGGGCGCTGCGCTGACGTATTAGCGCCAGACTCGCGGCGCGTTGCGCCCGAGACTTGAAGCGTTGCTTCAAAATTTGAATTTTGAATTCAAACAGAGCTTTGCTCTGATTGGGCGAAACAATGAAGCTGAAGATCAAAAGAATGGGCTACTATTGGCCCACGATGATCCAGGACTGCCTCGAATACGTGAAGCAATACCACTCATGCTAGATTCACGGAGATTTTATCTATCAGCATCCGAATCCACTACATCCAATGGTGGCTAGCTGGCCGTTCGAAATATGGGGGACTGGCATAATCGGCCCCATCGAACCAGCATCGTCTAGAAGACATCGGTTCATTTTAGCTACAACTGATTACTTCTCCAAATGGGCAGAAGCAGTACCGCTAAGGGAAGTGAAGACGGAGAATATCCTCCATTTCTTCAAGACACACGTCATTTATCGGTTTGGCACTCCGCGACGGATTATCTCCGATAACGGGCCAGCCTATAGAAGCCACAAGATCAGCCGCTTCGCACAACAGCATAACATAGACTGGAGATATTCATCGGTCTATAATCCCCAAGATAACGGTCTAGCTGAGGCTTTTAACAAGACCTTGACGAAGATCGTAAAAAAGACGGTGTCTCGAAATAAGGGGGACTGGCACGAGAGACTACATGAAGCTCTTTGGGCGTACCGAACTACGTTCAAAACAGCCATAAATACAACGTCGTATGCATTGGTGTTTGGCATAGAAGTGGTACTCCCCCTCGAGATAGAGTTACCCTCCCTACGAGTGGCGGTTCACTACGAGCTAACAGACAAAGAAAATGCTCACCTTCGGCTCGAGGAGATCGATGCCCTTGATGAAACCAGGCTCATGGCGCAACAAAATCTGGAGGCTTATAAGGCAAAAATGACGCGCTCATATGAGAGATTGACTAAGCCGAGAACATTCCGCCAAGGCGAACTCATGCTAGTGGTCAAAAGACCTATGATCCCCAATCGTGCCAAGCGGGGGAAATTCGAGCCGAACTATGAAGGCCCGTATATCATAGACAAAGTCTACCAGGGTAGAGCATATCTACTCATGGACATGCATAGTGAAAGACCTTTCAGGCCAATAAACGGTAGCTTCCTAAAAAAATACTACGCCTGACGAGTCACGGCCTAGGTCAACGATAGATGACGACGCTTATGTCCGCTCGCTATCTTCCTAAGCCTAAACTCTGTAAGTAGTAGCTGGCTACCTTTTCTCGGACCGAAACGTCCTTAAACTAACAATGGACCACTATGTCCTAAAACTGGTGTCGGACCGAAACGTCCTTAAACTAACAATGGACCACTATGTCCTAAAACTGGCTGTTGACCGAGACATCGATAAACTACTGAGGATTGCAGCATCCCAAGGCTGGCACAAAAAAATAAAAAAGAAAAAAAGAAAACAGTATGTCCATAAGCAAAATGGGCACGGATGAAAACCTGAAATGGCTCCGTTAGTAAAAACAACAGGGCTACTGGCGAGTTTTTGTGAAAACCCGAAAGGACGGAATCTCGTTAAAAGACACAAGCAAGGTCCTCTCGACCTTGTGAAGAGAGAATGCCTGCGTGAGATCCTTACGACTCATAAGAGAGCAACACACTTAGGGATCCCCACGATTCCTAAGGAGAAATTACACTTACGAGATCCTCACGACTCGTAAGGAGAATTCCCCTTTGAGACCCTCACAGCTCATAAGATTCAAAATCCTTAAGGTACAGGGATCTGAACATGTTCTTAAGCAGCCATCACAACCTCCTGTTAGTGTATATGCCCTAGAGGCCATTACTGTATCATACTAGTATGTATATTACTTAATGGAAGCTTGGGATATTCACAGTTGTATATACAATCTTGCTCAAAATGGTAGTATGCTACTTGGTTTGTCTCTACTTCAATATGTGCATATGTTTCTTTTAGCATATCGCTTATATACATATTAGTAGAGCCCTTAGGATCTTTGCTTGATTACCAGCGTTGTGATGGCGCTCACACTCGTGGGGGCTGGGTAATCCATAAGCACATCCTTATACAGGTCCCTAGTCGTTGGACTATCGAGACAGGGCATCGATACTCCGGAGTAGACTAGCGTATGCGGTTCTCATCCCAGCGTGGGAGACGGTCTGTCCCACAGCCGTCAGCACGTCGTACTTGAGATAGTATGCGGGTGCTCGTTAGGTTACGAGTACACTGGACAGGACTCGTCGGGAACTGTTGGTTAGTATTATACCTATCGTCAGTTATCAGTTCCCAGGTAACATGAATACAGCTTAGTCCGCTGACTTGACACTGTCACTTCGCCTCGAGTGTGTTCCCACTGTACTTTGATTACTACCCTACCACGGCTCAAAGGAGTCGTGCAAACAGGTAGTAGTTGGGTGCAGTCCCGAAGCACTTGGAGGCAGTGACGGTTAGACAGGATTCGTCTCTCCCGGTATTGGGGGTTGACATCGCGCTGTGTCTAGGAGAGCCATTACACGAGTAGTCCCTGGCCAGGGCAAGAGAGATATACTGGTAGGTTTCCAGCGTTATCTCAGGGTGTTCTGGGCTGCACTCCGACATGACTTGTACCGCTATTAGGGGACTGACGTTCACCGCCCCCTAGGCCTGCCATGCGATGTATCAGACGAACAGACCGGACTGTACGGAGACTGTCACATACAGGCTCAGTAGGAGTTCAGATAGGGTCACCTCGTCAGTCTTCTTATCGACATCTACCTGGGGACCGTTACGTACAGCTAGTGCCGCTTGCGGTCTGTGGTTAAACCCACTGCCAGCGTAGTGTCGAGTCTTTAGAGTCCCACACAGAGAGCTATTCGCCTTTAGGCAAAATGAGTAGAGGTCGCATGGTTTTGCGACAGGGTTCGTTCACATCCGCGCACTTGTGCACGTTTGCTGTCCGGACAGCTTATACTAGCGGGCTTTGGTTTAAGCCGGATCCTAGTATATGATTTGGGATTGGTTTTATCTCATTGTATTCGTGTTCCTCGGATCACGAATACGGGTGCGTATGCACAGTTGCTTGAGACAGAGGGAGAGAACTTTGATTAGGGTTAATGACCATTGTCATTTTATTAACCCTAATGCTTATGTGTGTATTATGGTTAATTGATATTAGTTTAATATAATTGTGCATGGTTTTGGTTGTTGACTATTTGACCTTCTTGACTTGTTGACCTAGGTTGACACTTTGACCATCATCATTTCATTTGGAAGATGCTCTTTGATCCTTGCAATTTGCATTAAAAATGAAATGATAATGGTCATGTCTTGATTAAGCCATGACAATTATCTTACTAATTATCAATTTATAATAATTCATACATATATGTGAGAATGCTTCATATTTTCTCTCATTCTATCATTCACTTTCTCTCTCTTGCTCTTCCTCTTCCTCAAGCTCTCCCCTCTCATGTGTTGAGAAACACTTGAGCTTGAGAAAAACCACTTCTTGATAATCTCTACTCTCATCTAGGGTTCTAGGATTAGCACTTCTAGCACCCTAGTTACTCCTAGCTTGGAGTTGAAGCCAAAGGTTGAGGCTTTCGGGTGGATCCTTCTTCGACGTGAGAAGACGACAAAGGTGGTCCTTTTCTACTACTCCAAGGAGCAAGGAGGGAAGGACATAAAGCCCTAGGTATAACCATTCTACCCTTTAGCTAGTTTCTAGTTAGCTTTAGCTAGTTTTTGTTTAGCAAAGATCCCGACTTTGTCTAGTCCATGTTGCCTAGAGTAGTAAAAATCCGATTTTTATTCCGTTTTCCGCCTCCCCGCAAGCACCGGGGTGGGCAACGTGGACTTACAGTAGTATCAGAGCCTAACTAAACATAAACTAGCTAGATAGTAAAAGTATATGGAAGTTCGATCGGAAAAATCGCAAAACTACGACATGCAAAACCCCAAGTTTCTGTTAAATTTTTTTCTGCTCTAAAAATAAAAAGTCATACTCCAAAAATCATCTCAGGGTTTTGTGAAGAAGCCCACCAAAAACGGTCGAGTGATCCCTTCAAAGCGCTGCGGTTTCGCGGCAATGGGTATACTTTTGCCGCGGAACCGCCGCCGTTTTGACTCGGTTCATGACCGAGTTTGGTGCAGTGTTCTTAGGTTGTGGTTTTGGGATTTTTAAGATGGTTTATTTCAGCCCAGATTTTCCAGAAATGAAATTTGTATTTGGGGGCCTATAAATCCGTATTTTTGATCGAACTTCACTATACTTTGACTAATCGGTTATATCTGTGATGTTTATATGTATTGAACGTCGGCTAATCACTATATGTCGATTAGTCGGGGTTATACATATCTGTGATCTGTGTTTGATGATGGTATGTGTATATGAATGTGTTGGATTGTCGCGGGTGAATAGCCGGGGTGGATGTGAGATGAGTGTTTCTTTTTCTTTCATTCATATAATATGTAAATTGATGTATTATTATTTGTTTGGCCGCACAACCGGGTCGGGGTTGTAGCCGTCATTGTATAATTCTTTTTACTGTTTTTGCTCCTAGGATAGACCCATGGAGGGGGTGCACAAACTACCGGGTATCTCGAAGTGCCGAGTGGCCTACTCACGGTGTTGAGGGAGGTTGCTTCGCTTCGGGTACTTGGCGGGTAGTTTGCCGCACCCGTGGGGGTCTTGGGAGGGGTATTTGGCTATTCACCGCGACCGTGTAATCCGCTTTTCGTTACAGGCTCGAACGGATTCCTAGTATATCTAATGTATTCATCTGTGATCTGTAATGTCTATCATTGCTATATATTTATATATGATAACTATTTAGGCATTGCTTATGTTTTACAGCCGCGCTAGCCCAGCCCCCGCTCTGTCGTTAGTTAAGTAACCTAACGGGTGATGACGGGGCCCCGTGGCGAATGCGAATGGCATAAGCGTACGTCATATTTTGGTTGTTTTCTGCAATGGTAGGATTAAATGATGGGACGCATTATAAGAACTAATGAAAGGAAAATAAACCAAGTAGAAGTCGATTGGAACACTTTGAAAACCACTCGGTTCTTTTTAAAAACTAAACTTTTAAACGCGGAGCTTGAACCACTCCTTTTAAAAGCTATCTCGTTCCATTGATTATATCAAGTTCACTACGTTCACGGTTACGCCAAAACCATCCGTAGCCCTCCGTCATTTCGTATGGATATTCAATAGTATTCAAGCTATGTTTGTTGACCTTCGTCAAGGCATAGTGATTGGTAGCTGTTCGGTGTTCATATGTAGCATAGATAGATGCGTTGGTTTGGGACAGTCGTACTACCTTATTGACCTTCGTCAAGGGTATGTACGGGTGGGTTCAAATTAACCTGGATAATGACGGGTAGAACTTGACATGTGACTTATGATTTGTTGACCTTCGTCAAGGTCATAAGAGCATGGGGCAAAAATCCACATCGGGAGTTTCATAAGTACTGAAACTTGCTAGCGCTGCATACCATTTGGAGTGTGATGATTCTGGTAGGATTCCTTCGGTTTTATCACGCGATGATATTTGGATCCCGATCCTACTGTGAGTATATGCTACTCCTCGGGAAAACTCTCACTTAACGATCAATGCTATAAACCTAGTAGGTGTCTAGAAAGGTGTTAGCGGGGCTACGCCCATAGGGAAAAGAGGTTACTTAATTAAGGAACTTCGCGAAAGCGTTGGAAAACCTCCCTCGAAGTACCGACACTGGCCTGGCTGAACGGTTAAGCAAGTATTGTACTGTGAGATTGATCCCGACTAATTCTTTCTTTATGGTTTGAGAAGGGATTCGAGAGACAGTGGGAGCCATCCTGTTTAGATAAATTAAAAACCAATCTAAACTTGCAAGAGCATCATGCTAAGTGTTTTCTTCTCTCTCTCTTAATTGCAGTGACCCAATGACCGCACCTAGGTTACATCTAGATAATAAAATGACTGAATCTGACTGTTATAACTGGCAAAGGTCTGTCCAGATGTCCATTGCTCAGGACAAGCTGGGACACCTCTCGACTGATCCAACCCCTGCCGTCTCAGGTCCAGTTTCCCTGTCACGGATATTAATATCCGTAGGACATCGGAAGAAGACTGTGCGAAAGCCAAGTGCCTCGTGTTAGCCTCAGTTGATGGTATATACCAGAGGCAACACGAGAAGATGGACTCAGCTTCTATCTTCCTCCATAAAAAGGTTTTGTATGGAGAGCAATCTCGTATCGCAAGATATGAGACCTCGAACGAATTGCTTCCAGCGAGGTTGGCTATCGGGTCATCTGTAAGGGGCAACGTCCTTACAGAGACCAGCTCTTTTGAGCTCTCGGACCTGAAGACCACGTTGAAGAACGGGTCAGATGCTGACTTAGTTCAACAGTCTCTACCTACTGCCCTGAAGGAAACCAGGGAAGTAGAAAGAAAGGGAAAGGCAAAAGTTTCGGGAATGGATGCAGTAAAAGAGGGATGTTCCTATTGTTACGGGAATGAACATGGGCAGAAGGATTGCAGGGCTTGCAAAGCCAGTAGCCAGAATTCGAAGCATGTTGTAGCTTCGGCTTCGGGTGTGTTTGTAATTGAGAACTGTATGTCAGTTAACCCTACTTCCTGGGTATTGGATACCGGATCAGGATCTCATATCTGTAATTCATTACAGGCTCTGAGAAACCGTAGGGTTATCAGGAAAGGTGATATGACTCTCACGGTTGCTAACGGAATGAGCATGTATGCTGAATCCGTAGGGGAATATCATCTAGGACTGACAACTGGGCAGATATTGATTCCGCGTAACTGTTTTTATGTACCAGGTGCGACTTGTAATATCATATCTGTATCCTTGATTTCTAAGGAAGGATATGATTTTACTTTTGTAAGCGATGTAGTTAACATCCACCTAAATCAAGTTCTGATTGGGTCAGGTACATTACAAAACGGGATATACGTATTAAATCAAGCTCAGATCTTCAGTGTCCAGAACACACTTAAAAGAAAGTCTCCGGAAACAAATCAGGCTTTCTTATGGCATTGTAGACTGGGTCACATTAATAAGACACGGTTAACAAAGTTACATAGAGAGGGATACTTGAATCCGTTCGAGTATCAGTCTTATGCCACTTGTGAATCTTGTCTCATGGGAAAGATGACAAAGACTCCGTTCACTGGACACGGAGAAAGAGCAAGCTAGCTCTTGGGACTCATACACAGTGATGTGTGTGGTCCAATGTCTACACATGCGCGAAGTGGTTATTCATACTTCATTACTTTCACAGATGATTTCTCTAGGTATGGGCATGTCTTCTTGATGAAGCACAAATCCGAGGCCTTTAAGAAATTTCAAGAATACAAGAATGAAGTTGAAAAACAAACAGGCAAAAGTATCAAGACACTGAGATCTGATCGAGGTGGTGAATACTTGAGTGCCGAGTTTCTGGGCTACTTAAAAGAGAATGGAATTCTCTCTCAGCTTACTCCTCCATACACACCACAACACAACGGTGTATCGGAAAGGCGGAATCGAACCCTATTGGATATGGTTCGTTCCATGATGAGTAAGGCTGAGTTGCCGCGATCCTTCTGGGGTTATGCGCTAGAAACAGCTGCATATCTCTTGAACAAGGCTCCAACCAAGACTGTGCCTACCACCCCATATCAGATGTGAAGTGGGAAGAAACCCTGTCTCAAGTACCTTAAGACATGGGGATGTCCAGCTTTTGTAAAAAAGCAGCATGCGGCAAGCTTGAGGCACGCTCAGTACTGTGTAAGTTTGTGGGATACCCAAAGAACTCCAGGGGGTATCTTTTCTATTCCGCAGAGGAACAAAAGGTTTTTGTTTCTCAGCATGCTCACTTCTTGGAAACTGAATTTTTAGAAAATCAGATAAGTGGGAGCGCAATAGAACCGGAAGAAATTCCAGAACCACAAGCTGTTACTGAAAGCTTGGAAGAACCAGAAGTTTCAAGAGAACCGGACATCCCTGCGCCACTCCACAGGAGTAGTAGGCAGTCTCATCCGCCCGAGAGATACTACGGTTTTCTCATAGACGGGGATAGAGAGGATTGCACCATGGGTTATGGTGAGCCTACTAGCTTCCAGCAAGCCATTCAGAGCGGCGACTCGGTAAAATGGCTGGATGCAATGCGGGCCGAGATGGAGTCCATGTACACCAACAAAGTTTGGACTTTGGACTTTGCACCAGAAGGGGTAAAACCCGTAGGCTGCAAATGGATCTTCAGAAAGAAGATTGGTGTAGATGGGCAGGTTGAGACCTATAAAGCTAGACTTGTTGCAAAGGGTTTTCGTCAAAGACCTGGTTTGGACTATGACGAGACCTTTTCTCCAGTGGCTATGCTGAAATCCATTCGGATCCTTCTTGCCATTGCTGCCTTCCACGATTATGAAATCTGGCAGATGGACGTAAAGACGGCTTTCCTAAATGGAAATTTGGAAGAGCGCGTCTATATAGATCAGCCGGAGGGATTCATTCAGAGTGGGAGCATCGGTAGAGTGTGCAAGTTGCTCAAGTCCATTTATGGACTCAAGCAGGCATCGCGGAGTTGGAGCATCTGCTTTGATGATACTGTCAAAGAATTTGACTTTATCAAAAACCCAGATGAACCATGCATTTACAATAAGATTGTAGGGAGAACTGTGGTATTCCTCGTCTTGTACGTGGATGACATTCTCCTAATAGGAAATGATATTCCTATGCTACAGTCAGTCAAAGGATTCTTGTCGCAGAGGTTCTCCATGAAGGACCTGGGCGATGCCAACTACATTCTGGGGATCCAGATCTATCGTGATAGATCTAAGAGGATGTTGGGACTTTCACAGTCAAGGTACATCGACACCATACTGAAAAGATTCAGTATGGAAGATTCCAAGCGCGGTAATTTACCGGCTTGTCACGGGATCACCCTCTCCAAAGAGATGTCTCCCAAGACTGATTTGGAAAGGGATCGCATGTCTATTATACCCTACGCTTCTGCGGTAGGCTCTATAATGTATGCGATGTTATGTACCAGACCAGATGTAGCATACGCATTGAGCGTTGTAAGCCGGTATCAGTCAAACCCAGGGGAGAAACACTGGATAGCGGTAAAGAACATTCTCAAGTACCTGAGAAGGACTAAGGAGATGTTCTTGGTGTATGGCGGAAAAGACCTCCAGCTCGAGGCCTTTGCTGACTCCAGCTTCCAGAGTGACAAGGATGACTCCAAGTCCATGTCGGGTTATGTCTTTACCCTCAATGGAGAGGCAGTTTGCTGGAAGAGTTCCAAGAAGGAGACCGTTGCAGACTCAACTATGGAAGCGGAGTACATAGCTGCTTGCGATACCGCAAAGGAAGCTGTCTGGATGAAGAAGTTCCTCACGGAGCTTCAGGTGGTTCCTACCATTGTTGATCCAATACCACTGTATTGCGACAACAACGGCACTATAGCTTTAGCGAAGAAACCCAGGTCCCATCAGAAGTCTAGGCACATTTTGAGGCGGTACCACCTGATCAGCGAGATCATTGATCGCCGGGAGATCGAGGTGAAGAGAGTAAATACGGAGAACAACACTGCAGATCCACTCATGAAGGCCCTACCCCAGACTCAGTTCGAGCGGCTGATCGAGATAATAGGTCTTCGATACGCCAGTACATGGCCTTAGTGCAAGTGGGAGATTGTTAGTGTATATGCCCTAGAGGCCATTAGTGTATCATACTAGTATGTATATTACTTAATGGAAGCTTGGGATATTCACAGTTGTATATACAATCTTGCTCAAAATGGTAGTATGCTACTTGGTTTGTCTCTACTTCAATATGTGCATATGTTTCTTTTTGCATATCGCTTATATACATATTAGTAGAGCCCTTAGGATCTTTGCTTGATTACCAGCGTTGTGATGGCGCTCACACTCGTGGGGGCTGGGTAATCCATAAGCACATCCTTATACAGGTCCCTAGTCGTTGGACTATCGAGACAGGGCATCGATACTCCGGAGTAGACTAGCGTATGCGCTTCTCATCCCAGCATGGGAGACGGTCTGTCCCACAGCCGTCAGCACGTCGTACTTGAGATAGTATGCGGGTACTCGTTAGGTTACGAGTACACTGGACAGGACTCGTCGGGAACTGTTGGTTAGTATTATACCTATCGTCAGTTATCAGTTCCCAGGTGACATGGGTACAGCTTAGTCCGCTGACTTGACACTGTCACTTCGCCTCGAGTGTGTTCCCACTGTACTTTGATTACTACCCTACCACGGCTCAAAGGAGTCGTGCAAACAGGTAGTAGTTGGGTGCAGTCCCGAAGCACTTGGAGGCAGTGACGGTTAGACAGGATTCGTCTCTCCCGGTATTGGGGGTTGACATCGCGCTGTGTCTAGGAGAGCCATTACACGAGTAGTCCCTGGCCAGGGCAAGCGAGATATACTGGTAGGTTTCCAGCGTTATCTCAGGGTGTTCTGGGCTACACTCCGCCACGACTTGTACCGCTATTAGGGGACTGACGTTCACCGCCCCCCTAGGCCCGCCATGCGATGTATCAGACGAACAGACCGGACTGTACGGAGACTGTCACATACAGGCTCAGTAGGAGTTCAGATGGGGTCACCTCGTCAGTCTTCTTATCGGCATCTACCTGGGGACCGTTACGTACAGCTAGTGCCGCTTGCGGTCTGTGGTTAAACCCACTGCCAGCGTAGTGTCGAGTCTTTAGAGTCCCACACAGAGAGCTATTCGCCTTTAGGCAAAATGAGTAGAGGTCGCATGGTTTTGCGACAGGGTTCGTTCACATCCGCGCACTTGTGCACGTTTGCTGTCCGGACAGCTTATACTAGCGGGCTTTGGTTTAAGCCGGATCCTAGTATATGATTTGGGATTGGTTTTATCTCATTGTATTCGTGTTCCTCGGATCACGAATACGGGTGCGTATGCACAGTTGCTTGAGACAGAGGGAGAGAACTTTGATTAGGGTTAATGACCATTGTCATTTTATTAACCCTAATGCTTATGTGTGTATTATGGTTAATTGATATTAGTTTAATATAATTGTGCATGGTTTTGGTTGTTGACTATTTGACCTTCTTGACTTGTTGACCTAGGTTGACACTTTGACCATCATCATTTCATTTGGAAGATGCTCTTTGATCCTTGCAATTTGCATTAAAAATGAAATGATAATGGTCATGTCTTGATTAAGCCATGACAATTATCTTACTAATTATCAATTTATAATAATTCACACATATATGTGAGAATGCTTCATATTTTCTCTCATTCTATCATTCACTTTCTCTCTCTTGCTCTTCCTCTTTCTCAAGCTCTCCCCTCTCATGTGTTGAGAAACACTTGAGCTTGAGAAAAACCACTTCTTGATAATCTCTACTCTCATCTAGGGTTCTAGGATTAGCACTTCTAGCACCCTAGTTACTCCTAGCTTGGAGTTGAAGCCAAAGGTTGAGGCTTTCGGGTGGATCCTTCTTCGACGTGAGAAGACGACAAAGGTGGTCCTTTTCTACTACTCCAAGGAGCAAGGAGAGAAGGACATAAAGCCCTAGGTATAACCATTCTACCTTTTAGCTAGTTTCTAGTTAGCTTTAGCTATTTTTTGTTTAGCAAAGATCCCGACTTTGTCTAGTCCATGTTGCCTAGAGTAGTAAAAATCCGATTTTTATTCCGTTTTCTGCCTCCCCGCAAGCACCGGGGTGGGCAACGTGGACTTACACCTCCAATGCTGCCCTACAAGCGGTTTAGTATTGACCCTTGTATACAACCCACGGGCACGAATAAGCATTTCCCTAACAAAGTCTCACCCGTGACTAAGGATATGTTTACACAGTGGACAGCCCTTGTAAGTCCTCTCGACTTATAAGGAGAAAATACTCTTGTAAGATCCTTACGAGTTATAAGAGACCATACACTTAAGACTCCTCACGATTCTTAAGGAGAAAACACACCTATGAGATCCTCACGACTCGTAGGGAGAAATGCCTTTATGAGACCCTTACGGCTCGTAAAGTTAAAAGCCTTAGTCGACAGGATCCTAACCTTGTTTACTAAGCCACCTTTGTTCAATATCGACAAAGGTAAATGGTGTTTCGCTCCTGGCAATATCCCAGTTGTAGCGATACTGATGCCGAAATCGATGTCAAATCCCAAAACTCGCAGTGAAAAGCCAGCGAGCCACAAATGCATATGAAATAGCCGAATTGATGGGGCAACTTGCAAATCAGCATGTAAAAAATGTATGCATGCGAAATAGCCGAAATGATTGGGCAACTCGTAATAAAAGCAGCGAGTAAAAATAAAACAAATAGCCAAAATGATTGGGCACCGCGAAAAATAGCCAAAATGATTGGGCAATCGCGACTTTCGCCATATAAAAGCTGAAATGATAGAGCATCGCAGAAAGAAAAATATGTAAAATGAAATTTTTGCCCTATAGGTGAGATCACATCGATCCCTGTATATAATCCAGGAGCACAAACAAAGAGAGAACCATGCCTTCCCACCAGGCTCCATTCTAAAGAGAGCCAAATCTCAACGGTTCACAAAGCAGCCTAGAGATCATCTCAATATTCATCTCATTTTAACAGACACAACATCGACACATCGGAGCTGCGGCGAAGTTCCCAGTTCCATGACTCGATGATGTACGGACAACCGAAAGTCAACCCCCGACTCCGTGAAATACGGATAAAGTCAACTAATCCTGGTCCTTGTGGAACACGGCTGTGTCAATCCTGACCCCGTGCGAAGCATCCAGAGCAAATCCTGGTCATGTGGAACACGACTTATGTCAATCGTGACCCCGTGGAAAACGTCCAGAGCGGATCCTGGTCCTTGTGGAACACGGCTATGTCAATCTTGACCCCGTGGGAAGCATCCAGAGCAAATCCTGGTTTCGTGGAACACGGCCTATGTCAATCCTGACCCTATGGGAAGCGTCCAGAGCGGAACCTGGTCCTTGCGGAACACGGCTTATGTCAATTCTGACCCCGTGGAAAGCATCCAGAGCAAATCCTGGTCATGTGGAACACGACCTATGTCAATCCTGACCCCATGGAAAACGTTCAGAGCGGAACCTGGTCCTTGCGGAACATGGCTTATGTCAATTCTGACCCCGTGGGAAGCATCCAGAGCAAATCCTGGTCACGTGGAATACGGCCTATGTCAATCCTGACCCTGTGGAAAATGTCCAGAGTGGATCCTAGTCCTTGTGGAACACGGTTATGTCAATCCTGACCCCGTGGGAAGCATCCAGAGCAAATCCTGGTTTCGTGGAACACGGCCTATGTCAATCCTGACCCCGTAGGAAGCGTCCAGAGCGGAACCTGGTCCTTGCGGAACACGGCTTATGTCAATTCTGACCCTGTGGGAAGCATCCAGAGCAAATCCTGGTCACGTGGAACACGGCCTATGTCAATCCTGACCCTATGGGAAACGTCCAGAGCGGAACCTGGTCCTTGCGGCAAACGGCTTATGTCAATTCTGACCCCGTGGGAAGCATCCAGAGCAAATCTTGGTCACGTGGAACACGGCTTATGTCAATCCTGACCCCGTGGAAAATGCCCATAGCGGAACCTGGTCCTTGCGGAATACGGCTTATGTCAATTCTGACCCTGTGGGAAGTATCCAGAGCAAATCCTGATCACGTAGAACACGACCTATGTCAATTTTGACCCCGTGGAAAACGTCCAGAGCGGAACCTGGTCCTTGCGGAACACGGCTATGTCAATCCTGACCCCGTGCGAAGCATCCAGAGCAAATCCTGATTTTGTGGAACACGGCCTATGTCAATCCTGACCCCATGGGAAA
This sequence comes from Agapanthus africanus, assembly GCA_030015575.1. Lineage (NCBI taxonomy): Eukaryota > Viridiplantae > Streptophyta > Magnoliopsida > Asparagales > Amaryllidaceae > Agapanthus > Agapanthus africanus. The sequence goes on from JASDDO010000014.1 coordinate 95,275,319, forward strand.
CGTCTAGAGCGGAACCTGGTCCTTGTGGAACACGGCTATGTCAATTCTGACCCCGTGGGAAGCATCCAGAGCAAATCCTGGTCTAGTGGAACATGGTCTATGTCAATCCTGACCCCGTGGGAAGCGTCCAGAGCGGATCCTGGTCCTTACGGAACACGGTTATGTCAATCATAACCCGTGGGCAGCATCAAGAGCAAATTCTGGTCTCATAGAACACGGCTAAAGTCAATCTTAACCCCGTGGGAAATAGCCAGGGCAACCCCTGATTCCGTGAAATGTGGAGAATGTCAACCTCGTCCATCACTTATGGGTCCTCATGACTCGTAAGGGAGAAAACTCTTTTGTGAGATCCTTATGACTCTCAAGAGAAAATCCCCTTAAGAATCCTCACGATTCTTAAGGAGAAATTACACCTACGGGATCCTCTCGACCTGTAGGGAGAAAATTCTTTACGAGTCCCTCACGGTTCATAAAGTTGAAAAGTCTTAGGAGGCAGATCTTAATCCTGACTCCTAAGCCATCGCTGTCCTATAAGGAGATCAAAATAGATTATCCACAAAATGCACTTACTAAAAGGGACACACCATCATGAAGCAAAATATGTCTTTTATTCATGAATCAAAATGAATACAAAGTACAATTTATGAAAGAATAAAAAAAAATACTCTCATTCAGGAGTATGTACAAAAGAAGAATAGAAAAAAATATACACTTCTTCAAGCCGGCAGACGATTTAATAGATTTGCCAATTCATGCTTTTTCCACTGAGCCTCGGCTTCATGATTTATTATCGTCAAGAGACGGGCCTCCACTTGAGCCTGTTGGGCCTGGTACGAGGCAAGCCGACTTTCAAGCTCCTTTTCGGTAACCTTATGTGCTTCGACCATTTCGCTAGTGAAAATGACGGCCTTATCAATGGCTACCACCTCCTTGATAGCCTCTTGAAGCACCCGCCAAAGTTCATATGCCCGAGTGGTCTTGGCTGTAAGATTGGTTTGAAGTTCCCTCAGCGCTTTGGAAGCCAGCTCTCTCTCCGAAAACTTTCGGTTGAGCCTCTTCTCGCATGATAGCATGTTCGCAGCGCACCGCTCAATCAGCCCTCGTAAACTCTCCTTCGCGGCCACAGCCTCTGAAAGAAGGCGTATGCATTCAAGAATATGTTAGCAAGCCTCCACCTGCCGACAGAACTCAACCCAGACTCGCACCAATGCTTCACTATGGTAAGTAGGGAAGAGAACCGTTGGCTTCAGCGGCAAACGCTATGGCCGTGACGGACTGCCGGCACGAAGGTCTTCAATCAGGGATGACAAGGAGTGAAGGCTCAGCTTTGCCATCCGTTCCGAGGCACGTAAAGCATAAGGGTCGGGCAGCATCACGATGCGAGATTCCAGCATGGTAAGAACTGGCAAAGCTTTTAAGATTCATAGAAAACAATTAGCGAGATTCACAAGTAAAGAGCGAATAGAACAACATTAAAACTTTACTTATCCACGGTCATGCAAGAAGGGTCTGAAGGCTCTCCAGGCCCGTCAAGAATCTCGACTTCGTCATCGGCCTCCAGAACTAGAGAAGACATCACTATCGTTATATGGAATAATGATAATGCCGTGAAGAAGGCGAACAACACTAACCTTGCCCGGAAGATAGGACGATGCGTTGAGGGGATATTGCCTATGGAGTGACCATCTTCAGCAGACGTTGAAAAGATTTCCTGGGAGATAGATCAGCGATAGACGCCGCCGACCCGCGCAATTCTGAAAAGACAGAAAGGTTCAGATAATGGAAAGATTATCAAAATAAAATATAGAAGGATACCTTCGATGCTTCTCCCACTTTGGACTGGAGGGATAGCAGCTTCGGCGGCCTCCTCCATGCCCCCAGGCACATCATTGGAGACGTGGGCCGGTATAATAACTTCCGATCGAGGAGCAGTGGCCGCCATTGCAGGCTCCAACGGAAGGACGGTAGCCTCGACTACCTGTTCCCTAGTCTCCAGGTCGTTCCCAGAAAGATCCATTGAATCCGCGGCCAACGAAGATGCCTCTTCCGGAGGAGCAAGCAGCTGGGAAGCGGGAGTCACCGAGGGGATCTCTGTGGCAGGAACAACAGGTGTATCGACCCCCTCCACACTTATTAGTGTCTCATCGGGGATATCTGTGGAGTCCATAGTCAAGGTGCGACCCGGACTTAAATCCTCCGCCATTGTCGAAGTCCCTGCAAAGTTTTCACAAGTATATATATATATATATATATATATATATATATATAAGCAGTGCAAAATACTACAAAAGGATATATAAGTATACTAATGCGCAAAGGAGCTTCTAGTATGGCTTGTTCAAGCCGGCGTTCCTTCCTGAGGAGGTATGCTCGCCGGGGTTCGAGGGTAGACTCGTGGCCACCGGTCCACAGCGAAAGCGCATCTTCGGCGTCGGCTGAGATGGGCTGCTTAAGGGCTCTCTCACCTCCCTCTTCCAAAAGACCTATGAATATCCGTCGTATCGATGGAGGATCTTCATAAAAGATGACGGTAGGATAAGGCCTCTTCGGGATCCTTACATTCTCGGATTCATCCTGTGAGCGTCTTATAGCCTCAGCCAATTGTGCGGCTTCCTCGGCAGATAAACCCGGGAAAAGTAGACCACCATCCGATTCTTGCATAGCTATTGGCTCGTCTTGAAGAATAAGCTCGGATTCCACTAATGAGTCGAGCAGATTGGTGACCATCTTCCTCCACCTCTTGGGCCCAGAAATAACTGCAGAAGACGATCGCCTCTTTCCCCTCGGTGCTTTAGTGCGATGCTGACCCACTTCGCCTTCAATATCCTCACTCGGCGGTGCTACCGACGACGATACTGCCATTACTGACGCCGCAGCTGATGATACTGTTACTGGCGCCCTATTGGCCCTTGATTGAGCTCTAGTTCGCGGAGGCATACCAGCTGTGGGAGTTAGATCCACCTCCTCCACCTCCGAAATAAGCACGATACCAGTATCTCTCAAGGGAGGGTGAACCACTGCCCGCGGTCTCGGCGGGACTCCCGTAGCCTGGATCGGAGTAGGAGCCCTATATCCGAGGAGCATCCTCCTTTCCTCGGCAATAATGGGGCTGACTCGGTGGAGGTACCAGCCCGTAAAAGACCCCACACATCGAGGAATATAGTCAGCTTCAGGAATCACAAAGCGAGAGCCGGTATTCAGCCGCATGAAGTGATGAGCGGCGTCATGAATGACTTCTGACGATGGGCTGGGCTCCACTGTAAACGCCTCAAAGGGGACACCCTGGTCATAACCCAGTTGCCGAGCAAAGCGGTGTGGCTTGTACCGTATAAAAAGGGCTGCACCGTTTTGACGAAATACCAGATAACGCGGTCTGATCGAATATAGGTGCGTGGCTTCCTTGGGCTTCAGGGAAGGTGCTCCCTCTTTCGACGAGTCACAAAGCTGTTGAATCGGTTCTGAAGGAGCAGAGAGGACTCGATCGTTGAATACCATCCCGCCCGTATTAGCATAGGGGTTAATCAACACACGAATAGCTCCGGACTGAGTCGGATCGGGAGCAGAAGCGTCCACCAACCTCATAAGCCGCGGAAAAGTGTAGGCATCATAAAAGCTGGGTCTCTTATGCGCGGCGAATGCCCCTAGCACGTGCATCTCAATCCATGATGTAAAGTAATGAAAAGAGAAATTTACCACATCCACGCCTGGGGTTGAGGTATTGGCTGCGGCGCTTAGCCCATGATACAGATGCGCTAGCCCCGCAATGCCCACAGCTAGTCGTGTCCCTTCGGCAATACGATGAGCAGGGTAAATGACCGAGTCTCTCATGAAACGACGGTGCGTGGGAATGGCGAACCAGCTGAGCCAGACGCTGATAAAACCCACGAAGAAAGTCTCTTCATCTATGCCAGGGGCTGCGATCGACTCAAAAGATACAGCTGACAGGATTGGAATGTAGAACTGCGGAAAATCCATTTCTTTAGCCGGTAGCTTATTTAGACCGAACCCGAAAGGGTCGTTGATATTTGCGAACTTCGGAGCCTTCTTTGATAGAACGTCCCCGCGAAAGAAGCATGCGATAAAGCTTTTGAAAGTGACACCCTGCTCATCTGATTCTGCAAACAGCTTTTCAAAAATGCCCAGAGTCTTGATTAGACTTGGGTACTTGTGGCGGACGGCATTTTCAATCGACAGGCCATAAAGCATACCAGGCTTAGTTTCGAAAATGTACACATCAGGAGGCAGCAATTTTTCATAGAGCGTCCCCCTGACCGACAACCCCGAGATGTCGCGAAACTCTTCGAGAGAAATTGAAACTTCGCAGTCCCCTAGAAAGAAGGTGTTGGTGGGAAGATTCCATTGATTTAAGAAAGCCTTAACCCACCAGACATGGGGGAACTGATAGTGGAAGAGAGATGCTTACACCGCCTGATAGAGCCCGACCCTCTGCAGAAATGGGTAGGCAGGCTCTGTTGGTATCTCGCGGAGAAAGATGCGGCGACCGCGGATGATTTGCCCATACCAGGTCCCCCATAAAAGCAAGTGGGTGCAATTAGGGTCATGAGCTCTAATCATCGCCATCACCTCTTCATCAGACGGTGACTGAGGAAAGGCAGCCTTCGAGCGGGTAAAAGGGAAGTACGGAAGAGAAGCCATTGTTCCTGAAATAAAAGAAGGGGAAACTGTTAAGTGAAGCCAACACGTGTATATATATGTTTATAAATGTTTATATATAAAAAGACAGTGGAAGAAAGTGATAAAGAGCTTATTTTATGGGACTGTTGGTTACAAAACACGGGGGCCCCACAAAATCAAGATGGCGGCTCACTAATAATGAAGCTGAGCAATCATCATGAGAATAAAGGGAAGGTTCTCAATGAATTCAAATGACTCTACATATTCCCCCAAAGGGAAACCCATTTTGGACTCTGCAAAAATCAAGTAGAATCTTTACTGAAATTTTTTCTGTAAGAACAACTCAGGAGGAAAAATCCCAAGAAGTCTTCTTTTAAAGAATTAAGTTCTTTAGAGGAATTAAATTCCTTTTGAACAGGGGAATTAAATTCCCAGAAAACATTTTCAGAGTTAAAAGACTCTTTGGAATGGAATTAAATTCCATAAAAGAGACAAGTATCACCATCGATCCTTGAGATCAGAGAAGCCCTAGCAAGAGGAGTTTGTTATTTAAGGATTGGAAATTTTTAAAGAACTTGGAAAAATGGGTTCTTGTTAAAGGAAAAACCCTTGGTATGGATTTAAAATCCAAGAGAAAATTTCTACAAGGAGTTCCTCGGCCGTTCAAGATCATTACCTGAAAAAGGAAATCTTTTGTTGACAGAGTTAAACTCTGGAAATTTTTGAAACAGAGAACTAAGCTCTGGGAAAGAGAATTAAATTATCAGAGGAAGAACAAGCAAGGAAGAAGATGAAAAGTGGAGGCGTTTCTGAAGGGACTCCTGCATTTATAGGATATGATGGGAAACGGTTCATCTACCCCCTTCCCTAGGCAGATCGAACGGCCACAAAAGGTGACAGCGTTGCACTCATATGCAAACACGTGAGAACAACGTTTTGGGGGCATTTGTTCCTTCAAAAAATATCAGGAATACCCCAATAGGGCATCATGTGTCCACACGTGACCAGAGGTCACGTGCAGACACGTGATGGGTTCCCGTGATCTCTAATTTATAGAGTTAAACTCTAGTCAAACAATCAATCAGTGGAATCACGTGTCTACACGTGGTGGGCCCTTCAACCCACTAAAAAGGAATTAAAAGGCATGATAAAACAGCAAGGAAAGATCCCAATGGGGTATCACGTGTCTACACGTGACCAAAGGTCACGTGCTGACACATGATGGTTCCTTAGTTCTTTGAAACAGCAGAATTAAATTCTGGTTAAAATGTTAATCAAGGGGGTCACATGTTAACACGTGATGGGTTCCTAAGCACTTTAATTAATAGAATTAAATTCTATTTAAATGATCAAACAGTGGGATCACGTGCCAACACGTGATGGGTTTTTAAGCCTTCTAAACTAATAGAATTAAATTCTAATTAAGAAGGAATCAAGAACCCTAACTGGAAAATATTTCCTCAGATCTTTCCAAACAAAAAGATTGTGCTCTGTAAAGTGGAGCACCGTTGGATTAAAAATCCAATGATGATTAAAAATCACCAATTTATAGAAAGATTCTATACAAGGAAAGATTTTCCTGAAATTCACCAAGATTAACAAACAGAATATCTTTTGGATTAAAAAATCCAATGGTGAATAAAATTCACTGAGTGATCTAAAAGATCATGTTGGTTACAAAATCAATTAAAATCTTTCAATAAAAGATTGACTAAACAGATTGATTCTTTTATTTCTCCTATAAATAGGAGCCAAGAAGAGAAAAGGACTCTGGGATTTTTGGAGAAAAACAACAACAGAGAGAAAAAAGAGAGGAGAATTTAATTCTCAAGAGAGAAAAGAAGATCTTTTTAGAGAAAAGAAACCCTAGATGAGAAAGGGGAAAGAGATCCAAGCTCCATAAAATAAAAGAGAATTTAATTCTCAAATTTAAGAGTTTAACTCTTCTGAATAAGAACTTAGTTCTTCCTTTGGTTGAAGATCTGCAGAAGCAGATCTCCCCACAAGTTGAGAATTTAATTCTCATCGGGGAGATTCCGCCATGCAGATCCAAAACTTAGAGGGAGAATTAAGTTTAAGGAATTTAATTCCCCCAAATTCATAGGAATTTAATTCCTCCAAATGAAACTAGGGTTTAACCCTATATGAAAATTTAATTCTCCCAAACTCATAGGAATTCAATTCCTCTAAATAAAACTAGGGTTTAACCCTACATAAGAATTTAATTCTTTCATACACATAGGAATTTAATTCCTCAAAACAAGATTAGGGTTTAACCCTACCAAAGAACTTAATTCTCAAACAAAAGACTGAAATTATCCATGCACGTAAACATGGTCACGTGGCAACACGAGACCCTTCCTTTAATGATCAGAAAAGAACGAATGAAACACGGTCACGTGCCCCATGTGACCCTCAAACAGACTCTTCAAAATGAGAAAGAAAAAACATGAAGGCAATGCCTCACGTGCTTACACATGACTCTCAAAACAAAAAGGAACAAATCCAAAAGCAGAATCAATTTTGGGCGCCCTCACGTGACCCCTAATAAACACTTTAATAATCAATATATAGATACCCATCACGTGCCAACACGTGATGGACCGAAGACCAAAAGTGTTTAACACTTATTTGAATATTCTGAGAATAAAATAAGGAAGCTTAGCCCAATCCTAGGGCGCCTCACGTGTCCTCACGTGAGCGCTTCATCTTTTCAGTGTTTAACACTACTTTAAGTATCCTGTCCCTAGTGTTTAACACTATTTAAGTGCATCACGTGGGAACACGTGATCGTCAAATATGTGTTAGTGTTTAATACTATTTTCAAACCAGTCTTAGCCCAAATTGGCTAAGTCTTTCTGAGTCAAGAATCCCCTTTGATTAAACCCCAACTACATTCTTTCAATCTTGATCATTTCATATGGCATTCAAAGAAAATTCCAAAGCCATGATGAATGGTCAATGCCCAATAAAAGACAAAATGTTGTCAGATCCTCAAACCCTTGTTTAGTATTGCTAAATGATGGGAGGCTCAACCCAGACAGATGTTCAACAGCCCAAACCAAGGTCTAACATTTTAAACCTTAATTGGACTTAGCCCAAGTTGGCCATAAGTCCTTAATTCAGATTTAACTGAGCCAATGTGCTCACAATCTAATTAATTGATCTTAGTTCCAAATTGGACTACAGATCTCCCAATCAATTTTGTTTCAAGGGTACATCTCTTCACTCCTTTGATATCTGTCGTTGTAATCCTTCAACGTCTTCAGAGAGGTGACGGGTCCCGATAACCAATCATTCCATGGAACGTGGGGTCCTTAAACTCATGGACTATGATGTCCTTAACCTTGGACCGAGATGTCCTTAAACTAACATTGGACCACCATGTCCTTAAACTGGTAATCGACCGCAATATCCCTAAACTAAACAATAGGGCCCAAATGCTCTTTTGTTGGATCTAAATGATCCTGTTAAGTTGATCTTAGTCTAAAATTAGACTAATGTATGCTTAACAAACGTTTAAGTTAATCTTAGTCTCATATGAGACTAATGTATCCTTAAACCCAACCCCCAAACCCAAATCTAAGAAAATACGGATTTGGACTAATCCACGCCCTACGGGCAACAACATAAATTGGTCTCCGTATACAATCCACGGGCAACCAAAAAAAAAAACACCCACGACACGAAGTGACCATCTGGAGAAGGAGAAAGTGGTTACCGCGATACGGTAGCGTAATTAACTGCAGGGGCTTGCGCCTGCAGGGAAGAGCGTCCCCACAATCAAAAACCCCTCAAACGAGGGGGAATCTGATGAAATCTGCTACATCGGCCGCATCCGTCTAAACTTTCGATACATGGTGCCATAAATCAACTTGGTATCTTCGGAGAGGTGGACGGATAGCACCAATTAGCATCTGCCCCCAAATTTAGGCAAGACGAACTTACGCGGTCGCATCTCTGTGTTTCAGAGGAGAACAATGCGCATGTTGCACGTACACATACTCGCCGGCTCACACACTCATCATCGGTAATTGCCATACCACGTACACATTAGAAACTGCTATATCGCCGTATTGTTCCCTAATTTATAGAATTACATTTATTTGTTTAGTACTCATTACCGCATATGTTAGTTTAGATATTGCACTTCCTTACCTAATTACACGACATGCTTATATGAAAACACCGGTTATACCTTACAGTACTGTTCTGTACTTGCATTTTCTGTTCCATCATGATTACATGATTTTGAGATTATGTTTTCATGAGATTGTTGGATTTGAGAACTGCAGATATTTTTTTAAAGTCTTATGATTGTTTTAAAAACGCGGTTTTTCTTGATATGATATTTTGATGTCCACCATGAGATTTCTCGGATTTGAGCTATGATACTACCCGATTCGAGGAGTGAGGAGACACCATCTGCGGGTACATGGTGGACCCGGTATGGTATCCCGGGACAAGAAGATCGTATAGAAAAGCGTTGAGCCCGGCACGGGAACACTACCTACCGGTGATAGTATTGGACTCGACGGGTATCCGGAGGATACCGACCAGAGCGATTGAGACAGATGGATATGAGGGACGATCCGATGAGACGGCGTCTAAGATATGAGGATTTACGTGTCGATACTGGGTACGGGTTTTATGATATCTTCGAGTGTCGATACTGGGCACTCAGGTTTTTAAGATGATTTGATGTGTCGTTGATGGACACACTTGGATGATACACATATACACATATATATGATACAGATGACATGGTATCCTATTATGACACATGCACGGTTACATTATCATTATTATGCTTATGCTTACCCTATCACCCTCGTTACCACTCGACTTTATATGTTTATCATACATATGTATATACGATCATCCGTGTTACCACACAGTATTATTATATTACTGTATGATTTAGGAGATCGTCATACATTCGATTTCTACCTGATGATGTTTTCTATTCACGAGTTGGTAACTCACCCCCGTTGTGCCACAGTTTTCTGCAGGATCGACCGTTCGGATCAGTAGTGGCTTGCTAGCATACATCTTTCTTCTGGGTGATTTGCATTGGTAGGTAGGATACACTTTGGATCGTGACCACCATTGTATATATTTATTCAGTTGTATCTAGTTATAAGCTCCATCAACCAGACTATATATATTTGGTAAACTTAGAAATCAAAGACTTGTATATTTTTTCAGATTTAGAGCGAGGTGTGTGTATTATTCTTATTTGTGGGTTTTGATGATGTTTTGGTTTCTTCACTTCCTTTTCTGTGTTTGATCATCGTCTTAGGCGTCGTATATTTGTAATTGTGTTGTTGTTTCCGCCAATTGACGAAGAGCTAGCTTCCGCTCGGGGATGCCTATATTATTATTGTTATGTATTGGTTTTGGATCAAAATTTACAAGGAGGTGCTATCCAAATTTTAAATAACAAAAATATTTTCAACTATAGTATACAACTTACCTGTATTTCCATATATCATTACTTAGACTTTTAAAAAAAGAATTTGAATTCATTATACCTTTATTTCAAAACTCCACCTCCATTATTTTCCTAAAAACGTTTAGATTTCTGGGTTTTTGGTTTACTTGGGTTACGGTGGGGTCCTATAGATTTCAAGTGATTCAAGTGCTGGTCATGTACCAATTCCGGGCCGTGACAGTTAAAAAACAAGAGGGACCTTCACGTATTATTTTACAAGCACTCTCCTCATTTCTCACTCTTGTTTCTTTTTTCTTGAATCCACAATCTGAAAGTGCTCTAGTTACCCTAGAGGGGGTGAATTGGGTTTGTATGAAAATATCTTAATTTATAACTTGTAGCAATATATATAAGCAATTTAAGCACAATTAAAATAATATCATGCAAAACAATAAAGTAAAGTGATAAAGAAGCGCAGACTTTGACGTGGTCAATTTTAGAGTAGTTCGGGCGCCCTCTGCTTAATCCACTACCTAAAGGCTCCTCCGCTTTTAGGACTTTTCCCTTTTACTGACTTTCCGTCAACCAGACAGAGAAACTCTTACAAACACCTCATTTTTCGGACAGTGGAACACCTTTACACCTCTTTTCACGCGTGGTGGATCATCCTTACAATGTTTCGATTTTTCTCTCTAAACAGATGAGAGACAATGAAGCACGCACAAATATTCTATAGGGTATTGAAAGCATGAGCTTGAGATGTTCTTTTTAAAATGATCTGAGCAAGTGATGTTCGTGTCTTTGAATGAGAATAATACTGTAGTATATATAGATGACATGGTAAAAATTTGTATTTGAAAAATACGCAAAATTCTTTCTTTGATTTGGCCCCAGCGGCTATTTGATTTGATAATAAATTTCTAACATTCAAATATAATCCCAAATATTAGCCACAATCAAATTATAAATATGTCATCCCTTTAATTAAGCATATAATTAAGCATATCAAAACAAAAAAGAGACAACGGTTATATAAGATTTTGAATTAAATGGCTAAACAATGTATTTGACAAGGAGTAATATGGTGTGCTTAGATTAATTGCATAATATAATATACTTACTTTAACATGCTTGGATAGTAATCTATGAAAGGGAAAGAAAAATCAATTACCACATTGTGCATGCCTGCATGGGCAAAAAGTATGGCTCAAAATTTGCAACTGTAAAGAAGTTTGACCCAGGGTCAAATTGAGCATATAAATAAAGTATAAGCTACTTAAAAATACAGACATTTATAATTTAGTTCTCCCACCTCCATTAACCGTTACATGATATACAAGAGTTCTACAATATTGTTAGTTCAATACATAGAACGAGTTGTTTGGCAATAATTAAAACCACACCGGGTGCGTCCAATACAATCTTCCGATTTTGTTCGGACGACTTACAATTAGGCCACGGGTATATTAGTTTTCTTTTTCTTTATATTTTTTAATTTTTATATGAAATATTTTATATGAAAATATTAATGGCTGTATAATCCGAATAAACCGAATATTCACTGAATAAACCGGATATTTTTTATTCGTCGGCAAACTGAACAAACTCTAAAATCCGTTTTTACATTAAAAGTAGAGCATGGATCCGTTCTTTACAACATTGGTTAGAACGACAGATACTTGAAAACAAACAAAGTTTTATCAGTTTTGACGTAGTTAGAATTACATAAGATCAAAAATTTTAAGTGGTTGGTAATTAGGAATTCGATTCTCACAAAAGAAAACTTACTCAGGAGAAATTGGATTAGTCCACCGGAGTGCGGGTTATGCGGTAAGTATGCTGAGACGACCGACCACCTGCTACTAAGATGTGAGGTGACATCACAGATCTGGTCCAAATATTTGGCCCGGCCAAAAGAACGCGTGATGCCCGCATCCATTTCCATTTCTGACCCATGGGGTCCTGGAGGCTTAGAAACTTTGGAAAAAAGGATCTTCCGATTTAGAATATTATAGTTAGTACTATATGTTGGGTAGTTTGGACAGAACGTCATAGCAGGATCTTCAACGCAAAAGTAAAATCACCAGCCAGCATGATCTAAAACACTGAAATACTCATTTTATTATGGGCAGGGATTGCAGATCACAAGAATGGAAAGAGACTCGGACTATCTACGAAAGAGGGAGCCGAGCTTGATGGAGACATGATGCGAGAACGCCCTACGTCGCTAACAATACAACGGCAGAGGGAGGAAGGATAGATACAGCGCCGAGAGACGTAGAAGACTTTCATGATTGGGGATATGTACTTGACATGGACCGCACCTCCTGGAGTACACATGTCATGGCTTTGGTAGTTTGCCTTTTGTTTTGATTGGAGTTTGTCCCCTGACTTTTGCTTTGGTTTGCTTGGGTGTTATGCCCCCAACTATTTTGTACTTCTCTTTCGTGCTCATTTGTTTTGTTAAAATATCTTTAATGAAACGCGAGTCTCGCTACTAGAAATTGTGTATATTAAAACCAGTATATTAGAGACCACTAAAATATATACGGTCTCTAATAAAGCATTAGAGACCATATATATTATACGGTCTCTAATAAACGGTCGCCAACCGTTCAGAGAGTATTAGCGACCGTATAAGACGGTCCCTAATACCCTCTGCAATAACTAGCCGCGAAGCCACTTCTCTCTCCTCATTCTACCCAAAATTTTCCCCGCGAATTCCCCAAATCTATCGCCCCTGCGGTCAAAATCATCGTCGATCTCGCTCCTGCCGCCGCAGCCAAGCACGACCCCGCCCCTTCCACCGAGCGTGACCCCCTGCCCTCGAGAGGGACTGCGCCCTGCCGACCCCGCCCCTGGCCTCAAGCGTGACCCCCCTGCCGACCGAATGCCCCTGGCCCCTCCCCGACCCCGCCCTTCCCGCCAAGCGCGACCCCCTACCGCCGCCGAGCGCGACCCCTACAGCCGACGAGTGTGACCTCGCCCTTGGCCCTAAGCGCGACCCCCCTTCCCCTCTCTACCATTCTCACACATGTTCTTTCCCGAGGTGCAAAAAATTTGCCCCAAATCCATTCCATTTTTTTTGTTTTTCCTTCCAATTTTTTCTGAATTTTTTTCAGTTTGTGGATGTTTGTTTTTCCTGCTACTGCTTCCACATCTTCTCACTCAACAAGATTAGTGTTTTTCCTCCCAAGATTATTATTTATTTTTAATAAAATTATGGAATTATAAAATTAGGTTATGAAATTTATTACGATTTCAGGGTTGATGGGTTTTTTAATTGAAATGTAATTGAAGAAAATTGTTTTAGATGTGTTAAATTTGAAAATAGATGAAACTTTGAAATAGAAATTTGGTATTTAGGGTTAGAGTTGAATAATAGGTAATTGATAGTCAATTGTTAGATGAATTTTGAGTATCCTTCTATTGAAATTTCGTAAGAAATTTAAAAATTTCTATGCATAAATGACATTCATAGAGTTTCAAACGTCAAGTTTGAGACATTATAATGTATTGATGATATACAATGTTGTAAAATATATATTCATTCTCTATTATGTTGGTCATTGCATATATAGCGTATAAACAAATTATACATTGCTTAATCGGGTTACATGTTATTACAAAAAAATGATTATATATATATATATATATATATATATATATATATTGAGAGAGAGAGACAGAGAGAGAGAGAAGAGACCATAAGAGGGGATTTTCTCCTATGGCGTCGAAAAAATACAAGCTCCACCATTTTTTCCGCCGATCGGCATCCATCATCATCATCATCGTTATCATCTAAGATGTGCATACACCAAATTTCATGTGATTCCACCACTTTTCACTATTGAATTAGCAATGTAAAAAGTTTTATTGTCGATAAGCCATTAATTTTGCACCAACTAAATCAACGGTGAAAAAAATGGTATAATCACATGAAATTTGGTATATCCACATCTTAGATGATAAAGATAGAGATAATGTATGACGATCGTCGAAAAAAATCATGGAGGATGCATTTTTTCAGAAGCCATAGGAGGAAATCCCTTTCTATGGCACCTTTCCTCCATTAACCTCGTGTGTGTAGAACGTCCCCCAAGAAAAAGATGGAAGAAAATATGTCGATAGGAAAAAGAAAAAAAAGAAAAATTAGCATTTATAAAGTGAATAATGAGTTCTGTTTTTTATTTTTATTTTTATTTTTTTGTTTGCTTGGCCAAGGATATTAAGTTTGTAATTAAAATTTTGGGTATCAAATATTCAAGTGGGTTATATGCATCGTCGTCCACATTTTTTGAATTAGCTCAATTATGCCATCATCTAGTCTTTTAATACCATTCAATGCAGTTGGTAACCGTGAACATCTAGCCGCTGATTAATGACCTTTTAAATCTTGTTTTAAAATATTGGTTAGCATTTTTCACTGTTAGAGTTGTCAAACAAGATGTAACCCACAAGATACAACGACAACAATAACATGAAATTTTAATGACAACTATACAGAAAATGTCTCGAGAGAATGATTATGGAAACATCGACCACTAGTAGAAACTGTACGCATTAGCGACCTTTTATTAGGGACCATATACATATATACGGTCCTTAATAAATTATTATCGACCGTATATATTATTCAGTCTCTAATGAACGGTCGTCAATGTATTGAAGACCGTTCATATAATATTAGCAACTGTTCTAAATGGTCGCTAATAGGTCGATCAGATAAGAGTCGTGAAGGCCCTTCTTCCTCCTCATTACCTAATTTCAACCCACGGCCAAGGTAATCCCCATCCCCTTTTGCTCCAAATTTTCGAAAAAATTATAATATTTAACCCTAAATTTTTTTGTTGGTGTTATTGTTGCAGTTGGTGGTGCAAGAGTTTACAATCGCTCTTTTTCTTTTCAAATCCGGACCAAAATTAGTGTTTCTCCTCCTAACCCTAATTTTGTCAATTAGATTATTAAATTTTGAAATTAGGTGATTTTAATATGTGATTTATGTTGGTTTTGATATATTAAATATGGATAATGAGGAATTGAATCGATTGTAGAATGATGGGTTTGAAATTTATTATGATTTTGGGGGTTAATGGGTTATAGCATTAAAATATAATTGAAGAAAATTGTTTCAGATGAGTTTTAGAATTGAAAATAAATGAAAATTTGAGATATAAATTTGGTAATTTAGGGTTAGAGTTGAAGATATAAGGATTATAGGTAATCGATGAATTTACTTGTTAAATTAATTTAGGATAACATGGATTATAGAATTATGTTAGATGAATTTAGGGTAAAATATATTATAGTTAATTGAGGGGGTGAACGAGTGCACGCGCGCACATGTGTGTTTGTATGTGAAAGCGTGTATCCGCACGTACGTATGTGAGCGAGTGTGTGTGAGTGTGTGAGCGAGTGTGTGTATGAGTGTTTGAGCGCGCGCGCGTATGTGTGAGTGTGTGAGAGTGTATGTGTGTGTGCGCCCGCGTCCGCATATGAAATATTTCAAATATATATTCATCCTAACGTCTAACTTGTATTTTGTAAATTTAATGATTTGATATCCTTTATTTTGTAAATTTAATAATTTGATATCTTGTTGGTTATGATTTATTGCTTAGATTTTTTAATTGTAGCATAATTTATAAATCAAATCAAAATAAAAATTAAATGCTTTAATACCAATTAATAGATGCATAAATCAAAACTAAAATCAAACTGATTAAGAAAATTAACACTAATTAAGCTATAACATTAATTACATTAATTAAGAAATCTTAATTAAGACTAAATTATACCGAGAGCCTGATTAAAAAATGATTAAATAGAAAATTATGATTAAAAACGATTAAATAGAAAATTAAGGGATACCCTAAAATTTTGATTACAAACTTAACTAGGGTTTTATGTTTTCATTTAATTAGTAAGTTTAAAATCGAAAGGTCTTAAATTTGTTTAGGATCGAAAGGTCTTAAACTTATTTAGGATCGACCTATAGTTTCCCGTCTGACAATTGGTGTGTGTTAAATTTTTTCCCATCGAGTTGATAGAATCATATTATTTGTTTGTGAGAGTTGAGCGTCATGTTCAATTTTTTCAGACTTATGTGCATTATTCGACGAGGGGATTTGACATACAGTAATTGTCGGATTTGTCCAGTTTGGAAATGTTATGAATGCAACAAGACCCACATCTCACATCCTCCTGTATTTTCGTCCATTTCGAGATATTTCGACGATGCTTTCTAATTGTTCCCCGTGTACAGATTTATGTATAAACACGGGGAACAGGGGGAAGTGCTGCCGAAATTTTCTCGAAATGGACGAAATATAGGAAGATGTGAGATACGAGTGTTGCATTTGTAATGGGAATTATGACCTTTATCCCTGATGGCCGTGAAACTAATTATTCGTCCCGACCTTTTGCCCTGAGTACTTACACCAATCTTAAATGGATTTAGATGTTTTGATACGTCCACATAATGAAATTTTATTTAGAACTTGAAAATTTATTTAATGATGAGCTTGTAATAAACTCATAAGATATGTTAAACTCATATTGTTATCTGTGTGATAACAGATGAGAATTCTTCCGGATAAATCATTTATGTGCATGGAGAAAAAAGATAGGTATAATTTGAGAGGCACCAGATTTAGAGATGGACTTAAAACTTTTTTAAATTACATAGATAAGAACCCAAAGCGTAGCCGAGACGGACTCTTATTCTGTTCTTATAAGAAATGTAAGAATAGAGCCCGTTTTCGACGTGAAGTGATAGAAGAACATGTGTTTGTAGAGGGTTTTGAATCGAACTACATACATTGGAATTACCATGGCGGGGGAATACGTGACGAGGAAACGAGGATGGAAAATAAGACCGCAACTTCGCAAGCTGAATTGCCGATGGGCAGAATAGAAGACACGCATGAGATGTTGGAAGATTTATTTGCTGGAGAGGAAATAAATGATGTTGAACCGTCTGAAAGCACCAGTGAATTAGAAGAATTGCATAAACTTTTAGAGAAAAACGAACAAGATCTGTACGAAGCCTGTACGGAATTTAGTAGGCTGTCATTTGTAATAAGGCTCCTCCATCTGAAGATGATCGGCGAGATAGCTAACGAGCACTTTGACGTGCTTCTTGATCTCCTATGCAAAGTAATTCCTGATGGAAAGGAAAGCATTCCAGAGAATCATTACCAGAAAAAGAAGATTGTTAAGACACTTGATTTCTCGTATGAGAAGATTGATGCATATCCCAATGACCGTGTGTTGTATCGCAAGAATTACGCATCTCTCGATGAGTGTTCCACTTGCAACTTGTCTAGGTGGAAAAATGTTAAGAGAAATTCAAACGCAGAAATGTCAGATATCAGCAAAAAGAGTAAGAAAACTTCAGCCAAAGTCCTTCATTATTTCCCCTGGTTAAGAGGTTACAAAATTTATATATTTCACAAGACATGGCGAAGAGCATGCGATGGCATTCCGATCGTTGGATCAAAGACGGGAAGCTGATGCATCCAGCTGATGCAGAAGCATGGAAGCAATTAGACAGTGTTGATCATTTTGGGGATGAGCCGAGAAATGTACGTCTAAGTTTGGCAACCGACAGTTTCATGCCTTACGGACTCATGAGCTCTAGTTGGTCTACGTGGACGGTATTACTTATGCCTTACAATCTTCCTCCCTGGATGTGTATGAAGCAACCGTATATAATTCTCCTTATTAATTCCTGGAAAATATTCACCTGACCAGAACATCGACATCTATATGGAACCTTTAATTGAAGAGCTGATCGAATTTTGGGAATATAAAGTAGAGACATATGATACGTACGTTGAAGAGAAGTTTAGAATGAGAGTGGCTGTTATTTGGACAAGCAGCGATTTTCCAGCATACGGCATGATATTCTATCAAGTATGCATGTCCATCATGTGGTCTTGATTACAGTGTCCTACAGCTTAAGTCACGTGGTAAGTTTTGCTACTGGTTTCATCGTAAATGGCTATCGGCGAATCATTCGTATAGAAAAATGGAAAATAAGTTTGATGGAATATTGGAAAAGGGTGAATCACCAAAACAATTGTCAGGGATAGAAATTTTTGAGCAAATTTTATCGTGTCAATTCCAGCAAGATTCTAATTGTTTTAACTCAGATGGTTCCTTCAATAAACAAAATAATGGAAGCGGTCCGAAAATAACGAATTGTTGAGTGTGTGGAAGAAGAAAAGTATATTATGGAATTTTCCTTACTGGAAACATCTATTAATTCAACACAATATTGATGTCATGCATGTAGAGAAGAATGTGTTTGATAATATTACTGGAACATTGTTACAGGACGATTCTAAGTCCAAAGATAAGTTGAGTACTCGCGAGCGCTTGGAGGAGCTTGGAATCCTATAGAAATTGCATCCGGTATTTCGTGATGATGGTGTCTATGAATTACCAGTTTCGAGCCACATAATGTCGAAATTGGCCATGAAAAGATTTTGTGAGGTGCTAAAGAGCATCAAAATCCCATATGGGTACTCCTCTAATATAGCAAAGAATGTGCAGGTCGAGCCACCAAAGCTCTTGAATCTTAAAACTCACGATAGTCTTATCCTTCTACATCATTTGCTTCCAGTGGCTCTTTGACATAATTTTCCATCCAAGGTCATCAAAGATTTGATAGAGTATTGCGACTTTTTCAATAAACTTTGTTTTAAAGTGATAGATGTGGCCAAATTTGAGAAGTTGCAAAAGAGTATTGTTGAAACACTCTATAAGTTGGAGATGATATTTCCACCATCTTTCTTCACCGTCATTGTTCATCTTTCTGTGCATCTAGCTAAAGAGACAATGATTGCTGGACTTGTCTCATTTAGGTGGATGTATCCAGTAGAAAGGTAATATATTTTTTCAGTCAATTGTGTTATTTAATTCATTATAATATTCGTATTTGTCTATGTAACAACTCTGAATTTACTGTACGAAATTTTTCAGTTTAATGTACAGAAAAGAGTTTGCAAGCCTGAGTACAATTTATAAATTAATTTTTTTTAAGAACAGTAAGAAGTAACTTGTAGCTCATTGGTAAAAGTCTTATACTGCTGTGATGTAGCCCCTGTGTTTGAATCCCATCAGACACATTATTTTTCTGATTTTATTTTTAAACTTTTTGGAAGCCCAAAATTTTACACGTGCAATGCACACAAAAATGAAAAGATAGTAAAATCAAACATGTGTTTAAGGATTTAAATACCGAGATAAACATGTGGCTCCAATCCACCGGCCCCCCTCACCAAATTTACCTGCGGAAATGGCCCCATAGCTGGCACCGACGGGCCCCCCGAGCCCAATGAGGCCCAGGCTTTGCACACATGACCCTTTCCCTACCCCTAACTCCTCTGCACTGCAATCAAACAGAGACTTTTAATTTCATCTTTAAACCAAATTTTAATTCATTTTAATTCACTCTATTAATTCTAAAACCCTAATTCTACACTATAAATACTACCCCATGTCCAAGCCCTTCATCATTCTGAAAATTATAGCCAAAATTCTCAAAATTTTCTAATTACAAGTGGAGTAGAAGAGGAGTTAGCAAGCGATCAAGTTCCGGCGAGGATCGAAGCAAATTCCGGCGACCCCGCGACGCCACGACGATAACCCATTCTTCTTTTACCTTCTCTTAACCAAAATAACTTGTAAGTCCCTCCCAATCTCTCTTCTTCTTCTTTGAAAATTCTTTTTCAAAACATATGTCGGAAGTGGAGTTAAAACCGACATTTTCTTCTAAAACTCTATATTTCCACTTTTTCTTACATATTCTTCATTCATATTCTTACACTATATTTGTAATCATATAACCAATAATTAGAACCAACTTTTGAATCAAAATATCATGCAAAATAACTTTAAATCAATATTTACATTAAAATACCATGAAGTTTGTATTTATCATTTTTATTTGTTTTGCTTAAACGTGCCTTTAGAAAAATTCACGAGGTAATGACCTATCTCTCACATACACACATGGTTCTATAGCACGATATACCCTTGTATGAATTTTGGTTATGAACACAAGATTATATTAAAATACCATTTACTATAAAACCGGTTTTCTTTTAAATTGTATTTTTAACTTCTTTGCAAATAAGCCTCTACAATCCTTTTTAGGGGAACTGCTATTGGATGGTGCGGATTATCGCACATCCTTGGACTTGTAGAGCGAGATGCAGATTTCCTCACGGGGCATTCGGTCTTGAAAGGTTTTAAATACGGTTTTTAAGAGAAACGCATTTTTTTACTTGTAACAACCCCAAATTTCCAGTACAAATTTCTGTACAATTTTTTCAAAAATCCAGAAAGGGGTATTTTAGCCTGAGCACAAGATATAAGTAATTAATTTGCTTTTTAATTACAAGTTAAAATAATGTAACAACTCCATTTTTAGTGTACAAAATTTGCTTAAAAATTAATGTATACTTGGGGTATTTACATTTACTGTTATTACTTTAAGTAATTAATTAGCTCCATAATTACAAGAAAGAGCTTGTAGCTCATTGGTAATACCTTGCACTGCTGAACCAAGCTACCAAATTTCAAATCCCATATCCCACATTTTTTTATATTGATTTTTTTAAAAAACCTTTAGAATACCAAGGGTTTACACGTACATATTTCACAAAAATCCCACTACACCTAAAAATGTAACATTGCCAGAGATTAGATGAACCGTCGGGGGGGATCCAGGCCGCCTGGCTTGGCCGGGAATCGGCCAAATCGACCTCGACTCGACCGACTCAGTCCTCCGACTGACTCACGGCCGAGTCACGACCGAGTCGGCCGATTCCGGCGACGACCCCAACATGAAAATTGTGTCTTTTCACATTCCCTACACACCTGCAAAATTTTAACTTCAGACCATTTCCAGAACTCTTTTAAAACCCTAATTACTCCACTTTTAATGCATTTTTATTACATTTTATCACATTTTTTATTTTAAACTTTTCATCTACCCTAACCCTATAAATACCATCCCTACCCATTACTCTCTAACGCCAAAACTCTGAGCCAACTCTCTAAAATTTTCAAGAAACTTGTGTACTTTGAAAACGAGCACGAAGCGAAGCTACGGCGAAATTCCCGACGAACTTCCGGCGATCGTTCTAGGAGCTCTCGGAGACGAAGCGACGCACCGGCGATTCCTCTCCTTCCATCTCACTCTCGTTATTGTCCAAAACCCGTAAGTCCCATTTCTAACTTTCTTTTCCATTCTAAAAATACGGATTTACAAAACCCAACGGAATTGGAACAAATCCGATTTCCGATTCGGTTTTCTTATAAAATTTCACTGCTCGTTAATACAATTATGCTTAAACTCTCTCATGTTGACTATTAAACCCTAATCAACCAAATTGATCAAGTTTCATTTCATAAAATGATGGCTATTTCACTTTATAGTATTTTTCATTTAAATACCACATTGTTTCAATTATACATTTGAACCATTAAACTTGTTATACTTTTAAGTAGATCACGAGGTAATGACTTACCTCCTCACACACTCATATGCAACATAGCACGATACCCTCGTGAACATAGAATACGGGAAATCAACATCTTTACAAATAAATAACCTTTGAGCTAATAAAAAATATCTAGACTCAGCCAATTAAGGACTGCCGCGCTCATTAGGACAGAGGAAGGTTGTGGGCATTCGGTCGTTTATCTAAACCCGACTTTGTGGTGCCTAGGCTAGACAAGTGAGAAAGATAAATTTAAAAGGCCCGTCTCACGGTGATTCGTGAGCGGATTCCTCCTTTCTTCACTTGTATTTACCTGACCACAATTGGCGGTGAAGAGGCGATTTGAGGGATATCTCACAACTTGTCGCTTTGGACCAGATAGGAGCAGTCTAGTTGACTTAGGAGACCCTAGAATATAGAATACAGGAAATCGACATCTTTACAAATAAATACCATAATTAATAAAACCGTTTTTCCTTAATGATTAGTATTTATACAAATATTTGCAAAGCGCCACTACAACCCATTTAGGGAACCCGTTCGGGATGGTGCGGATTATCGCTCATCCTCGGGCGAGATGCAGACCTCCGCAAGGAGAATTCGGTCTCGAAAGATTTAAAATACGACATCTTAAGAAAACGAGATTTCTGGAATATTATATATATACTAAAATTATTTTCATATAAATATATGTATATGTAACATAAAAATATCTATTTTGAATTATTACAAATATTCCACTTTTTCTAAAAATGTCACAAGAATCATTTTACACTAAAATACCTTGAATTCCATGCAAATCAATAATACAAATAAATACCTTTATTTATGAAATTAGGATATTTTTACTAGAAATAACACAATATAAAATATATATTCATTACAACTCTAAAGACGAATAATAAATACTTAGGGTGTATTTTGAAAAGTATATAAAAGTATTTTTACATAAAAACCCCTCAAGTTCTATAAATTACCCTAAGGACCCTAATAAACATAGGTTTAAGCGGAACCAATCTCTTGAGCCTCAGGGAGCCAGAGAAGTGGGTGCTTGCCTACTTAAGGTAGACAGCTTAATAATGGTGTTATCAATACGGTAATCGTTTTTGAAAAAGACACAAATCCTGCCACTCATGTGCAGCGGTTACCGATAACATCAAAACAATCAGGACTTCAATTTACTTTTCTAATTGTCTGACTCAGGTTTGAGTCTCATTATAATCTGACTTGAATATAATACAAGTACAATTTATAATCTACAATCTACAATATTACAATCCAACATGAATCCATGAATTCATAAATCCAACTATCAATCTATACAACTTTACTGAACCGAACTATGGATATACATTCCATTTACATGATCTCCAGTTTACATCCATTTACATGATTCTACGGTTGCACCCGTTTACTGATATCATGGTTTCAGTCAGTCATCCAATTATGCAATCAATACAATTTACAATACAATACAATACAAACAAGACATCTCGGGGTTTAAGGGGTAGATTGGTACGAAAGGTGTTAAAAGTGGCACGAGACAGTAAGACTTAATACACCTTACATGAATCCAGTTGCTGTTGTACCGTGGTATAAACGGTTCCTTGTACTATACTTGCCTCTAGTCTCTGGCATATAGAGACTCCTCTCGTATACACTGGTATTCTTCTGTACCAAGCTACAAACAACAACGCTACACAACATTATAACAATATAATACAACTTTAAAAGATACCTTCTTATTCTGTCTATTCTACTTTCCTCTTATCTTTGGGACTTACCGAGCGATCTGTTCGCTGACGACATTCTATTTCTTTCTTCTTTGAATGTCGTCAGGTAATCTGGACACATCAGAGATTGAGTTCAGCGCTGAAGACTTGAACCAGTTCAGTGAAGACCCCGAGCTCTAGCCATTGTACACTTTCCATTCAGTACTTTTCAGTTCCTGTTATGTCATTGTTTAGGCATCGCTTTTATTTCAGTTGTATTTACTTTTCATGCATTGTACAAAAGAATGTTAATAAATAAAGTTGATCTTTTTATTATATCTTGTCTCTTCTGCTTTATTTTTATATTGCTTAGATACACTTAGCGTATTTACTTCACAGTAAATACGTAGCGGACCAGTCTCGTACTCTTTGCCGTATACCGGGAAGTGGGGCGTGACACTACTTAATTAAAAATTTAATTTTTAATAATTATATAATAATACAAAATCCATAAATTTTTAAAATATAATAAACTTATATTTTTTCAAATGAAAGAATTGCAAGTTTCATCAAAATACCATCAAGATACCAACAAAAGTCAAGGTTTACAGTAAAATACCATGAACTTTCCAATCTAAGCTATTCTCACTAAAATACCTCAAATCCTTAAAATTCACATTCATGAAAACCCTAAATAATATAAATAATTTCTCGATATTATTTTGAAACTATATTAAAATTATTTTCATAAAACCCCCTCGAGTTATATAAAACAATATTTAAAAACATTAGTAAATATAGATTTAAGCGGGATCAATTTTCTTGAGCTCCAGGGAGCCGGAGAAAGTGAGTGCTTGCTTATTTAAGGTAGAAAACTTAACGGTGTTATCAATAGTAATTGTCTTGGAAAAAAACACAAATCCTGCTGTCCATGTGCAACAGTTACCGATAACTCCTGAACCTAATTTAGGATCTAAATCTGTTACAAGTGTCTGACTCAAGTCTGAGTCTAAATCAAACTTGAATTCAAACTCAAACCATAATCCAATTCAAATATGAATCGAAACTCTAATATGCATACTTTAACTTGAACCTGAATACTTGAATTCAAACACAGATATCAAACCTGAATACAAGACTTGACTTGACCGAACCATGGCTATAACTTGACATGACTACAAGCTTACATCTGAAGCTAACTATTTGAACAACTTGTATCCATGATTTCGGCAAGACTTGTAAATATACTTTATACAATACATTATGGGGTTAACGGGGTAGATTGGTACGGAATGTATAGCGTGGTACGAGATGGTCACTAAAAGACACCTACATGAACTCTCGTGCCGTTTTCCCGTGGGTTTTGATGGGGCCTTGTACTACATGTTACCATAGTCTACGGGGTAAGATGGACTTCTCTTGTATACACAAATACTTTCTGTACCAAGCTACAACAACTATGTTAGAATAGCAATCTTATATCTGTACAACTAACCAATTCAATTCTCATTACATGCTATATTCCTTTCTTTCTTTTGGGACTTACCGAACTCTAGTTCGCTGACGATATTCCCGTCTATTTCTTTTTTTGGAATGTTCGTCAGGAGGACCGGACTATCTCGAGATCGAGCCTAGCCAGGAGGACGTGGATCAGCGCACTGCCCAGCCGGACTTCTAGCTACTTGTACTTACTTTCAGTTCATATCCCACTGTTTAGGCATTGCTTTATATCATTGTATCTTTCCTTTTAAAGCAGTTGTATGTAAAGATGAATGTTAATAAAAGTTGCTGTTCATTTTATATCTCTTGTTATTCTTGTGCATTTTTATATATTGCTTAATTACGCTTAACGTATTTATTTCTTAGTAAATACGTTGCGAGCTTGCCCCGTCACCGCTTCCGTACACTGGGAAGCGGGGCGTGACAGTCTAAAATATTCGTTAACGTTTTAGATACTTGGGATTCTTGAAACGGCAAGTGTGCAATCGAGCTCGACCGAAAGGGTCAATAGCCAAGAGTTATTGCGCCAACGAATACCTCAACTTCACTTCTCGTTACTTACGTAGAGTTAAAACAAGAATATACCATCCTTATCAAATTAATGATAACCAGCTATCCTATCCAAAAGGGGAGGATCGATCATACCGGAGAGAGTGGCTTGATCAAACGCATTTGTATATCCTTAATAATTTTGAAATTACTGCCGATCATAGAAGGTATATAAATTAAAACTTTTAATCACGTCAATATTTTGAGTGTCTATATCTAGATATACCTAAATAATTAATATTGTTATTCTTTTAGCCGACATATTGAAGAACTGTCACGCCCTGCTACCTAAAATAAGAAAATACGGTACGTGACAAAACCAACTATGCTACCTATGGCGAGAAAAAATCCTTCCATAATTATATTACAGCTGTCAATCAGATATCAAGAACAGTAAATAAAAATCTAACTAACACATGTCCAACTGCCACAATAAAATAATAACAAGAAAGTAGCGGAATGAATAAAGATCCAATCAAGAAACAATATCGTAATCACGTCCCTTATGGGATTACAGCGTTAAACCATAACTAGAAAATAAAAATAAACTAAACATCTCTAAACTAATTGGCAAAGTTCCTCACTGCTCAGCTTGCTTGCCAAAATATTTTTGATCTTCTTGCGACAAGGTTAAAAGAACTGGGCCATGCAAAACCCAGACGTCAGTGCGTCATAAAAATCATAATAATAAACTGAGCAATGTACTATAAGGTGTTATGTACAAAACGATGTATAATTATAAATAAACAAGTGCAAGTGATATAACGGCAGGCTATAGGTATGTCACGTGTATCCTAAAGTCTGTGTTTCTAGGCTATCTATCCTAACGGTATTTAAAAACAATTAATGTAATTCTTATCGTAACTCAATAGTATATATCTCGTTCATTCCCCACGGGACCACGGTATAACGACTCTGAAATCTTTGTACGGAAATTTTTCTGTTAATATACAATAAATGAATTTTACAGCCTGAGTTTGAGTTATAATTTACTTTTGTTAAATAAAAATAAGAAGCCACTTGTAACTCACTGGTAAAGCTCTTGCACTGCTATGACGTAGCTTGTGTGTTCGATTCCTATCAAACACAATTTTTTCTGAATTTTTCTTTTTAACTTTTTGGAAGCCCAAAAGATTACACATGCATTACACGGGGAAATGAAAAGTTCAGAAAAATCAAACATATGGAAAATGGAGTAAACAGAGGGTTGATTAGATAGCACAAATCTCGAGGCAAATGCTTCAAGATCCACCGGCGGAAATGGGCTTGAGGCCGGCGAGGACGGTCAGATCAAGGCCAAAATGCTTCGTGCTTTGCACACATGACTTTTCAGCTCCTATTAACTCCTCTGCACTGTTTGATTTCTCTACAATCAAACAGAGACTTTTCATTTCACAATTTAACACAATTTTAATGCTTTTTAATCCACAATTTCAATTTTTAAACCCTAATTCTCCACTATAAATACCCCCCCTATTTTGGCTTAGCACCATTTTAAAAACTCTAGCCAAAACTCTCTGTTCTATAAATCCCCAGTTTCCATATATATATTTTTCCGTATTTTTCCAGATTTTTTCTTATTTTTTTTCAATTTTATATATATATATATATATATATATATATTATTAAATTATTTCCTAAATCTAAACCCTAAACCTAACACCCGACTCGACTCACGCCCGACCCGACCCGACTCCCCCTTCTTCTTCTCCTTCTCTTTTTTCTTTTCTTTTCCCGCTTCTTTTCCCTCGTCTCCTCCTTCCTCACGCCCGCGCTCGCGACGACTGCGTCCACTTCTGCGAGACCCGTGCCCCATTCGCCAACTCCCTTGCAACCTCCTCCACAAAATCCCCTCCCTCCAACGGCTCCCTTTCTCTCCCCCTCGCCGACGTCTCCGCGAGACCCGCTCCCCCACGCGTCGTCCTCGCAATAACTCAACCGCCACCGAGTTCCCGCGGCTCATCCCCTGGGACCTCGCCTCATCTCTAACAACTCGATCTCCTTCTCTCTCTTAATCTCATTCACTATCTTTCTTCATCTCTCTCATTTTCCCCACTTCCTTTCTCGCTCAAACCCGACCCTAACCACCATCGCCGGAGCTTTCTCCTTCATCGAGCTCTTCTCCACCTCACCAACGAGCCTTCTCCTCCGACCATCCCCATCACCTCCTCTCCTCCACAACACCAAGCCTATACCCACTACACCCACTTTCTCCTCGTCATCCTCCCGACGCCGCTGCTTCGTCACTGCTTATGTCACTAACATCGTTGCCTACACCACCCTCGAAGCTCCGCATCACCTCATCGCCGTGCCACAGCTTCCGTGCTCACCTCTGCATCATGCCGAGCCCCCCGAACTCCTCACCCGAGCCATTGCAAACCCATTGCCCCGTGTCGTCGCCCCGCCATTGCAGTCGCCGCGAGCCGCCGTCGAGCCCGTCATTTCATCGAGCATTCAAGATCATCACTGTTGTCATGCTGTGCCTTGCCCGTGCGTGCGTCGATCCCATGCCATCCGTCGTCATTCACTGCCGTGTTGTCGTCTACCGTCTAAGGCAAGAGAAATCCTATCTCTTGCTACTCATGCTATTATAATTATTATAGATTAATGCTAATGTTAGATAATTGTAAATAGATATGTATATATGTGTGGGGGGGTGGGTATATACATTTATATATCTAGATAACGTTAAGTAATAAATCAAACACTTATACTTGATCCATCATGTTGGTAGTAATGAATCGAACCCAACTCGGTTGGTTAGCCGTATTGTTGTTGTAACAAAACTGGTTCATTTATACCAGTTCCAGTTCTCGTATTTGCTTATTTATGGTATTTTCTTGATTTATCGGGTTTTGGGTGCGAATGGTATTTCACATTAGTATTGCATCCAACCCGACCCGCTTGCTTGAAACTTTTTTGATTCATATTTATAAATTATCTTGACTTGTCACATAGACATGTGCACTTTCATGAATACTGCATACTGGCTTTTTATCTGGCATTGTATATTTTACCATATAACATTTTAAGTCACGTAAAATATTTTAAAAATATATTGCATGGCCAGCATGATACCCCTAACCCCGTGATAGCATCCGCACATCTTGTTCCTGTCCCGTTCAGTAAAACTGACTTGTTTGGATGGTTACGTGCACATACGTGCATCCGTTCTTGGGGTATGCATTTTAGTTACACGAGCTTTCATTTTGAATTTTGAACG
Source organism: Agapanthus africanus (assembly GCA_030015575.1). NCBI lineage: Eukaryota > Viridiplantae > Streptophyta > Magnoliopsida > Asparagales > Amaryllidaceae > Agapanthus > Agapanthus africanus. The sequence continues at coordinate 95,303,888 of JASDDO010000014.1, forward strand.
TCGCATATATTTTTCATATTTTAAAACTGAAATTTTAGACCCGACCCGGGCGTGTTTTGGAATATTTTTGTATCCCGCCAAAATTCAAATTTATTCAATATAATATTTATTTTTAAAACACTACAGCTAAAATTTCCTTAACCAATTATATTTTTCTATTAAAATCCTAACTCTAAAACTAACTAATATTTTCTTTAACAACTCAGAACACATCTCTCTCTCTTACTGACTTGTGCTGGCCCCACCATCGTCTTTCTTTCTTTCCTTCTTTCTCTTCCCTCACAGTCTCTCTCTTTCTCTCCCCACTAAACAACAACTTTCTTTCTCCTCCCTCTCTCTCTCTCTTCTGGCGTCTCTCTCTCCCCTCTCGCGGTGATTGGGATCGCGTCACCTCCCTCCTCTTATCATCACCGCCCTTAACCACTCCCATATTTCTCATCCTCCTCTTCTCTTTATAAACCTGAGCCGCCCTCCTCAACCCATCATCACCAGAGCTCTCTTCCTCAAACCCTAACCCTAAAAATCCCCATTGCCTCCTCAACTCCCTCAAAGCTTTCTCTCTTCCTCCTTCGCCCTCTTCTCCTTTCTCCCCGAGCACCCCTGCACATACCATGCACCCATTAAACTCAGCGCCGACCACCTCACCTCGTCGCCGCCGACCACCTCATCTCGTTGCCATCACACCACCTCTCCTCTCTCCATCCTCAGTTCTCCCTCCTACACCAAAACCCTGCACACCCGAGCCAGCCTACACACCCCAAACCCTAAACCACAGAACCCGAGCACCCTAGCCTCGTCGGAGCTCCGTCGACCTCGTCGTTACCCTCACACCTCCTCTCTGAAACCACAGTACACCTACAAATCCAGTGAGCAACTCCTTCTTTCCTTTCTTCTTCCTCTTCTCCTTTTCTTTTCTTTCTCTTTTCTTTAGTTCTTGAAATCTGTATTTTCAGCCATCGCAGGAGCCTGGCTTGACGCCGACGATCCATATGATCCAGAGGAAGTACCTTACCTGCATGATCACCCTCTTGCGTTGCTTGGACCCGTCCCGTGTGTCGTGCGTGCGTTGCGACGTTTTGCCGACGTCGGACGTACCGTACATATCCGTTTCTTGATCCGTCTAGACAAGTTTATCTTGCTACATGCTACATTACTTTATATACATCTATTTTAACAAACATAATACTGGTATTTCAAATTATGCACCCCATGTTTACTTTTACAGTTTTTCGACATCCGTCTGCTTCCGTACGTGTTACTTTACTTCTAGCGCATGCAAACTTATCTTGTTACATACTCTACTATAATATACTACATCCAATGGAATATTTACATCCACATTACCATTGTACATCCCACATTACCATTGTACAGTATTTCTATTTTCGGATGCCCGTTTGCATCCATCTCATTTAAAATATATATAACTGCATCTATAGATCATATTAATACATAATACCGATGTTTTAACACCCCATGTTTAATAAAGTGCATCCTAATTAGTATTGAAACTATAAAAGTAACTCTAATTGATAATTGTGCATCCATATCATTGATCTCATATCTATTTGCATACTATGTCGCATTATTTTATTTTTATTGTTATATTAGTATTCCATACTTGATTTTGTGCACCTATACTTACTACAGTTTGATTAAGAGCACCCGCTTGATATCCGTGCACTACTTGATATGACTTAATACATGTATACTACTTTCCATGATCTGATACACCATTACTTGACCTGACTTGATACTTGTACACTACTTGACATGACCTGATATATTACTACTTTACTTGTTACCTGATCCCGTTTCTAATGCCGACAATCCTGACCTGTTGTCCCGATGGACATATCCTGCTGTTTGTATAGACAAACCTGTTCCTGCTTGATTCCTGTGTTGGCATTAGTCTCAGATTTATCAATACCTGACTTGAACACATAACTTGGGGGTATGGGGAAATCAATGATGAAATCTGACTTGTAACTCGACAGTTCGATGCCTTTACTGATCAGTCTTACGGGCTAGGCCAGCCCCGGGATGCTGCTGCTGACATCATTCGTCTTTACATACTACCTTTTACTACCTAGCGGCACGTCTCGAATTCAGCCCGAGAGTCTTTGACCGTGGTCCCGGGCACGCACGGGATACTATCGAGTTACATCGATGATTCATTAAATTGATTTCAAGGACTTGAGAGTAGTTAACCCAGTAGACCAGTTTAGATTACTCACTGCACGTCACCTGTGCCTTTACCCTTCACTGTCCTTATTTATGTTACTGTTATACCTTATTTACCGTTCATACTCGTACCTGCATGTCTTGCTACTCCTTGATTTTATTATTGTTTGATATTATGACGCACTGACGTTTGGGTTTTGCATGGCCCAGATCCTTTACCTTTGCTGCAGGCCGAGCAGGAGTATTTCAGTGAACAGGCCGAGCAGTGAGGACCTGTCATTAGTTTAGTTCAGTTTCTTTCAGTATTATTTTATTCCTGATGTGAGCCCGTATTTTGGGACGTACATTCCAGTTTATTATTGTTCATTGGATTTTTTGCTTCCGCATTATTTTATGACTCTTTATTTTGGTTCATGGACATGTATTAGATAGTTGTTTATTATTTCTACTGTTCTTGATATCTCTAGACAGTCGTAATGTGACTGTGGAGGGATTTTTCCTAGACACAGGTAGCATGGTTGGCTCTGTCATATGCCAATTTTAGCGCACTCTGGGAAGCGGGGCGTGAGAGTTGTCATTTAGAATTTATAAGAATTAATTATCGCTGTTGGTTAAGGAAATCTTGTGTTTTCGACCGATTACCAAATGCTATCCTAGGTGTTTGATGGTAACTATAAACGGAAATATATAATAATATAGCGGAACTTATGATAGTTAGATCTCTTTACTATTTACGAATATCGTGTAGAAATTTGGATGCAAAATATCGTATTTTTAATCATGTAAAGTCGCCCCCTAAAGACGACGCTAAAACTGGAATGCACCGTACATGTCACGTTGGAAAACATATATTAAATTCAATACAGTTTGTAATGTAATGTTCTATGGCTCGTATTGAATCCGACTCGATAAACTAGAACCTTATAAAATTTACCCTTCAATGCTGACAGGCCACTGTAACGAGAATTGACTGGGAATGCGGCTCTGGACTGCTGTCCGGGGCAGCATTCCACGAGGATACCTGAATTTAAGCACTTATACATACCTACATAAAACTGAAAATGCGTGGATCCCCATATAGTCGCGTATATAATTTAGTTAGCTAACATATGGATCTTGTCTCGTTCAATTTCACAGCCGTTTAATATTTTGTTTGTATCTTAGAATGTCGACGTGTTCTGCAGTTTCGGTAGTGACATTTCTTACACCTTCACATTAAACAAGACATAACTTCTTTTACAGAAAGGATATTTTTAATCCGTTTGATCATTTGGAAACCTAACAAATAGATATAGATTTTATTCAACTGGGGAAACACCTGATTCTGAACACAATCCTTAGTAAACTGTGTGTGAAGTTGGACTTCCAGTTCTGAAACTGGAATTCCAGCAATCGATCGCTAATCTAAAATGATGATAAGTCCCTAACCTGAATTCCGTTTGACATGAAAATAATTTTATTGCTTAGACAATCAAGTGCAATTCTTACGCCTTTTATACTATTTTGGTCTATTCTATACGTGTGATTGATGGTAAATTTTGCAAGTCATATGGTGTTGGCTATCATAATTTAATGAATAACTGTTCAGTGCATTTCTACCTATTTTTGTGTTTGTTTTATACCTTCTGCATAGTAATCGTTTACACTGAGACCTAGCGACTGTTGTGCATTGTCGATATATAAGTGTTAGTGATTGGGTTGTGGCAAGTTCGAAAGTGATATTCATAAGTGGAAACGTGATTGAATGTGAAAGCGATACGTAATTGCTCACAACCTATCTAATACTTGAATACATACTATAACCCTGGGAATGAGGAAATCAAGGTGGAATTGAACTCGTATTTACCGAGGTACAGTGATTTAGAGGATGATCATTCACTATTAGTGATACACACACACACATACACACATTAGGTCGTGGGCCCAGCGGCACGGTTGCAGGGTTTTGTCCCGGACAACAGTGGACCGTAGTCTCGGGCATGCACGAGACCCTTGTTAAACACGAGTATCCTTTCCACCAATTTATTTCATTGACTTAGTGATTGTCAAGTAGTGACATACACATTGCCTAGTTTATTGACATGATACTTATATCGCACTGTTCATATTCAAGTGATGTTCATTATTCTCATGTTCTGTAATCTGTAGCCCTTTTCATATTTAATAGCATTATACCCATCATATATATTTATTGCTATATGTGTCGCCCTGACGACCTGAGTGTGTATGCTCAGAGGACGAGGTGGACCCGGCTCAGGAGCAGAACCTGCCATTCGAGATCACGGAGGTCCAGATCGCAACATTAGTGCCATCTTTTTTTACTTTAAGCATATTGTATTTCGTTGGTTAGTTATTTCATTCTGCAAAATAAATGTATCTCGAACTCTTTTATTGTAATGTGATAAAGTTGTGAACTGTGATTTTCTTTACTCTTGTACTGTTTACTGACTACCATGTAATGCTATAAGCAGAAGTGTGACTGCGGCAGGATTATTCCCTGACCGAAGGAGTATGGCCGGCCTAGTCACCCCTCATATTCTGTATTTTGGGAAGCAGGGCGTGACAAGTTCCTAACTGCAAGTGAAGTAAAATGGAGTTAGCGAGCAAGTTAGTTCCGGCGAAGATCGAAGCCAATTCCGGAGCACCCGCGACGCCCCGAAGCATCCCACCTCTTCGTAACTCTTCCTTTCACTTATTCAAACCGTAAGTCTGTAATACCCAGTTCTTTATAGGCCAATAGCCATATTTTGATTAAATAGGGGTCACTTACAAATTTTCCTATTTACCCTTATAATTATTTGAAGTATTTAAAAATCCTAATTCCTTATTTCTAATTCCCTTCTTAAATCCTTTTTTCCGAAAATTAATTCTATTACTTAAATCCCTTTTTATTTTTCCCTTACTATTTCCTCATTTCTATATCCAGTCCCCTATAAATATTTAGCATATCTTATTAAATAAGTCTCCAGATATTTTCCTGAATTTTCTACAAATTTTCTGTAACTTTCCAGAATTTAATCCAGATCTGTCCTGATTTAAATATATATATATATATATTGTGTATCTTTTATTTAAATTAGTTTATTAAACTCCTAACCTAAAACTAATTTACTTTTTCCTTTCCCTTTTATTTTCCTTTTATTTAGCCGGCCCATCTCCCCATCTCCTCTTCCCAATTCCTTTTCCCCATTTCCATTTTCCCGAGCCCATTCCTTTTTCCCCAGCCCAACAGAGAAATTGAATGAATTAATTCCTTCACCAGCCCAAACCCTAATTTTCCCTTTTTCTTCTCCCCTTTATGAGCCGGCCCACTCCCCCTATTTTCTTTTCTAAATTCTATTCCTAGCCGGCCCAAGCCAAGCCCGTGCCCAAACGAATCCTCCCCTCGCGCCCGACCCGACCCGTTCTCATCCCTTCTCCCCAACGTAATTCTTTTTTTTTCCCACTCGATTTCCCTTACTGCCCTACGTCGCCCCCGCGTCGCCGCCCGCCTCGCCAACGCCCCGCTTCTCGCGCCCACGACGCGCACGCGCCTCCCTCTAATCTGCTCCCCCTCCTCACTCTTGATCTCTCATTCTCACTCCTCTCCATCTCTCCCAACTCCCTGCACGCCCTCCGCCACCGAGCATCCCCTGCACTCATCACGCCGACGAGTCCCCACTACCCCGTCGACCTCTACATCTTCCATCTCCAACATCCTACCGACCAACTCCCCTGCACACCCGACCGCTGCCCTCCCTCTCCGAGCTTCGAGCTCATTCTCGTTAACCCAACTCCGGCCGCCTCCATCGACCTCACGTTGTCAACTCCAAGCTCTCTCTCTCTCCCCCTCAGCAACCCCAACCACATCTCTTATCTCTCTCCCTCCACTGCATCCCCTACCCCTACCACAGCAACCTCCTTGTTCCCCTCCGAACGGCGGCGCGCAGGACTGCGACGTCTTGGCGCTGAGATTCGGGGCAGATGCTAATTGGTGCTATCCGTCCACCTCTCCGAAGGTGCCAAGTTGATTTATGGCACCATGTATCGAAGGTTTAGACGGATGCGTCCGATGTAGCAGACTTCGTCAGATTCCCCCTCGTTTGAGGGGTTTTTGATTGTGGGGACGCTCTTCCCTGCAGGCGCAAGCCCCTGCAGTTAATTACGCTACCGCATTGCGGTAACAACTTTCTCCTTCTCCAGATGGTCACTTCGTGTCGTGGGTGTTTGTTTTGTATTTTGTTGCCCGTGGATTGTTTACGGAGACTGAGTTATGTCGTCGCCCGTAGGGCGTGGACTAGTCCAAATCCGTATTATCTTAGATTTGGGTTTGGGGGTTTGGTTTGAGGATACGTCAGCCATACTTGAGGCTAAGATCAACTCAAACGTTTGTTAAGGATACGTTAGTCTAACTTTGAGACTAAGATCAACTTGACGGGATCGTTTAGATCCGACAAAAGAGCATGCGGGCTCTATTGTTCCAGTTTAGGGACCTAGTGGTCCATTGAATGTATGGCCGTCGGGACCCATCACCTCTCTGACGACGTTGAAGGATTACAACGACAGATGTCAGAGGAGTTCAGAGATGTACCCTTGAGCCAGAGTTAATTGGGGGGATTCATAGTCCAGTCTGTTTGAAGGTTTAAGGATACGTTAGCCATCTTTAAGGCTAAGATCAGCTTAAACGGGACCGTTTAGATCCGACAAAAGAGCATGCAGGGGGAGCTCTATTGTTCTAGTTTAAGGACATTGCGGTCCATGGGTAGTTTAAGGACATTGCGGTCCATGGGTAGTTTAAGACATTGCGGTCCAGTATGTGCTCTGGATGCTTCACACGGGTTCACTGCCGTGCTTAGCGAGGACCAGGCTCCGCTCTGGACGTTTTCCGCGGGTTCAAAGAGTGACGTTATCCGCATTCCACGTAACCAGGAATTTTGCACTAGATGCTTCACACGGGTTCACTGCCGCGCTCGGCGAGGACTAGGCTCCGCTCTGGATGCTTCACACGGGTTCACTACCGTGCTCTGCGAGGACCAGGATCCGCTCTGGACGTTTTCCGCGGGGTCAAAGAGTGACATTATCCGCGTTCCACGTAACCAGGAATTTTGCATTAGACACGGGTTTAAGGACCCCGCAGTCCATATTAATGTGTGGTCGTCGGGACCCGTCACCTCTTTGAAGACATTGAAGGATTACAATGCCAAATATCAAAGGAGTGAAGAGATGTACCCTAGAACCGGAATGGCTTAAATAGTCCTTGACCCAATCTGGGATCAAGACCGATTAATTATGTTATGAGCCCATTAGCCCAGTTGATTACGAATTGAGGACTTATGGCCAGCTTGGGCTAAGTCCAATCAGGTCTGGAATATTGGCTTCTTGTTGGTCCATTGAAGGAGAGGCTTTGCCTCTATCCATTTAGCCAATTGGGCTAAAGCCTAGTGTTAAACACTACAGAGCAATCAGTGTTGAACACTGGGAATGAGGTCGACAAGTTAGTGTTTAACACTAAAAGATAATTGGTGTTAAACACCAGCAACAAGGCTATTATCATAAACACTAAAACAGATCAGTGTTGAACACTGGCAATGGAGATCTCAGATCAGTGTTAAATATTAAGGTAATCAGTGTTGAACACTGCAAATAAAGTTTTTTGATTAGTTTTGAACACTAAGGCCCAACAGTGTTTTAACACTGGGTTCGGGAGTTTCAATTTAGTGTTAAACACTAAGGCAAGAGGGGTCACGTGGCAGCACGTGAGAGCGCCCTCCCTTCATTTATTCTGCTGAGACTATCGCATCTTTCAGAGCATCACGTGTCATCACGTGACGGGCATTCAAATGCTTACATGGTAAAGCTTCTGCCGAAGGTCACGTGGGTCACGTGGGGTGCTGCCTCAAAGGGGCTTTCTGTAGATCTCTTGGGGGGGTCACGTGGTGACACGTGACCCTGCCTCTATGTATGTTGTTTAGAGGATCTGTTAATCTTTTCCAGGAATTAAATTCCTCGTAGGGTTAAACCCTGACAATAATTTCAGAGGAATTAAATTCCTACTTCCTTTTAAAGATTTATATTCTGAATAGGGTTGGACCCTGAATTTTCTGTAGGAATTAAATTCCTCATACATATGAAGAACTGAATAGGGTTAATCCCTAATAAAAGCTCTTAAAGAATTAAATTTCCACTTTCTGTTAAGTTATGATCAAGGGAATTAAATCCCTGCTGTTCCAACAGAACTAGGTTCTTAATTAGGGTTAAACCCTGTTTCTTTTTGTTCTGAAGGAATTAAATTCCCATAACACAGGGTCAGGCCCTAGTTTTATTTTAAAGGAATTAAATTCCTATAGTTCTGTGAGAATTAAATTCTCGTGCTTCCATTCCCTCTCTATGTTTTGGATCTGCATGGCAGGATCTCGACCCATTGAGAATTAAATTCTCAACCTCAAGGGGAGACGTGCACTTTGCAGATCCTCTATCAAAGAGAGAAGAAATATGTTCTTCTGTTTTATATATCAGAGTTAAACTCTATTGAGAATTAAATTCTCTTTTCCTTCAAGGAGCCTTCCCTTTCTTACCTAGGGTTTTCTTTTGCAGAAGATCCAAGTTCCTCAAAGTATCTAGCTTTCTCCCTTTTCTTTCCTCTGCGTGTGTCTCTCTATATTTTTTTTTATATATCCTTTTTTTTGTCTCTTGGCTCCTATTTATAGGAGAAGCAGCCGAATCAATTAGTTTTTGACGAATCTTCATTGAGAGGTCTGATTTGCATCCATCATTCATTTTTGACCTTTGGATTATTGGGTGAATTTTATTCACCATTGGATTTCAAGTCCCGGGATTCTCCTTTGTTATTTCGGTTAGATTTAAAGGGGAAATCTTTCCAAACCCGAGATTTTCCCATAGATAAATGATATTCAATCATCTTTAAATCTTTAATTCGATTGGTTCCAGATAGTCGCTTTCCTTTGGAAAGATTTGAATCTCTTTCAGAATTTAATTCTGTTGACAAAATGGGCTTTGAAAGCCGGTCACGTGTGACCACGTGACCCATGGTCACGTGTGGGCACGTGACCCCCTTTGGAATGAGCCTTCTTCTTTCTTTTTGCGCTGTCCTCTGGTTGCTGCTTAACCGTCACGTGCCACCACGTGACCCCTGGTCACGTGTGAGCACGTGACCCTGGTCTGGACTCTTTTTTTTTCTGTTTTAACTGGAGAACAAGTCTGCTGCTTTTGATCATCACGTGCCAACACGTGACCCTGGTCACGTGGGAGCACGTGACCTCTTTTGAAGCTCTTTTTCTTTGATGTAGTCAGTAAGCCGAATCTGCCTTGATGATGCTTTTAGATGTCACGTGCCCACACGTGACTGCTGGTCACGTGTAAGCACGTGACTCTTTTCTGAAGCTTTTCCCATAAGCTTTCCTGATTTTAAATCAGGAAACAAATGCCCCCCACAGCGTTGTTCTCATGTGTCAGCACGTGAGTGCAACGCTGTCACCTTTTGTGACCGTTGGATTCCTTTAGGGATTTAGGGAGATGAAACGTTTCTATCCCCTTCTATAAATACCGCTGTCTCTTCAGAGCAGCTTTCACTTTGTTCATCTTCTTCTTTTGAGAACTCTTTCCTTGAGAATTTAATTCTCGCTTCCAGAGCTTAGTTCTCTGCCTTGAAACAATTTTCAGAGTTTAACTCTGTTCAAAAAGACTTCTTTTCCTCAGGTAATGTTCTTGGACAAACGATGGACCTTCACATTCCTCTGGATTTTAAATCCAAAACAAGGGTTTTTACCCTTTTTTCTTCATGTTTTCCCATAAGGACCGCTTAACCTTCAAACTGTAGATCTTTTAGGGTTTAGATGATCTTTGGGGAGATGATGATGGCGTTTCAACTCCATGGAATTTAATTCCATCAAAAATGTTTCTGGGAATTTAATTCCCTTTTCTTAATAAGGAATTTTAATTCCAATGAAGGACTTGATTTCTTCACGCCGAGGCTTCCTGGGGTCTCTTGGCCCGAGGTTGTTCTTCTGCAATTAATGGAACAGGAGTTTTCTAATGATTCTCATGACCTTTATTTCAGGTATCATGGATGCCCATCTGTATGGTCTTGACGAGATCATTTCCTATGGGAATATTCGTGCACTTGGCCGCAGTCAGAATCAGGAGTTCATCGATGCTCAATGTGCCGAGATCATGAGCCGCTTTGATGAGTACGACCATCCGCTACTCCCCCGTCGCTCTTCTCTTCTGAGGCTGATCGTGCTGGCGATCAGGGAGGCTCTCCCTCTATTCTGTGCTGGTGTGCCGCTTGGGGCATTGGACGCCGCCGAGGATAAAGTACACTCGGTGTATCTGATGCACTTGATCTCAAAGAGAAGGCGGGATAATCTCATTGATCTCCTGCATCAGATGTTCCAGTAGTCGGCCATACTTGCCGCCTATCGGAGGGTGGAGGACATTCGTGAGGACCCCGATGCTTGTGATCGTGAGAGGAAGCATACTCGGGAGGTTCGAAATGCTTGGAAGATTTTGAATAAAGTTAATTTTGAGTTTCTCAACCCATGCCCCGCATCTGAAGTTTTACCATTGTAAATGTGTCCTCTATATTTGTATGAACCTCTTGTAGTATGAGTGACAAGTTCTATTATGTCTTTGTATGTCTGCATGCTTTTCTCTGGGATTTTATCATTTTGCTACTGTTGTTGTTGGTGCTTTCAATATGCAGGGTGCTACTCCATTTTTTTTGGTGTACATCAGGTTTAGGCCTCACGTAGTCTGCACGTGGGGTCCCTTGATGTGGCTGTTCACAAAATCTTCCCATGCCCTATTTTCAGTGCACAATATTAGACGCAGAAGAAAGGGCCTTGGAAATAGTTCCATCTCCTTGATTTTCGATGCATTTCCTTTTTTGGGCCTTGGAAATAGCTTCACCATGCAAGATTTTCCGCGCACAGCACTTAATGCATTTCCTTATATATGAGGCTATAGCTTCCCTTTTCCTCTCACAAAGAGATTTATATTATTATTATTTTTTTTTATCTTGGAGTAACTTGTCTTGAGAAACAAACGAGCGCCATGGCCTGCAATCGCCCTCATGCTCGTCGACAGCCATGGGAAGTTCCTATTGAGGAAATGGTCCCCCGCTTTGCTGCTCGGTTGGTGGATCCCCTCCTTACCGACAACGAATGCGACTTAGCCATGCATGAACTCTCGATCCGTAGGGGGTCCCCCCTCCCGATGGGTTCTCTCTGGCTCCAGATGATTCTCAAGGCCGTGCTTGCCGACATCCCTCCTCATCCGGCGGAGATGACCCTGGCGATGCTCGACGCGGTAGAAGAAAAGCTCGAGGGTTTTCATGAAGCGTGCCTGATTACTCAGGCTTTGAAGGATTGCTCAATTTATCTGCTGAGCCAGATCAAGGCCCGGCGAGCTATTATGTCTGCTTTCGCGGACGAACACGGTGCCAATCGGTGGGGAGCGACTCCTCGTGAGAACCGTCGCTTTGACGTGCTGGAGAAAGCAGAGAGAGAGATGGAGAATTTTGTCCTCTGTTTCATTAACCCTTGTGCCGTTGATCCCATGTTTGGTGACCTTTTCCATTAGCGTAGAACATTTTTTTTAAATTAGTCCCTCCTTTTTTACGCTTTATGCCGAGATTCCATGTAGGCTTGGTGCTAGTATGTATGTTTCCGCTTGCATAAATAAACTTTGTATTCTTCTCATGAGAACTTTCTTTAATTGCAAATGCTACCATCACTTTCCTGCGCATCAGACCTTTTTGGGTATTATGAACGTTCATGCAATTGCAAATGCTATTATTATTATTATTCCCTTTTTGAATACTCATATGATTGCGAACGCATGCTTGAAATATGTCGGAAACCTTTCTTGTTGCCTTTCACATCAGGCGATGTGAGCGCGTTTTAGATCGATTATTCCCGTCGACTGGAAGCCCATTCATATGGTCTTGTCAATGTCTTGTTTCCAAGGCTGTGGTTACGAAAGCGAGCTTACGTGGCCTGATAGAGCGATACGTAGCGAACATAAGGTTGTGGCTCTCGATAAGGCTGCCACGTTCACTCGTGAGAGGGTCGAGGCTCATAAGGCCATTGAGAAAGAGCTTGAAGCCCGGCTTGCTTCATATCAGTCCCAACAAGCTCAGGCGGAGGCTCGTCGTTTGGAGATCTTGCGTCATGAAGCCGTGGTCCAACAAAAGCAGGATGAGCTGACCAAGCTGCTGAATCGCCCGCCGGCTTGAAACATTTGTATTTTTTCCTTCCTTTTTGCACATACTCATGGATGAGAGTATTTTCTTTTTGTTTCTTTCATGAATTGTACTTTGTACCCATTTTGGTTTATGAATAAAAGATACGTTTTTTTTTCTCAATGATGTGTCTCCTTTTCATTGAATGAATTCTGTGGATATTCTATCTTGATCTCCTTGCAGGACAGCAATGGCTCAGGACTCAGGGTTAAGATCTGCTTCCTAAGACTTTTGCTTTTTACGGGCCACGAGGGTTTCATAAAGAGTTTTTCTCCCTACAGGTCGAGAGGATCCCATAGGTGTGAGTTCTTCTTAGAGATCGTGAGGATCCTTAAGCGGGTTTTCCCTTGAGAGTCGTAGGGATCTCACAAGAGAGTTTTTCTTCCTAGCAGGTCATGAGGACCTGCAAGTGTTGGATGTGGTCGCCCTTATCCGTGTTTTACGGAGTTAGGGGTTTCTCCAAGCATTGTAGTTTAAAGACGTCGCGGTCAAGGTTAAGGACCTCATAGTCCGTGGATTTAGGGACTCCACAGTCCGCTGTTAGTTTTAAGACATCACGGTCAAGGTTAAGGACCTCATAGTCCGTGGATTTAGGGACTCCACAGTCCGGTGTTTGGTTGCAGGGACCCGTCACCTCTTTGAAGACGTCGAGGAATTACAACGCCGGGCATCAAAGGAGTGAAGAGATGTACCCTTAAACCAAGGCAAAATCTGTAGGGAATCGGGGTGGTTGATTGTTAGTTTTAAGACATCACGGTCGAGGTTAAGGACGTCATAGTCCGTGGATTTTAAGGACTCCACAGTCCGGTATTTGCTCTGGATGCTTCACACGGGTTCACTGCCGTGCTTGGCGAGGACCAGGCTCCGCTCTGGACGTTTTCCACGGGGTCAAGGAGTGACATTATCCGCGTTCCACGTGACCAGGAATTTTGCACTAGATGCTTCACACGGGTTCACTGCCGTGCTCGGCGAGGACTAGGCTCCGCTCTGGACGTTTTCCATGGGGTCAAAGAGTGACATTATCCGCGTTCCACGTGACCAGGAATTTTGCACTAGATGCTTCACACGGGTTCACTGCCGTGCTCGGCGAGGACTAGGCTCCGCTCTGGACGTTTTCCACGGGGTCAAAGAGTGACATTATCCGCGTTCCACATGACCAGGAATTTTGCACTAGATGCTTCACACGGGTTCACTGCCGTGCTCGGCGAGGACTAGGCTCCGCTCTGGACGTTTTCCACGGGGTCAAAGAGTGACATTATCCGCGTTCCACGTGACCAGGAATTTTGCACTAGATGCTTCACACGGGTTCACTGCCGTGCTCGGCGAGGACTAGGCTCCGCTCTGGACGTTTTCCACGGGGTCAAAGAGTGACATTATCCGCGTTCCACGTGACCAGGAATTTTGCACTAGATGCTTCACACGGGTTCACTGCCGTGCTCGGCGAGGACTAGGCTCCGCTCTGGACGTTTTCCATGGGGTCAAAGAGTGACATTATCCGCGTTCCACGTGACCAGGAATTTTGCACTAGATGCTTCACACGGGTTCACTGCCGCGCTCGGCGAGGACTAGGCTCCGCTCTGGATGCTTCACACGGGTTCACTGCCGTGCTCTGCGAGGACCAGGATCCGCTCTGGACGTTTTCCACGGGGTCAAAGAGTGACATTATCCGCGTTCCACGTAACCAGGAATTTTGCACTAGATGCTTCACACGGGTTCACTGCCGTGCTCGGCGAGGACTAGGCTCCGCTCTGGATGCTTCACACGGGTTCACTGCCGTGCTCTGCGAGGACCAGGATCCGCTCTGGACGTTTTCCACGGGGTCAAAGAGTGACATTATCCGCGTTCCACGTAACCAGGAATTTTGCTGATTGTATCCGCATTTCACGGGATGGAGGTTTGACTGTTGGCGATATGTATACCACCGAGCCATGGAACTGGGTGTTGCCGCTGTTCCGCTTAGCTTGAAGTTGTGTCCGTCGTTACGAGACGAGTGTTGGGATGATCTCTAGGTCACTTGTGACCCGTCGAGATTTAGCTTCTTTCTTTGGTGAAACCTGGGGGAGGGAGGTATGTTCCCTTTTTGTTTATGCCATTGGATTGTATACAGGGTGTGATGGAGCATCACCTGTAAGGCATACATTTTATTTTTATTTTATTTCTTTTTCCGCGATACTCTATCGTTTCAGCTTTTATATCGCGAAGGTCGCGATTGCCCCATCATTTCGGCTATTTTTCACGGTGCCCAATCATTTCGGCTATTTATTTATTTTCTACCCGCTGCTTTTTATTGCGAGTTGCCCCATCGTTTCGGCTATTTTTCATGCATACATTTTTACTTGCTGCTTTTTATTGCAAGTTGCCCCATCATTTCGGCTATTTCGTAGGCATGTGTGGCTTGCTAGCTTTTTAGCCGTAAGCTTGGATTTTAGACACCGGTTTCAGCATCAGCACCGCTACAACTGGGATGTTGCCAGGAGCGGATCATCATTTGCCTCTGTCGCTATTGAACAAAGGTGGCTCAGTAAACAGGGTTAAGGGTCCTGTCGACCAAGGCTTTTGACTTCATGAGCCGTAAGGGTCTCACAAAGGTATTTCTCCCTACAAGTCGTGGGGATCTTGCAGGTGTATTTTCTCCTTAGGGATCGTGAGGATTCCTAAGTGTATGTTCTTCTGTAAGTCGTAGGGATCCTACAAGAGGGCTTTCTCCTTATGGGTCGAGAGGACCTACAAGGGTTGCTTATCATATGGGCATATCCCTAGTCACAGGTGGGACTTTGCTGGGGAAATGTTTTTTTCGCGCCCGTGGATTGTATACAAGGGTCAGTATTGAGCCTCTTGTAGGGCAATATCGAAGGTTGTGGAGGATTTGCTTAAGAACAGGTTTAGGTCTCTGTAACTTAAGACTTTCAAATCTCATGAGCCGTGAGGGTTCCATAAGAGAATTCTCCTTACGAGTCGTGAGGATCTCGTAAGTGTATTTTCTCCTTAGGAATCGTGAGGATCCCTAAGTGTGTTGCTCCTTTGTGAGTCGTAAGGATCTCACGCAGGTGGTTTCTCTTTACAAGGTCGAGAGGACCCTACAAGTGTCTTTTAACGAGGTTGTGCCCTTTCGGGTTTTCATAAACACTCGCCGGTAGTCCTGCTGTTTTTACTCACGGAGCCCTTTCGGGTTTTCATCCGTGCCCATTTTGCTTATGGACATACCGTTTTTTTTATTCTTTTTCACTTTTTTTTACAAGGTCGCGCCCTTTCGGGTTTTCACGAGCACTTGCCGGCAGCCCTGCTGTTTTTACTCACGGAGCCCTTTCGGGTTTTCATCCGTGCCCATTTTGCTTATGGACATACCGTTTTTTTTAATTCTTTTTCATATATTTTTTTTTATTTTTTCTTTCTCTCTCCTTTTTTTTATCTCGTCAGCCTAAAGATACTGTGGTAGTAGTTTTAGGGACGTTTCGGTCCGTCGTTAGTTTAAGGACGTTTCGGTCCGTCGATAGTTTAAGGACGTTTCGGTCCGTCGTTAGTTTAAGGACGTTTCGGTCCGTCGTTAGTTTAAGGACGTTTCGGTCCGTTGTTATGGGAAGGCCGGCTGCTGCTTGTAAAGTCTGAGCCTAGGAAGATAGCGAGCGGACATAGTCGTCGTTATCTATCATTGACCTAGGCTGTGGCTCATTAAGCATAGTATTTCTTTAAGAAGCGGCCGTTTATTGGCCTGAAAGGCCTTTCACCGTGCATGTCCACGAGTAGATAGGCTCCACCCTGGTAGACCTTGTCTATGATGTACGGGCCTTCATAGTTTGGCTCAAATTTTCCCCGCTTGGCACGATTGGGGATCATAGGTCTTTTGACCACTAGTACGAGTTCGCCTTGGCGGAATGTCCTCGGCCTGGTCAATCGTTCGTACGAGCATGTCATCTTTGCTTTGTAGGCTTCTAGATGTTGTTGCGCTATGAGCCGGGTTTCGTCGAGGGCATCAAGCTCCTCAAGCCGAAGGTGAGCATTCTCTTCGTCTGTCAGCTCGTGGTGGACTGCCACTCGCAGAGAGGGTAACTCTATCTCGAGGGGGAGCACTGCTTCCGTCCCAAATACCAACGCGTACGGCGTTGTGTTCGTGGCCGTCTTGAACGTAGTTCGATAAGCCCAAAGGGCTTCTTGCAGCCTTTCGTGCCAGTCTCTCTTATTCCTGGAAACGGTCTTTTTTATGATCTTCGTCAAGGTCTTATTGAAGGCTTCGGCCAGACCGTTAGCTTGTGGATTGTAAACCGAAGAATATCTCCAGTCTATATTGTGCTGCTGTGCGAAGCGGCTAATCTTATGGCTTCGGTAGGCCAGCCCATTATCGGAGATAATCCGCCGTGGAGTTCCGAACCGATAGATGACGTGCGTCTTGAAGAAATGGAGGATATTCTCCATCTTCACTTCCCTCAGTGGTACTTCTTCTGCCCATTTGGAGAAGTAATCAGTCGTCGCCAGGATAAAACGGTGTCCCCGGGATGATGCTGGCTCAATGGGGCCTACTATGTCAGTCCCCCACATTTCGAATGGCCAACTAGCCACCGTTGGATGCAGTGGATTCGGATGTTGGTGGATGAAGTCTCCATGAATCTGGCATGAGTGGCATTGCTTCGCATACTCGAGGCAGTCCTGGATCATCGTGGGCCAGTAGTAACCTATCCGTTTAATTTTTAACTTCATCTTTGGGCCTGCTTGGTGAGAACCGCAAAGCCCGTCATGAACTTCCTGAATGACTCTTTCTGCTTCGTCAGGTCCTAAGCATCTCAGCCATAGAGAATCAAACGATCTCTTGTATAGAATATCGTTGACGAAAGCGAAAGATAGAGCTCGTTTCATGAGCTGATGTCTTGAAGACGCTTCTTTGGGCATTCGGTGGGACTTAAAGTAGTCTATGAAGACTTCCCTCCAGTCTTCGGCCTTCTCATGGTCTTTTATTTGTAGGGTCGTCTGCTCGGTCGCTCCCTTTTCTTCGGATGATTCCGGAGATATTTCTGCCGGGGCGAGCACTCGACGGCTTTGTACCACGATTCTGACATCATCGAGGTTCTCGTCAGCCAGTTCTTTAGCAAGTTTAGCCAACGCGTCTGCTTTGCTGTTTTCCGCGCGCGGTATGTTCTCCAAAGTATAGGAGGGAATTTGGGTCAATAGTTGTTGCAACTTTTCGCCGTACTTCACCAACTCCGGTTTGCACGTTTGGTAGTCACCTTTTACTTGACTAACGACCAGTTGAGAATCCCCGTATATAAGGAGGTCTTCAATTCCCAGGTCGATGGCGATTTCGAGGCCTGCTATCAGAGCTTCGTATTCAGCTTCATTGTTTGTCCTCGGCTCTGTTAAGGAGAAGGCGAAGCGCATTATCCCTCCTTGTGGAGTTGCAAAGACGAGGCCTATCCCCGATTTGGTTATTGGGATACCTCGTTTCTGTTTCTTTACGGAGGAAGCCCCATCGAAATAGAGTTCCCATTGGGTACTACTGCCGCTAATCGCATCAAATGCCTGCTCGTCCGGCAAATCACAGTTCAGGGGAGAATCGGCCGGTATCGGGTGCTCAGCGAGGAAATCGGCAATGGCCTGGCCTTTCATAGCCTTAAGAGGCTGATACGTTATCGAGAACTCCATCAAGAGCAGGGCCCACTTAGCGAGTCGTCCCGTCAATATGGCTTTCGACATCAAGTATTTAAGGGGATCCACTTTTGAAATGAGACGGACTTCATGTGCCAACGCATAGTGCCTGAGCTTTGTTATCGTGAAGATTAACGCCAAGCAGTGTTTTTCAATGGGAGAGTAGTTGCTTTCTGCCCCCAGCAGAACTCGACTTAAGTAGTAGAGTGCTCTCTCTTTCCCCTGATCGTTCTCTTGTGCCCATAATGCGCCTAAAGAACCTTCGAGGGCGGTTGTATAAAGAATGAGAGGTTTTCCCTTGACCGGCGCAGCTAACACCGGCGGGTTCTGCAGGTACTGCTTGATTTCGTCTAGTGCACCTTGACATTTGTGATCCCAAGCGAATGGAGTTCCCTTTTTCATCAGATGGCTGTAAGGACGGCATTTGCCCGAAAGATTAGCGATAAACCGCCGGATATATGCGAGCTTCCCTTGGAGAGATCGCAACTGCTTGAGGGTTCTTGGCGGAGGCATTTCCATGATCGCCTTAATTTTTGACGGATCTATTTCAATACCTCGGTGTCGAACGATGAATCCCAGAAATTTGCCCGAGGAGACTCCAAACGCGCATTTGAGGGGATTCATTTTCAAATTATATTGCCGAAGGCGTCGAAATACAGTCTCCAGATGCTTTAAATGATCTTCGTATGACATGCTCTTTACTACGAGGTCATCGATATAGCACTCGACGACGTCGTGTATGAGGTCATCAAAGATCTTTGTCATGGCCCTTTGATAGGTAGCGCCAGCGTTCTTTAGACCAAAGGGCATAACCCTGTAGCAAAATATACCCAAAGGGGTGCGGAAAGCGGTGTGCTTCTGGTCTTCGGGATGCATCTTTATCTGATTGTATCCTGACGAACCATCCATAAAGGAGAAAACCTCGTGAGTGGACGTGTTATCTATCATTAGTTCGGTTACTGGTACTGGGAAATCATCCTTGGGACAGGCTTTATTGAGATCCCTGAAATCCACCCATATGCGTACCGTCCCATTCTTCTTCATTACCGGGACGATATTGGCGATCCAGTCGGGATATTGGACTTCTTGGATAAATCCAGAATCGATCAGCTTCTTGACTTCGGCGTTGACGCTCATCTCAAGCTCGAGTTGCATCCTCCTTGGCGCCTGCTTGACTGGCTTGATATCTGGGGATATTGCTAATCTATGCACAGCAATCTCCGGATCTAATCCTGGCATTTCGGAGTAGTTCCACGCGAAGCAGTCTTTATGCCGTAGAAGCACGTTCTTTAATGCAGCCACCCTTTCTTCAGATAGCAGCTCGCTGACAAATGTCGGTCGCGGGTCATCTGCCGATCCCAACTCAATCTTCTTTAGGTTATCTGCAGTAGTATGTATACCATCTTCCAGTTCTTTCGGAGCTGGCGGAAATTCTGAGATCACCTCATCATTGCTGTTCTCAAAGCACCGGGGAAGGTCATCTACGTTCTCGGGCTCTTCTCCTAATATCGTAATCGTATAACAAGTGCGAACCCGCTCCCCGGACTGAGGTGGACCCGGTTCTGCTCCTGCGGCCTTGGGCTCGTGCTTTTGTGGTGGCGTTACCTTCCAGCCGTCGGATAAAGCGATCTGCCCCGTTGGTACTGGTCCTCGACCCAGTTCTTGAAGGTGAAGCAGTCTTCGGCAGGATGTCTTATGGCTTGGTGATAAGAGCAATAACTCAGATGAGAAGCCTTGTTAGCTTGCTCAGGATGTCTAGACTCTGGAAGCGTGATCATTTGATGTTTTATAGCGAGGTTGAGTAACCTCTCCGTCTTGTCTCGGGGGAAGGAGTACGCTCGACTCATCTTCTTCATGAGGGACGAACCCGAGCCGCTTCTTGATTTATTTCCATCTCTGCGTCGGGCCTTTCGTACAACGGATTGACGAGGATAAGCGTCTTTGTATTTTGCAGCATGTTGAAATAGACGTTGCGTCCTGGCCTTCTCGTAGATGGCCATTTCGCGGTTGTGGTCTTCCCGAGCTTTCTGACCCACTTTCCTGATAGGCTTGCCCATTCGTTCCTCAAACGACAGACTCGGCGCTTTAATCGCGGGGTCTAGTTTTGATGGGGGGTTGGCATCTCCTGACAGGGCGTCCTCCTCTTCATCAAAGGTATATATAGCGTAGCTGCTGTGAGCCCGTTCCCGTTTTCCGGCTCTTGCGTATCCAAGCCCGAGTGTTTCCATCTTCCCGTTGGGCAATTTGCGTTGAGTCCCGGGGACATCCCAAATCCTGTTGTAGAACCGAGCCTGCCGAACGGTCTGTTCTAAGGGTACTCCTTGGCGCTTCAATAGCTTCTTTAATCCCTTTGTATAGTATCTGGGCAGACGGATGGGTTGGAGCCTGTCAAGTGTAGTATCCGCGCCATGCCAGATCTCTCTCTCTACTTTCGACTCTGAGGATCGGTAGAATAGGATCGCCTTCTCACCCCTTTGCCTGGGAGGGACGTAGAATGTTTGCAGGTCCTGCACATTGTGAGCTTGAAGTGTGTCGAGATCCTTGTAGTGTTCTCGCGGTACCATGGTGATTTGCAAACTTTGGTCATCGCCAGGGGGTGCTTGTATTGACAGCCGATTGGAGAACACAACATTAACTTCATCTTCTGAATCACTTCCGAAGACCAACATGGGGGCGGGCGTCCCCAGGTTGTTGCGTTGAGATGGCCCTGCATAAACTATCTCTTCCTCTTCTTCGGTATCGCTTCCGAAAACAAGGATGGTGGCGGCTGTTTTGTTCTCCGGGTTGCGACACCTTTCTGTATCCTCAAAATCTGGCAAAAAGTACTTCGCATCTTCGTATTTGCGGACTTCGTTCACGGAAAATGGGTTTAACTCACCTGTTACGGTGTACTCGAAACCATCCTTAAATTACTTCATACACTGATGTTGTGTAGAAGGGATGATGTTGTATTCGTGTAACCAAGGACGACCGAGCAAGGTGTTGTAGCAGGTCTTGGCGTCAATGACATGGAATTTGATGTCTGTGACAAGAAGTCCAAAGCGTAATGTTAGTATCACAGATCCGAGAGTCTGTGACGATTGTGAATCGAAACCGGAGATAGTAATTTTGTCACGAGCGAGGTGTTGCACACTCATGCAGATTTCCTTCAACACCCGAACATTAAGGAGATTGACGGAGGATCCATTATCCACCAGGATCTTGCCTATCTTGATATCATGGCAGTATCCGGAGACATATAGGGGACGGTTGTGGTCGCACGTCCCGAGAAGGAGGTCTTCATCACCGAAAGTGATGTCGGCCGTATGCACTTCCTCCAGTTCATCCTTCATCTTTTCAGTGGCGAGGAAGGCTTGGAATTGCTCAGGTTCTTGTAACGCCTTAATTAGTGAGTCTCGCGCTTCTTTTGATAATAGAAGGGCATCGAGAATGCTAAGCTGAGAAGGTAGCTTCCTTAGGTGCGCGAGGATGTTATAGTCCACCTTACCCTTCCTAGGAGGGTCTTTGGCAGCCAGCTCTCTCATGACTTGGTCATCTAAAGTGATATCTTCAGTGACCTTTTCCTTTCCCTTGTCCTTTCTACTTACGGGCCCGAGATTTTTTTCTGGGAGTGTGCGATTGCGCAGCTGAATGTTCTCGCAGATCTCCGATTTCTCCTCTTTCCCTAAAACGGATTCTTTGAAGAGAGGGCCCAGAGCCATTTCTTCATTAGAGTCGCTCCCAAAGGTGAGAACTTGTGACCCCCTGGCGTTAACCATGTAACAGTTGCCAGTAGTTCTGTCGTGCCCATCGATAGTACTTCTTCGCTCCCGACGGCTCTTGCGTTTCATGCGCTTAAAATGTTGTCGATGAGCAACATATCCTTGCCACCATATCTTAAAGGCGTCGGACTCCTCCGTGGGGTGTGAGATTTTCCGGTGATATGCGCAATAATCAGGGTGCCTTTCCACCCCATCGTGCGTGTTTCCTTCCGAGGGTGGTAGCTTCATTCCCATTGACATGGCTTTGGCAAACCTTTTCCTCGTCTTGAATATCTTCTTGTCTACTTTGGATGCTTTTCGCTCTGGCAGGGGTAGTTCAACTCTTCCGTTCAGTTGCCCGCATTTGGCTCCTTCCGATGTGGCCATCTTACGCTCCTGGTCTGCTTTACATTTTAGACGGATCTCGTCTAGAAAAGTGTCGATCATTTCGTCTGTTGGCCATGCACGCTCTGGTACAGGCTCTGCCTCCAGCTTCTTAGTGCCAGGAGTTTTCCCATCATCGGTAAACGAGTGGGAGATTACGTTACAACTCGCCATATACCCTTCAGATTCCTCCGACGAGCTCTCTCCATCATCTCCCTCTTGAAAGATGTGGTTGAGGAACTCTTGCAGTGTGGCAGGAGTTCGCGCCTTTAGATTGTATTCTTCCAGCGTGTCGATTTGCTTCTGCAAGTTCGTGTGCTCGTTTCCAAGCTTCACGGACTTCTTGGATTTCTTCTTCTTTTTCTTTGAAGATTTTGACGATTGGGCGTGAGTATTTGGGCTCTTACCGCGAGTCTTTGTAGTTGGGCAGCGCCTTAGCATCCCTTCGATAATTTGAGGTTCAAGAGGGTCCTTCCATTCGATCGCAGGGCACGCATGAAGGTCTCTCAGCATTCTTTTGGTTTTGGTTGATAGCACGACCTCCCATGGAGCTTCTTCAATAAAGGAGCAGGTTGCCCCCGGTGTATCTGCTTTCTTAGGAGTATGCGGTTGTGGTGGGTTCACCTTCCACTTTTCGGACAGTACAAACTTCCCCTGGAGGTATTGATCTTCAATCCATCCTTTGAAGACGAAGCAATCTTCAATCGGATGGCCTACCGTTTGATGGTAAGGGCAATAGTTAGGGTTATTCATCTCGGTAGGTTGCGGCGGTCGCCTTGGATTTGGTAGGCTTATAAGTCTGTTGCGTATTGCCAGCTCGAATAACCATTTCGTCTTGTCTCGTGGGAACGAGTAGGGACGCTTCATCTTCTCATTATAATACCGACGTCTTTCTTCCAGTTGATCTGCCGGTTTCGGGGCGTTAGGTTGCTGTTGGGCATTCGCGACAAAGGTTGCCCTTCCTTTACCCTTGTCGTTCCGAGGTTCCGACTTCGGGGGAGGTGGTCTATGACCCATCTAGTCCATCTGAGCCAACTTGTCGATTAAAGCCTGGAATGTGGTTGGCTTAAAGAACATCATAAACTGGGAGATAGTTGCGTGGGGGTCTAGGGTTCCCACGAACATGCCCACTGCGGGTGCCTCCTCAATGCGTTGTTCGCATCTCGACCACAAATTCCGCCAGCGTATAGCATACTGGACCCAGGTTTCGTCTGGTTTTACCCTGGCGTTAATCAATGCAGTTATTGGAGTGCGTTCGCTGGCACTTGCGAATCGCTGAGTGAATAACAACTCCATTTCAGCGAACGTTTTGATAGAATCGTTCGGGAGTTCCGAATACCATTCGAACGCTGTTTCTAATAAGCTGCCCACGAACTGGCGAAGCAACAGTTTATCATCACCGCCAGTGTTACCACAGAGGGCCCGGAACTGGGCGACATGTTGATGGGGGTTGCCGGTCCCCTTGTACACGTGGAATTTTGGTATCGTATAACCTTGCGGGTATTTGATTTGGTCGTACCAGCTTGGATACGGCCACCCCGTTTTCATGACTTGACCAGCTGCCTCAGTCGCGTGATGAACCCGGATTTGCTGGGCTATGTAGTCAGCCAAGTCAGCCTTAGAGATTGCCTCCTCCTTGGCCGTTGAGAGGGCTGGTGGTGGATTTGACGTTTCTCCTCGGTCGTCTTCCAGCACGATTGGGGGATCCTCGGCGGGTAAGTCCTGCTGGATCATCATTCCTATCATATCTTGGAAGAGAAGGCCCATACGTTGTATGTTGGCCGCTTGTTCAGCAGCCTCTTTGTCCTTTTTCTCCAGTGTCCGGCGAAGGAATTCAGTGTCGGTTTCTTCCTCCCGGTGTGCGTCTGAGGACGTTTCTGGGTTTTCTTTTGGCCCGGTAAGTGCGGCCATAGCATTCATCATTTCCTGAAGCTTTTGCTGCTGCTCCTGGGCTTTCGTCACGGATCGGGTTAGTGGTCGGTGGCCCATAGAAGTGCGGCTTTCCTCCTTTCCAGAGGCCATGTAAACAGTGTGCACCGCCATGCCCCCAGACTTAGGGCGTCTGGGCTCCGTGCTTTTAGTCGTCGTTGCATGCTGGGGGGTCTTCTCTGGCCTCCTCCTTTTATGAGCCATGGAGGTTGAGGGGGCCGTTGAGGTGGGCGTCCAGACAGCCTTTTGGGGTTTAGCCAGGTGACCAGCTTCCGGTTGGATTTTCAACTTCTTGTGCTGGCGGGAGAAGTTTGGATCGATGATCGAGTCCCGGGCCTGCCGCCAAACCTTATAGATTTTGGAAGACAGCCGTTGAGGAGATCGGGGCTGTTCGAGTTTTATTTCCACAACCTTTTTTAATGGGGGAGGAGACCTCTTCAGCACCGCAGTAGGAGAATTCCTTCGCACCTTATTTAGCATTTCGAAGCCGTTCCCAGTTGGAACAGCAGCATTAACTTCTGCCATCGGGGCTGATGGAGTTAACCCGGAGGGGGAGTTGCCCCCAGCCTTCCTTACTCGGCGCCAATGGCGACGTCGAGCATGTCGAGCTGACGGCGTTGGGTCAGCGGTAAAAATGGTTTCGTCTTGCCCCCTGTGTAGGTGGGGGGTCGCTGTTGGTGTTAGCCTGTCAAAGACCGACGTCCTTTGGGCAGCAGGAGCGGGAGCTGAAGCCGTCAATCTTGTAAAGACCGACCTTTTGGCCGGAGAAGCTGCCTTGACGACTTCGGGGGCAGGAGCGGCCACCTTCTTAGAAGCAGCCTTCTCTGAGATTGTAGGCCCCATGATGGGTTCGCAGGATTTCTGGCCCAATCTAGAGAAGACCGAGGCGTTGACGTTGGGCGACTCGTTGAGAGGAGCCGTGGCAGGGGTAAGACGATCAAAGGCCGACTTTTTGAGAGCTTCCGTTGTCAGCACTGGAGCGGTGAAGCCTGTCAGCGGGAGCATGGTCCCAAAGAACAATCCTGTGGTGGCGCGAGTGACCTGTTCCACTGGCATTGTGAATAACGAAGCAGCTTGGGGTCCGTAGGCTATACCTCCTGGCGAGGCAGAGCGTTGGTGGCCATTGCAGTCTGAGCAGTTGGAGAGTTTCACGGGAGTAGAAGCCATCGATCCTTCGCTTTCTGCAATAAGCGAGACGCCAATTCTTAGTATCTTGAAACCCAAGGGCAACCAATAGCGAACCGCGATTGGTTCGCGAGTCACGACACACGAAGTGTGGAGTGGAAAGAGGAAAAGGTCCCACCAGGCGTGCCAGAATCTGTTCCCCTCCGAACGGCGGCGCGCAGGACTGCGACGTCTTGGCGCTGAGATTCAGGGCAGATGCTAATTGGTGCTATCCGTCCACCTCTCCGAAGATGCCAAGTTGATTTATGGCACCATGTATCGAAGGTTTAGACGGATGCGTCCGATGTAGCAGACTTCGTCAGATTCCCCCTCGTTTGAGGGGTTTTTGATTGTGGGGACGCTCTTCCCTGCAGGCGCAAGCCCCTGCAGTTAATTACGCTACCGCATTGCGGCAACAACTTTCTCCTTCTCCAGATGGTCACTTCGTGTCGTGGGTGTTTGTTTTGTATTTTGTTGCCCGTGGATTGTTAACGGAGACTGAGTTATGTCGTCGCCCGTAGGGCGTGGACTAGTACAAATCCGTATTATCTTAGATTTGGGTTTGGGGGTTTGGTTTGAGGATACGTCAGCCATACTTGAGGCTAAGATCAACTCAAACGTTTGTTAAGGATACGTTAGTCTAACTTTGAGACTAAGATCAACTTAACGGGATCGTTTAGATCCGACAAAAGAGCATGCGGGCTCTATTGTTCCAGTTTAGGGACCTAGTGGTCCATTGAATGTATGGCCGTCGGGACCCATCACCTCTCTGACGACGTTGAAGGATTACAACGATAGATGTCAGAGGAGTTCAGAGATGTACCCTTGAGCCAGAGTTAATTGGGGGGATTCATAGTCCAGTCTGTTTGAAGGTTTAAGGATACGTTAGCCATCTTTAAGGCTAAGATCAGCTTAAACGGGACCGTTTAGATCCGACAAAAGAGCATGCAGGGGGAGCTCTATTGTTCTAGTTTAAGGACATTGCGGTCCATGGGTAGTTTAAGGACATTGCGGTCCATGGGTAGTTTAAGGACATTGCGGTCCAGTATGTGCTCTGGATGCTTCACACGGGTTCACTGCCGTGCTTAGCGAGGACCAGGCTCCGCTCTGGACGTTTTCCGCGGGGTCAAAGAGTGACGTTATCCGCATTCCACGTAACCAGGAATTTTGCACTAGATGCTTCACACGGGTTCACTGCCGCGCTCGGCGAGGACTAGGCTCCGCTCTGGATGCTTCACACGGGTTCACTGCCGTGCTCTGCGAGGACCAGGATCCGCTCTGGACATTTTCCGCGGGGTCAAAGAGTGACATTATCCGCGTTCCACGTAACCAGGAATTTTGCATTAGACACGGGTTTAAGGACCCCGCAGTCCATATCAATGTGTGGTCGTCGGGACCCGTCACCTCTTTGAAGACATTGAAGGATTACAATGCCAAATATCAAAGGAGTGAAGAGATGTACCCTAGAACCGGAATGGCTTAAATAGTCCTTGACCCAATCTGGGATCAAGACCGATTAATTATGTTATGAGCCCATTAGCCCAGTTGATTACGAATTGAGGACTTATGGCCAGCCTGGGCTAAGTCCAATTAGGTCTGGAATATTGGCTTCTTGTTGGTCCATTGAAGGAGAGGCTTTGCCTCTATCCATTTAGCCAATTGGGCTAAAGCCTAGTGTTAAACACTACAGAGCAATCAGTGTTGAACACTGGGAATGAGGTCGACAAGTTAGTGTTTAACACTAAAAGATAATTGGTGTTAAACACCAGCAACAAGGCTATTATCATAAACACTAAAACAGATCAGTGTTGAACACTGGCAATGGAGATCTCAGATCAGTGTTAAATATTAAGGTAATCAGTGTTGAACACTGCAAATAAAGTTTTTTGATTAGTGTTGAACACTAAGGCCCAACAGTGTTTTAACACTGGGTTCGGGAGTTTCAATTTAGTGTTAAACACTAAGGCAAGAGGGGTCACGTGGCAGCACGTGAGAGCGTCCTCCCTTCATTTATTCTGCTGAGACTATCGCATCTTTCAGAGCATCACGTGTCATCACGTGACGGGCATTCAAATGCCTATATGTTAAAGCTTCTGCCGAAGGTCACGTGGGTCACGTGGGGTGCTGCCTCAAAGGGGCTTTCTGTAGATCTCTTGGGGGGGTCACGTGGTGACACGTGACCCTGCCTCTATGTATGTTGTTTAGAGGATCTGTTAATCTTTTCCAGGAATTAAATTCCTCGTAGGGTTAAACCCTGACAATAATTTCAGAGGAATTAAATTCCTACTTCCTTTTAAAGATTTATATTCTGAATAGGGTTGGACCCTGAATTTTCTGTAGGAATTAAATTCCTCATACATGTGAAGAACTGAATAGGGTTAAACCCTAATAAAATCTCTTAAAGAATTAAATTTCCACTTTCTGTTAAGTTATGATCAAGGGAATTAAATCCCTGCTGTTCCAACAGAACTAGGTTCTTAATTAGGGTTAAACCCTGTTTCTTTTTGTTCTGAAGGAATTAAATTCCCATAACACAGGGTCAGGCCCTAGTTTTATTTTAAAGGAATTAAATTCCTATAGTTCTGTAAGAATTAAATTCTCGTGCTTCCATTCCCTCTCTATGTTTTGGATCTGCATGGCAGGATCTCGACCCATTGAGAATTAAATTCTCAACCTCAAGGGGAGATGTGCACTTTGCAGATCCTCTATCAAAGAGAGAAGAAATATGTTCTTCTGTTTTATATATCAGAGTTAAACTCTATTGAGAATTAAATTCTCTTTTCCTTCAAGGAGCCTTCCCTTTCTTACCTAGGGTTTTCTTTTGCAGAAGATCCAAGTTCCTCAAAGTATCTAGCTCTCTCCCTTTTCTTTCCTCTGCGTGTGTCTCTCTATATTTTTTTTTATATATCCTTTTTTTTGTCTCTTGGCTCCTATTTATAGGAGAAGCAGCCGAATCAATTAGTTTTTGACAAATCTTCATTGAGAGGTCTGATTTGCATCCATCATTCATTTTTGACCTTTGGATTATTGGGTGAATTTTATTCACCATTGGATTTCAAGTCCCGGGATTCTCCTTTGTTATTTCGGTTAGATTTAAAGGGGAAATCTTTCCAAACCCGAGATTTTCCCATAGATAAATGATATTCAATCATCTTTAAATCTTTAATTCGATTGGTTCCAGATAGTCGCTTTCCTTTGGAAAGATTTGAATCTCTTTCAGAATTTAATTCTGTTGACAAAATGGGCTTTGAAAGCCGGTCATGTGTGACCACGTGACCCATGGTCACGTGTGACCACGTGACCCATGGTCACGTGTGGGCACGTGACCCCCTTTGGAATGAGCCTTCTTCTTTCTTTTTGCGCTGTCCTCTGGTTGCTGCTTAACCGTCACGTGCCACCACGTGACCCCTGGTCACGTGTGAGCACGTGACCCTGGTCTGGACTCTTTTTTTTTCTGTTTTAACTGGAGAACAAGTCTGCTGCTTTTGATCATCACGTGCCAACACGTGACCCTGGTCACGTGGGAGCACGTGACCCCTTTTGAAGCTCTTTTTCTTTGATGTAGTCAGTAAGCCGAATCTGCCTTGATGATGCTTTTAGATGTCACGTGCCCACACGTGACTGCTGGTCACATGTAAGCACGTGACCCTTTTCTGAAGCTTTTCCCATAAGCTTTCCTGATTTTAAATCAGGAAACACTCCTCCTCTCTCCCTCTCTCTCCCCCTTCCTACCACAGCAACCTCTTCCTCTCTCTCTCTTTCTCTTTCTCTCTCCCTTTCTACCACAGCAGCACCACTCTCTCTCTTTCTACCACAACAACATCACCATCTCTCTCTCTCGGCTCTTCTTCGAAAAGGCACCAAAACCGAACGTAACCCAATCCCTAGCCGCCGCAGTCGAGCCCCTGGCATTTCGTCGAACACCTACATTGATCGTTGTTGCCGCCTTTCAGGTCACCGACGTCGCCATCAAATCTGTGGCCTCGACCCCTTAAGCCGTCATCGTCATCAACACGCTGTTCGTCACAACGCCAGCGCACGCCGTCGCACCCACCGAGCCATCGAGTCCAAGAGCCCAAACTCGAGCCGAGGCCGCGAACCCTAGCCGCGCCGCTCGCCGTGCGTTCGTGTCGTTGCCACTGCCGTGCGTCGCCAAAGCGTCTCTAGGTAAGTACCCTACTTGCTACATGCTAGATTATTTCCGTTACAAATAAAAACCGTATTAATTCCATGTTTACGATTCATGAAAACTTATATGACATAGCTGTTTGATGCAAAACCCGAATGAAAACTCTCCATTAAACTGACGGAACTTGATCATACACTCTGGACCGTGTGGTGACGAATATCATGTTAAAATTTGACTGGAAATTATGATCGTTACTGGCTTGAACGTTCACCCCCAATTACGCCCGTTAAAATTGAATATTTCCCGCGTCTGAAACTTGTTAAAATCATAATTAATTGTGTACACATTGAAACGATGCGTTCGAGGGCTCAAATCGAATATGACTCGACGATCTGAAACCCTATAAAAGTTTTAATTGTTTCTGTACTGAAAATATGACAAGAACAGATTCGGAGAGCAGCTCTGGACTGCAGTCCAGAGCAGCTACGGCTGTTGATTTCCATCTCGTAATGCTTACTACTTTGATGCCTGAACTTGTATATTGCGGAAGCCTACACCTTATTGAATATGAAACTGTTAACTAAATAACACAAGTGATTTCACCCCTTTTTATCGTCGTTTACTATTTAAACTGCAATTTAAAAGAACAGGACGTATAGCAGTCCCAAACAGAACTAGAACTGATACACTAGTGTTGAACAGTACATAACTTCTGACGTAGAGACGCGATTGAGAATACGTCTAGTGCGTTAGAAACCTTAGTGAAAACCCTAAATTTCATTCAACTGTAGCGTCGCTGAATTCTGATCCCAAATGGGATTAAAATGAGTTACGAAATGGACCTCCGATTCTGAAACCGGATTTCCAGCAGTGAACGCTTAAAATGAAATGGTCATGTCTAGTGATCCTTGTTCCCCTCCGAAAGACGGCGCACAGGACCGCTGGGTCCTGGCACTGAGATTCGGGGCAGATGCTATTTGGTTTTATCCGTCTACCTCTCCGAAGATGCCAAGTTGATTTATGGCACCGTGTATCGAAGGTTTAGACGGATGCGGCCGATGTAGCAGACTTTGTCAGATTCCCCCTCGCTTGAGGGGGTTTTGATTGTGGGGACGCTCTTCCCTGCAGGCGCAAGCCCCTGCAGTTAATTACGCTACCGCACCGCAGTAGCCACTTTCTCCTTCTCCAGAATTTCACTTCGTGTCGTGTGTGTTTGTTTTGTTTATGGTTGCCCGTAGATTGTATACGGAGACTGAGTAATGCCGTCGCCCGTAGGACGTGGATTAGTCCAAATCCGTATTTAATTAGATTTGGGTTTGGTGTTTTTAGTTTAAGGATGCATTAGGCGCGTTGCGGCTAAGATCAGCTTAAACGTTCGTTAAGGATACGTTAGTCCTGTTTGAGACTAAGATCTACTTAACGTGGTGATCCATTTAATATAGGGCCGTCGAGACTCGTCGCCTCTCTGACATCGTTGAAGGATTACAACGATAGGTGTTAGAGGAGTTCAGAGATGTACCCTTGAACCAAAGTTGATTTGGAGTTTTATAGTCCATTTGAGTGTTTAAGGATACGTTAGCCGCGTTTGGGGCTAAGATCAACTTAAACGGGACCGTTTAGATCCGGCAAAAGAGCATTAGGAGGCTCTATTGTTCCAGTTTAGGAACGTGGTGGTCCATATTCCAGTTTAGGGACGTGGTGGTCCACCGTTAGTTTAGGAGCGTTTCGGTCCAATATTAGTTTAAGGACATTTCGGTCCACATTGATGTGTGGTCGTTGGGACCCGTCACCTCTTTGACGTCGTTGAGGAATTACAACGATGGATGTCAAAGGAGTTCGGAGATGTACCCTCGGACCGATTGCAAATTGATTTAGTAGAGCAATTTCGCTCAGTCAATTTAATTTAAGGACTTATGGCCAAAATTGGGCTAAGTCCAGTCGAGAATATCCAACGTTTTATCTGCTTTTGTAGAGCATTTCTTTTTATTTTTATTTGGACCTTGCCCAGGAAGGATGCAGAGCATCAGTTTTGTTTTGGGCCCTGCCCTTTATAATGATGCAGAGCATCAATTTCATTTGGGCTCTGCCCTTTATTGCTTTGCAATTTATTTTGGCCTGTTAGGTCTTTCTGATTTGGGCCTGGCCCTTCAAGTAATGCATTGCATTTGTGCAGAGCACTAAGAATCTTTTTTTTTAATTTTTTTTAAATTTTTTTTTAGATTCAAGAACAGAAGTGCAAGGCACTTTTTAATCTTCTGATCTAAATTTAGATCAAAGAAAAACATGTTTTTCTTTTCTTGTTTTTGTTTATCCCAGAGAACCAAGGGTTCATAACAAGTGCAAGGCACTATTTATTTTTTTATTTATTTTATTTATTTACTTATTTATTTGTTGTTGAAGATCCATGATCTTGTTCTTAGATCAACAATCTGTTTCTAAGAGAATTTTCTCTTCTTTTAAATGTTTTACCTTTTTTTTTGTATTCTTCAAAAGTTCTCAAGAGTTTTCTTCTCTCTTTTTTTTAGCAAGATGTTCATTATCTTGAATTACGGTCTGGGGTCCTTTTTATAGTGCTCATAAATTAGTTAAATTTGTTAAAGAGATCTTTTTCTGAGTGATTTGGGGAAATTTCTCCACCGTCGGATCTTTGATCCAAAGGCCCCTGTTTTACAGAAGAAAATCTTCTTGTTTTAACAAGAACAGAAAGGATTTCTTTAAATATTTGTTCTGTTTTTTGCGCAACTCCCCAGCGCGTGACACGTGTCGCACAGTGAAGCGCTTGCGCAACTGCGCGGACACGTGTCGCGCAGCGGTGCGCTTGCGCAGCAGCGCTTGCGCAACTGCGCGGACACGTGTCACGCAGCGCAGCGCTTGCGCACCTGATCGTTGCTTTTGTTTTTCTAAGAGCCTTGCTCTGATTGAACGCACTGCCTTGGGCATTGTGCTGGCGTGTCAACCTTTGACACGTGGCGCGTTGCGCACAGTGCACGGGATCTGAAGCGTTGCTTCAAAATTTGAATTTTTGAAATTCAAACAGAGCCTTGCTCTGATTGGGGGAACAAATGCCCCCCCACCGTTGCGCTCACGTGGCGCGCACGTGAGTGCAGCGGTGGCAAGATCCTAGCCGTTGGATCAAGGGGGTCAGTTGAAGAGGCGCAGGCGCCTATAAATAGGACCCTTGGTCCTTAGTAATTCTTTACCATTTTCAAGAATTTGAATTTCAGAGCCTTGCTCTTGCTTAATAACTTTCAGAGCCTTGCTCTTGTACTTCCCAAGAACTTCAAAGTTCAGAACTTAGATCGTTCTAGGTAAAAAAGTTTAAATTAAATTAAATTTAATTTACAAAGCCTTGCTCTTATAAATCTTTGATCTAAAGAAAACCCCTTTGGGGTTTCATCAACAGAGCCTTGCTCTCAAAAATTTACAGAGATCTTGTTCCTGGGTTTTAACCCATGAACAGAGCCTTGCTCATAGATCCAACGTAGATTTTCCCTTTTTTCTTATATATAAAAAAAATGGAGAACTCCTAAAAGTTTTTATGGATCTTTAAGATCCCAAAATTTTTTAAGAATCCTTAGGAGTTATAGTTTTCATTATTATTATAGAGCTAGGCTCTTTTTTTAGGAAGTTTTATTTCCTTGAGACCAGAGTTCGGCAAATGTCACTCTGTGACAGAGCTTTGCTCTAAAAGAGAAGATTTTCTCCTTGTCTCTAGGGATTTCCCTTTAATGAGGATATTCTCTTGGGGGTCTTTTTCATTAACTGACAGTTTCATCCAATGATGGGACTGTTTTATTAAATGATGCGCCGTCATCCAGATTTTGTGGGCCCCCCTTTGGTCCCCTACCCACTGCATTGCAGTGTGATGTAAGATTTTAAAATGTGAAGCATTGGAACACTAACGGCTATTATTATTTTTTTTGTTTTTTCTTCAGGAAACATGTCTGAAGATTTGTCCTTCCCTTTTGTTCGCTCGGAAGGAGGGTTCCCCCATTCGCCAGTGGACCGGGTGGCGTTCGCTTTGATTAAAGATCATGACCCCGAGTGCAAGAAACTCCACCTGTGGGGAAGGTG
Organism: Agapanthus africanus; assembly: GCA_030015575.1. Classification (NCBI taxonomy): domain Eukaryota; kingdom Viridiplantae; phylum Streptophyta; class Magnoliopsida; order Asparagales; family Amaryllidaceae; genus Agapanthus; species Agapanthus africanus. The sequence continues at coordinate 95,337,366 of JASDDO010000014.1, forward strand.
GTACAGCCAAATCATCCAAGGCCGTCGCAGCTTCAGCTCCGCCTCGCCCTCTGAGCCCATAGTTACGATCCCTTATGCGGACGAACCCCCGGTGAAGTATGCCGTGGAGGTTAAAAATTGGAATTCTGACGACCTCCTCCAGCCTGCAATCGGTGCCATCCCAGTGCAGCCACCGCCGGCGATAGACATCTTGGGGAGGCGAATCTGTCAGGGTGAAGCACGCCCTTGGGGACAGGCCTACAATATTGGACTGATCCCGCGACCGCTTGCCGGATATTTGCAATGGGCCCGCTACATCTTAACGGCGAAAAGGACTCACCTAACGACGATTGGTTTATATTCGGCCGTCTACGTTTCGCTTTTCGAGTATCCCTCTCCTCCAACGTGGTGGATAAAGGCCTTTATTGAACAATGGAATATCCCCACCCACACCTTCCTGATGGCGGATAGGGAAGTCTCTATCTCTTTGGAGGAATTTGTTGAGATTTCGGGTCTACCAATGAGGGGGGAGCACTACGAGGAGCTGCTTCCTCCTGACGAGTACGTCTTTGCCACCAAGCAGTTGGTGTTTGACTTAACTCCGGAGAATGCCATTCAGCATCAACATCCGGGCTTGGTGAAGGTGTTGGAGATCTATGAGGAACTCCATTTGGAATCGGTCGACCGGGGTGTCAGTTTCACAGATTTTATTGCTCGCTTTATTCGCCCGGAGTTCCTATCAGAGCAGGGCGAGAAGTTCGCTCAGCTTGCTGACCCTTTTGGTTTCGGCTTGGACCGCCGACCTATATCGGAAAATGACTAGCGGGATTTTTATCTCCCCGGCACTGCCAACGTCCCTTTCTCAGAAATCGCCGTTCCTGGCATGGACGAGGAGACCTTTTTTATAGGGTTCTTGGGTTTATGGTTATGCAGCTTCGCGCTTCCCATGCACCCCCGCCTCATGCGGTCCTCTGTCTTTTACCCAGCGCATCGGATGGTGGCTGGTTTACAGTTATCGGTAGGAATTACCGGGCTGGCTTACCTTTATCATGGACTTAGCGTTGCGGCGGACGCCAGTGAGCCTGGGGTACAGCCTGCCAACTTCCCGATGCACTATTTCACTTCTTGGATGGAGATGCACATGCAAGGGGTGTTTGGTGCCCATAAGACTCCTCCGTTCTTTGAGAAATGCAGACTTCCGAGAATCATGCGGTTGGTCGGGCTTCAATTGTGGTTGCATCCCCACGGGATTCTAGGGGACTGCTCCTGCGTCCACATCTGGTCGGAGCAAAGATTGCTTTTGTGGATAAGGTCATCACCATAGGCTCAGAGACCACCAAGTCAGTGGTGCCCCTGTGATGACTTCAAAGATGGGGCTTCTGTATTGAAAGCTCGGGAAATCCTCCATCTCTACTCCATCCGGCCGGGCTATCTAGTGTTCAGACAGAATAAAACAGCCTTGTTTATGAGATATAACCCACACCGATTTGCCCGGCAGTCAAGCTACAACCAAGGGATCCCGCTGGAAGCTTTCTTGGAAACGCCCGTGGTCGGCCCAGAGGGGATAAAGAATGCGATGCATCATTTTACACGGCTTAACACAGGTTCCTATTTCTTCATTAGTGAACCCAGCTGTGCCCCTAAGATACTTAATTCATATGTGGCCTGGTATGCGCACGCGATGGGCCCAATTATCTTAACGGAGAAGCGTATGCTGGTTGACCGTAGGGGTGCGCCTCCCGGCGGCGATCGCAAGGCCCCTTTGCAGCGAAGGCTCCCGGTCGTCCCTCCGCTAAAAGATGCTGGAGTCGATCGACCACGCGTGTTGAGCCCCCCGCGGGGATTGCCGCTGCCCGCTACGGTGGGTGCACCATCGGCGCCTCGTGCTCCCACGAAGGCGGCTAATGTAATATCGCCAGAGCCAGGCGTAGGAGCAGATATTGGGACCCGCCGCCCTAAAGTGACTGCCAAGCGCAAATCTACTCCGGGTGGATCTAAAGCTGGCGAACAGAAGAAGAAGAAGAAGAAGTCCACCCTTTCCCTCGATGCGATCCTTAGCTTAAAGCCTGCGGCTCCTCCCACCGAAGGCATATGTGAATATGGCAGCAACGAGGGCTTCTTGGTAGACCCTGCGGACACCAATTTGGCTGCCGCCATTGCAGCTTCGGAGCGATCGGCGAGGCTCGAAGCGATGTTAAGCAAACTCGCTGAGTCAGGTAATCATCAGCCGCTTTATTTGTCATTTTATTGCACTTTTTATTATTATCTTTAACTAATATTTGCTTCCTTTTCAACAGGTGTCTCTACTGAAGAGGCTATCGCTGCCTCTTTGAAAACCTTCCAAGAGGAGGAGGAGAAGCGCGCTTTAGCAGGCGTTGGTATGTCTCACCCCTTTCTCTTTTATAAGGAAAGTTTGTCATCTTTTCTGATGGTCGACCTAACCTTCTTTTGTTTCTTTGCAGGGGTTGTATCAATTGATGTGGGGATCCTTCCCAAGGTCGTTACTGAAGTCCCGATCTCGTCAAGGCTGCTGCAGGAGCCTCGACTTGACAAAACGACAAGGGATGCCCTGAAAAATCTGGAGGCATCCCTATTCACGGACGAGGACGCCTCAATTAAAGAAGCCCTGGTGGCATCCGTCTCAACGGCTCGGGAGGAGCGGAAGCGGTTGAGACGCGAAGCAAAGGCGCGCAGAGCTGCTTTGGCCACGGGAGCGGGCCCTAGCACTATTCCTCGCGCCGACACTCCTTCTGAAGAGGCCCCTGCCGCCTTATCTACTGCTCATAGGCAAGTAGCACGCGCGGCCCGAAGTCCAAACGATAAATCCTCTTCAGGTAGCATTTCTTTCAGAGCCTTGTTGTAAGAATTATAAAGCCGTTGGCTCATATGCATTCCACATTGTAGGGCCAAGTCCGGCTGAGGGGGAGGCGGAGACCGTTGAACCAAGGGGAGCGGAGGAAGCGGTACTTGCCGAACCCGAGCCGACAGTGAGCAACGTCGTCGGGGCCACGGGGCCTGAAACAGAGGTTGAGGGATCCACCGCCGAGAGGGTCATTGATGCCGCACCTGAAGTGGCGGCAGATGAGATGATTGTCTTAATCGAGCCGAAGGCAGTAGAGGGTGAGGCGCTTGAGGCTGGAGACCTCGTGGTGCCGATGGACGAGACAACCGCGACCGCAGAACCCGAGGGAGTATCGGGTGAGGCGGCCACGATTCCTGAGGAGGAGCTAACCGCTCTTTCCCAGGAATCTGGCAATACTCCAATCATAGCCCTCCCCGCGTATGGTTCCTTGCCATCTCCAGGGCTTGCGAGCACAACCACGGTTCCCATCGAGTCGGGTGATGAGGCTACGGGCGGTGTTCTCATGTCAACGGAGGAGGGGATTGCTTCAGTTTCGGCTGGCAGCTCGTCGGGTAAATTTTGAGTTACCAGCTTTCTTCTTTTTATATATCTCGCTATCTCTTCTAACAAGGTTGTCTTTGCAGGTGCGGCCAGTGCCGACGCTCCATTACTCGAAGGAGCACCGTCAACTACTGCTTTGGTGGTGGTCACCTCCCCGCCTTCCCTCGTACCATCGCGGATGTTGGAAGGTATGGAATTACGACTCATGCGTTAATCTTTTAAACGTGTAGCTTTTGTACTAACGTTATACCACTGTGCCCTTTCAGGAGCGCTCTTTGATCATCTATACCAAGTGTTGCTCCCACACTTCTCCTTCCCATCCGAACTCGCTTCTCCCTCTAGTAGTGCCGGTGAGTGTTATTCCGATATCTTTCGAGGGAGTATAGGATCATTTCTGACTTTTCCTCTTCCTGATTGTAGTGCCACGAATCAAAGGAGGGGACACAAGACCTGTCACGCCACCGGCCCTTCCGGCTTTGTCGTCCGTTGCAGCTGGTACAGTATATTCCTCCCCTCTTTTTATATGATCCTTCAGCATCTTTTCGAATCATTGTTTAACCATGTTTCGTTTTGCAGCTATTGTTCCAGCTCCGATCTCCCTTGAGTCTCGTATTCTCTCACCAGCGGGCCCTTTCTTGAAACGTCCATCTTCAAAAGGTGCCATGATGAGTAAAGCGCATGCTGGGCGGGTATATCGAAGAGCTTAACATGGACGCTCTCCCTTCTGCCATGGATTTCGCAATGGAGGTTAACCCGATGTTGGCGGCGCTCGTAAACTTTCACAATGAAGGCGTCGTCGAATCTTGGGTTAACCACTGCAGAGAGATTGAGTCCTGCTTGCATCGGTTGGAGACGACGCACCCTTCTCCCGAAGTTTTGGCCATGAGCACCGAACGGACAGCTTGGCTCGAGCAGAGCGCTTCTTATCTCCGCCATTTGGAGCAGGAAGCAGCTTTACGGTTGAAGGAGCGTCGGGAATCTTCAAGCGCAACCGCTCGCCTGCGCGCTGAAGTTAGGACGAATGCTGCTGAAGTGAAAGCCGTGTTTGAAGGCCTCCTGGAGCGTATCTCTAATGGGCTAGCACTGAGGCGGAAGCTTGATGCCGTCGAGCGTGATGCCCGAGGCTGTGAAGCAGCTCAGCAGATTGTTGGGGAACAGCTTGCATCCTTCAGGCAGCAGTGGGCTCAAGCAGAGGCTGAACTGGCGATGGCAGCTGATCAAGAGAAGGCATGGAAGGAAGTATGCGAGCAATTGCTAAATCTATGCAAGACGCTTCCTTCTCAGTAATTCTCCTTGTATCATTTGTACTTATAAAATAGATGTATATACATTTTTTATTCTTTAGTGCAATGTATCCAGTACTCGATCAATATTTATGAATAAAAGGTGCACACTTTTGTAATGTCTTGTGTCATTTCTCCGCCCCCCTTTTTTTTTGCATGATATCTTTGATGAACCTCATTGGCCGATAACTTCATTTCTCCCAGAGATAGCGATGGCTTAGGCCGCAGGTTTAGGTCTACCGCCTAAGACTTTTCAACTCTATGAGCCATGAGGGTCTCATAAAGGCTTTTCTCCCTACGGATCGAGAGGATCTTGTCAGTGGGTTTTCTCCTTAGGAATCGTGAGGATTCCTGAGTGTGGTTTTCTCTCATAGGTCGTAAGGATCCTACAAGAGAATTTTTCCCTCTTATGAGTCGAGAAGACCCGTAAGTGGTTGTTTTCCTTCTTGTCGAAAATCGACTTCGGAGAGTGAGACCCGTGAATAGTATGCAAGAGACCATTTCGGATTGACTTGCAGGGCTCCATTGTTCAGGAAGCAAGTTTTTCACTCCTTGCTGCCCGAGACTTCATCTTGCAAGTTGGGACGAACCGGGAATTTTCCCGCGGAGACAGTGGTGGCTCTGCGAGTTGACGTGGGTCAAGAGGCTCTCGTCACGGAGTGTTTGTATCCGTGAGTCGAGGAATTTGCTAGGGATTATTTGTTTCCCAAGCGCTAAGGATTATTTGTTTCCTTGGGGTTTGAAACGAGTCGAGGATTCCTACGGAGGCACTGGTGGCTCTGCAGGTCGACGCGAATCAGAAGGCTCTCGTCAAGGAGTGTTTGTATCCGTGAGTCGAGGAGTTTGCTAGGGATTATTTGTTTCCCAAGCGCCAAGGATTATTTGTTTCCTTGGGGTTTGAAACGAGTCGAGGATTCCCACGGAGGCACTGGTGGCTCTGCAGGTCGACGCGAATCAGAAGGCTCTCGTCAAGGAGTGTTTGTATCCGTGAGTCGAGGAGTTTGCTAGGGATTATTTGTTTCCCAAGCGCCAAGGATTATTTGTTTCCTTGGGGTTTGAAACGAGTCGAGGATTCCCACGGAGGCACTGGTGGCTCTGCGAGTCGACGCGGATCAGGAGGCTCTCCTCAAGGAGTGTTTGTATCCGTGAGTCGAGGAGTTTGCTAGGGATTATTTGTTTCCCAAGCGCCAAGGATTATTTGTTTCCTTGGGGTTTGAAACGAGTCGAGGGTTCCCACGGAGGCACTGGCGGCTCTGCGAGTCGACGCGAATCAGAAGGCTCTCGTCAAGGAGTGTTTGTATCCGTGAGTCGAGGAGTTTTGTTGAAGACACTGGCTTCTTCGGTCGGAATGAACCGTCGAGGTTTGGCTTCGTTGTCTGACGGAGTCTGTTGGGAAAGTACGGTTCCCTCTTTGTTTACGCCCTTGAATTGTATACAGGGATCGATGTGATCTTAACTGTAGGGCCAAAATTTTATCATCATTTTTTTTGTTTTATCTCCGCGATGCTCTATCATTTCAGCTTTTATATCGCGAAGGTCGCGATTGCCCAATCATTTCGGCTATTTTTCGCGGTGCCCAATCAGTTCGGCTATTTATTTTATCTTTACTCGCTGCTTTTTGTTGCGAGTTGCCCCATCATTTCAGCTTTTTCGCATGCATACATTTTACTTGCTGCTTTTTTTATTGCAAGTTGCCCCATCATTTCGGCTATTTCGCATGCATACATTTTACTTGCTGCTTTTTTATTGCAAGTTGCCCCATCATTTCGGCTATTTCGCATGCATGTGCGGCCTAACGGCTTTTTGCCGTAAACCTAAAATTGGACACCGATTTCGGCATCAGCACCGCTACAACTGGGATATCGCAAGGAGCGAATCATCATTTGCCTCTGTCATTGTCGAACAAAGGAGGCTTAGCGACCAGGGTTAGGGTCCTGTCGACTAAGGCTTTTGACTTTATGAGCCGTAAGGGTCTCACAAAGCTATTTCTCCCTACAAGTCGTGAGGATCTTATAGGTGTGTTTTTTCCTTAGGAATCGTGAGGGTTCCTAAGTGTTTTGTTTCTCTGTAAGTCGTAAGGATCCTACAGGAGGGTTTTCTCTTTGTAAATCGAGAGAATTTACAAGGGTTATGCGAACATATCCCCAGTCACGGATGGACCTTGGTTAGGGAAATGTTTATTCGCGCCCGTGAATTGTATACAAGGGTCAGTATTGAGCCACTTGTAGGGCAATATCGGAAGTTGTGGGGGTTGCTTAAGCACAGGTTTAGGTCTCTGTAACTTAAGACTTTCAACTCTTATGAGCCGTGAGGGTCCCATAAGAGAGTTTTCCTTACGAGTCGTGAGGATCTCGCAAGTGTATTTTCTCCTTAGGGATCGTGAGGATCCCTAAGTGTTGCTTCCTTGTGAGTCGTAAGGATCTCACGCGGGTGGTTTCTCCTTACAAGGTCGAGAGGACCCTATAAGTGTCCTTTAATGAGGTTGCGCCCTTTCAGGTTTTCGCAAACACTCGCCGGTAGCCCTGCTGTTTTTACTCACGGAGCCCTTTCGGGTTTTCATCCGCGTCCATTTTGCTTATGGACATACCGTTTTTTTTATTCTTTTTATTTTTTTTTCTTTTTTTTTTTACGAGGTCGCGCCTTTTCGGGTTTTCACGAACACTCGCCGGTAGCCTTGCTGTTTTTACTCACGGAGCCCTTTCGGGTTTTCATCCGTGCCCTTTTTGCTTGTGGACATACCGTTTTTTTTTTAATTTTATTTTTATATGTTTTTTTTTATATCTTGTCAGCCTAAAGATGTTGCGGTAGTAGTTTAAAGACGTTTCGGTCTGCTATTAGTTTAAGGACATTTCGGTCCGCTATTAGTTTAAGGACATTTCGGTCCGCTATTGAGAAGCTGGCTACTGCTTATAAAGCTTGAGCTTAGGAAGATAGCGAGCGGACATAGTCGTCGTCATCTATCGTTGACCTAGGCTGTGGCTCATTAAGTGTAGTATTTCTTTAGGACGCAACCGTTTATTGGTCTGAAAGGCCTTTCACCGTGCATGTCCATGAGTAGATAGGCCCCACCCTGGTAAACTTTATCTATGATGTACGGGCCTTCTTAGTTCGGCTCGAATTTTCCCCGCTTGGCGCGATTGGGGATCATAGGCCTTTTGACCACTAGCATGAGTTCGCCTTGGCGGAATGTCCTAGGTCGGGTCAATCTTTCGTATGAGCGCATCATCTTTGCTTTATAAGCTTCCAGATTTTGCTGCGCTATGAGCCGGGTTTCGTCAAGGGCGTCAAGCTCCTCAAGCCGAAGGTGAGCATTTTCTTCATCCGTTAGCTCGTGGTGAACTGCTACTCGTAGAGAGGGTAATTCTATCTCGAGGGGGAGTACTGCTTCCGTACCGAACACCAACGCGTACGGCGTTGTGTTCATGGCCGTCTTGAATGTAGTTCGATATGCCCAAAGAGCTTCTTGCAGTCTTTCGTGCCAATCTTTCTTATTACGGGACACCGTTTTCTTTATGATTTTTGTCAATGTCTTGTTGAAGGCTTCAGCTAGTCCATTGGCTCGTGGGTTATAAACCGAGGAATATCTCCAGTCTATATTATGCTGTTGCGCGAAGCGATTGATCTTGTGGCTTCTGTAAGCTGGCCCGTTATCGGAGATGATCCGTCGCGGAGTTCCAAATCGATATATGACATGCGTCTTGAAGAAGTGGAGGATATTTTCCGTCTTCACCTCTCTTAACGGTACTGCTTCTGCCCATTTAGAGAAGTAGTCAGTCGTCGCCAGGATGAAACGATGTCCCCTAGACGATGCTGGTTCGATAGGGCCAACTATGTCAGTCCCCCACATTTCGAATGGCCAGCTAGCCACCGTTGGATGCAACGGATTTGGGTGCTGGTGGATGAAGTCCCCATGAATCTGGCATGAGTGACATTGCTTCGCATATTCGATGCAGTCTTGAATCATCGTGGGCCAGTAATAGCCCATCCGTTTGATCTTCAACTTCATCTTTGGACCTGCTTGGTGAGAGCCGCAGATTCCGTCATGAACCTCCTGAACGACTCTTTCCGCTTCGTCCGGTCCTAAGCATCTCAGCCACAGAGAATCGAATGACCTCTTGTATAGAGTATCATTGACGAAGGCGAAAGAAAGAGCTCGTTTTATGAGCTGATGTCTTGCGGACGCATCTTCGGGCATTTGGTGGGACTTGAAGTAGTCCATAAAGACTTCCCTCCAATCCTCAACCTTCTCATGATCTTTTATTTGCAAGGTCGCTTGTTCAGTCACTCCCTTCTCTTCGGGTGATTTCGAAGGTATTTCTGCGGGGGCGAGCACCCGACAACTTTGTACCATGATTCTAACGTCATCGAGGTTCTCGTCAACCATTTCTTTAGCAAGTTTGGCCAACGCGTCCGCTTTGCTGTTATCCGCGCGTGGTATGCTCTCCAAAGTATAGGAGGGAATTTGGGTTAGCAGTTGTTGCACCTTTTCACCGTATTTTACCAATTCCGGTTTGCTTGTTTGGTAATCGCCGTTTACTTGACTAACGACCAGTTGAGAATCTCCGTATATGAGGAGGTTTTCAATTCCCATGTCAATGGCGATCTCGAGGCCTGCTATCAGAGCTTCGTATTCGGCTTCGTTGTTTGTCCTTGGTTCCGTCAGGGAGAACGCGTAGCGCATTATCCCTCCTTGTGGAGTTATAAAGATGAGTCCTACCCCCGATTTGATTATAGGGGTACTTTGTTTGCGCTTCTTCACGGAAGATGCTCCGTCGAAATAAAGCTCCCATCGGGTATTATCACCGTCGATCCCATCAAACGCATGTTCGTCTTGAAGATCGCAGTTTAAAGAAGAGTCGGCCGGTATCGGGTGCTCAGCAAGAAAGTCGGCGATGGCCTGGCCTTTCACTGCTTTGAGTGGTCGATATGTTATCGAGAACTCCATTAAGAGCAGGGCCCATTTAGCGAGTCGTCCCGTCAATATGGCCTTTGACATTAGATATTTGAGAGGGTCCACCTTTGAAATGAGATGGACTTCATGCGCTAATGCGTAATGTCTAAGCTTTGTTATTACGAAGATCAACGCCAGGCAGTGTTTTTCAATGGGGGAGTAATTGCTTTCTGCCCCCAGCAGCACTCGACTTAAGTAGTAAAGTGCTTTTTCTTTCCCCTGGTCATTCTCTTGTGCCCATAATGCGCCCAAAGAACCTTCAAGGGCGGCCGTGTAAAGAATGAGAGGCTTTCCCTTCACTGGAGCAGCCAACACTGGAGGGTTTTGCAAATACTGCTTGATCTCATCCAGTGCGCCTTGGCATTTGTGATCCCAAACGAATGGGGTTCCCTTCTTCATCAGGTGACTGTAAGGACGGCATTTTCCTGAAAGATTAGCGATAAACCGCCGAATGTATGCGAGCTTTCCCTGGAGAGATCGCAACTATTTAAGAGTTCTCAGCGGAGGCATTTCCATGATCGCCTTGATTTTAGACGGATCTATTTCAATACCTCGGTGTCGGACGATGAATCCCAGAAATTTACCCGAGGAAACCCCGAATGCACATTTAAGAGGATTCATCTTCAAATTGTATTGTCGAAGGCGTCGAAATACAGTCTTCAGATGCTCGAGATGTTCCTCATATGATTTGCTTTTAACAACGAGGTCGTCGATATAGCATTCGACGCTTTCATGTATAAGGTCATCGAAGATCTTCGTCATGGCCCTTTGATAAGTGGCACCGGCATCCTTTAAACCGAAGGGCATCACTTTATAACAAAATATCCCCAAAGGAGTCCGAAAAGCCGTTTGTTTCTGGTCTTCAGGATGCATTTTTATTTGATTATACCCTGATGAGCCGTCCATGAAGGAGAAAACCTCATGCGTGGACGTATTGTCTATCATCAGTTCGGTGACTGGTACTGGAAAATCATCTTTTGGGCAGGCTTTATTAAGATCCCGGAAATCCACGCATATGCGCACCGTCCCATTTTTCTTCATCACCGGGACGATATTAGCAATCCATTCAGGGTATTGAACCTCCTGGATAAAGCCAGAGTCTATCAGCTTTTTGACTTCATCGTTGATGCTCATCTCGAGCTCGAGCCGCATTCTTCTCGGCGCTTGTTTAACTGGCTTGACACCCGGGGATATTGCTGGTCTATGTACAGCAACTTCTGGATCTAGTCCTGGCATCTCGGAATAGTTCCATGCGAAGCAATCTTTATGCTGCACAAGGATGTCCTTTAACGCAGCCACCCTTTCTTCAGACAGCAGCTCGCTGACGAATGTCGGTCGCTGATCGTTCACCATCCCCAACTCGATTTTCTTGAGGTTATCTGCAGTGGTATGTATTCCATCCTCTAGTTCTTTCGGAGCTGGGGGAAATTCTGAGATTACCTCATCATTGCTGTTTTCGAGGCACCAGGGAAGGCTGTCCATGTTCTCGGATTCTTCTTGTAGTATTGTTATCATGTGACAGGTACGAATTCGCTTCCAATCCCAATGTGGAACTGGTTTTTCTTTCGTGGCCTTAGGCTCGTGCTTTTGTGGTGGTGCTACCCTCCAGTTGTTGGACAGAGCGAATTTACCAAGCTGATATTGATCTTCGACCCAATTCTTGAAGGTGAAGCAATCTTCAAGAGGATGACCTACTACTCGATGGTAAGAGCAATAGTCCGGGTGTGAGGCTTCGCCTGCTTGTTCAGGGTGTTTAGACTCTGGCTGTGTAAGCATTTGATGTTTTAGAGCAAGATCAAGTATCTTCTTCGTCTTGCTCCGAGGAAATGAATATGCTCGACCCATTTTCTTCATGAGGGCTAGGTCCATAACGCTCGACTCTCGTATGCGTGGTTTCTTAGCTCTGCTTTGTGGTTGTTGAGCGCCTTTTTGGCCTTTCGACTTATTTCTGCTTTTGAGCTGAGCCTTCTTTATAACGGGTTGACAAGGAGCGGCATTTTCATCCTTTACGGCCTGTTGGAGAAGGCGTTGCGTCTTGGCTTTCTCATAGATGGTCGTCTCACGGTTGTGATCATCTCGGACTTTTTGACCAGCTTTCTTTATAAGTCTGTCCATTTGTTCCTCGAACGACGGACTGGGCTCTTTTGCATCTGGAACTTTCACTGGCTTAGGATTAGCGTCCTCCCATTGAGCATCCGCATCTTCATCAAGGTCATATACGACGTAGCAGCCGGGTAGTAACTCTCGTTTCTTTAAACGGATGTATCCAAGCCCTCTTGTTTCCATTCTCCCGTTAGGCAGTTTGCGTTGGATCCCGGGAATGTTCCAGACCCTGTCATAGAATTTGGCCTCTCTAACGGTCTGTTTGAAGGATATCCCCTGGCGTTTCAGCAGTTTCTTCAAACCTTCTGTATAATATCTGGGAAGACGGATAGGCTGAAGCCTGTCGAGCGTGGGATCCGCGCCATGCCAGACTTCTTTTTCCACCTTGTTTTCTTCAGAACGGTAGAATAGGATTGCCTTCTCATTTTCTCGCCTGGGAGGGATATAGAATGTCCGCAGCTCTTCTACACTGTAGATATTAAGTGCGTCCAGTTCTTTATGATGTTTGGGCGGCACCATGGCGACTTGCAGACTTTGCTCTTCATCAGCGGAAGCTTGTATTGAAGGTCGAGCAGAGAATACGACATGGACCTCATCCTCCGAATCGCTACCAAAGACTAATGTAGGAGTGGACGGTCCTGGCTTGTTATGTTGGGGCGGACCCGAATAAACGATCTCCTCTTCCTCCTCGGTATCACTGCCGAAGACAGGGATGGTGGCGTTAGTTTTATTCTCCGGCTTGTGACACTTCTCCGTGTCTTCGAAATCCGGCAAGAAGTATTTGGCATCTTCGTATTTGCGGACCTCGTTCATAGAGAACGGGTTCAGTTCTCCCGTCACGGTATACTCGAAACCATCCTTAAAATACTTCATACACTGATGTTGTGTAGAAGGGATGATGTTGTACTCGTGTAACCATGGTCGGCCGAGCAAAGCGTTGTAGCATGTCTTGGCGTCTCTGACGTGGAACTTAATGTCCATGACGAGTAGCCCGAAGCGTAGCGTCAGTATCACAGATCCAAGAGTCTTTGACGATTGGGAGTCGAACCCGGAGATGGTGATCTTGTCCCGAGCAAGGTGCTGGACGCTCATGCAGATTTCCTTCAACACCCGCACGTTGAGTAGGTTAACAGACGACCCGTTATCGATCAGGATTTTGCCTATCCTTATATCATGGCAGTATCCCGAGATATAGAGAGGGCGATTGTGTTCGCACGTCCCAAGTAGAAGGTCTTCATCGCCAAAAGTAACATCAGCCGTGTGCACTTCCTCTAATTCATCCTTCATCTTTTCCTCGGCCAGGCATGCTTGGAATTGTTCCGGGTCTTGGAGCGCCTTAATCAACGAATCTCTCGCCTCTTTTGATAGCAGAAGGGCGTCAAGAATGCTGAGCTGTGAGGGCAGCTTCCTCAGATGCGCCAAAACGTTGTAGTCTACCTTATTTCTCTTCGGCGGGTTCTTGGCGTTTAACTCTTCCGCCACTTGGTCATCTAAGATGATATCTTCAGAGACCTTTTCTTTCCCTTTATCTTTTCTGTTCAAGGGTCTGAGGTTCTTTTCAGGCAGCGTCCGATTCCGCAGCCGGATATTTTCGCAGACCTTCGGTTCTTCTTCTTTTCCTGAAGCAGACTCTTTAAAGAGAGGGGCAAGTTCTAGCTCTTCATCAGAATCACTCCCGAATGTAGGCACTTGTGATCCACCGGTGTTAACCATACAACAATCGCCAGCAGTTCTTTTAAGCCCTTCGGTCGTATTTCTTTGCTCCCGACGAGTTTTACGTTTTTCCCGCTTAAAGCGTTGTCGATGAGCAATGTATCCTTGCCACCATCTATCGAAAGCTTTGCACTCTTGAGGGGGTTGCGAAATCCTCCGATGATATAAGCAATACGAGGGGTGCGTTTCCACTTCACCGGTGATGTTTCCTTCAGAGGATGGTAGCTTCATGCCCATTGATATGGCTTTAGCGAACTTTTTCCTCATCTTGAATTGGCTTTTGTCGGTAGCAGAGGTGTTTTGCTCCAGCGGGATTGTCTCAGCTCCTTCATCAAGTCGCTGTCGCTTGGCCCTTTCAAATATAGCCGCCTCGTACTCCCGATCAGCTTTACTTTTCAACCGAGCTTCATTGAGGAAAGCGTCGATTATTTCCTCTGGTGGCCCTAAAACTTTTGGTTCGGGATCTGCCCCCAGCTTTTCGGTGCAAGGAGTCTCCTCATCGTTCGTGATCGAATGGGAAATCATATGACAGCTCGCCACATATTCCTCGGATTCATCTGATGAACTTTCTCCTTCATCTTCTTCTTGAAAGACATGATTGAGGAACTCTTGGAATGTAATGGGAGACCGCGCCTTTTGGTTGTATTCTTCCAACGCGTCAATTTGCTTTTGTAAGTCCGTACGTTTGCCGCCAGGCTTCACGGGCTTCGTAGATTTCTTCTTTTTCTTTTTCGAAGATTTTGACGACTGGTTGCGAGTGCTTGAGCCACCACCATCGGTCTTTGGAGTTGGACGCGGTTTCAACATCCCTTCAATGACCTGCGGTTCCAACGGGTTCTTCCACTCGATCGCTGGACATGTCTGAAGATCGTTTAGCATCCTCTTTGTCTTGGCTGATAATACAACCTCCCAAGGAGCTTCTTCAATGACGGAGCATGTTGCCCCCGGCGTATTCGTCCCCTTAGAGGTGTGTGGCTGCGGGGGATTCACCTTCCATTTGTCAGATAACGCGAACTTGCCCTGTCGGTACTGGTTTTCAAGCCAATTCTTGAAGACGTAGCAATCTTCGATCGGATGGCCTAGTAGTCGATGATAAGGACAGTAGTTGGGCTCGTTGACGTCATTTGGTTGCAACGGACGTTTTGGATCTGGCAGATTTATGAGTCTGTTGCGTAACGCCAGCTCGAATAATCTCTTCGTTTTATCACGGGGAAAGGAGTAAGGACGCCCTAGTCTTTCCTCAAGGTCCACGTACGGACGCGTATTACTTTGACGCACAACCGGCTTCGCATTATTCGGCTGTTGTTGGGTATTAGCGACAACGATCGCTTTTCCCTTCCCTTTATCATTTCGGGAGTCCGGCTTTGGGAGAGGGGGTTTATGGCCCATCTGGTCCATCTGCGCTAGTTTGTCAATCAAAGCCTGAAAGGTTGTCGGCTTGAAGAACATCATAAATTGCGAGATGGTTGCTTGTGGATCGAGGGTTCCCATAAACATACCCACCGCGGGAGCTTCTTCAATGCGCTGCTCACACTTTGACCATAAGTTCCGCCATCGTATAGCATACTGAACCCACGTCTCGCCGGGTTTCACCCTGGCGTTAATCAGTGCTGTCATCGGGGTACGTTCACTAGCGCTTGCAAAACGCTGAGTAAACAACAGCTCCATCTCCGCGAAGGTTTTAATAGAGTCGTTCGGGAGCTCAGAGTACCATTCGAACGCCGTATCCGATAAGCTTCCAACAAACTGGCAAAGTAAAAGCTTGTCATCTCCACCGGTATTGCCGCAGAGTGCCCTGAACTGGGCAACATGCTGGTGAGGATTGCCCGTCCCCTTGTAGACATGGAACTTGGGAATCGTATAACCTGGCGGGTATTTGATTTGATCGTACCAACTCGGATATGGTCTCCCCGTTTTCACGACCTGGCCGGCTGTTTCGGTTGCATGATGAACCCTTATTTGCTGGGCGATGTATTCATCCAAATCAGCTTTGGAGATTGTATCCTCTTTAGCTGCGGACAAAACTGGTGGAGGATTCGACGTTTCTCCCCTATCGTCTTCAAGAATGATTGGGGGATCTTCAGCAGGTGGATCTTGTTGAATCATCATACCCACCATATCCTGGAACAGGAGGGCTATCTTCTTTATGTTGGCTGCCTGCTCCGCATCCTCTTTATCCTTCTTCTCTAGTACGCGACGAAGGAATTCAGCATCCGTTTCTTGTTCTTGACGCTCGCCCGAGGACGTTTCAGGGGTTTCTTTTGGCCCTGTAAGTGCGGCCATAGCGTTCATCATCTCTTGGAGCTTCTGCTGCTGCTCCTGAGCCTTGGTCACTGACCTCGTGTGCGGTCTATGACCTGTTGATATGCGGCTATCCTCCTTTCCCGATGCTACATAAACTGTATGAACTATCATGCCCCCTGACTTAGGGCGTTTGGGTTTGCCATTTTTAACTTTTTCCACTGACGCGGGAGTTTTCTCTGGCCTCCTTCTTTTGTGGGCCGTTGAGGTTGAAGGAACCGTTGAAGTGGGCATCCTAGCGGCTGCTGTCCCCCGTTGTTTAATGGGACGGTCCTTGTCTTTTTCCACCTTCGCCTTTTTCTGGTGACGAGAGTGACCTGGGTCAATCACGAAGTCTTGAACCCTCCTCCAAACTTTATATATTTTTTAGGACAGCCGTTGAGGGGGCTGTTCTTGCTTGGTTTCTGAAACTCTCTCCGCAGGTGGAGGAGATCTCTTCAGTGTAGCGGTTGGAGAGTTCTTCCGTACCCTCCTCAACAGTTCAAAGCTGTTCCCGGTTGGGATAACAGCGTTGACTTCCACCACTGGAGCCGGTGGAGTTAGCCCTGAGGGAGAGTTGCCCCCTGCCTTCCTCACTCGTTGCCAATGGCGACGTCGAGCACGGCGAGCCGTTGGGATTGGCTCAGAGATTGAGATAGTTTCTTTTTGCCCCCTGTCTGAATGAGGCGCCGCCGGTGTTAACCTCTTAAAGACTGAGGTTGTCTTCTGAGGGGTGATATTCAACCTGCCGAAGATGGATCCTTGAGCAGGGGCAGGAGCAGGAATCGTCAGTCTTGAAAAGACTGACTCTTTGATAGGGGAAGCCGCCTTGACGACTTCTGAAGCAGTAGCTGTTGCCCTCCTTTGGACAGCTATTTTAGAGTTCAAATTTAGCCTGGTGAAAACAGAGGCTGTCGGTTTGGTAGCGGGCGACCCGTTGACAGGGGTCGTCGTAGCAGTGAGCCGGTCGAAGACCGACTTCTTGTTCACTTCCGGTGCAGGTATGGGCTCAGAGAAGCTTGTAGGTGAGATCATGGTCCCGAAGAACAGGCCAGTGGTGGCTTGGGACACCTGGTCTACCGGCAGAGTGAGGAAGGAAGCCGCTTGGGGCCCATATGCTACACCTCCGGGGGAGGTGGAGTGTCCATTGCAGTGGCACTTCGAGCAGTTGGTGCAGTTAGAGGCCATTGAGTTTCGAGTTCTGCGCCAGGCAAAAGACCAAATCTTAGTAACTTGAAATCCGAAGGCAACCATTTAACAAACCGCGATTGGTTCGCGAAGACGACACACGAAGTGTGGAGTGGAAAGAGGAAAAGGTCCCACCGGGCGTGCCAGAATCTGTTCCCCTCCGAAAGACGGCGCACAGGACCGCTGGGTCCTGGCACTGAGATTCGGGGCAGATGCTATTTGGTTTTATCCGTCTACCTCTCCGAAGATGCCAAGTTGATTTATGGCACCGTGTATCGAAGGTTTAGACGGATGCGGCCGATGTAGCAGACTTTGTCAGATTCCCCCTCGCTTGAGGGGTTTTTGATTGTGGGGACGCTCTTCCCTGCAGGCGCAAGCCCCTGCAGTTAATTACGCTACCGCACCGCGGTAGCCACTTTCTCCTTCTCCAGAATTTCACTTCGTGTCGTGTGTGTTTGTTTTGTTTATGGTTGCCCGTGGATTGTATACGGAGACTGAGTAATGCCGTAGCCCGTAGGACGTGGATTAGTCCAAATCCGTATTTAATTAGATTTGGGTTTGGTGTTTTTCGTTTAAGGATGCATTAGGCGCGTTGCGGCTAAGATCAGCTTAAACGTTCGTTAAGGATACGTTAGTCCTGTTTGAGACTAAGATCTACTTAACGTGGTGATCCATTTAATATAGGGCCGTCGGGACTCGTCGCCTCTCTGACATCGTTGAAGGATTACAACGATAGGTGTCAGAGGAGTTCAGAGATATACCCTTGAACCAAAGTTGATTTGGAGTTTTATAGTCCATTTGAGTGTTTAAGGATACGTTAGCCGCGTTTGGGGCTAAGATCAACTTAAACGGGACCGTTTAGATCCGGCAAAAGAGCATTAGGAGGCTCTATTGTTCCAGTTTAGGGACGTGGTGGTCCATATTCCAGTTTAGGGACGTGGTGGTCCACCGTTAGTTTAGGGACGTTTCGGTCCAATATTAGTTTAAGGACATTTCGGTCCACATTGATGTGTGGTCGTTGGGACCCGTCACCTCTTTGACGTCGTTAAGGAATTACAACGATGGATGTCAAAGGAGTTCGGAGATGTACCCTCGGACCGATTGCAAATTGATTTAGTAGAGCAATTTCGCTCAGTCAATTTAATTTAAGGACTTATGGCCAAAATTGGGCTAAGTCCAGTCGAGAATATCCAACGTTTTATCTGCTTTTGCAGAGCATTTCTTTTTATTTTTATTTGGACCTTGCCCAGGAAGGATGCAGAGCATCAGTTTTGTTTTGGGCCCTGCCCTTTATAATGATGCAGAGCATCAATTTCATTTGGGCTCTGCCCTTTATTGCTTTGCAATTTATTTTGGCCTGTTAGGTCTTTCTGATTTGGGCCTGGCCCTTCAAGTAATGCATTGCATTTGTGCAGAGCACTAAGAATCTTTTTTATTTTTATTTTTATTTTTATTTATTTTTTATTTAGATTCAAGAACAGAAGTGCAAGGCACTTTTTAATCTTCTGATCTAAATTTAGATCAAAGAAAAACAAGTTTTTCTTTTCTTGTTTTTCTTTATCCCAGAGAACCAAGGGTTCATAACAAGTGCAAGGCACTATTTATTTTTTTATTTATTTTATTTATTTACTTATTTATTTGTTGTTGAAGATCCATGATCTTGTTCTTAGATCAACGATCTGTTTCTAAGAGAATTTTCTCTTCTTTTAAAGGTTTTACCTTTTTTTTGTATTCTTCAAAAGTTCTCAAGAGTTTTCTTCTCTCTTTTTTTTAGCAAGATGTTCATTATCTTGAATTACGGTCTGGGGTCCTTTTTATAGTGCTCATAAATTAGTTAAATTTGTTAAAGAGATCTTTTTCTGAGTGATTTGGGGAAATTTCTCCACCGTCGGATCTTTGATCCAAAGGCCCCTGTTTTACAGAAGAAAGTCTTCTTGTTTTAACAAGAACAGAAAGGATTTCTTTAAATCTTTGTTCTGTTTTTTGCGCAACTCCCCAGCGCGTGACACGTGTCGCACAGTGAAGCGCTTGCGCAACTGCGCAGACACGTGTCGCGCAGCGGTGCGCTTGCGCAACTCCGCGGACACGTGTCGCGTAGCGGTGCGCTTGCGCAGTTGTGTTTGCGCAGTTGCGCAGACACGTGTCGCGCAGCGGTGCGCTTGCGCAGTTGTGTGCGCAACTGCGCAGACACGTGTCACGCAGCGCAGCGCTTGCGCAACTGAGCGTTGCTTTTGTTTTTCTAAGAGCCTTGCTCTGATTGGACGCACTGCCTTGGGCGTTGTGCTGGCGTGTCAACCTTTGACACGTGGCGCGTTGCGCACAGCGTACGGGATCTGAAGCGTTGCTTCAAAATTTGAATTTTTGAAATTCAAACAGAGCCTTGCTCTGATTGGGGGAACAATCCTGAAACCGATTAACGTGAAACCAATTTTGATGGTTAGATAATTAAACATACTGCTCACCCCCTGTTCATTGTTTCGCTAAATTTTGCATGTATGATTTATGATAAATTATGTAAGTGGTAGGACACCGACTGATGATATCTTAATCACACCTTAATTACTGTATTCTCATCACATTACGTATATGTCATTGCATTGGTAACCTAGTGATCATGTGCATTACCCAGTGTTAGGTATTAGTGGTGATTGTGGCAAGTACGTTAGTGTTTGAGCATGAATGGATAAGTGAAAGTGATACGTACTTGTACACAATCAGTGGACCCTATTGATTTATTGCATTGTCGACGTCTGTGGGACGTGTATAAGTGTGACTATAATTGGTATGTGCCTTACCAAACACTGTCCATTTATCTTGGGTATCAGTCGGGACATGCTTGATGGTGATCCTGTCTCCAGTTCTCGCGCAAACTTGTCGTGGACCGACCAGTATTTGAGTTTATGGTTGGCGTTTGATGTAGACCACGGGGTGTGGGGTAGTTTGAGTGTGAGTTCAACAGAATCTCGGGAGTCCCATGCCGGCACATATGGAGATATATGGAGATATATAGGGATATTACCGATTATTAGCGAGCGACTCGGGCCCGTGTTCCCTTGTCCTTGGGTCCTACCCTTAGGTGGGGGATACTCACGAGTGGTTGACTCTCACACTTGGACTGACGATAGGCTTATCGACCTGTACAGTGAGACTTAGAGACTGATAGGATTAGTGACATTAACATGCATCATTTACTGATTTAACATACCTGCTATACTGTTTACCGTGTTACTATTTACCTGCTCTATTAGCTACTTGCTTTGGCTACTTCTTGTTCACGTCTTTACTCTTTTGATTACTATTACATTTTCATTATTATTGCACGAGTTACCATTTGTATCCATATATATATATATATATCGCTATCGTGTCGCTCTGACGACCTGAGTATGCATGCTCAGAGTGAGAAGTGGATTTAGCTTGGACCAGGACCTGACGTACCTCGAGGACATCGCGGACATCTTGATCAGCGACTCAGAGCTATACTTCATTGATCTCCACCTGGTTAGTTCTTTTGATTTAGTTACTGCATTTCTCATTACCTGTGCATTGTTTACTGATTACCACGTAAAGCTAGAAGCCGAAGTGTGACTATGGCAGGATATTTTCTTGACCGTAGGAGTATGGTTGGCCTTGTCAACCCCTCATATTCCGTATTTTAGAAGCTGGGCGTGACAAAGTCTCTCCCAATTCTCCTCCTTTTCATTGATCATTTTAAATCAAATATCGGTAAAAGTGGAGTTATTACCGATATCATCTTTTCTAAAACCTATAAATCCATTTTCTTTTATCATTTGGTCAAACCAATTTTACCACTTCATTTGTAATTTTAATACCAATGTTTAGAATTATGTTTAACCAAGAATCTCATGTGAAACAACCATAATTGAAGTTTTACATCAAAATACCTTGAACTTTGTTATCACACATTTTCAACTAATCGTTTAAACAATACTTTTTGGAAAACTTCACGGGGTAACGACTTACCCCACACGCACACTTGGTTTCATAGCACGATACCTAATTGTATGAATTTTTGGTTCGAAGATAGTATTAACAATAAAATACCACATAATTTAAAACCGGGTTTCTTTTAAAACAATATTTTATACTCCTTTGCAATTATGCATCTACAACCCTCTTCAGGGGACCCGCTAATGGAGTGCGGATTATCGCACATCATGGGGATAGTAGAGAGAGATGCAAACCTCCTCACGGAGCATTCGATCTCGAAATGATATAAATACGGTTTTTAAGAAAAATGAATTTCTAAATAAATTAATTTTTAAATTATATAAAATTATAAATCCTTATTTTCAAAATATAATGAACCTACATTTTTCTAAAAACGAAGGATTAACAAATGCCAATAAAATACCATCCAGATACCAAAAAGGCAAGTTTTTCAATAAAATATCATAAACTTTCCAAAGCTAAGTATTTATCACTAAAATATCTCAATACTTAAAACACATGCTCATAAAAACCCTAAGTAATATAAAACCCCCTCGAGGTTTTATTTTTAATCTATATTAATATATTTTTTCATAAAACCCCCTCGAGATATGTAAAACACTATTTTAAGAACTTTAGTAAATATGGGTTTAAGCGGGATCAATTCTTTTGAGCCCCAGGGAGCTGGAGAAAATGAGTGCTTTCCTATTCAGGTTAGAAAACTTAACAGGAGTTATCAATGACAATTCTCTTGGAAAAAGACATAAATCTTGCCGTCCATGTGCAGCAGTTGCCGATAATTCCCGAACCTAAGAATTCAAGAGTTAAATCAGTACAAGTGTCTGACTCAGTCTGAATCCAAACTCAAACCTGAATCCAAAATCAAACATGAATACTTGATCATGAACATGAATACTCGAATTCAAACTTCAATTCCAAACCTATATACTTGACTTGACTTGACCAAACCATAATTATAACTTGACTTGAACTTGATATGACTACATGAATATATGATTATATCCTGAACATGAATACTTAAACATTTTGTATCCTTGGTTTCGGCAAGACTTGTAAACATAATCTATACAATACATTACGTGGGGATAAAGGGATAGATTGGTACGGAACGAATATCGTGGCACGAGAGGTCACTTAAAAGACACCTACATGAATTCCCGTGCCGTTGTCCCGTGGGTTATGACGGGGCCTTGTACTATATGTTACCATAGTCCACGGGGTAAGATGGACTCCTCTCGTATACATGAATACCTTCTTTATCAAACTACAAATAACCACGTTATAATAACTATCATATACCAGTAATCAGCCATATACACTTTACCTATTCATTTCACCTTATATACTATCTTCTCTTTCTTCTTATGGGACTTACCGAGTATTAGTTCCCTGACAACATTCTTTCTGTTTCTTTCTTTGGAATGTTCGTCAAGAGGACCGGACTCTGAGGAGAAAGAGCCGAGCCAGGAGGACTTGGACCAGATTACGGCTCAGCCGGACTACTAGTTCTTCTTGCACTTATTTTTTGTATGCCATTGCTTAGGCATTTGTTTTATATCATTGTATCTTTTCATTTCAAACAGTTGTATGTAAAGTTGAATATTAATAAAGTTGCTGTTTTTTTTATTACTCTTGTCATTCTTTTTCATTTTTTATATGTCGCTTAATTACGCTTAACGTATTTATTTCTTAGTAAATATGTTGCGGCCTGCCACGTCACCGTTTACGTCTACTGGGAAACGGGGCGTGACAGGTTTTGTTGGCAGCCCATGCAGGTCAGTTCTGCATGAAGTCTTAAGCAATATATCATAAGAATTATAAGAATCAACAACTATACATTCTTTACATTTCAAATTTCTTGAATCTATCCTAACCATTCTTTTTTCTATCAAGGTAATGGATTCTCCCAACAACACCAGCACTAACATCAACGGCAATACCCAACCGCCAACTTTACCACCACCACTTACCGTTGCAGCTCCTATCAATGAGAAAATGGTACTGCTTGAGGCTATCAAGAGCCTGTTGGAGGGTCAGCAGCAGCAAACTGCGATCTTCATGCACCGCCCCGAAATCGAAGCACCCGGAGTCAAGCAATTACGGGCACTGCACCCAAAACACTTTTCGGGTAAAGAGAGCCCACATGAGGTAGAAAAATGGGCTCAATCGATCAAAGATGATCTGGCAGTAGCTCAAGTGCCTGATATTTCCTGGGTGAGAGTTGCTAAGCTGCAACTGACAGACAATACTAGAGTCTGGTAGAAGGCTGAGAAAATCCGACTCACACAGCCAATTGATTGGAAGACGTTTCGCGATCTGTTCGATATGAAGTAATTCCCTGAGACTGCCTGTTTTGACATGGAACAGCATTTCATCCATCTATAACAAGGCTTAGTGTGAGTCAAGTCCGTGGATGAATACGATGCTGAGTTTACCATGCTTAGCAGGTAAGATATTGTCTCAAATTCAAATTCCTGATCTCACTCACTAAACTGCTAACATAAGGTCGTAACAGGTTCGATGCACACCTTATTCCTACTGCTGAGATCCGGGCACGACGATTTCAGTAAGGGTTGGACCTGAAAATTCAAGCTGCACTCGCTACAGGAGTTTTCCCAACCCATGAACTTGCTATGAAGTCTGCCCGACATTATGAGGCAATTATGAAGAAGAAGGGCATGCCGCAAACTACCAGTGTGAAATGCCCTACCACACAGATGATAGGAGGAGCCTCTTCTAGGATGACCTTTGCACCCACGAGACTGGGAGGATCATTTAACCGGCCCAGTCTAGACTTCTGTTTCTACTGCAAGAGAACTGGACACCTAGCGAAGAACTGCAGGCGTGCAAATGGCCTGTGTTTGGTTTTTGGCGCATCCACTCACACCATAGGAGCATGTCCATATCGTTTTAATACAGCTCTAGCACCCAAACCCACAATCACAGTCCCGCAGCGGCCAGCCATTCAAGCACCTGCACCCTATTTAGCTCTCCCTGCACTAGCTCCATGTGGACCTCCTGCACAGCCTCAACGTAAATTCCATCAGGCATAGAGAAACATGCCTCAAGGGCAGAGAAACGTGCCCCAAGGACAGAGAAATGTGCCTCCAACAATGAGGAATGTACCACGACGTCAGGCTTTTACAATGACGGTCGAGGAGGTCGAAGTCACAGGACAAGTCATCACTAGTAACTCCCAATCCTTTAAAATTTTCAATCCTTGTGTATTACTATAAATTTTCCTATATCTAAACTTAACCTCACACAACTTAGGTACTATACTAGTAGCCACCCTTCCTGCACTCACACTTTTCGACACTGGAGCTTCACACTGCTTCATGTCCCAACAATTCATGAGAACGCATGCGATTCCCGTGAAGCCACTCATTTCAAGCTGGAATGTCAGTTCTGGGAATGGATTCTTGAAAGAAACTATGGGGTTTGATCAGTGTCCAGTGGTAGTTTGCGGACAAGAATTCTACGCGAATTTCAAAGTACTGGACATCCCAAATTTCGATGTTGTGTTGGAAATGGATTGGCTGGGAGTATTCTATGTTACTATTGATTGCCGTCAAAGGAAGGTAGTATTTGAGATACCAGATCACCCAGTCTTCTATTTCAAAATTGGAGGCAGAACTTTGGAGCTAGGAAGCTACCATGTTAAACCGAAAAATGCAGAATTTTTCTCGCTACCGGCAGAAGAAGAAAAGCCTGAAGTGGTTCAAGAGTTCGAGGATGTGTTTCCTGAAAATATATCAGGTTTGCCTCCCGATCGAGCTCTTGAGTTTAGCATTGATTTTCAACTTGGTATGCAACCTGTAATCAAAGCTCTGTACCGGTTAAGTCCAGAAGGATTGAAAGAGATCCGCATGCAGTTAGACGAACTTCTGAAGAAAGGTTGGATTCGTCCCAATACTTCAAGTTGGGGATCTCCGGTATTACTTATGAAGAAGAAAGAAGGTTCATACAGGATGTGAGTGGATTATCGATCTCTGAATGAAGTGACGATCAAGAACAAGTATCCACTATCACGCATCGATGATCTGTTCGATCAGTTAAGTGGGTCTTATGTATTTTCGAAACTAGATCTTCGTTCAGGTTATCATCAGGTGAAGGTCAAAGAGTCCGATATTCCAAAGACGGCGTTTAGGACTCGATATGGTCATTATGAATATCTCATAATGCCATTTGGAGTGACAAATGCACCTTCCATCTTTATAAACCTGATGAACCAAGTTTTCTGAGAGAACTTAGACAGGTTCATTGTCATCTTCATCGACGACATCCTAGTGTATTCAAAGAATTGGAAAGAACACGCCGAGCACTTACGGATTGTCCTGGAGACATTGCGACAATATCATCTCTACGCCAAGTATAGCAAGTATGAATTTTGGCTAGATTAAGTCAAATTTCTCGAACATATCGTTTCAAGCGAAGGAATCTCAGTAGATCCAGCAAAGATGTTAGCTGTCAGCGAGTGGACGACACTAAAGACAGTGAAAGATATACGAAGTTTCTTGGGATTAGAAGGATACTACCGATGATTCATTTATGGCTTCTCAAAGATTGCAGCCCCTCTGACCAAGCTCACACGAAAAGATGAAGCATTCATGTGGTTAAAAGCATGTAAAAAAGCTTTTGTAGAACTCAAGTCAAGATTAACCTCTACTCATATTCCTATAATACCGGATCAATCTGGAGGTTTCGTTGTACATTATGATGCGTCCGGTAAAAGATTAGGATGTGTTTTACACCAGCGTGGAAAAGTTATAGCTTTAGCATGAAGACAACTGAAGGTTCATGAGTGCAGCTATCCAACACATGATCTGGAGTTGGCAGCCGTCATCTTCGCACTCAAGATTTGACGCCACTATATTTTGGGTGAACGAGTGGATATATACACTGACAACAAGAGTCTAAAGTATGTATTTACTCAGAAAGAATTAAACATGCGGCAGAGAATATGGCTAGAACTCATGGAGGACTTCGACATCAACCTACAGTATCATCCTGGGAAGGTAAACGTAGCTCCTGATACACTTAGTCGCCAGCCATTAGCAATGAACCTCACCACTCAGTGGAAGCTACAGCAAGAATTGCATGGATTGGAGATTGAAGCAGTTATGCCAGATAACGTTTCATATTTGATGAACTTACAAGTCCAGTCCACTCTTGTCAATCAGATCAAGGCAGCTCAAGCAAATGATGCCAAACTACAAAAGATCCGAGAACAAGTAGAAAGTGGACTTCGAACTGACTTCATCATCCACGAAGATGGATCCTTGCGATATGGAAGTTGATTATGTGTACCAATCGGCCCAGTTCGAGAAGAGTTGATGAAAGAAGCTCACAGCTCTCCTTATTCTGTACACCTCGGTGGTACAAAAATGTACAAAGATCTACGACAACATTACTGGTAGCATGTAATGAAGTGCGAAGTAGCAAAGAGCGTAGCCAAGTGTTTGGTGTGTCAGCAAGTGAAAGCTGAAGATTACAGAACTGCTGGTCTACTTCAGCCGTTACCAATCCCAGAATGGAAATGGCAGCACATTACCATGGACTTCATGACTGTCCTTCTTTGCAGCACGAAGGGTAACGACGCAGTATGGGTTATTGTGGATCGACTCACCAAGTCGGCTCACTTTATTCTATTTCGAATTGACCAATCAACCGAGACGTTGCAAAGAAGTATATGGAGGTAAGCATAAATCTAAAGTAAGATTTAAACCCTCAAAATGTACTATATTTGATACCCATAAACTCATGCAAGAGATCGTGAGATTACATGGAGTACCTGTTTGCATCGTCTCCGATCGTGATACAAGATTTCGATCACAATTTTGGCAGAGTCTGCAAGCTAGCCTGGTAACGAGTCTGAATTTCAGCATGGCTTATCATCCACAAACGGTTGGACAGTTCGAGCAAACAATTCAGATTCTGGAAGACATGCAAAGAGCTTGTATGTTAGACTTCGGAGATTCGTGGGAAGATCACCTACACCTTGTGAAGTTTTCATACAACAACAACTATCAGGCAAGCATTGGAATGACACCATCCGCAGCACTCTACGGACGAAAGTATTGTTCACCGCTAAGTTGGGACGATATTGGAGATCGTGAACTCCTTGGACCAGAGATGATCGTGGCAAATGTGGATGTCATTCGTACGATCAGGGAAAGAATGCGCGTAGCCCAAGACAGACAGAAGTATTGGGCAAATGCAAAGCGTCGACATCTGGAGTTCTAACCTGGAGACCATGTTTTTCTAATGATCTCTTCAAACAGAGGAGTGATCTGCTTTAGCAAGAGGGTAAGCTAAGTCCAAGATATTTGGACCGTTCGACATACTCGAATGAGTTGGAGAAGTGGCATACCATTTGGCACTACCACCTTCATTGGAAGGTGTGCACAACGTGTTCTACATATCCCAGCTAAGACGATATGTGAGCGACCCCGGCCACATACTTGATCACTCAGAGCTCACAGTATATACTGATCTAACCTGCGAGGAACAACCGGTTGAGATCCTGGACCGAAAGGTGAAGACATTACGGAACAAGAAAGCAAACTTGGTCCGAGTGATGTGGAGAAAAGATTCGCCTGGAGAATCAACATGGGAACAAGAAGAAGACATGCATGCAAGATACCCTTATCTATTTGAAAATTAGTCCCTATGTAAATGTAAATTTTGAGGACGAAATTTTTATAAGGAGGGTAGAATGTAACGACTCTGAAATCTTTGTATGAAATTTTTTTTGTTAATATACAAGAAATGAGTTTTACAGCCTGAGTTTGAGTTATAAGTTATTTTTGTTAAATAAAAGCAAGAAGCTACTTGTAGCTCACTGGTAAAGCCCTTGCACTGCTATGACGTAGCCTGTGTGTTTGATTCACATCAGACACAATTTTTTCTGAATTTTTCTTTTTAACATTTTGGAAACCCAAAAGATTACAAGTGCAATATACGGGGAAATGAAAAGTTCAGAAAAATCAAACATATAGAAAATGGAGTAAACATAGGGTTGATCAGATGGCATAAATCTCGAGGCAAATACCTCAAGATCGACCAGCGGAAATAGGCTTGGGGCCGGCGGGGACGGTCAGATCAAGGCCAAAATGCTCCGTGCTTTGCACACATGACTTTTCAGCTCTTATTAACTTCTCTGCACTGTTTGATTTCCCTGCAATCAAACAGAGGCTTTTCATTTCACAATTTAACATAATTTTAATGCTTCTTAATTCACAATTTTAATTCCCAAACCCTAATTCTCCACTATAAATTCCACCCCTTATTTTGGCTCAGCACCATTCTGAAAATTCTAGCCAAAACTCTCTAAAAAGTTTCTAAGTGCAAGTGGAGTTACCAAGCAAGTTAGTTTCGGCGAAGATTGAAGCCAATTCCGGAGCTCCCGCGATCCCCCGAAGCATCCCTCTTCTTCCTAACCCTTCCTTTCACGTATTCAAACCGTAAGTCCCTCCCAATTCTCCTCTTTTTTATTGATACTCATTTTAAATCAAATATCGGTAAAAGTGGAATTATTATCGATATCATCTTTTCTAAAAGCTATAACTCCATTTTCTTTTATCATTTAGTCAAACAAATTTTACCACTTCACTTGTAATCTTAATACCAATGTTTAGAATCAAGTTTAACTAAGAATCTCATGTGAAACAACCATAATTGAACTTTTATATTAAAATACCTTGAACTTTATTATCACACATTTTCGACTAATCGTTTAAACAACACTTTTAGGAAAACTTCACGGGGTAACGACCTACCCCACCTGCACACTTGGTTTCATAGTACGATACCTAATTGTATGAATTTTTAGTTCGAAAATAGTATTTACAATAAAATACCACATAATTTAAAACCGGGTTTCTTTTAAAACAATATTTCATACTCCTTTGCAATTATGCATCCACAACCCTCTTTAGGAGACCCGCTAATGGATGGTGCGGATTATCGCAAATCCTGAAAATTGTAGAGCGAGATGCAGACATCCTCATGGAGCATTCGATCTCGAAAAGATATAAATACGGTTTTTAAGAAAAACGAATTTCTAAATAAAACTAATTTTTAAATTAGATAAAATTATAAATCCTTATTTTCAAAATATAATGAACCTACATTTTTCTAAAAACTAAAGATTAACAAATGCCAATAAAATACCATCAAGATACCAAAAAGGAAAGTTTTTCAATAAAATACCATAAACTTTTCAAAGCTAAGTATTTATCACTAAAATACCCCAACACTTAAAACACATGCTCATGAAAACCCTAAGTAATATAAAACCCCCTCGAGGTTTTATTTTTAATCTATATTAATATATTTTTTCATAAACCCACTCGAGATATATAAAACACTATTTTAAGGATTTTAGTAAATATGGGTTTTATTAGTTGTATGTATGCCCTAGAGACCATTATTGTACATATGATGTATATTATAGTGGATGCTTGGACATATATAGAGAGGACTTTCTTGCTCGACATGATAGTATACTATCTGGCTGCTCTTTTATCTTACCATGTATACTTGTCTCTTGATACTGTCTTATGGTTACATGTTGGTAAAGCCCTTAGGATGTATACTTGACTACCGGGATTATGATGCAGATCATACTAGTGGGGCCATGGTAGTCCATAAGTTCATCCTTTAATGTTCCTAGTCGTAGGTGTATCGAGACGGGGCATCGATATACCAGAGTAGACTAGCGTATACGTTTCTCGACTCATGTGATAGGCGATGGATGATCCCATATCCATTAGTGTTTGACATCAGAGATGGAATACGGGTGCTCAGTGGAGACTGGGTACACTGGCCGGACTCGCCGAGAACTCCTAGATAGTATTATACCTGACGTCAGATAGCAGTTCTCTAGTGACACTGGTACAGGTTAGTATGTAGACCCGAGATCGTCATAGAGTCTTGTGTGATTCCCACTGTGCTTTGATTTCCACCTTACCATGATTAAGAGGACATGCAAAACGGTGGATTTTGGGTACAGTCCCGAGTCTCATGGAGGCAATGAGCGATAGGAGGGGATTTCGTCTCTCCCGGTATTGGGGGTAGATGTTGTGCTGTGCTCGATTGGCTATAACTGGAAGTCCCTGGCCAGGGCTGATTCAGATATTTACTGGTAAGTGTTACCAGCAGTTTCTCGACCCGTTATGAGCCTCGTATCGGCATGACTTATCGAGTTATTGGCTCTGACGTTTACCACCCCTAGACTAGATATGCGATATCTTAGACGAAGAGATCGGACTGTACGGTAGTGTTACTGACAGGCTTTACAGGAGCTAAAGCGGGCTTGCTTGTTGATCTTCTGATCGCTCAATACCCGGATAGCCGTTACATCCAGCTAGTACCGCTGACGGCTTGTGGTTGTTTGATGTGATCATCACCTACTGTCGGCGTATTGACGAGTCTTTAGAGTCCTACATAGAGGTTTTACTGGCTCAGGCAAAACGAAGAAGGAGCACATATATGATATGTGCGTGACCGAGAATAATGCAAGTACGGGATACCGTATTCTATTCTCGTGATATTTGTATCGGTAGGTTATATGTGATATAGCCGGGTTATCGAATCAAGTGTTGATTCGATAAGATGGTACATATAATATTAGTCGGTTATATGTGATATAACCGATTCTTAAATCAAGTGTTTATTTGATAATTTAATATATAATTGTATATTTGATATACTAGTTTACATTAACTAATATTAGCTCACTTAAGCATTTATTTTTCTCACATGTGCACACTTAATATATATGTGATATATATTAATTGTGTTTTATATTGTGTCATGGTTGTTGATACACACTACATGGGTGTATAAGACTTACACCATACTAATTATAATGTAGGGTTTTAATATTTAAAGTAAATCCAAATTAGTGGATAAATGGTCACATGCATGAAGCTTGTGAATGCATTGACTTGGTCTACTAATTTTGTTTTACTTAAGATATTTATTAACCTAACCATTATAATTTAGCCATGGTTATGTCTCTACATGAGTTAGCTATATGATAGAAACTCACCCATGGTTGATTCTTTCACCTCATTAGTTCACTCTCGTTTCTTTGCTTCATCTTCTTCATCCTTGAAAAAAAAAGCTCACTAGATATTTGCGAAGTGAGAAAATACTGTTAGAAAAATAAAACTAAAATGAGCCCACTTCCTTCTTCATCATCCGCTACTAGGCATTGGATGTCGACCTATGGAGGGTTCTTACTGTGTGACAGTGTGGCGAAGCATAGGCTCTTACCCCAGGGTGTCCCGAGACCGGAAGGTGTTCTGGCGGGTTGTAGTTCTAGTGAGGGGGCATGCGTAAAAAGTAGTTGCTGAGGGACCCGTTGGTGCCACGGCGACCCCATTGGATGGGGTGGCTGCTTGACCTACAGTGGTATCAGAGTCTTACTAGAGCATTAGGAGTCGTCTAGGCAAAGTTAGAAGTTCGAACGAACTCCGAAAACCCGAAATAGCCCACTTTCTGGAAATTTTTCAAAATGTTGGAATTTTCACATTAAAAATCCTCAAAAAATCGTGCATATAAAACTATGGACCCTCTAGAAGAACGACAACCTAACTCGACAACATGACCGCGGAACCGCGGCCAAACCATGGGTTTGGCGGCGGTTCCGCGGCGCCATGTGTGAGGCTTGGGTCGATACTTCTACGGTTGGTCCGTAGCTACTGGGGTATGCTTCTGGGTATTTTTGATATTGCTCATGTGTTAAGTTTTTCTGGGCAAATTTTGGGAATTCTTTGATTCGATCGAAAGGTTTAAAATCGTCTAGCTATCTGCAATGTGATACAATATGCGTAATTCATATAGTTAGGCATGAAATCCGTAATATGTGATATTTCGGGTTTATGATGTCTAAGGTTATTATGGATTCCAAATGTTGTAGTTTGACATTTTCTTTTCTGCTACAGTAAGTGTAATATGTGGTGTATCGCCGGTTTCGTTGCTATATGTCAATGACAATTGGGATACGCATATTTACTTACGTTGATGACATGTGATGTTATGTGTTGCTGTGATATGTTATATTGGATCGTCGCGTTTTGAATAACCGTTTTTTTTATGTGAGATGAGAATTTTTTATTTTCATCCATGTAAAGTTCAATGTATGTAATATTCTTTTATTGGGACACTTCCGGGTTGAGGATGATGTCACCATTGTTGTAGCATTAGGATAGACCCAAGGAGGGGAGCATAAGTAACCAGGTTCTACAATCCAGTAGGAGACCAACTCGAGAAGTCGAGTCCGGGTCTCCTAACTCTCGAATTGGTAGGTTACTTGCCGCTCTCGTAGGGGTCTAGGGATGTGGGTTTGGCTATTCATAGCGACTGTGGAATCCGTGTTTTATAACAAGCTCAAAATAAAACACGGACCTTCTAATATATCCAATATTTTATATATTTCTTCTGCTGCTTTGTGATGTGATCACTGTGGATTCTGAAACGAATGGATATAAATTATATATGAGATATATAGTAGACGTTGCTTATGTTTTGCACCTGCGCTAGTCCCGTCCCGGTATGCCGTTAGTTAAGTAACCTAACGGTGCATAACGGGACATTGTGACGAATGCGGATGGCATAAGCGTACGTTGTATTTTCGTTTCTTCTGTAATGCTTAGGAAGCTTAAATGATGGGACTTCATTAATGAGATTAAGAAAAGAAAGAAACCTAAAAGATGTTGTAGAATCAAATTTTCAAAAAGGGTAGCTACAGTATTTGCTTTGCATAGTGATATATATGATATATCCTGCACCTTAATCGATAAGAAAAGAGCCGAGATCCCTTCACTGGGAGTGACCTCTTTAGCAATAACTGGCAGATGCTACAACACACGGTTTGTCTTTTGATTGCTTTTAGAGTTTCTTTCTTTGCATAGTGATATATGTGATAAATCCTGCACCTTATTCGATAAGGAAAGAGCCGAGATCCCTTCACTGGGAGTGACCTCTTTAGCAAAACTAGGAAAAGCCTCAAAAACACTCTTTTTCAAAATTCACTCGATTCTATAACGATATCAAGTTCATTACGCAAAAGGTTTTCTGAAAAAACTGTCGTAGCCCTCCGTCATTTCAGATAAGTTCTACTTAGTATTCATGCTACGTTTGTTGGCCTGCGTTAAGGCGTAGTGTGCTGTAGCTAACTAGTACTTATCTGCAACATAAGATGAGATTGGATTAGGGTAGTCGTGCGACTTTGTTGGCCTGCGTCAAGGGTCGTGCGGGTGGTTTTAATTCAATCAGGAAATGACGGGTTGAACTTGACTAGCGGACTATGGTTTGTTGGCCTACGTCAAGGTCATAGGACGCTAGGGGCAAAATATTATCAAAAATTTCAAGTGTTGAAATTTGCAATGAGATTGCATACCTTCTATGAAATAGTTGGATCCTGATACCCACTGCGAATAAATGTTACTCATGGGAGAGTTTTACACAAGACAATTAGCCGATCAAGTAGGTGTCTAGAAAGGTGTCAACGAGGCTATGCCTCTGGGAAAACGAGGTTTATTTTAATTAGGTCCGTGCGAAAGCATGGGGAACCTCCCTCAAAGTACTGGCACTGGCCTGGCTGAAAGATTGGCGAAGTTGTAGGGTGTAATTAATCCCGGCTAGTCTTTCCTTTTAGGGTTTGAAGGAAGATTTGATAAAAACAGTGGAAGCCATCCTGATTAGATAAAATAATAACCAATCTGATCTTGCAAGAGCATATGCTAAAGTGTTTTCTTCTCTCTCTCTCTCTCTCTCCAGGTAGCGACCATGCCACGTCTTAATCAAGATAATAATATGGATGTATTGACCGAACCCGCATGTTATATTGTGCTGGGGAACGTTGGTTCCATTCTTTCTTATAAGAGTTATAAGACTGAACAGGATATAAAGGAATGCCAGGATTCCCATGCCACCCGATTGAAGAAAGAACATGTTGATGCATTTTCTTCGGGTGTGTTCGTTACAGAGAACTGTTTCTGCCTTTGCTCTACGTCCTGGGTATTGGATACCGGGTCAGGATCCCATATATGTAATCTGTTACATGGGCTAAGGAAAGGTAGAGAACTGGGAGAAGGTGATAAAGACATAAGGGTTGGAAATGGTGCAATTGTTGCAGCTAAATCCGTCGGGGAATATTACCTTGTATTACCAAGTGGTAATACATTGATTCTGAATGAATGCTATTACATGCCGAACCTGATATGCAACATTATATCAGTTTCTTTATTAAGTTAAGAGGGATATAATTTTGTAGTACAGAATAATGTTATGAACATCTTCCTGAATTAAAAGTTGATTGGATCAGGCACGTTGTGCAATGGCATTTATGTTCTAAATCAATCAACAGTTCTGAACATAACAAACACACTCAAGAGGAAGAATTCGAAAATGAACGAGTCCTTATTATGGCATTGTAGACTAGGTCATATCAATGCGATACGACTAGCTAAGTTGCATAAGGATGGATATTTGAATCCGTTCGAATTTTCATCTTATGACACTTGCCAGTCATGTTTCAAAGGCAAGATGACCAAAACTCCGTTTACAGGACACGGAGAAAGAGCTCGTAGGCTCTTGGGACTGATACATAGTGATGTATGTGGTCCTATGTCTACTCATGCCAGGAATGGTTCCTCGTATTTCATTACATTCACTGACGATCTCTCTAGATTCGGACATGTGTTCTTGATGAAACACAAGTCTGAAGCTTTTGAGAAATTCAAGGAATATAAATCCGAAGTCGAGAACCAAACGGGTAAAAGTATTAAAATCCTTCGATCAGATCGAGGAGGTGAATACTTGAGCACGGAGTTCCTGGACTTTCTAAAAGAGAATGAGATTCTCCTCAGCTTACTCCTCCGTATACACCACAGCACAACGGTGTATCGGAACGGAGGAATCGCATCCTATTGGATATGGTGCGCTCTATGATGAGCACTGCCGAGTTAGCTATTTCATTTTGGGGTTATGCGCTTGAGACAACAGCATACCTATTGAATCAAGTTCCATCTATATCTGTACCTACCACACCATATGAGATATGGAGTGGGAAGAGACCATATCTTAAACGAGTTAAGATATGGGGTTGTCCGGCCTATGTCAAAAAGCAAAATCCGGACAAACTCGGGGCACGGTCAGTTTTTTGCAAGTTTATGGGATATCCAAAGAATTCATATGGATATTTTTTCTACCACGGTAAGGAACAAAAGGTGTTTGTTGCTCAACATGCCACCTTTTTAGAAAAAGAATTTCTTGTAAAAGAAATTGGTGGCAAAGAGGTAGAACTGGAAGAAGTTCCAGATACACAAACTATAACTGAAGATTTAGTGGAACCAGAGTATTCGATTGTGCCCAACAAACCCCAGCCTCTCCGCCGATCTAGTAAGGTTCCTCGTCCACCTGAGAGATATTACGGTTTTCTCATTAATGGTGGAAGCGAGGATTGCATCATGGAGGATGATGACCCAACTAGTTTCGAGCAGGCCATCATGAGTGGGGACTCTGTGAAATGGCTGGATGCAATGCGATCTGAGATGGAATCCATGTACACCAACAAAGTATGGACTTTGGAAGATGCTCCTGAAGGGGTAAAACCCATTGGGAGCAAGTGGATCTTCAAGAAGAAACTTGGTGTATATGGGAAAGTGGAGACTTTCAAAACTATACTTGTTACAAAGGGTTTTCGTCAACGACCAGGTGTGGATTATGACGAAACCTTTTCTCCAATGGCCATGCTTAAATCCATCCAGATCATGATTGCCATCGCTGCATACCATGACTACGAAATCTGGCAAATGGATGTTAAGACCGCCATTCTGAATGGTGATTTGGAAGAATGCATGTACATGACTTAGCCAGAGGGTTTCGTAGACAGTGGGAGCAGCGGAAAGGTGTGCAAGCTGCTTAAATCCATCTACGGGTTAAAGCAAGCATCGCGGAGTTGGAACATCTGTTTTGATGTCTTTATCAAAGAGTTTGATTTCGTCAAAAACATAGATGAACCTTGTATATACAAGAAGGTGGCAGAGAGTAAGGTTGTCTTCCTCGTATTGTACGTGGATGACATACTCTTGATAGGAAATAACATTCCTATGCTGCACTCGGTCATGCTCTTCTTATCACAAAGATTCTCAATGAAAGATCTTGGAGATGCCTCCTACATCTTAGGGATTAAGATCTATAGAGATAGATCTAAACGGATACTGGGATTGTCCCAATCCAGGTACATTGACACTATACTAAAAAGGTTTAGTATGGAAGAATCCAAGCGTGGGTTTTTATCCACGATCTCAGGACCCACTCTCTCCAAAAAGATGTCTCCCAAGACTGATTTGGAAAGAGCTCGCATGCAAGGGATACCCTATGCTCGCATGCAAGGGATACCCTATGCTTTGGTAGTAGGCTCTATCATGTACACGATGCTATGTACCAGACCCGTTGTAGCATACTCACTAAGTGTAGTGAGTAGGTATCAAGCAGATCCTGGAGAGAGTTACTGGACAGCTGTGAAGAGCATTCTCAAGTACTTGAGAAGGACTAAAGAGATGCTCTTGGTGTATGGTAACGAAGAACTCCAAGTAGAGTCCTTTACTGATTCGAGCTTCCAGAGTGATAAGGACAACTCTAAGTCTCACTCGGGATTTGTATTTACTCTCAATGGAGGGGCGGTATGCTGGAAAAGTTCCAAGCAGGAAACCATGGCAGACTCGACGATGGAGGCTGAATACATCGCTGCCAACGATGCTGCCAAAGAGGCTATCTGGATGAAGAAGTTCATAACTGAACTTGGAATGGTTCCATCTATTGAGTATCCAATACCTTTGTATTGCGATAACAATGGAGCGGTGGCTTTG
Source organism: Agapanthus africanus (assembly GCA_030015575.1). Taxonomy (NCBI): domain Eukaryota; kingdom Viridiplantae; phylum Streptophyta; class Magnoliopsida; order Asparagales; family Amaryllidaceae; genus Agapanthus; species Agapanthus africanus. Next base: position 95,374,125 of record JASDDO010000014.1, read on the forward strand.
GCCAAGGAACCCAGGTCCCATCAGCGATCCAGGCATATTCTGAGGCGGTATCACCTGATTCGGGAGATAGTTGATCGCCGGGAGATAGAGGTCAGGAGAGTTGACACGAAGAATAACACTGCGGATCCACTCACGAAGGCCATTCCCCAGATACAGTTCGAGATACTCTTTGGGATGCTGGGTATGCAATACTACAGCAGCTGGCCCTAGTGCAAGTGGGAGATTGTTAGTTGTATGTATGCCCTAGAGGTCATTATTGTACATATGATGTATATTATAGTGGATGCTTGGACATATATAGAGAGGACTTTCTTGCTCGACATGATAGTATGCAATCTGGTTGCTCTTTATCTTAACATGTATACTTGTCTCTTGATACTGTCTTATGGTTACATGTTGGTAAAGCCCTTAGGATGTGTACTTGACTACCAGGATTATGATGCAGATCATACTGGTGGGGCCATGGTAGTCCATAAGTTCATCCTTTAATGTTCCAAGTCATGGGTGTATCGAGACGGGGCATCGATATACCAGAGTACACTAGCGTATACGCTTCTCGACCTATGTGATGGGCGATGGATGATCCCATATCCATTGGTGTTTGACATCAGAGATGGTATACGGATGCTCAGTGGAGACTGGATACACTGGACGGACTCGCCGAGAACTCCTAGATGGCATTATACCTGACGTCAGATAGCAGTTCCCTGGTGACACTGGTATAGGTTAGTCTGTAAACCCGATATCATCATAGAGTCTTGTGTGATTCCCACTATGCTTTGATTTCCACCTTACCATGTTCAAGAGGACGTGCAAAACGGTAGATTTTGGGTACAGTCCCGAGTCACATGGAGGCAATGAGCGATAGGAGGGGATTTCGTCTCTCCCGGTATTGGGGGTAGTGCTCGATTGGCTATAACTGGAAGTCCCTGGCCAGGGCTGATTCAGAGATTTACTGGTAAGTGTTACCAGTAGTTTCTCGACCCGTTATGAGCCTCGTATCGGCATGACTTATCGAGTTATTAGGGTTTGACGTTTACCACCCCTAGACTTGATATGCGATATCTTAGATGAAGAGACCAGACTGTACGGTAGTGTTACTGACAGGCTTTACAGGAGCTAGAGTGGGCTTGCTTATTGATCTTCTGATCGCTCAATACCCGGGTAGCCATTACGTCCAGCTAGTACCGCTTACGGTTTGTGAGTGTTTGATGTGATCATCACCTACTGCCGGCGTATTGACGAGTCTTAAGAGTCCAACATAGGGGTTTTACTGGCTCAGGCAAAATGAAGTAGGAGCACATATGTGATATGTGCGGGACCGAGAATAATGCGAGTATGTGATACAATATTCTATTTTCGCGATATTTGTATCGGTAGGTTATATGTGATATAGCCGGGTTATCGAATCAAGTGTTGATTCGATAAGATGGTACATATAATATTAGTCGGTTATATGTGATATAACCGATTATTAAATCAAGTTTTGATTTGATAATTTAGTGTATAATTATATATTTGATATACTAGTTTACGTTAACTAATATTAGCTCACTTAAGCATTTATTTTTCTCACATGTGCACACTTAATATATTTGTGATATATATTAATTGTGTTTTATATTGTGTCATGGTTGTTGATGCACACTACATGGGTGTATGAGACTTACACCATACTAATTATAATGTAGGGTTTTAATATTTAAAGTAAATCCAAATTAGTTGATAAATGGTCACATGCATGAAGCTTGTAGAAGCTTGTGGATGCATTGACTTGGTCCACTAATTTTGTTTTACTTAAGATATTTATTAACCTAACCATTATAATTTAGCCATGGTTATGTCTCTACATCAGTTAGCTATATGATAGAAACTCATCCATGGTTGATTCTCTCACCTCATTAGTTCACTCTCATTTCTTTGCTTCATCTTCTTCATCCTTGAAAAAAAGCTCACTAGCTTCTTGCAAAGTGAGAAAATATTGTGAGAAAAATAAAACTAAAGTGAGCCCGCTACCTATTTCATCATCTCTACAAGATTAGCACTTTAGTATAGGGTGTTAGCTTCACTAATCTCTCATTAGTGAAGTAGAAGTTTGAGTTAGTGTCTCCTCGACGTAGATCATCTTCGGCCTCGAAGACTTCAAGCAAGACCGTTCCTTTCACCTTGAGAAGCCATGTAAGAGTCCGGTTGTTCCATGATCGCAGCGAAGGGACCACTACAAGGAGCCATTGAAGTGAAGGACCGGTCTACAAAAGTTGTATTCCGTTATCACTTAGAAGCAAAGTAGATTACTTTCTTGTTTAGCTCATAAAACTCTAGTTAGATCCTTGGTTAGGGTTGTTTGGCACACTAAATTTTTAAATATAGCATGTTTGATGCCTTGTGAAACCTTGTGGTTGTGCCTAAGAACCCTACAGGTTTAAGCAGGATCAATTCTCTTGAGCCCCAGGGAGCCAGAGAATGTGAGTGCTTGCCTATTCAGGTTGGAAAATTTAACAGGAGTTATCAATGGCAATTGTCTTGGAAAAAGATAGAAATCCGGCCGTCCATGTGCAGCAGTTGCCGATAATTTCCGAACCTAAGAATTCAAGAGTTAAATCAGTACAAGTGTCTGGCTCAGTCTGAGTCCAAACTCAAACTTGAATCCAAAATCAAACATGAATACTTGATCATGAACATGAATACTTGAATTCAAACTTCAATTCCAAACCTGTATACTTGATTTGACTTGACCGAACCATGGTTATAACTTGACTTGAACTTGACATGACTATTTGAATACATGATTACATTCTGAACATGAATACTTGAACATTTTGTATCCATAGTTTCGGCAAGACTTGTAAACATAATCTATATAATACATTACGCGGGGATAAAAGGGTAGCTTGGTACGGAACGTATATCGTGCACGTTGATCAAAACCCTATGGTACAGTTTAGACTACTCACTGCACTTCACCTGTTTATATTATGTTCACTGATCTATATTCATGTTACTGTTTACTTGTTACTGATGACTTGTTACTGTTCATTCTTCATACCTGCATATCTCATTACATCCTGCTTGCTTAGAATTATTGATATTATGACGCACTGACGTCTGGGTTTTGCATGGCCCAGATCCCTTATCTTTATCGCAGGCTGCTCAGGAGTATTTTGATCAGCAGGCCAAGCAGTGAAGACCTGCTATTAGTTTATTTTAGTTTTCCTTTCAATATTTTTCATTCCTGTTGTGAGCCCGTATGGGACGTACATTCCAGATTATTGTATTTGAATCTTTTGCTTGCGCATTATTTTATTTCCTGACTCTTTATTCTGGCTCATGGACATGTATTAGATAGTTGTTTATTATTTCTACTGTTCTTGATATCTCTACATCCGTAATGTGACTGTGGGGGGATATTTCCTATCCACAGATAGCATGGTTGGCTCTGTCATGTGCCGATCTTAGCGTACTCTGGGAAGCGGGGCATGACAGAGTTTGTTTGGTATCAGAGCCATAGGATATAGGTTAATCGGGTTTGATTCATTTTGTAGTTAGGTATTGGACCCAATACATGAATCAGAAAACTCGTAATTAGGAACATGTCCTGCTACCTTGTTCTCATGATTCTTGAATCTTATTTTTCTCTTGATCCTTTGTCTTGACGATATGCAAACAACTTTGCATCTCGACTTGAAACCTTCTGGTTCCCTATAGTTTCTTTTTATTCTGATACTAGGCTTTGGGCGATTTGAATGGAGTTATGTGATTGTACCCATGAACTATAGCATGGTTACAATGCGGTACTCTATTTAAGTAACTTGGAGTCCTAGTCTTGATTCATTTCCTTATTTTATGGTCGTTCTATTATCTTGGTTCTCTCAGTTTCATTGCTTACCAGTTCATGTTTTGCAGATTTCTTGGTGATCGATACCGGCAGTTATGAAGTTGTCTTGGGAATGGATTTTCTCGGCACTTTCCACGCTCACATTGATTGTAGGGCAAAGAAAGTGATTTTCTAGATTCCCGGACATTCGGAGTTTGTTTTTGCTGAAGGAAGTAGTTCTGTAGGGCCAGTCGAGTTTAGGGCTAGGCTGACAAATAGTGTTCTTTCGTCGATGGAAGTTGATAAGGAGGATGCGCCAGCTGTAGTTTGAGAGTTCATGGACGCATTCGAAGACATCTCGGGTTTACCGCCAAAACGAGATGTGGAGTTCACGATTGATCGTGTTCCTAGTGCAGCGCCAATCTCAAAGGCGTACTATCCAATGGCACCAGTGGAGTTGGAAGAAGTCAAGAAGCAGATTATCGAATTACTAGAGAAGGGTTGGATTTATAGCAGTAACTCACCTTGGGGAGCTCCAGTTCTTCTAGTAAAGAAGAAAGATGGCACACGGAGGATGTGCATCGACTATCGAGAATTAAACCGGGTGAATATTATGAACAAGTACCCAATCCCTCGCATTGGCGAATTGTTCGAGCAGCTTAGTAGCGCGAGGGTATTCTCGAAGCTGGATTTGCGATCCGGATATCATCAAGTTCGAGTTAAATCTGAGGATATTTGCAAGACTGCATTCCGAACTCGATATGGACATTACGAGTATTTAGTGATGCCCTACGGAGTCACGAATGCACCTGCGATATTTATGGACTTGATGAACCGAATCTTTTCACCGTTCTTGGACCGGTTTATTGTGGTGTTCATCGATGATATTCTGGTCTATTCGAGGAGCCTTGAATAGCATGCGGAACACTTGAAGATCGCACTGCGGACATTGAGTCAAGAAAGACTGTATGCAAAGATGAGCAAGTAGAGGTTTTGGCTTGAAAAAGTGAAGTTTTTGGGGCATGTTGTATCCGAAGATGGAATCGCCGTTGACCCTGAGAAGATTGCAGCAGTTCGAAATTGGCCGATTCCGAAGAACGTGGCAGAGATCATAAGTTTTCTTGGACTTGCCGGCTATTATAAAAGGTTCGTGGAGAATTTTGCCCGTTTGGCTGAGCCTTTAACCAAGCTTACGCGTAAGGAAGTACCGTTCGTATGGACAGATAGGCGTGCGTCAGCTTTTGAGGCGTTGAAGCAAAGGTTGATAACTGCTCTTATTTTGACCATACCAGATGGTTTCGGAGGATTGGTGATTCATAGCGACGCATCTGGGAAAGGTTTGGGATGTGTTTTGATGCAGCATGGGAAGGTTATAGCTTACGCACCGAAACGGTTGAAAACCCATGAGAAGAATTACCTAACTCATGATTTGGAGCTAGCAGCAGTAATTTTCACTTTGAAGATTTGGAGACACTACTTATTAGGCGAAAGAGTCGAAGTATTCACCGAGCACAAAAACCTAAAGTATGTGTTCACACAGAAAGAGCTTAACATGAGGCAGCGTAGATGGTTGGAGCTGATGGCTGACTATGGTCTTGATCTCAAATACCATCCAGGAAAAATTTATTATAGTGCCGGATACGCTTAGTCGGTTGCCAGCAATTCGGATGTTGACTGCACAGAAGAAGATTATCGAAGACTTTCGGAGATTCGAGTTGGAGATTGTGTTACAGCATTCTTCGGGACAGTTGATGCAGCTGTAGGTACAGTCGTCGTTGATCGAGAATATTAAAGCAGCGCAGTCGCAGGACCCAAGATTGCAGAAGTTTCGAGAAGAGGTTGAAGCTGGACTTCGAACGGACTTGTTGATTCATGAAGATGGTTCATTGCGATATAGTAGCCATTTGTGTGTGCCAAAAGGAGATATTCACGAAGAAGTTATGAAGGAGGCGCACGGTTCCGCATATTCCGTACATCCAGGAGGCATGAAGATGTACCGTGATCTACGACAGTATTTCCGGTGGGAAGGCATGAAAAGGGAGATTGCTCGCTTGGTAGCAAAGTGCTTGGTGTGTCAGCAAGTTAAGACTGAGCATCAAAGAGTTGCTGGTTTATTGCAACCACTTCCGATTCCTCAATAAAAGTGGGAACATATAACCATAGATTTCATGACAGCTTGCGGAGTCTAAAGGGCAACAATGTTGTTTGAGTGATTGTTGATCGATTGACCAAGGCAGCTAATTTCATACCATTTCGAATTGGTCAGTCAACGGAAGCGTTAGCGGAACGGTACATGCAAGAGATTGTGAGATTGCATGGAGTACTTGTGAGCATCGTGTCCGATCGTGACACCCGATTCTTATCGCATTTCTGGAGGAGTTTACAGGAAAGCTTGGGGACGCGATTGAAGTTTAGCACAGCTTATCATCCTCAGACAGATGGCCAGTCAGAGAGAACGATCCAAACTCTTGAAGATATGTTGAGAGCTTGCATGTTGGACTTCAAGGGTTTGTGGGAGGATCATCTACACTTGGTGGAGTTTTCGTACAACAACGGTTTTTAGGCGACTATTCAGATGGCTCCATTCGATGCGTTGTATGGTCGCAAGTGTCGTTCACATGTTTGTTGGGATGATATTGGAGAACGAAGATTGTTGGGACCGGATTCGATCGTGCAAACCGTGGAGAAAGTTAATACTATCCGGAATTATATGAAGGCAGCATAAGATCGGCAGAAGAGTTGGGCCGACACATCGAGAAGACCTCTAGAGTTCGCTGTTGGTGATCTGGTATTCTTGAGGATATCACCGACTAGAGGAGTGATTTGTTTTGGGAGTCGAGGCAAGCTTAGTCCTCGATTCGTGGGGCCTTTCGAGATTATGGAGCGTGTTGGAGAAGTGGCTTATCGATTGGTGTTACCATAATATTTGGCGAATGTTCATGACGTGTTTCATGTATCTCAACTCCGTAAATATGTTCGAGATGAAACACACATGTTGGATCATTCAGAGCTGACTGTATGAGAGGATTTGACCTTTGAGCAACGACCGATATCGATTGTTGATCGAAGAGAAAAGGTCCTTAAGAACAAGGTTATCCCTCTCGTACTTGTCTCTTAGGGAAATCGCTCGCATGGAGAATCGACTTGGGAACGTGAATACGAGATTCGACAGAAGTTTCCACACCTATTCTTGTATATTCATGTTTGTTTATCTTTTCTTGTTTTGGGAATTTCGAGAACGAAATTCTTTTTATAGTTGGATATAATGTAACACCTTAGTTCTTTTATACCAGTTCTAGTTCAAGTATTTACTTATTTATGGTATTATCCTGATTTACTGTGTTTTGGGTGAAAATAATATATCTGACATCTGTAGTAACATCCGACTCGACCCACTTGCTTGAAGCCTGTTTTGATTTATGTTTATGATTTATCCTAACTTGCTACGTAGATTTGTGCACATTCATGAATGCTGCATACTGGCATTTTATCTGGCATTGCATTTTACAATATAACATTTTAAGGCACGTAAAATATTTTAAAGATACATTGCATGGCCTGCATGATACCCCTAACTCCGTGGTAGTATCCGCGCATCTTGTTCTCGTCCCGTTCAGTGAAACAGACTTGTTTGGATGGCTGCGCGCACGTACGTGCATCCGTTCTTGGGGGTATGCATTTTCGTTACCCGAGCATTCATTTTGAATTTTGTTAATCGCATATATTTTTCGTATTTTAAAACTGAAATTTTAGACCCGACCCGGACGTGTTTTGGACTAAGTTTGTATTTACCAGAAAATCAAATTTTATTAATATAATATATAAAATTATCACAGTTTAAATTTATTTAACTAATTATATATTTTTCGTTTAAAATCCCAACTCACTAACAGACAATTTTATCTCTCCCCACTCTTTCTCTCTCCTCTCGCAACTTTCTCGCTCTCCTTTCGCATCATTCACTCTCTGTCTCTCTCCTGTCTCTCTTTCTCTCTCTCTCTCACAACTGCCTATCTCTCTCTCTCTCTCTGCATCTATATATATATATTTTATAACCTCACCTGCTTTTTCTCTCTCCCCTTACATAATTCTATTTCTTTTAACCTAACCCATTTAAAATTCACGTCTCTCTCTCTCCTCCTTCCTTCGTTCCTGCCGCCTCTTTTCTTCCTCGTTCGAACCCACGCCCCTGCTCTCGCCGCACCTCGTCGTCGCCGCTTCAGCCTTCCAGCCTCGCCTCAACCCCTTCGTCTCCCTCGACCTCCTCCTCCTCCTCTCCCGACCTCATCTTCCTTCCCCAACGACCCACCTTCTCCAAACCCATCAACCCTGCCTCGTCGTCGCCCTCACGCCGGTGACCCCTCGTCTTCACCCTCGGCCTTCTTGTCACCCTCTCCTTTCTCCTCCTCGACCTTGTCGACTCTCTCTCCTCCTTCTTGTCTCCCCTGATGATTCCCTGCACACCCCACAACCTAGAACCCATCACCTCGCCCTCTCCGGAACTCGTCGCCGTCGCCAGCCTCACTGGCACCCTCGCTCCTCAATCCTCTCCATCACCTCTCCCCTCTCGACCACCTCCTCACCTCTCTATCCCCTCACCCGACGAATTCCCTGCAAACCCTTGCACCCACCTTCTCTAAATCCATCACCTGCACTTCCTACCTCGCCGGAGACCTCCTCGACAACCGTGCCTCGTCGTCGGCATCATGTTCCCTGCCTCGCCTCACCTCCTTTCTAAACCCAGAACACCAAACCCTAGTTCCCTCTTCTTCTTCTTCTTCTTCTTCTTCTTCTTCTTCTTCTTCTTCTTTTCTCTTTCTTTCTCTTTCTTGATCTTTTTTCGGTGATCGCCGGAGACCCGTTGCCAACGTCACCCCATCACCAAGACCTCCTCTGACCCAGAGCACCACACCCTAGAGACCACCTTCTCCTTCTTCTTCTCCTTTCTTCTTCTTCCTTTCTTTTCTTCTCTTTACTTCTTGATTTCTTGTTTTCCGATCACCGCCGGAGCCGGGCTTGACGCCGACGATCCAGACGACCCGGAGGACATACCTTACCTACGTGATCACCCTCTTGCACTACTTAGACCCGTCCCGTGTGCCGTGTGTGCGTTGCGACGTTTTGCCGACGTCAGACGTGCCGTACATATCCGTTTCGTGATCCGTCAAGGCAAGTTAATCTTGCTACATGCTATATTACTATATTCTATATCCATTTGAATAATAACATTACTTATTGTTTAATTATGCATACCACAATACCATTTTACTATTTTTACTGTCTTCGGACATCCGTGTGCATCCATATCACTATTTACATATCTAGTCGCATGCTAAATCATCTTGCTACATGCTAGGTATAGTATTACGCATCCATATGAATAAAATGTTACCCGTTTATCATATAATATACATATAGCTGCATCTACAGATCACATCAATACATAATACTGATGTTTTAACACCCCATGTTAATAAAGTGCATCCTAATTAGAATTAGAACTATAAATGTAACCCTAATTGATAATTGTGCATCCATATCATTGATCTTATATCTATTTGCATACCATGTCACATTATCTCATTTTATTGTTATATTTGTACTCCATACTTGATTTTGTGCTTCCATGCTTACTACAGTTTGATTATGAACACCCACTTGATACCTGTACACTACTTGGCACGACCTGATACACTATTTGATATGACTTGATACATAAACACTACCTGACATGACCTGATATAGTACTGCTTGACTTGATGCCTGATCTTATTACTAATGCCGACAATCGTGACCTGTTGTCCCTACGGACATATCCTGTTGTCTACATAGATAAACCTGTACCTGCTTGATCCTGTGTTGGCATTAGCTCCATATTTATCAATACCTGACTTGAACACATAACTGGGGAGTATAGGGAAATCAAGAATGTAGCTGAACGTAACTCAAAGGGCTATTACATCATTTTACCGTGGTCCCGTTGGGAATGAACGGGACATAGACTCACAGTCTATTATATCATTTTACCGTGGTCCCGTGGGGAATGAACGGGGTATAGACCGATGGGTTACGCTGAGGATTACATTAATTGATTTCGAATAACCTTAGAGTAGATAACCCTATAGCACAGTTTAAACTACTCACTGCACTTCACCTGTTTATATCCTGTTCACTGATCTATATTCATGTTATTGTTTACTTGTTACTGATGACTTGTTACTGTTTATACTTCATGCCTGCATATCTCATTACATCCTGCTTGCTTAGAATTATTGATATTATGACGCACTGACGTCTGGGTTTTGCATGGCCCAGATCCCTTATCCTTATCGCAGGCTGCTCAGGAGTATTTTGATCAACAGGCCGAGCAGTGAAGACTTGCTATTAGTTTAGTTTAGTTTTCCTTTCAGTATTTTTCATTCCTGTTGTGAGCCCGTATGGGACGTAGATTCCAGATTATTGTATTTGAATCTTTTGCTTCCGCATTATTTTATTTCATGACTCTTTATTCTGGCTCATGGACATGTATTAGATAGTTGTTTATTATTTATACTGTTCTTGATATCTCTACAGCCGTAATGTGACTGTGGAGGGATATTTCCTATCCACAGGTAGCATGGTTGGCTCTGTCACGTGCCGATCTTAGCGCACTCTGGGAAGCGGGGCGTGATAAACCACAAGCACATCAGCGGCACTAGCTGTACGTGACGGTTACCCAGGTATTGAGCGAAAGGAAGGCCGACGAGTAAACTCATCTGAACTCCTACTGAGCCTGTCCGTGACAATCTTCGTACAGTCCGGTCTGTTCGTCTAAGAGTATCGCATATCGAGTCTAGGGGGTGGATAAAGTCAGACCCCTAATAACGCGATATTTCATGTCGGTATGAAGCTCATCACCAACTGAGAAACTACAGATCCAAATCAGTAATTCTCGTCTATCTTGGCCAAGGATTTCTGGTGATGGCCACCTGTGCACCACGTGACATCATCCCCCAATACCGGAAGAGACGAATCCCCAACGATCCGCTCACTGCCTCCATGTGGCTCGGGACTGTACCTAACTAAAACCCTTTTGCATGGCTCCTTTGAGCCGTGGTAGGGTAGTAACTAAAGCACAGTAGGAACTCACATGAGACAAATGACGATCTCAGGTCGACAGACTAACCTGTACTCATGTCACCTGGGAACTGTTATCTGTCAATAGGTATAATACCATCTAGCATGTTCCCGGCGAGTCCATCCAGTGTACTCATAACCCAATGAGCACCTGTATACTATCTTAGGTGACTAACTGACACCAATGGCTTGTAAGACCGGCTATCGCCCCTCGTCGAGGTCTCGAAAAGTATACACTAGTCTACTCCGGAGTATCGATACCCAGTCTCGGTACTCTCTCGACTAGGGACATTTAAGGATGTGCTTATAGACCACCCAGCTCTCACGTATATGATCGCCATCATAATACTGGTAATCAAGTAAGAATCCTATGGGCTCTATCAATATGTAATAGTGATCTGTAATACCACATAATGCATGTACATGATGATAAAGGCAAACCAGATAGCATACTATCATTTTGAGTAAGAATGTTCTACCCGTATAGGTCCTCCCTTAATCATCACAATCACGTGTCTATAACCACAATAATTGACTTGGGGCACTATAGCCAACAATCTCCACTTGCACTTAAGGCTAATTATTGCGGTGTCGCATACTCACAGCCCGTGTGATACCGAACACCCAACTTCTCTACTAATCAGTCTCGCAAAGCCCGTTTGTGAAACTATTGCATTCGAGAAATAGTCTTAGTGAGTGGATCCGCTCCATTGTTTCTATCTTTATCTCTCTATAGCTCAACTTAGCGGAGAAAGACTATCTCACGAAATGAGCGATACCTATCTTAGAATTTGTTTGGATATCTGATGGGACCCAGTTCACAAATGAACTTCAAATCCAACAAACTTCTTAGACTATATCTTCCACTGAATTTAATCAGTATCCTGTGCCATGCCTTCCTCAGTATCCGCTTGGACCACCTGTCCAACATACTACCCCTCAAAAGAGTGAAAAACTATAACTCTGACAGTCACTCAGTCATCCAGGTCACCTTGGAAGCCTGAAATGATAACCGCCTCCTAAAAGAGGCTGTCGTTACCATATACCAAGAACGTCCACTTATGTTCATAACTGCTTCCTAATGTTTCTCCAGGATTTGATTAATATATGCTTATTACAGCCAGTGCAAAAGCAATATCTGGTGTGGTACTTGACATTTCATGATTAACTCAATTTCCTAAGCAAGTGATATACTGATCAAGCAAATCTCTCTTCTCATCAGTCTAGAAGACATCTCTTTAGAGAGGGCAACTCCATCACCTGCGGGTACACCACCACGCCAGGAGTTGTCCATTCTAAAACACTTTTAGAATAGTGTCAAGTACCCGAATTGGGACACTTCCCAAATCTAGATCTAAAACCATAGATCTTGTTACCAGAATTCTTGATATTTTATCCAGATCCTATGTAGAGAAACATCTTCTAACAACCACAGTATAACCGATCGTAGTATAGAAAGATCTCTTCCTATCAAGTGCATATCATCCAAATACCAGAACATCATTCCCTACTACCTTCTTACCGGTCCATCTATTATTCTGATGAAGTCAAATTCTATGACCATCACATCAAAAATAGATGATCTATCTCCGCTATACTTACTTTAGTTTATAAATAGATATAAGCTACTTTCCCACCATGCTTCCGCTGCTCCCACTAACTACAACAACCAGAGTCACATACGCGTTCACTTCTAAAGCTAATTTAGAACGACGTTATATTTATCCTCCTACCAGATCTCATAGTTTAGAAAAACAATAGTGACAAATTTGGGTAATCAAAAACCTCCATGTCACCGTCTTTGAGGAGACCGAAGTATCTCTCGGGTGGCTGGATTACCCACCAAATCTGCGGAGTGGCTAATGGATCGTCGAATCTAATTGAATCTTTAGGTTGTACTAAATTTTCAGAAATCGTTTGTGGTTCTGGAATCACTTGCAGTTCTACCATACTCCCACTAATGTTTTCTGAAAAGAATTCATTTTACTAAAAATGTGGCGAGTCAAGAACCATATAACTATTGATCTTCCAAATGGTAGAATGTTAACCCTCGTCAAAACCTGGGATAACCCACAAACTGCCATTACTGAAACGTGCTTAGAGTTTATCCGGATTCTGGTTTTAAGCATAAGCCGGACAACTCCATATAACTCAACATCGTTAAGATATGAATTCATTCTATATCCAATATAGAAACGCATGCACTAATTTAATTGGAACTAGATTCAAAATACATGCAGCCGTTTCCAGTGCATATCAACTAAATGGAAGAAGGCCAAGCAGTGTTACTCATCAAGGAGCGTACTCACGGATAAGTAACCTGAGAGAGAAGAAAGTTCTTAAATTTATTACTTACGACGGAATACTTAGCACAATTATCTACATTTTCGATCACCTTGAAGAATCTTGATATTTGCAACATATGGTTCTCTACTTTATTCTTATACCTATAACTTCTCAAAATTTGGACCTTATATTTCAACGAACGGAATACTTGTCTAAAACTAGAGAAGTCATAAGTAAACAGAATATAGTACGAGTATCAACCCCTTTGTCCTAATGGACATCGAACAACATACAATGCTTTGTATAAGTCCTCTAAGTTCAATAACTCAAACCATGTACGTCGTAGGTTGAAAACTATGCTATGGTTAAGAAGAATTACACTGTTGTTGAATGCACCTTACCTAACCATCCACTGATATAGGTAAATGTCATAAACATATTTTAAAAAGTTATATCTCACTTTATAAAATAAACGTACAGATATATCAGTTTGAAATTGGTGCATAACAACGGATATTCAAAAGTAAAAATTTGTCGTTAGGCAAAACCCAGGTGATTTCCTCAAATATCACCAATTACAAAGAATTCTGATATATAGAGGATCTAATCACCCAATTCCTAATATCTTACTCCTACTCAGCATCTGTAACGCCATACAGATTTGAGAATCAAGTCTGGTAAATACATACCCTAGAGTCAGAATCTAATTAGGAAAACAGTTTTCAATTTACTTCGAACAGTAAAACTGAAATATGAAAATGTTTCGAAGGGGTGGCCGGGTATTCCTCGTAATACCTCTTCCACTATCCAGATTTATGATAGTAACCGTATATATTATATGTCTTTACTTCTTACCTTCTGTACACCTTACTTAGGCTAAATGGTTTTCTTTCTTCCCTACCTTTTGGCACTAGCCTAAGGTTTGGAAGAAGACTATCCAATAACCGTAATGGGTGTACTCTCTTAATACCAGGAGCTCTCGCAACTTAAGAGAAGGTACAAAGAAAAGACAACCAAATAATCCTATTCAATTTCTCTCGAACCGGAAACCATCCTCGAACTGAAACAAGTTCCTTCGAGTTCGTATGTAACTATACGATGGCATATCCAAGCAATATGGATCTTCGTAGTGATACGGAGTGTCCTGGAGAAATGCAAAGGGGAAGTAGGAGTGGCAGGGGTATACGCGGTTTCGTCGTGAATGATAGTAGTCACAATTTCCTTTGCCCCCACTCTAATCCCTTTATATGTCTTTACTTATTACCTTATGTACACCACACTTAGGCTAATTGGTTTTCTTCCTTCTTTACCTTTCGGCACCTGCCTATGTTTTGGAAGAAGACTATCCAATAAGCGTAATAGATGTACTCTCCTAACACTAGGAGCCCTCGCAACCTGAGAGAAGGTAAAGAGAAAAGACAACCGAATAATCCTATTCAATTTCTCCAGAACCGAAAACCATTCTCGAGCTGAAACAAGTTTCATCGATTTTGTATGTAACTATACGATAGCATACCCAATAAATATGGATTTTCGTAGTGATACGGAGTGTTCCGGAGAAAATGCAAAAGGAAAAGTAGGAGCGGCGGGAATATACGCGACTATGACAATCCAAAAAGCCAAAGTGTTCTAAGAAGGTTCGGTTAACTTGGTTCATGAGTTTTAGTTTAGGGTCGGGTCATGGTCGCTGCCAAAGAGAGAGAGAAAAAAGAAACACTCAGCGTACACTCTAACCTAGATTAGATTGGTTAATCATTTTATCTAATCAGGATAGCTCCTACTGTTTCCTTGAATTATCCTTCAAACCCTAAAAGAAGAATTAGTCAGGATCATCTGAAAATCACCCGAGGAGTAACACCTACTCATCAGTGGGAATCGGGATCTAACTATCATCGCATGATAACTTGTTGGAAGCCACTCAAGTCACAACACTCCAGAAGGTATGCGAATGCCTGGCAAGTTTTCTGTATATTTGAAACTCCCGATGTGGTTTTTATCCGTAGGACCCTAGTGACCTTGACGGAGTCAACAAATCAAAGAGTCCTAGTCAAGTTCAACCCGCCATTATCTTGATTGCATTAAACCCATCCGCACGAGCCCTTGACGGAGTCAACAAGGCCGCACGACTGTCCTAACCAATCGCATCGTATGCTACAAACAAGCACCGCTTAGCTACCGTACACTACGCCTTGACGGAGTCAAAAAACGCAGCACGGATACTAAGCACTACTCATAGGAAATGACGGAGGGCTACGACTGGTTTTTGGCGAAAAACCTTTAACGTAATGAACTTGATATCGTTGAAGGAACCGAGTGGTTTTATAAATATATAATGGCGTAAACTTTTGCTAAAGAGGTCACTCTCTGTGAAGGGATCTTGGCTCTTTCCTCATCAAATAAGGTGCAGGATATTCCTAACTGAATACCACGATGTAAAGAAAAAAGAATCGACTGTAGTGAAGTTATTATAAAAGCGCAAACTTTTGCGCAAGAGGTCACTCCCTATAAAGGGATCTCGGCTCTTGCCTTGTCGAATGAGGTGCTGGATATTCATAACCGAATACCGCTGTGCAAAGAAAAAGGAAACGTCTGTAATAACAGTTTTCAAAAATTGGTTCCAACAATACCATTTAGGTTTATTTTTCTTTGCATTAATCAAAATTAACGCAGTCCCATCAATTAATCCATATCACACCAGAAAAGAACGAAAATAAAATGGACGTATATCCATCCGCATTCGCTACGGGTCCCGTCATGCACCATTAGGTTACTTAACTAACGGCAGAGCGGGGGCTGGACTATCACGGATGCAAAACATATACAACATCTACTAGTGTGTGTGTGTGTGTGTCTATATATATATATATATATATATATATATATAACATTCGTCCCAGGCATGATATAAGCAATATCACAGAAAAGCGATAAGCAACACAGAATAACGGATAATCTAAGAGCCCGGGGTTTCCTTTGAGCCGCAAATGAAACCTAACGTTCCCCGATCGTGTGGATAGCCTGTGCAATATATAACCAAGACCCCTACAAGTGCGGCAAATTACCCGCCAATCCCAGAAGTGAGGCAACCCCAATCAACAAAGTGAATGGGCCACCCAGAACTTCACGGAATCCAGTAACTTGAGCACTCCACTGTGGGTCATCCTATACACCCTACGATTGCGGAGAATAGCCCGCCAAATCTAGAGTAAGGTCCCCTCTATCTCAACGCTATAAGATGCAGGTCGGTTGCCCTCAAGAACTCGGCTATTCGAGCACTCCACCGCGGGATAAACCTAATACAGAAAAGAAAAGTATATATACAATGGCGACATCGACCTCAACCAGGCCGTTCCCTAATAAAAGAATATATAAACTGGCGGAAATGGCAGTCCACATGTCGGACACTCCCCCGCAATAACGAATATACAAATGAATCTAAACTGTACAACTACCATTGCACAAGATTCTATCCCACAGGACAATCCGAACATAGTCATCACAGCAGTATAAGCAAGTATGTGCAACCCCGTCTAAACGACATATTGAAAATAGAAGGCGTTTGAAAAAAACATACACCACATCACATATATCAACGATGCAAAATTTCAACTTTTGAAGCTTTCCAAGTTGCCCCCAAGCAAAGATAACACTAAGTGAAATCTGGGGCAAATCAAATAAGACCAAAAACACTAATTTACAAAACCCAAAACACATAATGAAAATGGGGCCCACATGTGAACAGTAGACCGGCCAGAACGGGAAAATGGGGATTTTGGCCTGCCAAAGTTGTATCAAATTGCCACGTTTTCATTGTGTGTCATATACATGTCAATATTAAGTTTCTGCACTTGTTTAAAAAAATTTCAGAGATCAAAAAAATTTCGCAACAGAGAGTGGGTTTTGAAATCGAATTTTTTCGGTTTTTAAACTAATGCATCGTCTACTACTAGTTTCTAATATTTGGGTGGTTCTGATACCATGTTGGGGTTCCTAGCGTCATGGCCGTCGACCGTAGCCATTGCGGAATGAAAAATTTTGTTGTTTAAAAAACTTAGCGCTAGAAACAACTACCTAGAATTGAAACCAAATATGAAATTAGCAATCTAAAGGTGTTATCTACTGTGATAGAAATTTTATACCGAATGAACCATGTCCTTCGGTCTTCTACCATCTTCCTTAGCTCCTTGAGACGTCCTCGATTGAATTTGGCCGCCGGTCTTCCTCCGTCGAAGATGATCCACCCGAGAGATGTAGCTTATAGCTCTAGCTCCACACAAAAGATCAAGTGAAGCAACTAGGGACTCTAGGTTGCTAATCTAGAGTGCTTAGGATGTAGTGAAGTGTTTAAAGTGTTTATCTAACTCAGATCCTCTCTTGATTCTCAACACATGAGATTATAGATAGGACGTTTATTCATCTCAGAAAATTGCATTTCAATACCGCTCATTCATTATCTATTTTTTGTATATATCGGTACTATTACCAGTGTCTGCTCAGTAAATACAGATAACAAGTATCCGTGATACAATATTGGAAACACACTCAAAATCACGGATATTACATTTGTGAGCCGACACTGCAACCGGAACCGAAAACCGGTCGATATCCAAAGAATTCTTTTGCAAATAAATGTGTGCACATAATTTTGGTCAAACACAATGCAAGTGCACACGCAACTCTTTGTCATGGACCATGGTGAGGCTGCCCATGGCACACATGATATGATGAATTGGGCACATGGGGGGACAAGAGTTATAAATGCAAAAAGTGGCGATGTGACCAAAAGCTACAAGTTTTCCTGCAAATCCCTGAGTGTAGACCAAATTTATATAGACAAATCAAGCAGCACCACTGGACTGTCGAAACTCTTATTTTCAAGTTCTTTCTTTCATAATTCTTATCTTTGTATGTAAATTTCACTATCTTTCTTTTATTATAGGATTTTGTGGGTGTAATCCGCTGAAAACCCTCAGGAGACAACACTCCTCCTACTAGGGACACCTAGGGATTTAACGGCTTGTTGCACGTGGTCAGTGCAATCGTGTTGCCTACGAAAGTGTACTCATCTTCTTCTTTTTCTCCTTCTCTTGAATAACTAGTTTGCTCGGGACGATCAAAGATAAGTTTCGGGGTATTTGTTTAGTTGATAAAACTGCACATTTAATATGACATTTTTCCTACTATTTCTATATAATAAAAGGTGTTTATTATAAATATGACACATATGAAGGTTTATCTGCTAAAATGTAGATTGTTCAAGTTGATTAATAAAGGTAATTATTTTATTTAATTCTTTTGCATTTTACATTATGTTTTCCCTCTCTGTCTTTTCATCTTCTTTTCCCAACATGCGCGAGTAATTCTCCGCTTGTTAGGGTTCGTATGGTTATGTAGATCAATGGATGATTAAAACCTTTTAACTCTTTTTTAAGTCCTATAAAGTTTATAAACTTTATCAAAAGAATTGTTAACACCCTAATCGGGCGCGCTATCAATTCATTGGTAGTCACGACCACGATTTGAGATTAGTGTTAACAATCATTTTGGTAAAGGCTAGACATGAACGGAGATCCATGCAAAGATAAGGGTTAAGAGTGGGAACCCTATTCCCTCCAAAAACCCTATTCTACATGCATCACCGTCGATCTTGTTTTAAATCTATTAAAGGATAAAAGGAGTCATCTTTATTAATCATCCATGACTACTAAATCTTAACGAACCCTACAAGCCTTTTTCTTATATAATTTAAATCCGTAATTAATTTAGATCTTAAATAAACTATCCTCTTCTCTTCGTTTATTTTATTCAACACGTCTAAAGTAAGATAAAAAGATTCCATGTTTCCCTGCGGACAACCCATACTCATCTCGGCTAGCTACAAGCGACACCGTTATTGATTGCGGTTATTCTACAAACACTTTTTCACACCAATCAAATGGCGTCATTGCCGGGGATATGTGCGTAATATTTTTTTCTTACTATTCGTGTTGAGTTCTTATTCTATCTATATTATAAAAATAAACAAAATTGCAAATTGTATATTTAACGATTATTGTGTGAATTTTGCGAGGGAATCTGGAGTCACAGATTTGAGAAAACAGAGATTCAGAGACATTCATCAAGATCCAGAGGAGCAAAGGAGGCCACGTAGCAAAAATCTTCATCAGATCTTCCTAGTCGGCGGCGGAACAGCGGCACAAAGAGCCTATTGGCGGCCGAACCGCGGCTTATTGGGGGATTTAGGGTTGCAAATTTCTCTGGTATTTTTTCTATAACTCTCTCTCTCCTCTGAAATCTAATAAAATATCTTTTCTGCAGAATTCTTTGCAAAATTTTGCCGCTCAAAAATCTTTTTGCAAAGTTTTGTAATTGGTTTGTTAATTCATATTTTAATACGGATTTTTAAGGGGTAAGACCAAAATTCAGATTAGGTAGGGATTTTATCACCCTTCCTAAGCCCCACAAATCACAAACCGAGCATCTGCATCAACCCTACATTAATTTAAAAAATATCTAGACAAGACTCTAAGGATTGTCGCGCTCAATAAGGACAGAGGAAGGTCATGGGTAATTTATCGCTTATCCGCATTACTTTTGTGGTGCCTAGGCAAGTGTGTCTAAGGCAAGTGGTTACTTAATTAGGCCCGCTATTTTCGGTGATTCGTATAGCGGATACCTCCCACTTATCTGGCACTTACCTGGCCACAAGAATAGTAAAGAGGTGGTAGAGGATTGATCCTACGGCTTGCCCTTTGGAAGTCTAGGAGCGGTCCAGAGCCTTGACCCAGGTAACCTTAGTTTCAAGGTAATTTGTGCATTTTTGTGTGATTTGTCTAAGTCTGACACACTTTTTCAAAAACAAACCAATTTTTAAATAACACAGACGCTGCCACTTGCGCTAAACCGTTTATTGCATGCTTGGCTGGACACGGGATTCTAGTGCCCGTCTTGTCCAAGTTCCTGCTATCGATTCCGAAGTCGGTACTTCTTCATCTTCTTTTTTCCCACCACCCACCACATCGACCGAGATGGACAGTACTCCATCAAATTATAATACCACCTATCCACCGCCCGTAGGTGAGCAGAATACACCGTGCATCTCTTTCTAAGAAAGATGCTATCCTATACGTGGTCCGCTTCCTACTTGTCTATCTATTCCACCAGCCAACGGGGATAATTTTGAAATTAAACCCCACTACATCAATCTTTTACCAAAATATCACGGTCTCGAGTCTGAAAACGCATACGTCTTTATTACTAAATTTGAAAATGTATGAGCTATGATGGGTACTTCACAGCTTTCTGTGGATGCTATGAGGTTACGTCTTCTCCCATTCACTTTGTGCGATATAGCTGAGAAGTGGCTTTATAACACAGCCGCACATTCTATTTCAAACTGGGGAGAATTCGTAACAGCTTTCCTAAAGAAATTCTACCCTAATCATAAGACAGCTCGAGTCCGTAGCGAAATAAATCAATTTACCCAGCTTCCCAATGAACCATTCTCGAAGTGTTTTGAACGCTTCAAGGATCTATTAGTTCAATGTCCTCATCACGGAATTCCTAGTTGGGATCAGTGCAGAATCATATATGAGGGCATTAATCCTACAACAAAATAGACCCTTGAATCCATGTGTCAAGGCACCTTCATGAATAAAGATGATGGTGAAGTCTGGAGATTTTTAGAAGATTTTGCTGAAAAATCTTTACAGTGGGAGAGTATTAGTCAATCATCGTCTAGGGGTGGTAACCACCAATCTGATGTTTCCATAGGAGTTAGAGCTGAAATGGTAGCAATGTAAAAGAAACTCGAAGCTATGGAACATAAATTTTTAGCAGCCTCCCTGAATCAGATGTCACTCTCCAAAACTGTCTGTGGATACTGTTATGATCCATCTCATCTTACGGAAGAATGCCCTTTAAATTCTCCGTTTCAAGGTCAAGAGCATACCAATGCTGCTTTCCAACAAAGACGTAGAAAAGATCCTTATTTTTCCACTTATAATCAGGGTTGGAGGAATCACCTTAACTTTGCTTGGAACCAATCACAAATTCAAAATACAGTTCCAAATCAAAACAATTTCCAAAGGGGTCCTCCACCACAACAGCAACCACTTCAAATAAGTCAGCACCCCTACCAATCACAAAATTTTCAAAATCTGGTCAGCACTTCTGCACCGCACAACAATTCTTTGCAATTGACCGGTACTGATAACTCCTGTTCACTCAAACAAACCATGAATTTGCTTCTGAAAAATTGCATGCAAGTTTCGGCTGAGATGAAGTCTTCTGTCGATAAAATCCAGAAAAACTCTGACTCCCAAAGTGAGAGTATTAAATCGATGGAAGCACAAATTGCCCGAATAAATACCGAATTGAGTGCTAGAGAGAAAGGGAAACTTCCAGCTCAACCTTTACCCAATCCTGGCTATTCACATCATATGAACGCTATCACCGCGTTGAGATCTGAAAGAGTGATTGACAACCATGTTGTTGAAGAGATTGATAATAATGAAGAATCAATCGATGACACCCCGACTGAGACTTTTCCTTCCACTTCTACTTCTCCTTCTGACCCCTGTTCGTCTATCCCACCATTTTCTTCCGAGCCTATTCTCCATTTTCCCCAAGGCTCGAACCCTCAGCACACTTCTTCTAGTCCACCAAAGATGATCCCCACTCCTATTCTTGGATCTTTCCTACCCACACGATCTTCTCCAATGTTGGACCCAGCTATTATTTCTAAAGCTCCTTATCCGAATCGGTTAAGGGGAAACAGACCAAGTCCGCAAATGGAGAAGATCAATGAAATTTTTAAACAGGTTAACATCAATATCCCTCTTCTAGATGCTATAAAACAAGTCCCGGCTTATGCGAAAATTCTCAAGGACTTGTGCACTAGGAAGAGGAAGACTCAAGTGCCAAAAAAGGTGTTCATGTCGAGTACTGTAAACACAGCTTTTCCTCAACAATTACCTAGAAAACGTAAGGACCCTGGCTGTCCTACAATTTCTATTTCTATTGGGGGTAAACACATTAACCGTGCTCTACCTGACCTTGGCGCAAGTGTTAACCTGCTTCCTTACTCGGTTTATGAGCAGTTAGGGATCGGAGAGTTGAAACCAGCTCACTGCACTCTCCAGATGGCCGACCGATTAATCACCAAACCTAGGGGTGAACTGGAGGATGTGTTAATAAAAATCGGGAATTTGTATTCCCTGTGGACTTTATTGTTCTAGATGCACAGCCTGTAGTGAACCCACGGAATCAAATTCCGGTGATTCTCGGTCGACCCTTTTTTACCACTTCCAATGCTATAATCAACTGTCGTAACGGCTCTATGACCCTATCCTTCGGGAAGATATCAATTGAGCTGAACATTTACAAGTTAGGAAGTGTACCCTCCGAACCTACTGCTTAAGAATGTTCTGTCGAATTAATAGATGCCGACAGCAGCGAATTTGATCAGCCTCATGATACTGACTCTTTTCATATGTTGTTGTTTCACCCAACTATGTATTATACATACACGGACTCTTCCACCGAGTTGTCCGGGTCAACATCTAACGCTGATGAGGAACTTTTTATAGAGTCTGACGATCACCCCATTTTTTCTGATGACATTATTCTTCGGGGTATCAATGAAAGCTTTAAGGAAATCTTTGCTGATGAATTCACATTTTTAGCAAACACGGGTGTTGAGATGAATCATCTACAAAACAAAGAAATTGAATCTCCACCCCTTCTTCTGGACTATAAAGAGAATGCGAGTAATCCATCACAATCACTGTGTTGTCTCTCCAAAACGAGATACAAACACATTCTATCCCGCTACTTATCTTTTCCCCACTTCTTCCTGCCTCTCTACAACACGTTCTTCCACCAATTGATACACTACATTGATAAAATCTTCGAATGGTTGGTGTTGGCTTTCGGTCTTTGCAAAGCTTGGCATTGACCAATAACTTTGACCCCCTCTTGTGATTTTCAAAGCTTAACATTGTTTAACTCAAGTTTGGAGGGGGTATATTTTGGCTCTTGAAAGAAAATGATTTTTACAAAATTGTGAGCCAAAAATAAGTTGGGGGAGAATTTTACTTTCACTATTTCATGTCCCCGTTACTAACTTTTCCTCCCAAGTCTACAGTTTTTGAGATTTAAAAAGATGACAACAGTGAAGACACTGCTGTAAACAGGTTTGGGGGAGGTTTGTGCTTATTTACGCGTTACTTTGCATTATACTATATATAAGCACAAAAAAAATTGATAATGAAAATTAGAAAGTGAAAATTTACATATGAAAGATAGAAATAGTTTGAGAAAAGCAAGAAAGTTAGCTGTTTTCTTAAACAAAACTAATAATAAGTAATTATGAGCTGTTGTCCCAAGGGTTAGTAAGATGAAGGAAATTGCTAATCTAAGGATAAAATTAAATCTGAAAAATAGTCCTTATTCTTGATGCCAAACATTTGAACGTTGATACCCTACTATATGCACTTACACATATCTTGAAACTTGGGATAGTAGAGGATACCTTGAAATGCTCTTGTCTAAAAGCCTTTGTATGAAGGAAAAATATATATATATAAAATATATGTGGTGAGAAAAAAAATGAACACTGGTTTTGCAATTACCAAGGCAGCATAAAAAAATATAGCGATGGTGCTTCATCACCTAGTGCCTTAGACCAACTGGTTTGGGAGTCACTGCTAAGCCTTAGGTGTAGCAAGACAAGGAAAGTACTAAATACACCTAATATAGCAAGCACATGAGTAATCGGTCGGTTAGTACCCCAAGAAGTATTAACGGTCGCATGAAAAATGTGTGAGCAATTCTATCTAAATATTCACCAACTAAAAATAAAAGTACTGAGATAGATGGACAAGAGTATGATAGTTTGAATTGAATTCTCCGAGTGTAGGGATGTCCTTTACACACACGTAGGGGTATATGATCAATGTTTGGAAGAAAGGTAGGAATGAAGAATAAAGACGATATTTTATTGAGGGACGATGTGATTTCTAATATTTTTTCATGATCATTAAGATAGGGCTCATAGCAACTGAAAACTGGTGTAGTTGAAAACTCTTATTTTCAAGTTCTGTCTTTCATAATTCTTATCTTTGTATGTAAATTTCACTATCTTTCTTTTATTATAGGATTTTGTGGGTGTAATCCGCTGAAAACCCTCAGGAGACAACACTTCTCCTACTAGGGACACCTAGGGATTTAACGGCTTGTTGCACGTGCTCAGTGCAATCGTGTTGCCTACGAAAGTGTGCTCAGCTTCTTCTTTTTCTCCTTCTCTTGAATAACTAGTTTGCTCGGGACGATCAAAGATAAGTTTGGAGGCATTTGTTCAGTTGATGAAACTGCACATTTAATATGACATTTTTCCTACTATTTCTATATAATAAAAGGTGTTTATTATAAATATGACACATATGAAGGTTTATCTGCTAAAATACTATTTTCATGTGTTTATATATTATAATTAAAATTATGTAGGAAAAAGTAAGCATATAATATCCATGTAACATTTGGCCCATTTAAATATGCTTACCTTATTAAATACCTTTGACCAATTCTTAAAACTAAAATATCATGACAAATGGTTAAAGATAATATCTCAATAAAAACAAATTCTACTAACATCATTTATTGAGATAATTGTGCAGGAATTATATCATGACTAAAATCAAGGAAATCCGAGTTGGCAAGATCAGATCTTCCGAAAATATTCAAGTAAATTGAAGAAACTAATTTTGGCAGAAATGTTCAAAGTCTAGATACTCGAAAGATTACCAAGTGTTACAGATATGAAGCTACAAAAATTAGAGGCCATGATCTCACCAAAAGGGGGCAGATCCGCGGCCAAACCTATCCAATAGCCACGGTTCCGCCGCGGATTTGAGGAGTTGAGATATGGGATTTTGGTGGTTAGGATCCTAACAACTAGTTTCCATATTAGGAAACTAGGGTTCTGGCTCTGTAACTATAAATAAGGACCGAGAGCCTCTTGGAAAAAGCATCAAGCCGAAGAGATCACGAAGTCCAAGACGGCTCACGCATTCCGGCTGATCATCAATTGTTCATCTACCTCCTTCGGAAGAGTTCGAGAAGCAAACCAAGTTTTTGTAATCATTTTCTAAGGAATAAAGTGTAGATTGTTCAAGTTGATTAATAAAGGTAGTTGTTTTATTTAATTCTTTTGCATTTTACATTATGTTTTCCCTCTCTGTCTTTTCATCTTCTTTTCCCAACATGCGCGAGTAATTCTCCGTTTGTTAGGGTTCGTATGGTTATATAGATCAATGGATGATTAAAACCTTTTAACTCTTTTTAAGTCCTATAAAGTTTATAAACTTTATCAAAAGAATTGTTAACACCCAAATCGGGTGTGCTATCAATTCATTGGTAGTCACGATGACGATTTGAGATTAGTGTTAACAATCGTTTTGGTAAAGGCTAGACATGAACGGAGATCCATGCAAAGATAAGGGTTAAGAGTGGGAACCCTATTCTCTCCAAAAACCCTATTCTACATGCATCACCGTCAATCTAGTTTTAAATCTATTAAAGGATAAAAGGAGTCATCTTTATTAATCATCCATGACTACTAAATCTTAACGAACCTTACAAGCCTTTTTCTTATATAATTTACATCCGTAATTAATTTAGATCTTAAATAAACTATTTTCTTCTCTTCGTTTATTTTATTTAACACGTCTAAAGTAAGATAAAAAGATTCCATGTTTCTCTGGGGACGACCCATACTCATCTCGGCTAGCTACTAGCGACACCGTTATTGATTGCGGTTATTCTACAAACACTTTTTCACACCAATCAGGTCTCTCATAGTCCAATACCATATACCACATTTGATACTTTGTTTTTTTTTCTCTTTTGTTCTTGTACATAGCTTGTTCCTCTTGAGCTCTTTGCTTTCTCTTGATCTTGCAATCTCTTCATTGAGCTTGCAAGTTTAAGTTTTGGTTATTGAACTCAAGGGTTGTATCACTTGGACATAATAAAACTTTCATTTGTGTACTTGGGTTCTTAGTATTATTTCTCTTGCTTTCCTTACTTGCAATTTATATTCATGCCATTTACTTACTTGCATTTTATTCCCTTGCCATTTACTTACTTGCAATGCTTGTTCTTTTCCTTTCTTTTTCCCTAATCCACGTTGTTGTCGATTGCTTTAGATTCAATTGGTCAAGCTCGGCTCAAAGAATTGAGTACGGAATTTACTAACTTACACTATCTTATATATTCTTAACAATTTAAACTCTTGCATATACACACATAGGTTAGAATCAAACCATTCCGGCACTCACTTTAACTCGTCATAACAAGAACGATAAACACACCGTCTCATCGTGGACGACCCGTGCTCATCGTGGAAAGCTACACGCGACGCCGTCCTTGATCGCGGTTAAACTTTATAGAACTCTAAAATACGGCGCGCGCAAAAACGCGTGCTGATCAATTGGCGTCGTTGCTGGGGAGACGATAATGTTTTTATTCTTGTTAATCTCTGTATATCTTGTTTATATAACCAACACCATTCTTTAAAAAAAAATCGAAAAATTTCAAAACGAACAAAAATTAACAAACCTAACTTATTTTTTGCTCTCTGGATTTTTGACCTGCTAGCACTCGGGAACTAAGTAAAAAAGATAAACAATAACATTGAGATACTAGTAGAACAGTGGGACACCAGAAAAAATTTAGAGCCCCAACTCCAAACGAAAACCGGCAAGACCCACCAAAAATCCGGCGCTGCTGGCCAAAGATTCCCCTTTTGCTCCAAAATATTTGCCTGTGCTCCAGTGTTCTAATTTTGTCCCTATTTTATTGTTTGATTTTTATAATTTTTAGTGTGCAGGTGTTTGGGCATTCATATCTCTTTTTCACACTAATAATCCATTTTCCGACATTTTCAGATTTACGGATTTGCGAACTGCGATCGTATGGAGGAAAGTGTACATTCAAATCTAAGGTGATTACGAAGTACAGTGCCAAACATTCAGGTAGTTTGACCCGCGCAAGCAAACTTTTCAAGCGAACCGGATTCAATTCAACGAGCGTTTCTTAACCCGAAAATTTATCGGTACGTACTTTACAACTTCTTCTCAAATCCGACGCCTCCAATATTCTATCTTTGCAGGATTCTTTGCAAGTTCGCTGTCAAACGCTGAAAACGACTAACCCGTATTTATTGCAGTGCTGTGCATAAACGTAAAAAAAATGATTGTTTGATTCTTGAATAATTTTTTTTATTGAATTGCGCATTGCATCCATTAATACAGACTTAAGGGCAAGCGAACCCCACAACATACAGTAAAGGATTTCATCACCTTTTCCATAGCCCACAAATCACGAATTGAGCATAACGTTTACCCGCACAAAATTTAAAAGAAAGTAGACTTTAAGCCTTTAATGAGTTCGCGCTCATTAGGAGAAGTTAATTGTGTTTAGAACACCGCTTAACGGTATATCGTTCACGGGGTGTCTAGGAAAGTGTTCACAGCGAAACCGCCAAAAGAGAAAAGGTTATCTAATTAAGGACCTTCGCAAAAGCGTTAGAAAACCTCCCCTTATCTCTGCACTTACCCGGTCTCATGATCAGTATATCTTGAGTCCGTTTCTCGACACATTTTACTTCAACAATCAAGTTCTTGAGTAGGTCTAGTTGACCTACTCAAGAACTTGATTGTTGACCTAAGTGAACCTTAGATCGATTAGATGTGTGGTATAGTGTCGTGATTGTTTTTGTTTTTGTTTTTCTTCTTTTGTGTGTATATTTCATTCTTTTGTTGATAACTAACATATAAATAAATAAAAAAAATCACATTCTTTTTCCTCTCCTTTTCTTCCTTTTCTTCTCTTCATATCATGGGTGCATCACCTAGAAAAACTCTTGCCGAACTTTGGTACCCACAGCCAGATATTACTTCTTACGGTTCTTGCTTTGGCCGAAGTTCGAACGATCCCTCCATGCCCAAAATCTCATTGAAAGATCGGATAGACGCGTCTAGGACAAACAATTGGACTCCGCAATCCACTTCGTATCAACCGTTTCAACCTCCCCCACCTTCTTACATTGATACCCCTTTTGCGAGTCGTCCCATGTCCATTGCTGACCGAATTGAACAATCCCGTAACCGATCTTTCACTCCTTTCACCACTTTCAATTCTTTTGATCAACAATTCCATTCACCTCCTTATCATAATGTTGATCCTACGCCTGTCCAACCATTCAATTCCTATCAATCCTACTCGACTTTTACACCTTCCCTAGACATTGCTTCTGAACCATTATTTGGGAGTTTCCAGTATCCAAACAACTTTGAATATTTTACTGAAACTCCTTCACAACCCATGCCTAGTCTGGAACAGTCATTGGAAGACTTTCGGGTAGCGTCATGCCAACAGATGCTGGATTTGAATGCGTCTATGGCCGCCCTTATACAACCTAGTGACCCGGTAGCTAGTTTCCAACTAGCTCCAAATTTTCCAATGTATGATGAGGCGATAGGACAGGCTGAGAATTTGAGTAGTGAGAGTGAGCTGTACACCCTTCTAAATCAAACCTACCCATTGCAAATTGAATTTCACAACTCCAGTTGAAAGTCTATCGAGTGTCCCAAATAAATCACAAATTGAAGACAGAATGTTTAATTAGTTGTGCGACTTTGTAGTGTTTGATTTACCCGATTGTGAAGGGACCTTGTCGAGTGAAACCACACGTGAAACCTTTGACCTCTACACCTCCATCTTAGAACCACATTTGATTGAAATCCATGCTTTTGATGAGGTATCTGAGAGATTTGATTTTCACTTGATTGAGTATATCGACGCTAAGAATATTTTGGATGATGAACCCACAGTTTTGGATGAGTTTTTCTCACCAATTTATCATGTCCTTTCACTTCCGTGTGGACATCATACCTAGTCATTAACTGTTTTTCCCGAACTTCATATGCATCTAGATATTGATGATAAATGCATGGATGAGCTAATTGTTGAAGAGAATTTTGAGGATAGTAATGAGGATGAAACGGTTCTACTTGATGAGTCGAATTTTCCAATTCATCATGTCCCTTCCACTGACTGTGTACACCCTCCTGAACCTTTAATTTTGACCCTTCCTTAATCACTTCCCTCCATCATCATTCCGACCTTGCAAGACACAGTATTACTTTCATTTCCTATGTCTGGTTTACCAAGTTCAGCTTACCCATGTTTTCTCACGAATCTTGAGAGGTTTGACCCAATTTCTCGACTGGTTGATAGATTAGTACATTCGCTTTTTGCACATCGGTCATTATAAATTGTACTAATTTATTCACTCCATTTCCACCCTCAAGTTCGTATTCTACTTCTTTCTCCCCTCCGTTATTCTTCTCCTCCACTGAGACTGTATTCCGCTTCTATCCCCATACGGTATCGCGTATTCTCCATTTCTTTCTTCTCCGCATTCTTTCACCAGCCCGGGCCTTATCCCGATAAGATTTTTGAATGGTTGATGCTAACTTTTGGCCTATGTAAGGCCTTGTATAGATTGATATTGTTCTCTCCCCCCTAACTCTGAACTTCAACGCTTAACAGTGGCAACACTGATTCACTTAAGTTTAGGGAGTTCTTTTTATGTATATATTTTTGGTTTTCTTTTTGTTTTGTATAAATTTTTTTTAGGGAGCGCCGACAATTTTGACCCTCTTGGTGTAGCCTGACAATGAGGGCGCTGTCAAATTTAAGTTTGGGGGTGTGCTCGGTAAGCTTTCTTCCTTTGCATTCATTTGTGTATTCTGCATTTGCATACATATTCAAAAACCCATAAAAATCATAAATTTTACAAAAATATAAAAACTTTGTCGTCAAATTAGCTAATAGGGTAACTTAGATTTTTATTCCGAAAGTTTAGTTGATACGTTAGAAATAACTAAATCCTAGGCTTAGGAATTGAAAACCCTAAAAATAACTCCCATTCTGTTTAAACCTTGGTAAGTATACGTCCTTGCAGTTTTTTTTATAGAAGTAGGTAATCTTGAGTTCAGTTCTTGAGTTAAGTCGAGATGAAGGGAAAGTATTGAAAGCTTTACTGAAAGATAAGTCTGAAAATATTTTCTATTCTTAAGTCCGAACTTAGAAAGTATATTCTCTATAAACTGCATATACATGCACCTTGAAACTTGGGATAGTAGAGAATACCTAAAAATACTCTTGCCTGAAAACCTAGTATGAAAGAAAAAATGGTATTTAAAGTTAACCACCAAAAGAGCATCATTGAAAAATATATCCGGTCTTGAAAAAAGAAAAAAAAAGAAAAGAAAAAAATAAATAAAGTCAAGACCTGGAAACTGTTATTTACGCTTTAAGCTCGCACGATCAGTAATCGGCTGTTAGTACCTCAAGAAGCATTAATAGTCGCATGAAAGGTGTGTGAGCAAAACTGACCATCATTAAAAGAAAAAGAAGTAGTATTAGGTATTAGGGTAAGGGTATTATAGCTTGAATTGAATTCTTAGGTGTAAGGGTGAAATTTTACACACACGTAGGGGTATACAATCGATGTTTGGAGGAAAAATAGGAATAAAGAATAAGACTTATGTTTTCCGTAAAACTGATAAAAATTCCTGATTGGAGACCGCACTTTAGAAGGAAAACTCAAGAAAAAACAAGTTCTTTCTAAACTGTAAAAACGTATTTTTTGGATCTAAGGTTGAATAAATAGGAGGTGTGAAACATAAGAGTTGGATATTTCTAATTTAGGATGATAGAATCTCTAACCTAGATACTAAACAGTAGGAGTAGAATCAACATTAACTTATGAAACTAGCTTGACGGGATTTTGTAGGTAGAATCCTCTGAAACCCCTCAGGAGACAACACTTCTCCTACTAGGAACACATAGAGGTTTAACGGCGTATTGCATGAGCTCAGTGCAATCACGTTCCCTGTGAAAGTGAGGCTAGGATTTTGTTTTGCTCGGGACGAGCAAAAGATGAGTTTGATGGTATTTGTTCATCTCAAAAAATTGCATTTCAATACCGCTCATTCATTATCTATTTTTTGTATATATCGGTACTATTAACCAGTGTCTGCTCAGTAAATACAGATTATAGGTATCCGTGATACAATACTGGAAACACACTCAAAATCACGGATATTACATTTGTGAGCCGACACTACAACCGGAACCGCAAACCGATCGATTTCGAAAAAGTTCTTTTGCAAATAAACGTGTGCACATAATTTTGGTTCAACACAATGTAAGTGTACACACAACTCTTTGGCATGGACCATGGTGGGGCTGCCCATGGCACACATAATATGATGAATTGGGCACATGGGGGGACAAGAGTTATAAATGCAAAAAGAGGTGATGTGACCAAAAGCTACAAGTTTCCTTCCAAATCTCTGAGTGCAGACCAGGTTCATATAGACAAATCAAGCAGCACTAGTGGACTTGTCGACAGCACACAACATCACACAACAAACACGAGTCCAATTGCTCGGAATTGGCCTTGAGACATGCTCATTAAAACCGATCTCGCCGGCCCCTATCCCCAATTAGCCCCATTTTTCCGTTGGCTCTCCCTTGCCGTCACATCAACTCATTTTTATTACTTGTTTAGTTTTATTTTGAGCCTATAAATACAGATCAGTCATCAAGGGATGAGGGGTCTCTCATAGTCCAATATCATATACCACATTTGATACTTTGTTTCTCTTTTCTCTTTTGTTTTTGTACATAGCTTGTTCCCCTTGAGCTCTTTGCCTTCTCTTGATCTTGCAAGGTCTTCATTGAGCTTGCAAGTTTAAGTTTTAGTTATTGAACTCAAGGGTTGTATCGCTTGGACATAATAAAACTTTCATTTGTGCACTTGGGTTCATAGTATTATTTCTCTTGCTTTCCTTACTTCCAATTTATATTCATGACATTTACTTACTTGCATTTTATTACCTTGCCATTTACTTATTTGCAATGCTTGTTCTTTTCCTTTCTTTTTTCTTTTCTTTTGCTCTTTCTCTTTGTTGTTTTGTTGGTTTGTGAATATGGTGTTGTTAGGAAAGAACGATATTGTAAATTAAGGTTTTCGTTTCTCACTTCCTTTGCCCGATATTTTCCATTGAACTCCGTCAAAATCTTACGCAAGCGCTCCGTTAGGCATCCTACCCTACCAAGGTATCGGTGATTCCTAATCGCGACCGGTTGCGTTCGGTTTTGCCGGAGACGAAAGCCAAGCGGCAAGAACGGACGGATAAGGGTTAATAAGCCGGATTTCATAAATACCGTGCTTAAGCACCCTAATCCATGTTGTTGCTGATTGCTCTAACTTCAATTGGTCAAGATCGGCTCAAAGAATTGAGTACGAAATTCACTAACTTACTACTCTTGCATATACACACATAGGTTAGAATCAAACCATTCCGCCACCCGTTTTAACTCGTCATAACAAGAACGATAAACGCACCGTCTCCCTACGGATGATCCGTGCTCATTGCGGCTAGCTACACGCGACGCCGTCCTTGATCGCGGTTAAACTTTATAGAACTCTAAAATACGCCGCGCGCAAAAATGCGCGCCGATCAAGGTTGAAGATGAAGATGGAGGAACTCAAGAAACTATAGAGGAGAGTGAAGCATGATGGTGAGAATGAGAATGCCATCTAAAAAATGAACCATGCAACAATTTTCATCAAGTGAGGAAAAATGAAATGAAGCATTGTTTTATAAAACCCATTTTTCCAATTTAAAAATCCAACCCATGCTTGAATAGTTTGCACAAATGAATTAACAATTCATTTGTTCAACACTATACAAGCATGGCTCTCACCAAACTCCCATCTTTCCTTTTCCACCTCATTTACCATTTACAATAAATGGTTAAATCTAAAATGAGGTGTCTACCTTCTAGAATGTTATCTGTATAAATACAGATTACACTCTACCGTATATACATACATGTACTCATACCGAAATACGAATACCCGAAGAGATAAAATAACACAAAGAACATAGGACTAGAATATACATATCGAAATACATATACGTAAATCATTAAATTAATACCTGATTTAATAATCCGGCTCAAACCCGGGCCGGCTAGTATTATCAACTGTCCGATCGAAAGTCCGGGTACATAGTACAATCAATCGATCGGAACCCTGCATGTATCCAATACGGCTACTATATCATTTCGCCAGAACCAGGGAAATCCTCTGTGTGGGACTCTAAAGACGCGTCAATACGCTGGCAGTGGGTTTAACCATAAGCACGTCAGCGGCACTAGCTGTATGTAACGGCTATCCAGGTATTGAGAGAAAGGAAGGCCAACGAGCAAAATCATCCGAACCTCTTCCGAGCATGTCCGTGACAATCTCCGTACAGTCCGGTCTGTTCATCTATGAGTATCGCATATCGAGTCTAGGGGGTGGATAAAGTCAGACCCCTAATAACGCGATATTTCATGTCGGTATGAAATCCATCACCAACTGAGAAACTACTGATCCAAATCAGTAATTCTTATCTACATTGGCCATGGATTTCTGGTGATGGCCACTCGTGCACCATGCGACATCAACCCCCAATACTGGGAGAGACAAATCCCCGACGATCCGCTCACCGCCTCCATGTGGCTCGGGACTGCACCCAACTAAAACATGTTTGCACGACTCCTTTAAACCGTGGTAGGGTAGTAATCAAAGCAGGGTGGGAACTCACACGAGACAAATGACGATCTCAGGTCGACAGACTAACCAGTACTCATGTCACCTAGGAACTGCTATCTGACAATAGGTATAATACCATCTAGCATGTTCTCGGAGAGTCCATCCAATGTACTCATAACCCAATAAGCACCTGTATACTATCTTAGGTGACTAACTGACACCAATGGCTTGTGAGACCGGCCACCGCCCTTCGTCGGGGTCTCGAAAAGTATACACCAGTCTACTCCGAAGTAGCGATGCTCTCTCGACTAGGGACATTTAAGGATGTGCTTATAGACCACCCATCTCCCACATATATGACTGCTATCATAATTCTGGTAGTCAAGCAAGAATCCTATGGGCTCTATCAATATGTAATAATGATCTGTAATACCACATAATGCATGTACATGATGATAAAGGCAAACCAGATAGCATACTATCATTTTGAGTATGACTATTCTACCCGTATAGGTCCTCTCTCAATCATCACAATCGCATGCCTGCAACCACAATAATTGACTTGAGGGCGCTATAGCCAACAGGTAGGGGTCGGAGAAGAAGGAGGGTGCGATGATTAGGACTCGGTGATGAAACGAGAAAGTTGGGGAGAGAGAACAGAGAAAGAGAAAAAGAAAGAATAGAGGGGGGAGAGATAGAGACGGAGGAGAGAGAGAGTTTTATTTTGTTTTTTTATATTATTAAGAAATTATATAAACTGTTTATTATATATATAGTATGGTAATATATGTGTGTGTGTGTGTGTGTATATATTATAGCTTTAGGGTTTTACGGATAATATCAAATTACTACCAAATTTTACCAGAATCTCGTCAAAAATATATTTTAGAGAATAACACATATACGTAAAGATTTAAGCCGTAATGCGATAATATAATATTAAATACATATACCCCCTAAATAGATTTAAAAAGGAATTTTAAATAAATACATAAAGATTTAATAAATATTTGATTATCTGTGTAACATTTTGGAAAATTATAAATATTAATTTATAATTTTAAATATGGAGATAATGAGTTTACAAAAGTGATATCACATACAAATTTTGGTATCGGAATTATATCCGTAAAAATGTAATTAATTTTGTAAATATGAAAAAAAAAAGGTGCGATATCATAAAAATGATATTTTAATTATTTTAAACATGACATAAGATTTTATAATAAGATAATGATATTTAAGTGTTATAATAAGTATTTCATTTCTTTTAAAATATGGATTTAGATTGTTACATGAAGGATTTTAATTTAAAAAGTTTTTATTTTTGGGAATTCTTTTTATGGTTGGTTATATGTTTAGTTAGTTTATAACCTCACCCTCAACACACCCTCACCCATGTTTTTCTCCCTCCGCCTCGTGCTTCCACACTTTACACATCCTCCTTCCACCATAACACCTCCTACCTTGTCACATCAAAACATTTAGAAATTCCTTTAGTTATTCCAAACTGAAAAAATTAGATTCTTCAGCTCCAAACTAAAATTCCTAAGTTTGCATCACATCCAAAAAAGAAAATCTTGACCCTTTCATCAAAATTGTGCACATCATCAAGCTAGAGCCTCTACAAACCCTTGATGCTTCCACATATACTTCTTGAGCAGGATTTCTTTGTACCACCACTCTATAGGTATATCTCCTTCTCTTTTTACTTGATCATTTCTGTTTGATATCTGTTATGGTATGCAGTATCAGAAAAACTGTATTTTTTATGATATTTGGCATACTAGAATTTAATCTAGAACCACTAGGTATAATCACCAGAAAAACTAACAATACCATAATATCATGAGACCACTAGGAGACTATACCTAAAGCTCGAACCCCTAAACCTACCCTTGACCCGGCGACATTCGCCTTTTTACCGGGGCCGCCGGACTTCTTATGGAGTTTGGTGTTGATTTTTGCTCTGTAGGCGTATTTGGTTATTTTATGATCTACAGTATTGTTTGATTTTTCCCAATATTCATACATAGAAATCTGGGAATGTTTAGTACGAGTTTTGTTAAAGTTTCCGATATTTCGATACGGGTTTTCGTATTTCTGTGACGTAACTGAATTGTTGACGTTTGTACGTTAACAACAGGGTTACCTTGTCGTTTGTGTGAGTAAGTAAGTTATAGGTTATAACCTACGATGCTTAACTCGTTTTGATTTTGATATGATATTTACATCGATATAAATTAAACTATGATTATATGTACGATCGCGAAAGTTTCTGAGACGGAGTTGACGAACATAGCAATCGTGGATTCGACGAGCTCGACAAGTTGGTGAGTAGATTTATATTTACAGGGGAAGTCGGGTGGATGGCGTATAGCACCCCCGCAACCATTTAACTAGGATAGTTATACTATCTAGTTAGTTGTTAATGTTATTGATATAGTCTCGCATCTATTATGTCCTTCATATGCATATAGTTTCATACATAGTTTTAGTGACATACGTACGTGATAATAGATCTGTACGATATGGATGTGGTGATAATGTGGAAATTGTATGAGGAATCATACCGTACTTGTGATAACGAGATTATCGTACCGAATACGGCCAAGTTTCCTTTAGACTCGTGGAGTCATGTTTTATTTCATTTTAGAACGTAATACTTGAGTGAGCTATACTCTTTTAAAAACTAACGATCCGTTTCCCTTTTAAATGATAAATGACAAGGATGCGATGCTAATTTCCAAAACGAATATATATTTTTAACCTAAGACAACTTCCTTATTTTAAAACCAACATTTCTTTCCATTTTCAAAGACAATGGTATAACTCATAGTAAGTAGTTACATTTAATAGTTACGCTTAGCTTTACTTTACATGTTCGTGATAAATTTATCGATGTTATACGTTTCCGTGATACGAACACAATGATAGAATACTGCACAACTACCAATGAGTATTATGTTGCACAAGCACATACGCATATGTTACACTACACCTCATCGGTACTGCCATGTCACTGTAGGACTGTTATACTACGTGATGCATATATAGATATCGATACAAGTATACTTTATACACTTTTAGAACACTTGCACAAATACTAATGATTGCCATGCTACACGAGTACAAACACGTATGCTACACCACACATCATTAGTATTGCCATGACATAATAGAATTGTTACGTTTGTTGCCTGCATGTCTATATTTACGTACAGTACCATCAATGCCTGCTGAATTATTGTGAACATCAGTAACTTGGATATTCGTATTTGATTCTTATGAGTTTTCAAGGTGTTTCACTTTTGATGATATATATCAGTGGTATGGGACGCTGTTATATATGTATATATATAATATATCATAAGAATGATCTATGCAAGTACCTTATTATTTACTTGATATTTCTGGATACGATAAGTTGACGTCCACCACGAGCTTGATATTTTCTGATTGTTTTATTCCGAACCGAGTGAGGGAGATATACGGTTACGGACTTGCTACTTATCTGGACTGAGTGGGAGAGTATACAGTCGGATACATGGTGGATCCGGTTGAGACCGAGGGACAGGATAGCCGCATTTGAGGCGGGAAGACTAGCGAGAACACTCGATACCGGAGATAGAGATGAGCACGGCAGATATCCAAGGGATACTGACTGGGGCTAGATTTGAGCACGGCGGATATCCAGGGGATACTGACCGGGGCCAGGGATATCGGGTGGCGATCATCTGTTGAGATGGTGTCGACGATATCCGCATTTGCGTATCGGTGATGGACACGAGAGTTTTGAGGATTTGTGTGTCGATGATGGACACGGGGGATTTCTGATTTCGGGTGTCGATACTGGACATCCATATATTGATATGTTGCTATCATACGAGATATACAGTTATATTGTGCGTTATTGTAGCCGATCAGGACTGAGACGGGGGACAGTACCTAAATACCATTTTACCAGTTGATGCATATAAAAAGGAATCCTAAAACGAGTTATAGTCTCATTATTTTGACATGTCTAGAATGACACAAGGATCTTTTAAACCGTAAAACCTCTTATCACTCTTTACTAAAACAGCAAGACGTATATCTTAAATAAGATACCTATTACACTTCATACTATCACGTCTGCTTTTATGCCGTGACATATCTATTCCGCGGCTATTTTAAACAAGAGGTTTTACATATATATTTTCGG
Source organism: Agapanthus africanus (assembly GCA_030015575.1). Classification (NCBI taxonomy): domain Eukaryota; kingdom Viridiplantae; phylum Streptophyta; class Magnoliopsida; order Asparagales; family Amaryllidaceae; genus Agapanthus; species Agapanthus africanus. The sequence continues at coordinate 95,412,228 of JASDDO010000014.1, forward strand.
CTATCTTTGGGCTTATACCTAGATACAGATCATTTGCATTTGATATGTTCTACTTTGGGATTGCATGATAGATAGTGTTGCATTTATGATACTTATGCATATCATATATATGATAGTACTATACTTATGATCTAGGTATCGTTGTACATTTCGATTTCTACCTTGTGATATACTTTTATTCACTGAGTTGGAAACTCACCCCCGTTGTGCCACAGTTTCTTACAGGTTTACCGCTCGGATTATCAGCGGCTTGAGGCACACATTCTTTTCGGTGATTGCTTTGGTAGGTGGGTTACTGTTGTATCGTACTCATACTTGTATATTCATATATTCTTGTATCTAGTAAAACTCCATCGACTTAGAACTTGTATATTATGGACTTAGAAGCGAGACTTAGAGTTTGTATGTTGTGGGCGTCGCACTCATTAAAGTCAACCTTTTTATATTGTTGGTTTTGTTTCGCTTTTATTTTCTTCGCCATTGTGCATCGTATATTATTTGCTTGGTTGCTCCACCGTTTGGACGCGAAAGCTAGCCCCCGTTGGGATGCTGTTTATTTTATTATGTTGTATCGGGTTTTATTCAAAATTTACAAAGGGGGTCCTGTCGAATTTCAAAACGTCATAAATGCTTTTTCAAACATACTTAGTTAAACTTAAATTTTTATTATAAACTGATTCCATCTGATGACTATTTTAAACCTCACCTCCAATATTTTCAAAAAGGGGTTTAGATTCCGGATTTCGGCTTACTTGGATCGTGTCGACGTCTTTAGATGTCGCGTGATTTAAGTGCCGGTCACGTGCCACATTCGGGTCGTGACAATCTGATACTTGAGATTTAGACGGGATGGATGAAATTAACCTTAGATATGGGACGATTATTCACGTGATGTCAGTTAGCAATTATATTTTATCCATAACTTGTAGCTATATATAGATATATAATGATTTAAATAAATTATATATATATATATATATATATATATCTTACTAGATACATATATATTTAGTTTACTGATAAATATCAGATACAATTTAGCACCATACTGGGTTCCACACATGCGGGTCAGTTCGGATAACCACCACCACTATTCGAATTACTCGCAATCCAAATGAATAAAATAAAAGAATTATAAAGCAAGTCTTAAAATACCCATGAATATTGTATAAACGTACTAAGGTGTTACAAGAACTTACGAATGTGATTTCCGAAAAGGATACTAATTGGAAGATTAAACAAGAACATAAGAAAAACTTTCCACGGTCGTTCCATAAACACGTATGTATGTCTTGTATATTTCACGTTTCACATGCATATATCATATATAGTTTATACATTTTACGTGTAAATGCATTATAGATTGAAGATGACATAGCAAAAGGGATGTAATTTCCGGATGAAATCGTGCGACTATCTAAAGGTTCTAGTGCAAAAGTGAATCGATACGGTTCATATTACATTAATAATCTAAAATTTCTTACAACCGATAAATTAACTACCCAAAACATTGGGATTTATTGTCCGTTTGAACAAACGTGCTTCTCAAGTTCCCGTGATCAAAGACCGCAAGGAGGAAAAAAAGAATACCATGGTCAGCTGGAGGATATAATAGAGCTATTTTACGGGAGTAATGAGCAAGAAAGATGTGTTATGTTCAAAGTTCGTTGGTGCGCTCGCATCCAGATAGATGAGTGTGGTTTTCAGCTTGTCAATCGCAATAAAGAAATTTATCGAGATGATAAGTTCATGTTAGCTTCACAAGCTGAGCAGTGTTTCTATGTCAAAGATCTTAATCATGAAGAAGCTTGGATTGCATTGCTGACACCTCCTAAATTCTTATTCTATAGTTCTACCGACGAGATTAACCTTGATGAAGCAGATCTAGTTGACATATGAAAAACTTTGCGTTGTAATAATATATATGTATATATATATATATATTATAAACTTTGCAATCAATTGATATATGTTATAAATTTTGCAGTAGTAAAAACTTATAATCACTTGTATGTAAATGATATATGAAAAACTTTGTAGTTCTAATCATTTGTAATGTATTGATTTGTTAGTTTAATGATTTATGATATATGAAAAACTCTTGCATGAAACAGATGGGACGAAAAGGCATATTCGGAAAATTTGCCAAAACATTTTCTTCAAAAAAAAGAGATCGAGATACTTCCTCCTCGACACAGCCCGATCCTGAGAGTAGATGTATATATTACGAGTTTTAAATAATTGTCGACCACATTATTTTATTCAAATAACTATTACATTGATTATAATAAATTAAAATGTGTAGGTACATCTGATCAGGAGAATGCAGATCCATCAGTGCAGTATGATCCATATGCACACCTAGACGAGCAGTGCATGGACTTGAGTAGAGAACATGGAGCGTTCTCGGATCCCGTCACCGATGAGTGGATTCATGCATTGTCTCTTCCTCGTGATTTACAAAATGAAAAACCGTATCGAGATAGGGACAATGCAAAAGCATTGACGTGGTGGGCTGCTCGATCTCAAATCGATATGATAATAGAGGCAGCATGCACGAGTATTGATAAGGCATGGGCTGCGAGGGATAATTTGGCCCGATTTGAACACCATGGAAGAGGTGTTGCAAATGAAATTACGAAATACGATATGCGTGGAAAAAAGGCAATTCCGCAGTGGGTAGGTGGGAAGCCCGTAGGTCTAGTATGTGGGCTACACATTTCCACGGTTATATCGGTATTCACGTTCGCAATATTGACTTCTGAAACGTAGGCTTCACGTTTGCAGATAACCCCTGAAAAGTATACGTATGAACTTGGCGCTCACTCTTGATTATACATAACTCAACTATATTTCAATATTAGATGCATACATATTATATGTTATAAATTTATTGAATAATATATTTATTAATCTGTATTACATAAACATTTTGTCTTAGAAGACATATAGACGAACATTGGACGCATGTCCGGTATGAGATGTCACAAATATTCAAGAAATGGCATCAAAAATCGAAGAAAAAATTCAAACAGCCGGTGCAATTTACGGATGTTTGGGAACGTTTTGCCGCTTTTCTCCCCATCATCCTTAGAGATCAGTTTGTGTTTATCCTATTGTATTGGGATACATCCGAAGCAAAGATAATTTAAAATATATTTAAAAAATTTGAATACCGAATTTAGATTAAATTACATTTAGAGATATTATCTTCTAAATAAGCAGGATGTATCAGAAAGGAATAAGGAGAACCGAGAGATAGCTACAGATGACTATTATGGTGGATCGGTTCTTGCTGATCAGTATAGGGCTATTTTGGTTAGTTTATCTTTAATTATACAAATGTTTGACTTTTCAATTTCATCGTTATATATCTTCATATATAAATAAATCAAATATCCGTTATAGGAGAAGGCTGGAAAAAAGTCGAGCCTCCCTGAGACTTGGAAGGCATTGCACATGAGAGAGAGTATGTCAGAAAAAGGATGAATATAGCCACTCAATATGTGGTAAGCTTGAAATTTTCAATTCCTTTAAGTAAATTAATTACACTTGTTAATTTCGTAAAGAAAATTAATTATTGTTTTATTTATCAAAGGAGATTTTCGAGGAGGCGGAGAGAAGCTATCGGGGATCAACTCCCGAATATCCGGCCGACGATCATCTTCCTATGGAGGCCAATGTATCTATTATAGAGCAGTTTTTCCGTCAGTTGAGAAAACACGGTCGTATTCCTCTATATGGTGGTCCCGTTAGTCTTTCATGGTCCGGTTTCAGAAGAACTACTTCAAGTTGGTCGACTGCTCACTCCAACCAACAATCAGCTGAGACACAATAGATCAATGAGCTAGAGGAGCAGCTCAGAAGGAGAGATGAAGCAGATAAGAAGAGGGCGGAAGATGAAGCGGCTTAGAGAGCTTAAATAGAGGTGCGGTGGGAACAATTCTCGCAACAATACGTTCCGCCTCCGCAACTGTGGTCAGCACAAGGTCCATTATCGCCGCAGCCGGTATATTACTCTCTTCCGATGTGGTGACCGTATTACCTTCTTCCATCACAGGGAACGCCGTACTATCCTTATCCTCCGCCTCCGCAATCACAAGAAGGGTACTACCCCCGGCCTCCGCCACAAGATCCTTATTACCCTAATCCTCCGCCGCAGGAACCGCATAACCCTGATCAGCCTATCCCACAGGGAGGGTTATTAGGTAACCTTTTTTCGCAGGAGGATTTCGACGATATGAATCAATATTATTCAAGGCGAGATTCTGGTGGCGATGGTAGCGGTGAGAATTAGTGAGGTACATATAGTTATTATTTATAGAAATTTGAGGATGCAATTAAACTGTGTTGAGTTTTGATGTTTAAAATTCATCTTGTGTATTCGTAGGCTTTTTATTATAAGTTAACGGCAAAAAGATTATGTTTTGACGATGGAAGTTGCGGGAGTCAGTGAGATACGCATATATATGTGTTAGTATCGCTAATATTGTTCAAAAATTATGATTTGAGTTCATATATTTATTTATTTGTTTCGATTCACAGGATTGAGTGAGCTGCGATTGCGTGTGATTTGGAGATATTTTCGTATTGTTGTGTGTGTGTGTGTGTGTGTGTGTATATATATATATATATATATAGCGAATGTATTGTGTTGTTCGTATTCAAAACAATTTAGTTTATGTATGCTTATTTATTAAGATTTTAGTTCATATGTGTTTGATTGAGTTGTTGATGTTGGTGGATATACCATGGATATAGTGTTTATATGTTGGTTTGTATGCATATGTGTTCGTATTTATTGTTGATATTGTTGGATATGTTGTGGATTGTGCATATATATTAATTTGTATGCGAAACGCTATTGTGGCGTAATATATTGTGATTTTATGTATTGTTGTGTTGAATATTACATTTTTCTGTAATTTTTTCCAGGAAAAATAGGTATTAGTGACCGTATTAGCTACAGAAATGGTCGCTAATACCTTATCGGCGACCATTCGCTGATATTAGGAAACGGTTAAATGCGTTGGGATGTCCACGTGTCGATATACCTATGGATGGATGTTTATAAGGTTGTTACGGATTATCTAGACCGTTCTTATAGAGACCGTTCAAGAACGGTCGTCTCATATGATGGTATCAGCGACCAGTCCAATCAGCGATGTATTTAGCGACCGGTTTAAAATTAAACGTCGCTAATAGATATTAGTGACCGTTTATGGTTTTTTGGAGACCGTTCCATACGGTCTCTAATAGCGATTGTACGTAGTAGTGGCTTTTGCGCTCTCGTTTTACTCAAAAAAAAAAAAAAAAGAAGAAGGTGGAGAAAAATTACATAGGAACCAACTGCATGTATTCCTCCAAAATAAACAAAATCTGAAACTATATAATTATAATTAATGACTGTAGACAAAGTTTATGGACCTCATATAGGTTCCTATATGAAGACGAATCTTTGGACATGATCCCATCTTTGTCACCAAAAAGAAAAAGAAAAGAATACGAGGAGCCAGAAATTTTCAATGGTTGGCTCTAAATTCTTGGATGAATTTTAGAAAGCTAAACAAAAGCAAAATTTCTTGATTCTTGGTCTGGACAATCCACATCGATCTTATATTAATGTCTAATTAAGGAACAATGTGACATATCCTAAGATCCATTTGATATTTTAAAGCAGTCGTTTTTGTCATGCAGACTAAATTATACATCAATGAGCAGAAAATTAAAGAAAAAAAGGGGGAAATTTACGTCGACAGCAGGGATCGAACCTGCGCGGGCGAAGCCCAACAGATTTCAAGTCTGTCTCCTTAACCACTCGGACATATCGACTACATGGCGTTTTAGAAATATATATAAATTTAATCTATTAAAATTATGCAAGCAGAAATATGTTCAAAAAATCTTAGAAATAATTCATGGTATTTATAGTATAATCTCAGTAAAGTTCGGGGCCTATATGGATTGAGTTCGCGCAAACTCGTGACTATATTTTACTAAGAAATAAATAATGTCTTGCAGACTCATAAACCTCTACATCTAGTATCAATATCAACAAGTTTCCATAATCTCTACTGTTATAATCAAGACTTTTTTTATATATCTTTAGCATGATTTGGGGTGAGAAACAATCATGATTTTGAGAAAAAGATATACATTATTTCTTTCTTCTGAATTTTTCGTTTGTCATGTATATGTATACAAGCATCAGATGTGCAAAAATATTATGTATTTAAATTAACACTAATAAATTAACTTAAACTTGTCCAAAATCATATGTTGTATAATTCTATATATATTAAGATAAAGGCATGTGCATATATCTATGTATAATTGCCATCAAAATTACCTCCAATAAATTCTTATTAGTTTTTCCTAAACATTCCAAAAGCCTAAAAACACAGAACCATAACAAACCACTCTTAAACATTCTAAAATAAAATCAAGAAAAATGTCACTAATCAATTAAACTACCACTAGACCTCTTAATTAATTGTTCCATCTCATCCCCTTTTCCAAAAATCCCCTTAACCCTTTCATCGATCAACTCAGGGCTCAACGGCCCTCAACCTAACCATGAGCACAAAAAACTCCATTTGATCCGAAGCCCCATCCCCATCCAAATCCCCTTCCCTTATCATCCCTTCAAGCTCATCGTCTCTTAGCCCCTCAAGCCCGAGACTCACCGCATTCGTCTTCAAGCTCTCAATGGTGATCACTCCTCTTCTCGAATCCATCAAGAACCGGAAACCCTTGCATTGCTCTTCGATCAGGCCTTCCGGGCCTAACTTTGTCACCATCGCGTGAAAGAAATCTACGAACTCGATGATGAATTCGTTTGCCATATGTTGGTATGGCTATACTTTGGAAATTAAGAATATACAACAAGGAGAGAGATTATATATAGAGATGCATGCCAACTAATAATTGTGGGTTTAATTTTAATTAATTAATTAAGATATGATTATTGATTACAGGGTGGTTGGATTTGGATCTTGGAGCATGGGTTAGGGAATGAGAGAGAGAGAGGAGTGGAAGCTGCATGGGGTTTTCGTAGGAGATTTGCATGGATTATTGGTGATTTGCATTTAGCACCCAGATGGTTTTTAGGTCTTGCAAATGAAATTTAGATTGTTAATTAACATCCTTGGCAGTTCAATTTATGCAATAGTCTACTACTATCGCCTTAATTTGGTAATTTGGGTTTATTTTATATTAGACTACCATGGGAAAAAAATCATATGGGAACCTATCTATAAAACTTTTTATAAGGAGCAGAATTTACCGTACACGTGGCAGATTGGGTGTGATTCTCAAAAATAAAGAAGCGCGCTATTGTTTTACCTCAAAGATCCACACCCAATCTGCCACGTGTACGGTAAATCCTCCTCTTTATAAAAAGTTTTATAGATAGGTTCCCATATTATTTTTTTCCACTACCATGAACTATCAACAATTTAAAAAGGAAAAAAATCGATAGGATTTTCCGCTTTTCTTCATAACTGCTCTAAACTTTTCTAGTCTCTTAAACGACTCATATTGCCAACTTGCCATGCTCATTCATATATATCCTATTGATCACTCTTTTTAATCTCTCTATAAAACCACTTACGTACTTCTGTTTAATTAGGAACGTTTCCTTCTTTTTTTCTTAACATGCATCGCACTTACTTGAAACACATAAATTTGGATTATAAAATTAATTTGATCCTTTGATACATGATGCATGCGTCGCATAATGACGCATATATGTCAGCATGAGAGAGTGAGAGAGAGAGAGAGAGAGAGAGAGAGTGGAGTTTGGAAAGAAAAATGCATGTGGTCAAAGGAAGATTCTTTTGAATTTAAGGTGTAGTGAAAGGAAACTTTTAATTAAAAGCTTATCGTGAAGCTGCCACACACAATGTTGGAATCTTTCCTAGACAAAGAAGCTTATATATTATATATAGTGAATACGAATGAAGAGTTCAAAGTTATTTTTGAGATGTAAACGTTGTTGTAGGATTCCAATTGAAGCTAGCGAAGAAAATTGAGGCATACTGTGTTGTGTGTGATCTGTTTGTACTTCGAGTGATCGTACTTAGGGCATGTTTGGTTGCAGGACTATGGAAAATTTGGATTGTGGAATCTAAGGATTTCATAATTTTGTGTTTGGTTGGGAGATTTAGATTTATAGGATTCCTTTGTTTTTTATGAGGGGCCCACCACAAAACAAGTATTATTGAATCCTAAAAATTTTGGAGAATTTGTAAGGATTTGACAGTATTTATTTTACTTTTAAATGGGACTCGGATACTTTATTTATTTAATAATCCTTTCTCTATCTATCTCTCTCTAAAATACTCAAATTCAAATCCCACCTTTTTCACCAACCAAACAAAGAACAAAAATTAGAAAGATTTACAAATCCAATACAAGCTAACCATTATGAAGAATTGTGTAAGTTGACTGAGTTTTGGGTTCTTTATTCCATACACCTCCCTATATAAAATAATTCTTTCTTTTATGTTGAGCCTTGGAGGTATCTAATGGGTATCACGGCATGAAAATGTGCTCAATTTCAACCGTGCATTTGTTGAGATTTATTTCGACAGGATATTTCCGTCAAAATTGACCACCGACCATCAAAAAAATATGAAATTTTGTTGACTTCGGTCAACAGTTATTTCGACTGCTAATTTCCGTCGAAAAAATTATTGATCGAAGTCAAAAATTTCCGGATGATCTCCTCCTTATTTCCCCCTTAGAAAATTCTTTTCCCCCCATTTTTTTCATCTCTCCTTCCTGAAAATTCCTCTCCCCTCCTCTTCTACCTCTTCACCGGCTCCCAAAATAACTCCACCGGCCTCCGATCTCAACCCTCCCCCTTTCCCCTCCTCCATCCGATCTAAACCCTCTACGAGCCTCCACCCGCCTCCACCGCCTCAAGCCGCCTCCTCTCAGATCACACGCCTCCCGCTCGGCTCCGAACCCCTCCGATCCCCCCGGCTCCGGCTACAAAAATCAGGTTAAATTCTCTCTTAATTTAGTTTAATTGTTAATATTTTGTTAATTTTATTTAGGGTTTATGGTTAATTTTAGGTTATGGTTAAGGTTAATTTTAGAGATTAGGTTAGGGATATGATTAATATGTTGTTAGGGTTAGGGTTAGGGTTATGATTAATTTTGTTAGGGTTAGGGTTAGGGTTAGGGTTAGGGTTATGTTTTAGTTAATTTTAATTACTTTTTAATTAATTTTAGTGTTAGGGTTGGGGTTAATATTAGGAATTGGGGTTATTGTTATGGTTAATTTTAAGATTATGGTTAGTGTTGGGTTATTAGGGTTACATTTATGGTTAATATTTTGTTAACTTTAGGGTTAGGTTAATTTTAGAGATTGGGTTAGGGTTAATTTTAGGTTTAGGGTTAAGTTAGTTTATTTGTTGAAAATTTTAGTTAATTTTAAGTTTAGGTTTTGGGTTAAGTTGTTATATATATATATATATATATATATATATATATATATATTATATATATATATATATATATATATTGTTGTTATTTATAAAGAATGAACGCTTATATATCTAATAATTTGTGTGAGTGTAGGGTTGACGTCGGCGTGATTACTCATGTTTCTTCGTTTTCAATATACGTCGGTCTCCGGTACACGACTTTATCACTTTTAATTCTTAAGTACTAAACTTAGCCTAAATCACCATACCTAGATTAAGTCATCAATTAAATATTAATTAAACCTAAAATATAGATACTTGACGTGCCATAAACCAATTAGCCATATACATGCTTTCTTTCACGAGTTTAAAATCAGTTAATCATCATTCTTTAAACAAACAACCAATATCGGGATCTTCATCCGCTCCTCCATTGCCCTCAACAGATGATATCAAGAGGAGCATCCCTACACCGTAGTGAAATCTGTACACACGAGGATAGACTACGCTGCTTATGAAACTATTCTTTATCGATTACGGGGGGTATGAACTTTCCACTCAAGATCGATCTTGAAATCCTTCGGCTCTTGCACTTAGCTGTATTGGATGCGCTCTCGTCTCCTCCTGAAGAAATAACCTATGACCACCATGGCGAAGCAAATCGTCGCCTCCGCTTCTTTCAGTCTATGGGTCTTCTTTCTGATCGCGCTATCGAGTACTTTGCAAGTTCTCTCTACCGCATCTTTATGCACCGTCGGACATTGAACCATCTCGAACTCACTCGAGATTCCGTGGTAGGTGATGAGGCTATTGATGCTATTACAGAAAGGATCAATTCTGTTGATGCGGAGCTCGGTACTGAAGAGATATTATTTCTGAAATTTTAGTAATGAATTATGGTGTTGTTACCGTTCTTACTATCCATTTTGTGGGCGATATTTGCATGTTTGTCGAGATATGCGTGTACTATGTTTGTGTAATATATTATGTATGGGCATGTATTTGTGAGAGAGAGAGTGTGTGTGTGTGTGTGTGTGTTAAATTTATCTTTATGTAATTTTTGTTGTATGAGTGCGTGTTTATTTTAATGAATGCAGATGTTTCGTTAATAATATCAATCGTTTGAGAATTTACCATTCAAATTGAAAATTTCAAAACCCTAAACAAAATAATTCAATAACCGACGAAACTAAAACGATAACCATCAAAACCAAACTAATTAAGTGCATGATACTCGATGATGAAAAAAAGAAAAACGTTACATATCATAATTGAGTATCTCATATTGATAAAATATCATGCCTTAGAACCCGTCTATCAGTTATATGCGTACGGTTATCTTCGTGACATAAAACTACGTGTGTGTTGTCAATCTCGAACGTTAATCGTTCTTCTTTGACAACTATCTTGTAGTTTATGCGACGAGAAAACTAGTTGCACTATAACCGATAGATTTATCCCGTTTTGGGTAAATTAAAAATGTTTAACGTAAACACTTCCTCTGCACTTGTGCTTTCATTCTTTTCGAGATGAGTTTCAACAGTTTCTTTCTGCTGGTTTTCCGTATACAAATATAGCTAAGATGCTCATCTCGATACTGATAGTATTGAGATATTTATCTCTTCTATTGCGGTATACTCGGAGAATAGCGGGAAGGTATTGCCAAAATTTTCTCGAAGCAAATGAATGCATAAGTGCAGATAGTGTATGCATTATACATTTTTAATGGGATAGAAGTCTTACCCCCGACAGCCGTTACCTCTCGACATCAAAGATAGAACCTTTTCGCTGTATCACTCAAATGTATTTACGAGATACTGTTATCAATCTATTATATGTTGTTTAGCGCCGAAGACTGGACTGAGACGCGGAGACGTCTATCCTGAATACGAGAGCAGATGCTATTTAGAACATATTCGTCCACCTTTCCAAATATGCCAAATTGATTAATATTACTGTATATCGGAGGTTTGGACAGATGCGACCGATATAGTGTGACTTATCAGATTCCCCCTCTTTGAGGGGTTTTTGATTGTGGGAACACTCTTCTCTGCAGACGCAAGCCCCTGCAGTTAATTACGCTATCGCATTGCGATAACAACTTTCACCTGCTCCAGTAGGTCACTTTATGTCCTGTTATATATATATATATATATATATATATATATATATATATATAATTATGGTTGCCCGTGGATTGTATACGGAGACTAGTTTATATTGTCGCCCGTAGGGCGCGGAGTAGTCCAAATTCGTATATATTAGATTTGGATTTGAACCTAGGTCATATGTTTCATCAGTTCAGGGGTTTAAGGATCGTTAATCTTGCTTGAAATTAAGATCGACTTAAAATATGGTTAATGACCGTTAATCTTGTTTTAGATTATAGTCGACTTAAATTATATGAGCTTAATTGATTTTCCTTTTAAAATCAAAGAAATTTAAAACTTCAGAGAGTTGGTCTATTTTAGACTAAATGTCGGGCTTTCTGTTACCCAACAGTGCTAAGCAATATGCCATATATTTTGTTTTGGTCTTTATATAACCCAGCAGTGTTAAGCACTGAGCCCAGAAGTTAAATCTTCAATATAAGATATAATATCCCTCCCGCTTCAGTGTTCACGTAAATATCACGTGAGTACTTTGGTTTATTTGGCGCTCATGTGCTATCATGTGAGTAGTGCTAAGCACTCGTTCATACGGCACTCACGTGGATATCACGTGATGCACACTCTTTATTTGGCTTCAGGCACTCACGTGCTTTTCACGTGATGCGCACTCTCTGTTTTAGCCTCAAACGCTCACGTGGATATCACGTGATGTGTATGTCTTTGGTTTCAAGCGCTCATATGGATATCACGTGATGCACTTCTATTTTCTTTTCTTCCCAGTGCTCACGTGTTTTTCACGTGAGATTTTAAGTCTTGGATGGCTTCTTCTGGAGCGCTCATGTGGATATCACGTGAGGCGCTTATTCGTGCTTTTCACGTAAGTTGTTATTTCCTTAAGTATTCACGTGCCTTTCTCATGAGACTCTACCATATTCATGCAAAGATCAACTGCAAGAACTAAGTTATCTTTTTTTGTGAGAACTAAGTTCTCGATGGGATAAAAACGCTATCTTTAGATAAAAACACATATTAAAGGAACTAAGTTCCTGGAATAGGAGTTTCATCTTTTTCTTTCTTTCTTCCATGTTCTTTTCTTCTGTTCTTATGAAGGGTGAGAAACCATAATATTTTTCTCTAGATCTTTGAGTTTGAAGAACAAGATCTTACCGATGAGAATTAAATTCTTATCTTATTGGAGATTTGTCTTGTGGATGTCAGATCCAGAGGAAGAACTAAGTTCTTTTAAAGGGTTAAACCATTATATATGTATATAATAGGTAATTGAGATTCTTTTATCTCTATATTTTCTTTACTTAGGGTTTTGGAAGAAGAAAGATGATCTTTCTTCGAATAAAATTAAATTCTCTGTTGTTTTTGTGGAAGTCCGCGGAGGGGATTTTCTCTCTTGCAGAAACTTATAAAGGGTTTTTTGAGACGAAGTTAGAAGTCTGATCGAACTTTTTGAAAATTTTCCAGAAAGGGGTCTAAAATTAGGCTTTCGGGGTTCGATCGGACTTTTAATTTCGTCTAGACAACGCCTAAAGCTCTAGCTTGGCTCCGATACCGCTGTAGGAATTCTTGGCACAACAGCAAGGTTTCGGGAGGTATCGTCCATGCCATTTTAAAAAATTTGCCGTACAAAACAATCCTAACCATAGAATCTTAACTAAAGGTTTAGACGATACATTGTGTAAACTACTTTACAACTAAGTGAACTAGGAATACAATCTTTGTAGACCGGTCCTTCACTTCAATAGCTCCGTGTAGTTGTCCTTTCGCTCTAAGTAGTGATCTTGCGGACTCTAGAGTGGCTCCACAAGAAGAAAGCAACAAGCTTGCACAAAGTCTTCGAGGCCGAAAATGATCTACATCGAGGAGACACTAACCCAAGCTACCTCTTCACTAATGTGGGATTAGTGAAGCTAACACCCTAAACTAAATTGCTAATCTAGTAGAGGATGATGAAGTAGGATTTTTGCTCACTTTAGAATTACTTTTCTCACTAATTTTATGCTCCTCTCAAAAACCTAGAGAGCTTTCTCTTGAGCTTGAGGAAGATGAAGCAAATAATGGATAAGAGAGTCAATGACAACCATGGGTGAGTTTGTATCATATACTAACTCATGTAGAGACATAACCATGGTTAAGTGATAATGGTTAGGTTAATAAATATTTTAGGTAAAACAAAATTAGTGGACTAAGTCAAAACATCTACAAGCTTCCACAAGCTTCATGCATGTGACTAATTTCCATCTAATTTGGATTTTCTTAAATAAATAATCCTCACAATTATCATAAGAATGGTGTAAGTCTCATGCACCCATGTTGCATGTGGCATCAAGCATGACACAAAAAGAAAACACAATTAACATATATCACATATATATTAAGTGTGCACATGTAAGAAAAAGAAATGCTTAAGTGAGCTAATATTAGTTAATGTAAATTAATATATCGAATATATAATTATACATTAAATTATTAAATCAACACTTAATTTAATAATCCGGTTATATCTCATATGACTGACTAATATTATTTGTATCAACTTATCGAATCAACACTTGATTCGATAACCCGGTTATATATCTCATATAACCGACCGATAAAGTATCGACTTATCGAATCAACATTTGATTTGATAACCCGGCTATATCTCATATAACCGATCGATACCTTATATCACGAGAATAGAATACGGTACCACATACTCGTATTAATTTCGGTCCCGCACATATCACATATGTGCTCCTACTTCATTTTGCCTGAGCCAGTGAAACCTCTGTGTAGGACTCTAAAGACTCGTCAATACGCCGGCAGTAGGTGATGATCACATCAAGCACCCATAAGACGTCAGCGGTACTAGCTGGACGTAACGGCTACCCAGGTATTAAGCGATCAGAAGATCAACAAGCAAGCCTGCTCCTACTCGTGAAAAGCCTGTCAGTAACATTATCGTACAGTCCGGTCTTTTCGTTTGATATGTCACATATCAAGTTTAGGGGTGGTAAACGTCAGACCCCAGTAACCGATAAGTCATGCCGATGTAAGGCTCATAACGGGTCGAGAAACTACAGATAACACTTATCAGTAAATCTCCATAGCAGCCCTGGCCAGGGACTTATCGTTATGGCCAATCGAGCATAGCGCAACATCAACCCCCAATACCGGGAGAGACGAATCCCCTCCTATCGCTCATTGCCTCCATGTGATTCGGGGCTGTACCCAAAAGCCACCGTTTTGTACGTTCTCATGAACGTGGTAAGGTGGAAATCAAAGCACAGTGGGAATCACACAAGACTCTATGATGATCTCAGGTCTATAGACTAACCTGTACCAGAGTCACCAGAGAACTGATATCTGACGATAGGTATAATACCAGGTAGGAGTTCTCGGCGAGTCCGTTCAGTGTACCCATTCTCCACTGAGCACCCATATACCATCTTTGATGTCAAACACCAATGGATGTGGGATCATCCATCGCCCATCATATGGGTCAAGATGCGTATACGCCAGTCTACCGTGGAATATCAATGCTCTGTCTCGATACACCCTCGATTAGGAACAATTATAGGGTGTACTTGTGGACTACCGTTGGCCCCACTAGTATGATATCCATCATAGTCCTGGTAGTCAAGTACACATCCTAAGGGCTTTATCAACATGAGAGAGCAAGACAGCATCCCTTATGCATGTCAACATGTTAAGAAAAAGAGCAACCGGATAGCATACTATCATGTTGAGCAAGAAAGTCTTCTCTATATATATCTAAGAATCCACTATAATATACATCACATGTACAATAATGGCCTTCAGGGCATACATATAACTAACATTTTGTATATGAAACTTGAAGTCTCAGATCCTTTATATAGGAGAGAAAAAATATCAATTAGTTTGAGAGAATCCTTCATTAAGAGATTTCGATTAATCTAATTGATCTCAAAGATCACTCAAGGAATTATATCCGTCGTTGGATCCAAGATCCGGGGAATTTTATTTAACAGAAAATATTTTCTATTTGTTTTAACAAGGTTAGAAAAATATTTTCCTAACAAAGAGTTCGATTCTATCTTTTGATTTGGTCAGTGATATTATAATCACCGTTGGATTTTGAATCCAGAGGCTCTCTGTTTAACTAAAAAAATCTTTCTAGCATTAGAAAGATCAAGGGGAATATTTTCCGAATAGAATTTAGTTCTAAATAGAATATAATTCTATTTGAAGCTAGTACTTCTAACTGATGCGCTCACGTGGCTTTCACGTAAGAGATGTCATATAGCATCAGCGCTCACGTGCTTTGCACATGAGCGATCATGTGTTTAATACGTGGGGCCCGTATGGGTTTTAATTTTATTTGAATTCAGCATTCACATGCTTTGCATGTGAGCGCTCACGTGTTCAACACGTAAAAGCTATATCATAGGATTTAATCCTTCTTGAAGCCGGAGGTCACATGCTTTGCATGTGAGCGCTCATGTGTTAAACACATGGGAGGGTTTTGTTTCATCTTTTCTTTTCTTCTTTCTCTTTCTTTTATAAGGGAACAAATTCCCCCCAACGCTGCTCTCACGTGCCTTGCACGTGAGTGCAACGGTGCCGTCCTAACAGCCGTTGGATCACCTAGGGAAATGGGGGAGTCAAACCGATCCCAACATGCCCTATAAATAGAGACTTTGGCTCTGAAGTGACCACTGCTTGTTCATCTTCTTCATTGAGTTTTCTTTTTCTTGAGAATTTAATTTTCGTTCAGAGTTTAGTTCTCTGCCTTCAAAATCCTTTCGAACAAAGCCGACTCTACCAAATTTTTGGTATGGATCATGAACAGAGCTTAGCTCTAAACATATTTTGGACATTATCGGATTTTAAATCCATTAATATATTTGATAGAGCTTAGCTCTTGATCTTGAACTGATCTCTTGGAGAACTCAGAAAAGGTTTTTTTTTTCTATAGATCATAGATCTTGAGGGTTCAAATCGATAGACATTCTCGAGTTTAACTCTGATTTTTTCTTTTTCAGGGATTTTACCCAGCTGTCAATCTTGACGTTTTGGGGATTTTCTGGAATTTAATTCCCTTGTTGTCACGCACCGCTTCCCGTGTATGGTAAAGAGACACGACGGGTCACACGACGTATTTACTCAGAAGTAAATACGCTAAGCGTAACTAAGCAATATAAAGTAAAATGTACACAAGAGATATGAATATAAATGAACATCAACTTTTATTCATTTAGCAATTCTTTACAAGCACAACTGGAAATATAAATATAGGAATAGAAAGCAATGCCTAAACAATGGAATAACTGAAATGAAAAGTATATACAAGTGCCTACAGCTCTGGGTCGATGGCAAACTGCTCCAAGTCCTCAATACTGGGCTCGATCTCTAGTGAGTCGGATCCACCTGACAACATTCCAAAAAAAGAAGAAAAAGAATGTCGTCAGCGAACAATCGCTCGGTAAGTCCCAGAAAGAAGAGAGAAGTAGAATAGACAGTAAAGAGAATATAACTGTATAATGTTATCTTTTGTTCTGTTATCGCAGTTGTTTGTAGCTTGGTACAGAATATGACAGTGTATACGAGAGGAGTCCCACTATTCCGGAGACTAAGGTATACGGAGCACAAGGAACCGTTAAGCCACGGTACAACAGCAATGGATATTCAGGTTAGGTATATTAAAGTGACCGTCTCGTGCCACTTCTAACACATTCCGTACCAGTCTATCCCTTTAAAAACCCTGTAATGTCTTTTGTATTGATTGTATTATTTTGTTTTATAGATGGATAACTTGCCGAAACCATGATATCAGTAAACGGAATGGATATAAATGGATAGTCATGTAATCAGAGTATATCCACGGTTTGGTTCGGTTATGTTCATGTTGTTATAGATTGTATTCTGGCATTCATGAATTCATGTTGTATTGCAGTTATATTTGAATTGAATTCAAGTCAGATTGATTTCATATTAGACGAAGATTTTGTCTGAGTCAGACACTTTGAAAAGAAATTGAAGTCCTGAATTAGTTTTGATGTTATCGGTAACTGCTATACATGGACGGCAGGATTTGTGCCTTTTTCCAAGACAATTACCGTGTTGATAACACCGTTTTTAGGTTGTCTACCTTAGATAGGCAAGCACCCATATTCTCCGGCTTCCTGAGGCTCAAGAGAACCGGTCCCGCTTAAACCTATGTTTACTAGGGTCCATATTGTAAATTAATATAACTTGAGAGGGTTTTATGAAAAATAGTTTTGATATATTTTCAAAATACATCTCAAGTATTTAATTATCGTCTTTAGGGTTTTCATAATTGTAATTTTTATAAAATGAAATATTCTAGTGGATATAACCTAGATTTCATCGTATATGGTATTTTAGTGTAATCTTGGAATGATATTGAATTGTAAAGGTAGTTTCATGACATTTGTGATTCCTTTGATTTAGAAAACATGGAATATATATATTGTATACTTAAATTATATATTTTGATAGTATTTATATATATCTAATATTTAAAAAATATAGAATTTATTTATTAAATAGAAATCATATTTTTCTTAAAAATTGCATTAAAAATTCCATCGGGATCGAACGCTTCTTACGGAGGTCTGCATCTTGCTCTACTAGGCCCTAGGATGTGCAATAACCCGTACCATCCCGATCGGGGTTCCCCCAAATAGGTTGTAGAGGCGTAATTGCATGGAATTAAATAACACCCTTTTTAAAGAAAACGGTTTTTGAATGTTTATGGTATTTAATCGTAAACTAGTATTTTCCCATAACCTAATATCCCAAGAGTTATCGTGCTATGTCGAAAATATGTGTTGTGATGAGATAGGTCATTACCTCGTGAGTTTTCTAAAGGTAATACAAGGGAATATGTTGAATTGTGTTGAAAGTAAAGTATATGGTATTTAACCGTAAAAATGCAATAAAATTTGTATAATAGATTGTTTTGAGATGAAACTTGTTCTAATGTGTTTGTTAATGATTACTAAACAATCTATTAAAAATTTGTAGGTTTGTTATTAAGAAAAATTAGATTTTTAAAGAAAAGAGAATCCTAAGCCGGAATAACTCCGCTTCCGACGAATTTTGAAAAGGGGAAGTTTTAGAATAGCAAACGAAGAGGGGAGAGGGGACTTACTGATTGTAAAATAAGAGGAGAGAGAGGGGAAGCTATTGGAACCATCGGGATATCGTTTCGTCGCCGGATTCTTCCCGAAACGTCGCCGAAACTTCGACCTTTGATAACTCCACTTGTACAACTTAGGACTTGGAAATTTTAGAGAGTTTTTGTAATGGAATTCTGAATGAGGAAGGGTGAAATGGAATGTGGTATTTATAGGGAAAATTAGGGTTTCGGATAATAAATTGGAGAATTAAAAATGCATTAAAATGTGGATTAAAGAGTGATTTTTAATTCTCTGGAAATGTGCAGGGAATTCAAACAGTATGGGGGGAGTGGGTGTTCATACTATAATATTGCATTATTATATTCCCCATTCTTATGTATTTTACAAATAAACAGGTGCTTTTGACCCATGTCTGCTACATAGTACAGGTTACAGGTTCTTGGATCTAAAACAGTGAAAAAGATAAAAGACGATGCAAAAGTGGGACTACAACCAACAAACAGAACGATCTTGATCAAGCCTACACGAAGATCAGTTCACAAAATACACGGCATCGCAAGGTTCAAGAGTTCGACACAAAGCGAACGGTTAAAAGTCCACTGCAATTGTTCACTGGGAGATCTGGAAGAAACCTAAAAGCCAATTTGAGAAAAGTACTGAAGAAATAGGAAGACAAAAATAACCAAAGCCAACACAAGAATTCTGAGCACACAACTCCCCAGTTTGACCGCGGAACCGCGGCCAAACCCTGGCTGCGGCCGCGGTTCCGCGGTGGGGTTGAGCATGAAGAGAATAAAAATTTAACCAAAATTCTTACGGCGCTGACTAAGTCTTCCTATGGGTATTTTTGTAAATGTAGACGTGCGGCAATTGTAAACCTAGGGTTTTCTATATCCTATAAATAGAAGCCCAAATCATTGTATTAGGTCATGCCTCCTTTCATTAATAAAATTCAGAATTCTTTTTTGGAGAGCATCAATTTAGGAGTAAAGTTTTCAATTCTTGCCCTAGGTAATTTCTATTCCTTGCCCTAATTAAATTTAATTCCTTGCCCTAGTTAGATAGTTAGATCTTTTATTCTTTGCCCTAGATAAATGTTTTTCAATTCCCTAATAAACGAGTAGTCTCCTCGCTTGTTAGGGTTAGATTTGGGGAAGGTTTGAGAGATGAAGATCTCTCACCCCTTTCTTGCCCGTCATATATTTTCATAGGACTCCATGCATACATGCACATACCGCTCCCTACGGCACCCTATCCCGCTAGGTAGCGGTGATACCGTAGTATAAAGGCCCGGTTGCGCGTGTTTTCCATGGAGGTTAGGGTAAGGATTGATAAAGGAAGGACAAGAAGCTAGAGGAAGAAACATCTTCCTGATGGTTCTAATCCCCTCTATTAATAATTACCATAACTCCTAATAGATCTTCATATGGGTATAGAAAGCGGTGAGATTTATTGACTTTCCAAACTTAACCTAGACCTAACCCTAGCAAGATTTAGATCTAGATTAATTTAGTTTTTAGATTTAATTGATCCATTCACACCGTTCGGAATTAACTCGTAAGAGCGATTAGGAAATTCACAACATCCCTGTGGACCGACCCGTACTCATCGGCTAGCTACCAAGCGACGCCATTCTTGATTGCGGTTTAGAAATATTTTTGACATACAAATCAAATGGCGCCGTTGCCGGGGATGGCGTGTTATTTCCTTTTTGCAATTTCGGGTTAATATAAATTAAAAAAAATCATAAAAACTGAAAAATCAAAAAAAAATATAAAAATATATCATCTGTTATTTTGGGATGGGTATTTTTGTGTGAATTTTACAGGATCTACGAACAAATTCGGATCTGGAAATCTACAGAGATTAAAACAGAAAATAGACGATCCTAACAACAGAAGATTGCAACAACAGAGGAACTGAAAAATTCTCGAGACACGAACCCACCAGCAGACCGCGGATACGCGGCATTAACCATGTTCGGACCGCGGAATCGCGGCTGAGAGGTGACGTCAGCATCTGCAAAATTTTCTTGGGACTCGTGTCAGCGCCCCCACCGCGGAACCGCCGCTATTCGCCTATTAAGACCACGGAAACGCGGCTGTATGGTGTCTTTAGCTCGTGAAAATTGCACTGTAATCTCCCTTTCTCTCTCCTCTGCAACCTAGATATATCTTTTGAAAAATTTCCTGCAGAATTCTTTGCGCTTTAAAAACCTTCCCCCTTCCAAATAACGAATCTTGTGCAGGATTCTTTGCGCCGCGCTTAAAATAAAAATTGATGGCAAGAAATCTTTTCTGTTTTGCTTACCTTTAATCTTTTTTCGCAAAAATTTCCAAATAAAGAAAAAAAGGAAAAAGGAAAAAAAATTTTAAAAAAAGAGACTTGCAACTTTTGTCGCTAAGAAATCCGTGCACCCCAACCTTCTTTCTCTTCTCCTTCTTATATCATGGGTATCCCACCTCATAAATCTCTAGCCGAACTTTGGTATCCTGAACCTAACTTTGCCTCGTACGTCAATTGTTTCGGTCGATTTAAGGGAGATCCATCCATGCCCAAAATTTCTGTGAAAGATCAAATAGAAGCGTCTAGGAGAAACAGTTCGACGTTGCAACCCACTTTGTGTCAAACATGTCAACCTTCACCACCTTCGTACGTTGATGCCACTTTTTCAAGTCCTGTTGTAACTCCTAAACCGATGTCTATTGCTGAGCATATTGCACAATCTCGTAGCCGATTTTTCACTCCTCTCCACACATCCAGTTATAGGGATCAACAAGTCTATTCACCTTTTTATCCAAATGTTGATCCTACTCCTGTCCAACCATCCAATTCCTACCAGTCCTATCCGACTTTCCCTCCTTCACTAGACATTGCTTCTACACAGCCAGTTGGGAGTTTCACGTATCCAAACAATTTCGAATCTTTTACCGAAACCCCTTCACAACCCATATCTAGTTTGGAACAGTCGTTAGAAGATTATATTTTAGCAACAAACAAAATGATTAGGAATGTGGATGCGTCCATAGCCGCCCTTATACAACCTAATTGTCACGCCCCACTTCCCAGAGTACGCTAAAATGGGGACGTGACATAGCCAACCATGCTACCTGTGGGTAGGAAGTATCCATCCACAGTCACATTACGGCTGTAGAGATATCAAGAATAAAATAAAGCTATCTAAAACATGTCCATGAACCAAATAACATGAGTCAAGAATTATAAAGGTGCGGAAGCAAAGATCCAATACAAAATAACTGGAATGTATGTCCCATAATGCGGGCTCACATCAGGAATAAAATGCAGGAAAGAAAAGAACTAACTACTGCTGACACTCACAGCTTAGCCTGTTGGCTGAAGTACTCCTGCTCGGACTGCAGCAACGGTACAGAATCTGGGCCATGCAAAACCCAGACGTCAGCGCGTCATGTCATCAAGTAATAAAATATGAACAGAGTAACAGGCAATGCGAATATAAACATGAATAAAAAGCAAGGGTAACAGTAATATAAATCAGGGCAGTGCAGGGTAGTGTGCAGTGGGTAAACTAAACTGTTCTATCAGGGTTTCTATTCTAAAGTCTTTGAAATCAAATTGATGAATCATCGATGTAATTCAATAGTATCCCGTGTATACCCGGGACCACGGTCCAGATTCTCGGGCTGAAACCGAGACATGCCGCTAGGCACTAAAACAGGAATGTGTACAGATGAATGATGTCAGCAGCATCATTCCAAGGCTGGCCTAGCCTCTAAAACTGATCAGAACAAGTAGCGAACTGTTGAGTTACAAGTCAGGTTTCACCTTTGATTTCCCCATACCCCCAAGTTATATGTGTATGTCAAGTCAGGTATTCAGTAATCAAGAGCTAATGCCAACACAGGATCAGGTAAGCAGGTTTGTCTGGATAGACAATAGGAACGGTCCATGAAGACTACATGTCAGGTTTGTTGGCATTAGACCCAAGATCAGGTAACGGGTCAAGTCATGGTACATCATGTCAAGTCACGTAGTATACGGTACCATGTCGGGTCAATCAATATGTATGTAGCAAGTTATGTCAAGGTGTAAACGATATCATGGGTGTGCTCATAATCAGCTAGCAAAATCAGTGTTATAATAATCAAGCATGGTTATCAACAACATGATCTAAGCAACGAGTTAAACAATAAAACGGATTTTATTTATTTAGCTGTACAGTTATCCATTGTGTTTAACAGACAGTGTCAACATAATGTGAATACAGTATGATAGATGTAATGCTGAAAACAGGTTAATAAATATGGATGCGACTACATGTATACTCTGTTGATGAATGTAGTTGGAATTAGACCGGTTAAAGTTGCATGCGGATGTTTAATAGGCTAAACTGGAAAAAGGGTATCATAGCAATAAACCAATGTGATCTATCATGTACAGGTGATTGCTAGTTATAAATAATCAGGTGCAAGATTAAGCTTCAAGTCCGGAATTATAAAAATGTGTAACGACACTTTATACGGTTAATCTTGAAATCCATTTCTATCAATTCTAATTAGGGATTTAACAGGAAATAATTAATTTAGCATATGAATAGTTTAAAATAGCATGTAGCAAGTTTCACTTGCCTCGACGGGTCGCGAATCGGGAAAACGGAACGTTACACGTCGGCGGGGAAATCTCGCGACGTACGCACGGTTCACGGAATAAGCCCGAACGACAAACAGTGGAACCACACAGGTCAGAATACCTCGCTGGATCGTCGGGACACATCGCCGGCACGGCCGGATTCAGGCGAACCCAAAACAGTGAATCTACAATATTCAAGAATGCATGCAACGATAAAAGAAAAATCAAGAAGAAGGAAGGGAAGGAGGATGGAGAAGAGGGTGCTCACGATGATCTGTGGAGAGGTTGTGATCGTCGACCACGTCGACGGAGCTCCGGCGGACAGCCTACAAAGACAGCGACAAATCCACAGATCACAAAAAAAATAAGAACAGAGAAGAAGGAAGGAAAGAAGAAGAAAGGAGAAGAGGAGAGGGATGCTATGCTCACCGAGGAGGGTGCTCACGAGGCCAGGGAATGGATGAAGATCGCTGGCGGCGATCCCACGACGTGCTGCGGCGTGCAGGGGGTGCGCGGTGCTCGTGCAGGGTACACGGGGAGAGGAGGAAGAAGGAAAGAGATGTGGTGGAAGTACCGAGGGCGAGGAGGCGACGAGGCCGACGATGATGGCGTCGGCATTGGGGCAAAGGCGAGGGAGGACGAGGCGGCTAGGGTTCGGCGAAGGTGGGTTCTGTGAAAAAGAAATCGAGGAAGGAGAAAATATATATAGGGGGAGAGAGAGAGAGACTGGGAGAGAGAGAGAGAAAGATTGCGAGAGGAGAGAGATAGAGAGGAAGTGAGAGATCGAGAGGAGAGAGAAACGGGGAGGAGAAAGAATTTCGTCGTGATGTGAGGAGAGAGGAAGAGAGAAGAGAGAGAAAAAGAGAGAGAAAGGAGAGAGAGGGGGAAAACGCGTGGGGCCCAGGGGTTTTAAAACGAAAATGATTGGCTGGGGATAGGAAAAATTGTAAAAGATTTGTGGGGGGGGTTTTACAGTTAGGAAAAACTTTTTAAAAGATTTTAAGGTAATAGGAAAATATTATATGGGGTTGAAATTATACTCGTTGGTTTTTGAATGATATTAAAAAAAATAGGATTTGGCGCAAATGCAAAATATTTCCAAATTGCGTCCGGGTCGGGTCCAAAAATTTGAAACTGAAATAAGAAAATTATAGGCGAGATCCAAAAAATTAAAATGAAGTGTTTTACAATCAAAAAGCATACCCCCAAAACGGACACACGTACGTGCGCATAGCCGTCCAAACATGTCCGTTTCACTGAACGGGACGAGAACACGATGCAAGGACGCTACCACAGGGTTAGGGGTGTCAAGCAGGCCATGTCAAATATTTTTAATTTTATTTTAGATGCCTTAAATTGTTATATGCAGCATTAGAATTGTCAGGGTAAATTTCAACAAGCAACAGTCAAGTAGGATCAATGAAATAAATACCATACACCATTCATACGGTAACAGAAACTAGTAGCACTGGGCTCGGTTGTTACACTAATGAACCGGTAGCTAGTTTCCAACTAGCTCCGAAAATTCCAATGTATGATGGGGCGGTTGGACAGAGTGAGAATTTGAGAAGAGAAAATGAGTTTTACACCTTTCCAAATTAAACCTACCCATACCCAATTGAAGCCCACAACTTCGGCTTTCCATCGATTGTCCCATATGATTCACAAGTTGAAAATAAAACATTTAACGAGTTGTGCGATTTTGTAGTGCTTGATTTGCCAGATTGTGAAGAGTCTCTTTCGAGTGAAACCACCCCTAATCCTTTCGATCTTTACACCTCCAATCTAGAACCTAAATTGATAAATATCCATACTTTTGATAAGGTGTCAAAAAAATTGATTTTCACTTGATTGAGGATATAGACGCCGGGAATATTTTGGATGATGAACCCATAGATTTGATTGAAATTTTATGTCCAATTCATCATCCCGAGTCATTAAATGTTTCTCCCGAACTTCATATGCGTCTTGATTTTGATGATAATAGCATGGATGAGCTAAATATTGAGGAGAATTATGATGATAGTATTGAGGAGAGTATTGAGGATCATATTGAGGTTGAACCTTTTTTATTTGATGTGTCTGATTTTCCAATTCATCCTCCTGACCCTTTAACTGTTATATCACCCTCCCTCCTTTCCATCGTTCCGACCACGCAAAAGATCACGCTTGAAGACTGTGAGCTTGAAAAATTTCCCTTTGAATCTGACACAGTTCTTACAGCCGATAACACCTACGAGTGTTTCACTTTTTCGGACGATGTTGACGACTCACCGCCCGAATTTGAGTCCTTTGAATTTTCAGATGAGTTAGTTGAACCATCAGACTCGGTTGCTTACAATCGTTTCGAACCATCGATGGAATCTTTCAAGTTCGAGACAGTTTACGACGGTGAGAATGATACTATCCCTAATTCACTCCCTTTCGTCCTTCCTATCGTTCCGACCGTGCAAGAGACCGTTATGCTTTCCTCTCCAATACCAAGTTCGACGTACCCATGTTTGCTCAGGAATCTTGAGGGCTTTAATCTCATTTTTCTGCAGGTTGATAGATTAGCACAATCGCTTTTTACACTTCGGTCATTACAAATTGTGCTAATTTATACACTCCATCCTCACCCTCAAGTTCGTATTCCCACCTTCTTTGGTTCTTCTAATCTTCCTTTCATGATACCGAGTGTTGATGAATCACAATCCAATATTTTGAGTTCGGTAATTTTCAATTGGACCTTCGATGAAAGTTTCGAAGATATTTTCGCCGACGAACTCGCATTCTTAAACGATACGAATTTTGTGATTAATCAACCTCCACTCGAAGAAGTAGAACCACTACCATTTCTTTTTCCCTTCCGTCATTCTTCTCCTCCACCGAGACCGTCTACTGCTTCTATCTCTACACGGTCTCGTGTGCTTCTCATCTCATTTCTTTACACTCCATTCTTTCACCAACTCTACCTTTATCACGATAAGATTTTTGAATGGTTGGTGCTAACTTTTGGTCTGTGTAAGGCCTTGTATAGTTTGATTTTTCTCCTCTCTAACTCTGAACTTTAACGCTGTTTTACTTAAGTTTGGGGGGAAGCTTGTTGTATATATTTTGTTTTTCTTTTGACAATACAAAATAAAAAAAAATATTTATAAATAAATAAACAGGGGAGTGCCGACATTTTGACCCTCTTGGTGTGGCATGACAGTGAGGACACTGTCAAGTTTAAGTTTGGGGGTATGCTCGGTAAGCATTCTTTCTTCGCATTCATGTGTATATTTTTGCATTTTGCATACTTATTTTAAAACCCATAAAAATTTGAAAATTTCAAAAATTATAAAAATAAATGTATTCAATTTTGGCCATAATTGACTTGAGTTTGACAAAAATGTTAACTAGCTAGGAACAATTACATCTAGACTTAGTAAATTAAAAACCCTAAAAATAACCTTTCTTAAAGTTTAACGGTAGAAAGTATATGTCTTTGTAGTTTATTTAGAAATAGGCAAATTTTGAGTTCACTTCTTGGGCTAAGTTAAAACAAGGGAATGGTATTGATGTTTTTATTAGAGTATAAGTTTGAAAAATAATTCCTAGCTTAAGTCTAGATTCTGAAAATGTATACCCTACAAATTGCACAAACACGCACCTCGAAACTTGGAATAATAGAAGAGACCTTGAAATGCTTTTGTCTAAAGTCCTTAGTACAAAGAAAAATAAAAAAATACAAGTGTGAATAAAGAAAAAAATGAACACTGTTTTTTGTAATTACTTAAGGCGGCAAAAAATAGAAAAAATATTTAGCGAGGGTGCTTCATCACCTAGTGCTTTAGACCAACTGGTTTGGGAGTCACTGCTAAAGCCTTGGGTGTTGCAAGACTAGAAATTACGCTTTAATGTGCAAACACATCTTGTAATCGGTTGTTGGTACCTCAAGAAGTATTAACGGTCGCATGAAGGATGTGTAAGCAAAAATTCATGTATAAATTCACCAATTAAAAAGTGCTTTGGACAACGGACAAGAGTACGATTACTTGATTTGAATTTCCAAGTGTAGGGGTGATATATACACACACGTAGGGGTATATGATTGGAGTTTAGATGAGAGAAAGGAGTGAAGAATAGAACTTGTATCTTTAGTAGAGTTGATAAAAATTCCTAAGTGGAGATGGAACCCTAGAAGGAAAACTTAAGAAATGCCAAAAGCTAAGTAAGTCTACAGAACATATATAATCTTAAGTTAAATGATGAGGAAGTATGAAGAATATGGGTGGATAATTTACGAGTCGATGATAATAGAATTCCTTGTTAGAAAACCTAATTGGAGAATAAAAGTCGAAAAGCCGAATTGATAGGATTTTGTGGGTAGTATCCGCTGAAAACCCTCAGGAGACAACACTCCTCCTACTAGGGACACCTAGAGGTTTAACGGCTTATTGCACAAGCTCAGTGCAATCGTGTTTCCCTGCGAAAGTGAGGTTAGGATTTTTGTCGAGAATAAAACTAAGTTTGCTCGAGGACGAGCAAAAGATAAGTTTGGGGTATTTGTTCATACTATAATATTGCATTATTATATTCCCCATTCTTATGCATTTTACAAATAAACAGGTGCTTTTGACCCATATCTGCTACATAGTACAGGTTACAGGTTCTTGGATCTAAAAGAGTGAAAAAGATAAAAGACGATGCAAAAGTGGGACTACAACCAACAAACAGAAGGATCTTGATCAAGCCTACACGAAGATCAGTTCACAAAATACACGGCATCGCAAGGTTCAAGAGTTCGACACAAAGCGAACGGTTAAAAGTCCACTGCAATTGTTCACTGGGAGATCTGGAAGAAACCTAAAAGCCAATTTGAAAAAAGTACTGAAAAAATAGAAAGACAAAAATAACCAAAGCCAACACAAGAATTCTGAGCACACAACTCCCCAGTTTGACCGCGGAACCGCGGCCAAACCCTGGCTGCAGCCGCGGTTCCGCGGCGGGGTTGAGCATGAAGAGAATAAAATTTTACCAAAATTCTTACGGCGCTGACTAAGTCTTCCTAGGGGTATTTTTGTAAATGTAGACGTGCGGCAATTGTAAACCTAGGGTTTTCTATGTCCTATAAATAGAAGTCCAAATCATTGTATTAGGTCATGCCTCCTTTCATTAATAAAATTCAGAATTCTTTTTTGGAGAGCATCAATTTAGGAGTAAAGTTTTCAATTCTTGCCCTAGGTAATTTCTATTCCTTGCCCTAGTTAAATTTAATTCCTTGCCCTAATTAGATAGTTAGATCTTTTATTCTTTGCCCTAGATAAATGTTTTTCAATTCCCTAAGGAGCGAGTAGTCTCCTCACTTGTTAGGGTTAGATTTGGGGAAGATTTGAGAGATGAAGATCTCTCACCCCTTTCTTGCCCATCATATATTTTCATAGGACTCCATGCATACATGCACATACCGCTCCCTACGGCACCCTATCCCGCGAGGTAACGGTGATACCGTAGTATAAAGGCCCGGTTGCGCGTGTTTTCCATAGAGGTTAGGGTAAGGATTGATAAAGGAAAGACAAGAAGCTAGAGGAAGAAATATCTTCCCGATGGTTCTAATCCCCTCTATTAATAATTACCATAACTCCTAATAGATCTTCATATGGGTATAGAAAGCGGTGAGATTTATTGACTTTCCAAACTTAACCTAGACCTAACCCTAGCAAGATTTAGATCTAGATTAATTTAGTTTTTAGATTTAATTGATCCATTCACACCGTTCGGAATTAACTCGTAAGAGCGATTAAGAAATTCACAACATCCCTGTGGACCGACCCGTACTCACCAGCTAGCTACCAAGCGACGCCGTTCTTGATTGCGGTTTAGAAATATTTTTGACATACAAATCAGTGGGGTAGGCCAAGGGGTGCTAGGGTTATAATTTGGAGAGTATTGGGTACAGGGGGCCCGGCGGTGCTGGTCTCATCAAGCTTCTCTACGGCCCAAGTCCGGTGGTGGGTGGTGAGATCTTGGCCACGTGTCCCTGTCACTTGATATAACTCAGTGCACGTGCTTGATTACTTTGTGACTTTTCATTTTACGTGTAGTGCACGTGTAAACCTTTGGACTTCTAAAAGATTAAAAGAAAAATCAATTAAAAATATATGTGGCTGATGGGATTCGAATACATGGGCTATGTCACAACAGTGTAAGGTTTTACCAATGAGCTATAAGTGTTTTCTTGCTATTCAAAAGAAATTTAAATTTATAACTTGTGCTCAGGTTTAGGTAAACCTTTCTGTATTTTGAAAAAAATTCTATATAGAAAGTTTAGGGTTTTTACATTCTACCCTCCTTATAAAAATTTCGTCCTCAAAATTTGTAGAAGGAAAGTGTAACAGATTCATAAAATTTGATGATAGAACTATTGGTAGTGCATAAAAATATTTGGAAGAACGAAAGAATGCAAAGTTTTGGGTGCAATACCCGGAATTGCTTTACTCCGGGCGCTTCCACTTCTGGACGGTTCAGTAAATTAGTAGTCTGCTGCTGCTGTCCTTCCAGTAGGCTTCGGATTGCCTCAAGCAATACCGTCTGCTCATTGATCGGAGCAGCAACGGTAGGCGTATGCGGTAGAGGTAGTGGTGTGTTGTTGAAATTGGTGCTGATATTGTTTGAAGAATTCATAATCTTGAAAAAAATAGGGTTAGGATAGATTCAAAATATATGAAATTGTAAGATTCAAGAAATATGAAATGTAAAGAATGTTTTTAGTTGCTGATTCTTGTGTTATATTGCTTAGGACTTCATGCAGAATTGACCTGCATGTCCATGCAGAACTGAACTACATGGTAGGGTTCCATGAAGCACTGACCTGCATGGGCCGCCAATAAAACCTGTCACGCCCCGCTTCCCGGTGTACGGCAAGGAGACGCGACAGGTCACGCGACGTATTTACTCAGAAGTAAATACGCTAAGCGTAACTAAGCAATATAAAGTAAA
This sequence comes from Agapanthus africanus, assembly GCA_030015575.1. Taxonomy (NCBI): domain Eukaryota; kingdom Viridiplantae; phylum Streptophyta; class Magnoliopsida; order Asparagales; family Amaryllidaceae; genus Agapanthus; species Agapanthus africanus. Next base: position 95,442,486 of record JASDDO010000014.1, read on the forward strand.
ATGTACACAAGATACATGAATATAAATGAACAGCAACTTCTATTTATTTAACAATTCTTTATAAGTACAAGTGGAAATGTAAATACAGGAATAGAAAGCAATGCCTAAACAATGGAATAACTGAAATGAAAAGTATATATAAGTGCCTACGGTTCTGGGTCGATGGCAAACTGCTCCAAGTCCTCAGTACTGGGCTCGATCTCTAGTGAGTCAGATCCACCTGTTAACATTCCAAAGAATGAAGAAAAAGAATGTCGTCAGCGAACAATCGCTCGGTAAGTTCCAAAGAGAAGAGAGAAGTAGAATAGACAGTAAAGAGAATATAACTGTATAATGTTATCTTTTGTTATGTTATCGCAGTTGTTTGTAGCTTGGTACAGAATATGCCAGTGTATACGAAAGGAGTCCCACTATTCCGGAGACTAAGGTATACGGAGCACAAAGAACCGTTAAGCCACGGTACAACAGCAATGGATATTCAGATTATGTGTATTAAAGTGACCGTCTCGTGCCACTTCTAACACATTCCATACCAGTCTATCCCTTTAAAAACCCTGTAATGTTTTTTTTGTATTGATTGTATTATTTTGTTTTATAGATGGATGACTTACTGAAACTATGAGATCAGTAAACGGAATGGATATAAATGGATAGTCATGTAATCAGAGTATATCCATGGTTTAGCGGTCATGTTCATGTTGTTATAGATTGTATTCTGGCATTCATGGATTTATGTTGTATTGCAGTTATACTTGAATTGAATTCAAGTCAGATTGATTTCATATTAGATGGAGATTCTTCCCGAGTCAGACACTTTGAAAAGAAATTGAAGTACTGAATTAGTTTTGATGTTATCGGTAACTGCTGCACATGGACGACATGATTTATGTCTTTTTCCAAGACAATTACCGTGTTGATAACACCGTTTTTAGGTTGTCTACCTTAGATAGGAAAGCACCCATATTCTCTGGCTCCCTGAGGCTTAAAAGAACCGGTCCCGCTTAAACCTATGTTTACTAGGGTCCTTATTGTAAATTAATATAACTTGAAGGGGTTTTATGAAAAATAGTTTTGATATATTTTCAAAATACATCTCAAGTATTTAATTATCGTCTTTAGGGTTTTCATAATTGTAATTTTTATAAAATGAAATATTCTAGTGGATATAATCTAGATTTCATTGTATATGGTATTTTAGTGTAATTTTGGAATGGTATTGAATTGTAAAGGTAGTTTCATGACATTTGTGATTCTTTTGATTTAGAAAACATGGAATATATATATTGTATACTTAAAGTATATATTTTGATAGTACTTATATATATCTAATATTTAAAAAATATAGAATTTATTTATTAAATAGAAATCACATTTTTCTTTAAAATTGCATTAAAAATTCCATCGAGATTGAATGCACCTTGCGGAGGTCTGCATCTCGATCTACTAGGCCCTAGGATGTGTGATAACCCGCACCATCCCGATTGGTGTTCCCCAAAATGGGTTGTAGAGGCGTAATTACATGGAATTAAATAACACCCTTTTTAAAGAAAACGGTTTTTGAATGTTTAAGGTATTTAATCGTAAACAAGTATTTTCCCATAACCTAATGTCCCAAGAGTTATCGTGCTATGTCGAAAATGTGTGTTGTGATGAGGTAGGTCATTACCTCGTGAGTTTTCTAAAGATAATACAAGAGAATATGTTAAATTGTGTTGAAAGTAAAGTATATGGTATTTAACCGTAAAAATGCGATAAAATTTGCATAATAGATTCTTTTGAGATGAAACTTATTCTAATGTATTTGTTTGACCTTTTCTAACTCCACTTGTACAACTTGGGACTTTAAAATTTTAGAATTTTTTTTAATGGAATTCTGAATGAGGAGGGGTGAAATGGAGTGTGGTATTTATAGGAAAAATTAGGGTTTAGGATAATGAATTGGAGAATTAAAAATGCATTTAAATATGGATTAAAGTGTGATTTTTAATTCTCTAGAAATGTGCTGGGAATTCAAACAGTATGGAAGGAGTTGGGTAGGCCAAGGGGTGCTAAGGTTAGAATTTGGAGAGTATTAGGTATGGGGGGCCCGGCGGTGCCGGTCTCATCATGCTTCTCGCCGTCCTAAGTCCGGTGGTGGGTGGTGAGATCTTGGCCACGTGTCCCTGTCGCTTGGTATAACTCAGTGCACGTGCTTGATTACTTTGTGACTTTTCATTTTACGTGTAGTGAACGTGTAAACCTTTAGGTTTCTTAAAGATTAAAAAAAAATCAATTAAAAATATATGTGGCTGATGGGATTCGAACACATGGGGTATGTCACAGCAGTGCAAGGTTTTACCAATGAGTTACAAGTGTTTTCTTGCTGTTCAAAAACAATTTAAATTTATAATTTGTGCTCAGGCTTAGGTAACCCTTTCTGTATTTTGAAAAAAAATTCTGTATAGAAAGTTTTGGGTTGTTACACTTGTTCAACCCATTAGCTTCCCAAATAGGAACTTTGAGATTTAATCCCATTATTATTTTCTCATTTGCAAAGCTTAGTTCTGATTTGACACTTTGAAAAGTTTCCCTTATTAGGAATCTTAGGAATTTAATTCCATATTGATTTTCTTTCCTGTTCTAGAACATATATTCTTTTAGGTTTTTAAGTGTTAAATCCCTGTTTTACAGATTCGAACAGATTTGAACTTTTTGTTATTAAAAAGGACCCACTTTTGGGACATTGGGAGTTTAACTCCATCCTCTCATTTAATGAGAATCCTTTTTGATTCATACAATAGGCATATGTTCCATCATTAGTGAGCCGTCACTTTGATTTAGTGGGGTCCACTAGTTTTAGAGCTAGTAGCTCCACAAAATGAACTCACGTCGCTTTATTGATGCTTCTTTTGTCCCTTTTAGGTACAAATGGATTCAGTTCCTTTCTTCCCCTACACTCGTTCGGAAGTTGATTTCTCGCGTTCGCCTTCAGATGAGGAAGTGGTGGTTATGATCAGGAACCATGATAGGAATGAAGAGAGCCTTCTCTCCATATATATATATATATATATATATATATATATATATATATATATATATATATATAATGCAAATACCGTTTGCTTAGAGGTCCACCCCTCTCCTTTTTTTCTAGAAAAAAAGAATAAAGGAGAAAAATCTTATATTTTCAAGCCTCCACATTATTAAAAAGACCTCCACATAATTTAGAAATATCCACATCTCTCTCTCTTCTCCCAAAAAAAATTTAATCTTTTAATTATCATCAAAGAAACCTCTACATCTCTCTTTTCTGCCAAAAATCAATTTTTTAATTAACATGTGCAACGCACGTGCACAAAATCTAGTAAGATGTAATCTTCCTTGAAGCTGGAGGTCACATGCTTTGCATGTGAGCGCTCACGTGTTAAACATGAACAAATGCCCGTAGAAAACCACTTAACACCTGATCATTAGGCGGTTGCAGATCTTTTTATACATTTTTATGACTTTTAAAATAGCAACCGAACGATTTTCTGCTGCTTATACCCCCGCTTCTTATATTCTTGTCTCTGCATTGTATAATATAACTAATTTTTTTCTAGTCACGTCGAAAATCCAGTACTTCACCATCCGATACTTACTATGCTAGCTAAGATTTCTAAATATTTCTCTGAAGTTCTAATTATTTACTATTTATGTTCGGTAATGGACCCTATAATTAAATTAGAAGGTTTGGAGGCTCTTTTAAGTGGGTTCCACACGCCCATGGGATATGGTGTAAATATTGATGCTTATGTTAGTATCGTTAGAAGTAATTTAGATGAAATGTTTGATTTGTATGTTGCACAATTTTTTTCTAGTAGAACTAGTAGACTACCGCCCTCAACCAGTTCGTGTACTTCAACTCCAGCTTTAGCACTTATTCAACAGAAGAAAAGGGCAAAAGGCCCGGTAGCCTCATCATCATCATCTTTAAACGAGTTATCGATATTTTTACAAACTGAATCAGATGTAGATTTAACTATATATGATTTTGATATTTTAGCCTGGTGGAAAAGCCACGGACATTTGAATTCGGTGCTTTCTACTATGGCCCCTAATTTACTAACCGTTCCAGTATCCACAGTAGCGTCGGAAAATGCTTTTAGCGCAGGTGGCAGGATATTAAACGAGAAGAGATGCAGCTTGGCGTACGACACAATGGAGTGGATGGGTCACGCCCCGCTTCCCAAAATACGGAAAACGAGGGATGACTAGGCCAGCCATGCTCCTACGGTCAAGGAATAATCCCGTCGTAGTCACACTTCGGCTTCTAGCATTACATGGTAATCAGTAAACAAAGCACAGAAGTAAAGGAAATACATCACTAAACTATTACATCAAAGTTCATTGTTCACAATTTACAAATAAACAAGAAAAGAACTACTAACCAAGTTCGAGTATAAGATCTCTTTAGGGAAAGCAGAAAAGAAGAAAGAGGTACTCCAGACTAGATCTCCGCTAGCTCGAAAGGTAAATCTGACTCCTGCGCTGGTTCTTCCTCGAGGTCTGAGCATGCATGCTCAGGTCGTCAGAGCGACGTAATAGCAATTTTATAATAATGACATGAAACATGCAAATAAGGTAATACCAGTGAAAGTAAAATGCTGATAATCGCTATGTCACCAAATGATGCAAAAGTATGATCTGTGTATCTATCAGTCTCTAAGTCATGTTTGAAATCGAATAGTGGAAAGGAGGAACATGTTTAACGGGAGTCTCGTACATACCCGAGACAACGGCCCACACGCCCAGGACATAACCCTGTCAGCCGGATCGCTAGATCCTACCTAATATATATAAGAATCACTGTTCGAATGATCATCCTCTAAAACACGGTCCCGCTAAATACGATTCTCTTTCCACTTCGATTTTCCCTTTTTCCCCAGGTTTACACTATTAATTATTATAATTTAGTCGTGTACAAGTATGCGCCAATAGCACGGTTTTGTCACTGTTCACTGTATTAATCATTGTCACGAATCATTCACTTTTCCATTGGTGTACTTGACACTCCTAAACCAATATCATTCACGCACAATAATGCAATGTCCACTGAATAATAACGCGCACTATCACTATGTATATAGCAGTTGGGTAAGGTATGTACATTTATGCAGTTAACAAGTCATGTGTAATATGAACTATTATGCACGTCATAAGCTTACAAAAATTGCAGTAATTCATATGCTCAGAATTTAGAGAAACGATACAAAGACGGTAACAAGTAGACTTAGTCATCAGTTCAGCAAAATTTGTTTCAGTGCAATCGGATTACTCGTATTCAAGTTACAGCCATTTCAATTTAAGTGCTCGCTGCAGGAAATTCAGTTTCTGAACTGAACGTCCGTTTCGCGGCACAATTTTCACCCAGTTGGGGTCAGAATTTAGCGACGCTACAGTTATGAAATATAGGTTTTTCAATAGGGTTTCCAACGCAACACACGGATTCTCAATCGCGTCTCTACGTCAGAAATTATGCACTGTTCAACACTAGGGTATCAGTTCAGTTTCTGTTCAGGACTGCTACACGTCCTGTTCTTTTAAATTGCAGTTTAAATAGTAAACGACGATATAAAGGGGTGAAATCACTTGCGTTATTTATCTAACAGTTTCATCTTCAATAAAGTGTAGGGTTCCGCAACATACAAGTTCAGGCAGCGAAGGGGTAAGCATTATGAGACATAAAACAACAACCAGAGCTGCTCTGGACTGCAGTCCAGGGCCGCTCTCCGAGCCAGTTCTCGCCATATTTTCAGTACAGAAACAATTAAAAAGTAATATATGGTTCCAGGTCGTCGAGTCATCTTCGATTCGAGCCCTCGAACGCATCATTTCAATATGTACACAATTAATTGTGATTTAAACAAGTTTCAGGTGCGGGAATTTCTCAGTTTTTACGGTGTAACTAGGGGTGATCGTTTAAGCCAGTAACGATCATATTTTTCAGTCAAATTCCTACACAATGTTCGTTGCCAGACGGACCAGCATATGCAATCGAGTTCCGTCAATTTAAAAAAAGGTTTTTGTTCGAGTTTTGTATCGAACACATACACTGTTTTAAGTCGCACTAAATGTTCATGTGAATTTTAACGGTATTTCAAGTTCTAGTAAAATAAATAGCATGAAGCAAGTAGGTAACTTGCCTAGAGACGTTTTAGCAACGCACGGCAGCGGCAACGGCACGAACGCGCGACGAACGGCGCGGCTAGGGTTCGCGGCCTCGGCTCGCGTTCGGGTTCGTCGTCGGAGTTGTCCGGGGATGTCTCACGATTCCTGGAAGTGGAGTGGGATGCTCTGTGGATCTCCTGGGCTGTGCTGGGGTCGACGATGGTCGGCGGTGGTCGCTCCGGCGACGGGCAGCAGTAAGGTTCGAGGCTCATGGCGATTTGGGTTTGTGAAAGAGAGAGAGGTAGTGGAGGTTCGGTTTGGAGGTGATGTTGATGCCGCTGAGGGTGTAGAGGTGTCGATTGAAGCAGTGGTTCAAGTGCAGTGGGGGCTCGCCGGCGTCGAGGTGCAGGGGAGCTCGGCGGGGAGATGGGTTTTGGTGAAGAGCAGTGGGTGTTGAGGTGAGAGTGAGGGCTTTAGGAGGAGGCTGGGGTGCTCGGTGATGAAGGAGGAGGTCAGAGGAGGTTCGTCGTCGTCGTCGGGGGTGAGCGGGGTTGAAACTTGGGGTTTTCGAGAGAGGAGAGGAATTGGAGAGTGGGAGGGAGAGAGGAGTTGGAGACGAGGAGATGTTTGAGGGGGCACGCGGACGTGGTCGGGTCGTGGGGCAACGAAGGCGAGGCGTCGGCGACGTAGGGTCGAGCGCGGAGACGTGGGCGCGCGACATGGGACGTGGGTACGCAGGGAAAAATGAGCGGGATAAATTTAGAATGAGGGGGAAGAAGGTAGTAATGAAGCGGGTCGGGTCGGATTGCGGGCTTGGGGAAACAGGCTGGGGAGTGAGGGAATTATTATTTGTTTTAAGTTTGGGCCGGAGGAAGTTATGGGCTGGGCTGATTTTGGGGGGGAAAATATATATTTAGATTTGTTTTTCAGTTGGGCTGGGGTTTAAAGGTTAATATATATTTGGTTTTAGTTTTGGGCTTTGATTTTTAATCGCTTAGTTGAAACAATTAGTAAAACTTGAGTAACCAAATACCTATAAAAATCACGAGGAAAAATAGGGAAGCAATCGGGGGACTAGGAAAAATATATGAAAATTTTATTGACGGGAATGGGGATTTACAGCATGTTTTCTCGCAAGATTGGGAAGCAGCAACCGTCAAGAAACAAAATGCAATCACTTTAGACTCAGATTATTTACCTGAGGGGTTTACAGGATCGGACGAGACCAACACCGAAGTAGGAAGAACCACAACTGGTGCCAACGAGTAGTGAGTAGGATCTGTAATAGTAGAAAAAGAACTACGTAGCCTGATTCCCTCTCATTGAGATCAATATTTGGGAGGGATACGTAGGCAGCCTGAGTGAGTTCGGTTTTTAATGTAAAAAACAATAAATTGTATTTTGAAATTGTAATTTAATTAAGATTTATTTTAATAAAAAAAATTGTTTAATTTTCGACTTTTTGGCCTAATTTTATGTTTTTTTTAATTTTTTTAAAAAAAATAGAAACTTGAGCCAGGCGAAAAATTCACCTGCCTCGGCGAATTTCCCCGCCTCGCCTCGCCTCGCGAACCAGAGAGAGAGACGGGTTCTGGCTTCACCACTGTTTCTATCACCTCATCTCGCCTAGCCGGTTAGGCAAAGCGAACTAATTTCAAAGCAAACTGCTTCAGTTTACTTCATTAACCATGCTTAAGGGGGAATCTGTGCGCGCCTAACAAGCGACGCGCATTCCTATCTCAATAGAGTGACAAAAAACACTCTACAATTCTGTTCTATGTATCTAAAAGGTGTTCAGACTGCATTTAACAGGCCTAGACGTAATGAGAATATAGTCGACAATAGACCCGTAATATCTGTCTTCCGGGCCCATAGAAAGGTACTAGGTTAAGTAAAGTCAGGCCACGTTACGTCTAAGCAGCTCGACATGATTCACCGTTACGTTTTATTCAACCGTTCAGAGGTGAACAATTTTGTCGGATTAGTATTTATTACTTTTTTCTTAACATAATTATAGAAAATCTTCAAGTCAAAATTAACTGTTTATTTCGATATATACAACGTTTAGAATGCCCTACACCGTCCACCTACTAAACGACCTCGGTAATGGGATATCAATAAGAAGCGACATAAAAAATTTCCCGCTTGGTTGAAAGCACGTGTAAATTGTAAACTATAAAAACCAAACTACATCTCCTGTTGATACACACACACACAACTGAATCCGTTTTACATTAATAGGTTGAAAGAAATCCCAATGATAGACCCATATCAGATGATATAAAAGCGCTAGCGTATGGTCCTGATGAACAAGCTGAGTACCTCTCTGGTTACGTTGTTAATGGATTTAGATTTCACACCAAAAAACAAGATAAAAATAAAAAGTTTCAGAATTGTGGCATCTTTGTTATATCCACCATTGCTGGATATTCATTTTTTAGAGATTCAAATCCAACCACGGGAAAATTGGACTATTATGGGATAGTTAAAAAATAGTTCATGTGCGTAATCATGAACAGATGGTTGTCCTGTTCAAGTGCTTGTGGTACGATTTCCATCATCGACATACTGGTTTTAAAGTTGAAAATAGCATACTTTTACTCAATTTATCGAAACCTGCTTTTGGTGAAGAGCCTTATATCTTCGCTAGCCAAGCCCACCAATGTTTTTACGTTATAGATCATAGGGATGCCCAGTAGGATGTTGCTGTTGTGACGAATTCACGAGACTATTACAACATGGGTGAAAGTGATGCGAGCGAGATTAGTTGTCCTACAACCCCGATTATACAAGATAGTGATATTCCTCATGAATGCAATAACAATAACATTTTATCAAGGATGGATATAGAGTCGAAAATAGTCTCTGATGTGCCATCGGCGGTCGTAGAACCAAAAGTCTAATTAAAACATTTTGATATATTAACTCGCTCTTGTATGATACTCATAACTTAAGTAATGTGAAACCTACAATTTATTACATCTTTACGACATTCAATAGTATGTTTTACATTTAATTTACTTTTCCGCATATTACTTCTAGCATTTGTTGCCCCTCTATGATATTCTTTTCAGCATTAATTTTCAATATTATTTTGTTCTCTAACATACTGAATTATATGCCGTGAAGTTGTTTTAGATTTGTTAGGTTCTGATAGCAAGACTGATTGATCTATGGAGGACGAAGGAATTCCTCCCAGAAACGGGGATGGAGGGGGAGAGGACCGACACGGGCAAGTGACATCTGGAGGAGGTTGCCGTATGAACCTAACAAGCCGATTGTATGCCTTGCATTCTCAAGAGACGGTGTTACAAGAGCCTTCAGCGACGTGAAGAAAATGATGTCGTCTATCGTGAACAATGAGGATCGCATACCTCGTGCGATCAAGGACGAAGATGACGAGTGGGTGATCGTAGATTGGAAAAACGAAGAGTCGAGGCTAATGAAACAAATTTGTATGGGAGATGATGGTGAGATTTGTTTATACATTTCAATACTGCACTTTTTTTGATACACACATGCATATACCAATATAATGATGAATTATCCCGTTTCGCAGGGACGGTTTAAATTCCGATGGTTGGGCGTAGAGGGCCCTCGGGGGTTTGCGATGAAGAAATGGTACATACGAAAAGATGTGCAAGCATATGGCGAAGAATTGAAGAGGCTATAAGCATAAGATCTTACGTCAGCTTGCAGACTGCGAATCACGGAGAAGATGTATGAGATTAAGCCGGATCCAGATTGGTCCGACGCATAATGGCATGCCTTGGTCGATCATTACCTGAGCGGAGAGTTTTAAGGTATGTTTTTTACGATACCTTTTTACTATTTCGTAGCAAATCAATAAACAATATTTGATGAACTGTAGGAGGAGAGCGAACGAAGCAAAGTATCTTGCACTCAGCTGCACGATGTTTACAGGGGAGGGGGCAGGTGTTCCCAGCAGCTTTCCGTCGAACACGTAAGTATCGTATTTGATATTAATACGTTGAAAAATATCTTAGAAATTTATATGTGGACTTTCTAAATGTAATATGCAGCAAGAAAGACATGGTAGAGAGCCCCTTGATCGGATCGAAATCAACCGGGCTCAATTTGTACGGCACGATGGCACGCCTGCATCGATTCAGGCACAGGAGCTATATGTAAGACTCCAATTATGCCGTGTTTCTTCTTAATTATTTCAGAATAATTATTATGTGAATTTTAGAACGACAGTAATACATTTCTTCTACAAACAAGTGGCGATGGAAGCTGAGAAAGATCGATTAATCCAGACGATAGAGAAGGAGCAAGGACACACAGTTGATGACGCGCAGAGATCATTCGTTGTAGATAGAGCTTTCACGACGTATTGAGGATCGGATCATCACGGGAGAGTACAATGCGCGTCCTATAAAATCTCTCCGCGCCAGTATAACGCTCCTTTGCAGCCGACCGGACATCCACCTCCTAGGTTTCAACCGGCAAACGACTCGGGATTAGAGACGTTGCGCCAGATCAGGGCCCCTAGGTTTAGGACCCCGTGTTTCATGGATCTCCCCAAGATTGGACGCCGGAATACGCCGGTTTCTCACACCAATCGGCAACCGCGCCCACTGCCGCTGATGATTTATTTGCTGGTTGAACTCGCCAGAAAAGGCTTGATCTTATCAACGTATACGTCCAAGAGGGGAGGCCAGTACCTCCAGTAAGTTCAATAACCCTTACACACACAGGCATACACACACGCGCGCGCACACAAGCATATCATATACATACACATACACACATATCACACACAACCATACATACACATACACATACACATACACATGCACAATCATACATACACACGCGCACGCATACATACACAAAAGCATATCACATACATACCCACACATATACACACATACACACACAAATCACATACACACACCAGCATACATACACATACGCACAAACAAGCACCCACATATACACCACATTTACTTAATTACTATATAATATCAATACTAAATCAAGTATTTTAAAATTTTAATCCCAGGGGCTTTACCCTAGACATCCATGATCGCTTGCTTCGTGTCGACTCTCGCTTCCCGTATTCGTCCTTCCTTGATTTTTCATTTCCCGCTTTTGTAAATTTATGGTGTTAGGATTGTAATGAAACGCGTAATATGTGTTGTAATCGTATTTGGATAATTTATATTTGAATGGATTGAATTTTGGATTAGAATCGATATTTAAATGGAATGGAATTGATATTTGAATGAAATGGAATTGATGTAATTGGATTTTAGATTTACTGCTTTGATTTATTCTATTTCGACGGGCCAGGCCCGTCGAAATTTTTTTTTATAAAAATACTCTTAATCATTTTATAAATATAAAATACAATATTTTTCGACATAAATTAAATGTCGAAATAGAGCTTATTTCAACATCATGTAGCCGTCGAAATAAGTTGATTTATTGAGACGATTTTTGCCCGTCGAAATAACCTAAAGCGACAACTTATTGCGTCGAATGTATTCAGTGGCCACTGATGGTATCCCGACGAAACAGGGTTATTTAGACAGCAAATAGCCGCGAAATAACCTAGTAATTCCTGTAGTGTATTTGTGTGAATATTTTTCTTAAGTCTTTAAAATTAGTTTCACTGAGCTTTCCTCAAAACTTTGATAATTGCAATATCGATACTGTCCTACTAGTAATTTGTAAGGATAGCATCATGCATTAACAACAACCATAATAGTGATAATAATAATGTTAATCGGTGTAATCGTACGTTACACTGGTTACGAGATAACCGTTTCAAACAACACTACTAATTTGGGAAGAGTTCATGACATATCTTAAGTTTATTGGTGCTATTTCAAAGCCCCAAAAAATTCAGCGCTGTTATATAAATTAAATTTACTCTAATACCAACAATAACAACAATTATAAGAATACACCCTCTATCTTGATCTTCATGGTCTAAAATCATGCTAGCACCAAGTTTGATCAAATATGAAACTTTATGATCAATGATTTGGTTGCGAAAAACGTTCAAATCAGAAAACCATCAAATTTGCGAGTATCAGTCTCAAGTTCAAGTAGTACCAAACTAAACACAATCATACACTCTAAGATCCGTTAGAGCCGTAGTCCAAATAATGCAACCTGACCCAGTTTCACTAATATCCGTGCTAGCATAAGCAGCACAAGAGCAATTGTTCAAACACTTAACCCGGCATTCCTCGATATCCAAGCTCAAAACCGTAGCATTTTCTGTATCCGGCAGGTTCACACCTTTCGTTACCACAGATCCATCAGACATCCCATTCATACAATCCAATTGCGTTCTTCTAACACACCCATCGGACCCATCTCTCATAACCCGATCAAAAGGCGATAAGGGCTCAAACCCTTGCAAACAATTGCAAATCCGCAAATCATTAGCGTTACAAACCCCAAATGGTCCACATAGACTAACTTGGTCACATTCATCCGTAGGTGCAGACCAGAACACATTCCACATTCTACTCTCGTCGAGCCACACTAATCGCTCACAGGTTCCAGCATGGTCACTCCCATACTACTAATCACGAAATCATCAACTAAAGTAAAACCATAATAAATCTTATTTGGATTATCCACAAATGTGAAATTGAAGGCATTATATGAATCCATTTCGGGGATTCCGACAAATCATCACCCATCCCAGGGTCCGCCGCGCCAGAACAGGCTTGATTCCGAGTGCACAACTAGTTGAGGTTTGCCTTTAAGGTCAATAAACATAGTGTCGGGACCTGGGGACGGATCAATTGGTTCCTCAACCACGATGTTAAGTTACAGTTCTGCCCATTCTTTAGGTCCCAACCTAGTTTCATGCCCGGTAACAAAGCATCAGTAGGGTTGTCTAAGCTCTGTCATGTTGCAATTCTCGAACCTGTTGTCTTAATTTGTGTAACCACGAAATTTCCATCGTCTAACATTTTTCGGGCATTGAACAAAATACTTGTTTGGTTCTATTCTAATCAATGCATTAATAATCTAGAGCCTAGAAGTTATTAACCTAGGCACAATTTTAGTATGAGATATACACAAGGTTGGAAACTGATCCTCACCTTCAAAGAAATGCTGAAGGAAGGCCTCTGCAGCATATATCAGCTCCTCAATTTCAATGTTGGAATCAAGTTATCTGAAATCCAAATAATATAAGGTTTCAGACACACAATAAATGAATTTTTTTTTTGTTTGCAGGATTAGAAAATATGCAAGAGATAATAGGTCATTGGTTACATGGATGATAACAAGCAGCAGCAAGGAACTTGAATAGTAAGTAGAAGACCTTACAATTTGAGCCCACACAAGCCAGGAGGTCCCGAAAGATGTGTTGATACATGAAGCAGTGGAGCATCAAGTATCACCTTAACATTTTAAAAATCTCTAGTAACAATTATACAAAATGTACTGAATACCTATACTACTATATTTAACAATAATTATACTCATATCATTTGAATCGTCTGTCTAACGAGACTAATTACTAATAATCATCTGGCATACAATGATATGGTTAAGTCATTTGATACAGATGGTTCTTTATTCCTTGAAGATGTGTCGGTTTCCGTTGAACTTGACAAAGCAACGAAACCCGGTTGCTTAGGCACCGGTAGAGATTCAATATCAGTGGCACTGCCCAACATTACAACAACAGATGACATCAATGGCCTGTCTTCGGCATGTTCTTGAACACATAAAAGACCCACTTTTATGCATTTCAGGGCTTCTTCAGTTGGATAAGAATTACCCATCGATTCATGCACTAACTGCAAGCTTTTACCTTCATTCCATAAACTCCATGCCTGATCCAATTAAAAAGAAGTGTGAAATTTTGCTTGCAAAGTAAAACAATACCCAGATAAGCTTGCACTTACATGAGCTACAAGGTTCATGTGGGGAGAAAAGGTATATGCTCCTCTATTCTTTCTTCCACTTATAATTTCCAGTAGTAAGACTCCAAAGCTAAATACATCGGACTTCATAGAGAAGATGCCATCCATGGCATATTCAGGAGACATGTATCCGCTGCAAGTGATCACTAAAATATGAGTTTATCAAGAGCTTCAAGTAAACGACATGAAAACATGTTGCTTTTCTGACTTAAACTTACTATGTTCCAACAACTTTTCTTGTGCTAAGATCTGTCATCTCATCTCCGCCAAAAATTCTGGCCAAACCAAAGTCTGAAATTTTGGGGATCATCGCCTTATCAAGAAGAATATTGCTAGCTTTGAGATCTCTGTGAATGATTCTAAATCTGGAGTCATGGTGAAGGTAAAGTAGTCCACGAGTAATCCCTATAATTATTTCATAACGTGTCTTCCAATCGAGCAACACGCCTTTCTCTTTGTCTAAAAGCATGCAAATATAGGAATAAGTATATAGGAATAAGTATGTTCCCCCACCCCCCACCTATTTTAAGGAAGTATTATATTTTCTTTTTAGTTTATATACACACACACACACACACACACACACACACACACACACATATGGGAGTGATCCATTGCAAACCGGTTCACGTTCTGTAAAAACGAGAACTCTCAGTCTATGGCATATTTAAACAATCCTATCTATTCGAGTTGACCACCCTACCTTCAAAAATATATGTGTACATATGCAAAGCTCTAACATATTGAAAAATCTTAAAATCTTAGAATTTGAAGAGCTCTAACATATTGAAGACCTCTAACTCATGTATCGGATAAAGTATATGCTGCTATATTGAAAGACATTCATTTTGCATTCATTCGATACATGGGTCAGAGGTCTTCAAACATTTTGATTTTTCATACACATTAACTCGAAGGTAGAGTAATCAAATTTAACAGTTCGGGTCGTTCAAATATATCATGGATCAAGAGTTTTCGTTTTTAAAAAAACGTTGTGGATCACTCCCCTATATATGAAGCGTTTATGAGGTGGTACCTCATTCCAAGAAATGAGGTGCCGCTTCAAAATTTGACTTTACACCATATTTTCAGATGATCGGCACCGTTCATCTTGCTCTTCATGGTGTAAATTATAGATATAACAAATTTCATATGTTTTCGATAAAACTTTACCCTCATATCCGATGGTTGCAAAATTAACGGTTTTCCGACAATAAAACATTTTACAAAACTAAATCGATGGCCAAATATTACCAAAATCATATAAAACTTTGTGTGCCAATATTTTACACCATGGAGAATAAGATGAACAGAGCCAATCATGAGGAAATAAGGTGTAAAGTCCAATTTTGAGGTGATACTTCATTTCTTAGAATAAGGTGGCATCTCATAAACACTTTCCTCTCTCTCTCTATACACACACACGTTAAGATGGGAACCTTAATTGCAGCCGTTGGATATTCCATAGAAATCTTTATTCATTTATTTTTGGTAATATTGTTTGGAATCCTGAGGATTTGTTAGATGTTTAGATTTTTTATCTTTGGGTTCATGGAATATTTTGGGTAATATTGTTTTCGAATAATGTGGGTTGGATTTGTTGGATGTTTTACTATTTTATCTTTGGGTTAATGAAAATATTTTGGGTAATATTGATTGGAATCATAAGGATTTGTTGGATATTCTAATTCTAATGGATTTACTTTTTTATTTAATAGATTCTTAAGTTATTTTAATCTGAACTGTCGAAATAAAAAGATGGATCTAACGGCTGTTATTAAGGTTCGTGAATTTAAATGAATCCATACCCCCCTGCCAATATATATATATATATATATATATATATATATATATATATATATATATATATGTATATTAGAAATTTAAATATAGGACCTATTTTATAGCATCAGAATAATTGAGTGTGCACTATCCTTTGATCACAGGGGTGGGAACATGTTTCTCAATATTAGGCATACCTTTACATATGAAAATGTAATTGAAGGAGTCAAGAATATACCAAACAAGAAAATATCCAAGCTTTTGTTCGGCATGTACTCATATATTAACAACCTCTCTTCGCCTTGAATGCAACAACCAAGAAGACGAACAAGATTCCTATGCTGAAGTTTGGCAATAAGCAGAACCTCATTTTTGAACTCTTCAACGCCTTGTAATGATGTCCTGGCGAGTCTCTTAACAGCTACATCATGGTCCTCTCCGAGTTTCCCCTGATAATTATGAAATCTTACAATCAAACACATGCATATCTTAACTTTGCCTCTATGATCAATTGTCCATTTCTCATTTGAATTGGCGACAGCGATAATGTGAGTTGAGCTGAAATTACTATCTATCTATTACTTTAAATACAAAGTTGGGTCGATAAAGGAATTTTTTGCAAGTCAAAACACTGTTTTTGTAATATCCCCTTTTGCCCTTCCCTTTATCTATATTTATTTCTATATACTTTTCCTTTCTTTATTTCCAAAAGGCCTGTGAAGTCCAAGAATAAAGAAAAATTTATTTGTAAGCTATCTCTTTTTTTAATTATTTGGTTTTTATTTAGTTTGTTTCATTAGGAAAAAGTTTATTTATCAAGAATTTCCCATAATTAAAATTAATCAAGTAATTTTTTTCTTATTCATTGATTCTAATCTTTGAAAAATGTTAATGTGGTCGAGTTTGCATTGTGAATTTTAAATCGTAATTACACCAAAATTAAACATGGTATTTATATATGTCTGTCATAATTGTTCTTCGTATCTACTAACAAATCACAAACTTATATAATACCTGTGTTAGAAAATACCAAAAGCTTTTGTGCAATCGTTAAATGTTTAGTAAGATCTAAGTTGTCATATAATATTTCTTATAAAAAATATAGTTATAGAAAAATAATATTTGAATCTAAATAACAAAAAATACCCAACAATCATATATCATTTTTCAAACATAAATGAAAGCACATCTATAAAAAAGCAATATTTGTATCTTTTTTTCAAATGTAACAAAAAATAATATTCGATCATTTTTTATCCCACACGTTACACGTGGGGTTAAAGTCTAGTATACTACTATAAAGTTGGGTTGGTCAAGGAATCTTTTGCAAGTGAAATCACTAATTTTGGATTTTCCCATCTTACCGGATCTCTATATCCATATTTATTTCTATATCTTTTTCCCTTCTTCATTTTCAAAAGACCCATGAAGCCCAAGAACAAAGAAAAATTTATTTGTGAGCCATATCTTTTATTTGGTTATTTTATATTATTTCATTTGGCTAAAAAGTTACTTCTCATGAATGTCCTATAATTAAATAATTAAAAATAATCAAGTAAATATTTTTCTTATTTTTTGATTCTAATCTTTGAAAAGTGTTCATGTGGTCGAGTTGGTATTTGTGAATTATAAATCGAAATAATACCAAAACATGATATTTACATGGTTATCATAACTGTTATTGGTATCTGCTAACAAATCACAAAGTACATAGTACTTATATTAAAAAACACCAAAAGCTTTTGTGCAATCGTTAAATGCTATTAAGATCTAAGTTGTCATATAAAAAGGATAATTATATGTGGTTTTTTTTAACCATGCATTACTTATAGATTGGTTTATAGAAAAATAGTATTTGTATCTAAACAGCAAAAAATAACAAGCAATCATATATACCAGTTTTCAAACATAAATGAACAAGCATCTATGAAACAAATAATATCTGTATCTTTTTTTCCAAATAAAACAAAAACTAATATTCAATATTCGATCATCTTTGATCCCACATGTCAGGTTACATGTGGAGTCAAGGTCTATTTTCAGTAACAAGTGGAGTCAAACCAGAACTTGAATGTTGTACATACCAGGGAAAAAAGAAATCGATTCATGAACATAATTTTAGGTCGATAAGGAATAAGGTAGAACATCTTCATTGTTCTTAGGCAGTCTTTGGAATACAAAGGTTGAAGGTATATCATCCTAACAAAGGAATAGATGTTCACCTTGTAAACTGGTCCGAAGCCACCCTCTCCAAGTTTATGGACATCTGAGAAGTAGTCTGTTGCCGCAGCTATGGTGCGGAACTCAAATAAAGGAAGATCTAGGTCATTCTTCGTTCCATGGTTCGGCTGCTTATCAACGCAAGCGGTTGCACCTAAGGTAACTGTGAATAAAATCAGTGATAAAATCAGAGTAGGTCTTCCTTGGAGACAGATCAATTCAGAGTCCATTGCTGGTATATAACTTATAAGGGCTCGGGTATAAGTGAGTAACAAAGATTAGGTTTCTAAAAATCTGTGTAATTTTGAAATATCGGAAGGCATTAACATACCTCTTCTCTGTTTCTTCCTTACGCAGAGGAAACCACGGTCTACAACCTTTGAGTTTTTTCGTCTCATTTGCCAAACCAGAAACCACGCAATTAGCAACAAGGCTAAAAAGCCAACAACACCGCCTATTATACCTCCGATCAATACTCCCTTATTGTTCTTGAAATTCGTAAGCTCTGAAGCAGCGAGACGAAGAAAAATTGTTCCTCCATCCGAGCCATTGTAATGATCTTGGAGATTAAGCAAGCCATTATACCAAACTAAGCAACCGCGATTGTTGTCATAAGAGTAAGCAGTACAAGAACAGGTGTTCAAGCAACCCGACTCGCAGTCCGAAGCAGTTAACACTTGCAGGCGCTGACGATTGTCTGGAAATTTTGTGTCGGGCATCGGAAAGAACATATCCTTGCTGCCGCATTGCAACGGGGTGTTTCTAACACAGCCTTTCGCCCAATCACTCAACGCCCAATCGGACGGTAGATTCTCATTAAACCCCTTAACACAATTGCAAGGCTGCGATGCATTGATCTCATTGCAGCTACCAAATGGCCCACATAAAGCATGAACTTGGCATTGCGCGCTCGGCCGAGACCAATACAAGTTCCATTCTTTTGTATACTCAACCCAAATCTGCTGCTTGATTTGGCCAGAAACATCCATTATGATCCGCAAGAGGACAGGCGAATCTTTCTTCAACGAGAAAACGAAGTAGTTTCCTGCAGCATCGGAGACGTAATCGAAGTCGTAGATGGCGTTTGTTGTCATCTCTGGAATCCGACTAAAGATATAGTTATTCCACAAGCCACTAGTCCAATAACTGTATGAACTGTTCCAAAATATCAAATATTGAGAAGAGCCATTAGGATCAATCTGAAATGAGAAGATGCCAGGTGCAGGATCATCTTGGCTTTTCCACGATGTCAGGTGTTGAATCTCTTTAGTGATGTTGTTCAGCCCAAGTTTTGCGCCAGGGAGCCAAGTGTGAGTTGGGTGATCAAAGCTTTGCCAAAGAGTCAAGTTCGGGTTTGACACGTCTCTCAACACCAAGTTCCCAGAATCAAGAAGAAGAGCAGATGTGGTGGTTTTGGATGCCATGGCTGTGTAATTTGTGGACCAAATCAAGGGGTTTGAGTTGTTTGAGATGACCAAGTTGCCATCGGTGGAGATTTTGAGCTCTGCTTTGAAAGGGTCGGCTAATGGGGTGTCTCTGTTTGCAACCCAAACAGGGGTGAGCTGAGAGACCATGCTGAGGCTGTACCAAATTCCCACGTAATAGTATGAAGAGTTACCTGGCTTGAAGAAACCCAGCTCAAACTTCTCACCAGCGGAGATGAGCTTTTGAGTTCCAGAGAGAGGTTCACCGAGGGAGATGGAGTCTGATGCATAGGAGAGAGAGGAAGACAGGATCAGAGAGAATAGGAAGATGGCGGGTGAGAGAGAATTACAAGTTTTTGGAGGAACCATCAGAGTTGAGAATGGAGAGAGAGAGAGAGAGAAAGAAGAAGAGACACCCAAAGAGAGAGAGAGAAGAGGCATTTAAGAGAATTAACAAATTTTTCTGGAGGATCCACGTGCCTTGACAAGGCAATCTTCTTTCTTTATCTTCCGTTTCTTTCTTTCTTTCTTTTTATATATTTATTTATTTAGAACACCGTATCAAGCAATTTTCGTGTTATTTCCTTGATATTTCTATGATGGGGAAGAGTAATACTTTTCTTATTAATATGGTAAAATCCATGTAGGCTATATAAATTATCATTGGATACAAGGTGTGCGGCATAAGATAAAGTACTTAGATAATGAATAACATGACCCATCTTATATCTAATGGGATCCATACAACCTACATGGATTTCCCCACACTGATAGGAAACTTTACCTAACATCTTGAAATTCTACCACAATCTATCCAAGACATAAAATGATGGGATCCATAACAACTAGATACTAATACTAAAGGGCACATGGTGTTTGTCTCTTGAGTAGATTGATGTAGGATTTTAAGCCTGCCAGATTAAGCAATTTCCTTTCCGTAATAGTTAATAGCTACATCCATTTCAAAACAATAACATCCGCATATAGCATGTAACTACTCTCCAAAATTTCGTGGTATTTGGATGCTATTTTCGTGTACCACGTATGTGATATCTAAAAATTGCCCGAACCAGACAAACTAGTCAAACAGGTGTTTCAACGCCCCTCTTTGAAATACCGATAGTTGAAGAATATATTGCGGCATGGAGTATGACAGTTTCATAAATTGAGTAGAAAAACCATACTTTTTAGCCGCTGGTATGGTCGTATACAAAAAGCTTCATGACAGTTGCTGCTTCCTGACAACTGCAAAACATGACCATGTCCTTGAATAATAACATACAAACACAATATTTCCTTGGCTTCTACTCCCATTGAATAAATTTGTATGAATGAAGAAGAGCAATAAAAGTTTGTAAAGTTAGAAGAAGAACAGTAAAGAAACAAGCATGGAGGATAAAGAAGGGCTTTTTTGGAGGGAAATATCTATTATTGAATATAATTTGGAGGAAAAATAACATAGGATAGAAATATTATGGAGTTTTCTGAATTTTCCTCGAAAATAATTACAAAACATCAATATTTTAAGTGTTATTTCAGTACCTATAGTACGAGTGCTCTTCCATTTTACTACCTTTGATTCGCTATGTTATGTTTAGTAGTTATTGGATACATTTTACTACTTTGTATTCACCATGTGCAATAGTTATGACCTTTTATTTAACAACAGTATGATGAATATTGTACAACATTTAATGTGAGAAAGTTAAGAAAAACTTTTGAAACAACTAAACTTAGACTCTCTTTTTTGTGTAAGCGTGTATTTATTGACTAAGCGTAGAAGTTAATTTGAACCATTTTTTTTGTTGTCAAGGATGACTAGTAAAATGTAAGGGTGGTATTGGGATATTGCAAAATACAAAGAGACAATCTTACACTACTACAAATAGGGGTTGCCCCTACGGATTTATCCGTAGGAGCAAACCACACCACTGCCCCAACGGATATATCCGTATGGGCAATAAATTATCCTGTCGGTGCAAACGCCGTAGGTGTAAGTCTTAGCCTTGAACATGCCCGTACGGCTTAATGTGTATGTCCAGTTGTCCCTACGGATTAGGCTGTAGGGATAAAAAAATTATTTAATTTATCGGTTAATAAAATAAATTAGGTGTCCCTACGGATACGTTCGTAGGTCCGGATGTGTAGGGATAAATTATCAGGTATCCTGATATTTTGCCCCTACGGATACCTGTGTAGGGGCATTTGTTTGCCCCTACGGATTTATCCGTAGGGACAAATATAACCCCTATTACTGAGATCATAGGGGCAAAATATCAGGTATCCTGATATTTTGCCCCTACGGATAAATCAGTAGGGGCAAAGAAGATCCTTATGGATTAATCCGTAGGGGCAATGTTGGGCCCTACTGATTAATCCGTAGGTATATATTATCAGGTTTTTTTTTAAAAAGGGCTGTCTATTTTTTTCTCGTCTCGTGCACAATAATATATACATCATATATAAAATTAATCAACACGCAGAATATATATCGCAGTATTCATAATCACATCTTACGCATAATATACAAAGAAATCAACAAGCAGAATATGATATCAATATAAACACGCAAACACCACCAATATCAATATCGTCCAAAATATATACAATATGTATTATATAAATAAATACATGTTTAAAATATAAGAATCAAAAAGCTACCCTAGCTCGGTCCTGTTCCACCTTTGATAAATTCCATAATTCTGCGCACTTGCTCCTCGGATACCCTGAGTCAATAAATCATGCAATGCGGAGTGTGCGGGAGTCTGAGCGGGCTGTGGAGCTGTAGGAGTGGTCTGCGCAATCGCCGCCGAGGTAGTGGCTTGCGGAGCCGCAGCTGCGGGAGTCTGAGCGGGCAGTGGAGCTATAGGAGCTGTCTGCGGAACCGCAGCCGAAGTAGTGGCTTGCGGAGCCGCAGCCGAAGGAGATGCATGTGGAGGCTCGGCCGATGTACCCTGTCGCATCTAGACCTACATGTGTAATAAACGAGTAAGAACTGTGTATTAGTCGAATTCGTATCATTATTAAGTTATTGCGAAACCCCAATCTATGTATACTTAGGGACTTAGGCCTCGTTTGGATATCTAGTTTGGAAAACCGTAGTTTATTTTAATTAGATATGTATGTATGATTAATCAAAGCTAAGTCTACAACCAAATAAGCTCAGGCTACGTACTAATATTGGATATGTTGCTATCTATAATATGACATAATATTTTACTATTAAGTAGTATACATACCAACATCTCCTTCAACTCCTGAACGGTGGTCTTCAAGCTCTCCAGTTCTTGCTGGAAATGTTGCTCACTGGAGACGGAGGAAGTAACCGCCGGAGTGGAGTCCAACCTCATATGGGCCCTTCTAGGGCCCAGTCCCTGGCCTCTTGCCCAACCTCCGTGGTGCCCTCTGTGTGCGGCGTCCAGGACTGGAGCCAGCAGCATCGGATCGTTCTGTCCAGTAAAATCGATCTCCGATGCCTCGGCCTGCTCAACCACCCGCTCCTACATCCACATTAACCAGTAAAATATAAGTATATCATTTAAATTTGAACCTTTCAAAACTAAAATTTCAAATAGGGGTTGAATAAATATTAACACTTACGCAATACTCCTGGGTAGCAGCGTCGGGGTATCGAAGCTCGCCCGTGGCGGGATCTGTCGAGGTGCCGTGGATGGTAAGATACGCAAACAGCACGCTCGGTGTACCACCCTGCGCCAGGGTCTGAGCTCTCTGCAATATAGAAAATAACTCTTAATATTAGATATATTAGAAAATAACTCTTAATATTACATTATATCACAAAGGCCGGTCTATTGTAATTTACCTATAACTCCATAGCACGAGTAATATTTCTCGAGCCACCTGTATAAGTGGGGCGACCCCTCTTCGGCGACTTCCTATTCTCTTTATTTTGATCGGCATGTTTCTGCACAACACATTCACATTTAGTTTTCTAGCTAAGCAACATAAAAAAATAAATTATATACTAAACAATGAATTACATTTAAAATACATACCTGTTTGCGATGAGAGTCGAAATATTCGCATAATAGAGACCATGTATCTACGTCGACTCTCGCAAAGACCTGAGTAGATAGGAGGGCCGCTCTCTCTGCCTCGGGGGTCGCCATCCATAGGGAATAGCAGTCGGTCTTCAGCTCATTCCTGTTGTATCGGACCTTCGTCTGCATGTTCTTCATCAGGTCATTGTACAGAGCGTGAAGATCAAGCACCCTCCCAGGGTGATCAGGGTCGGGTACAGGCTGAAAATCGTAATCCAACTGAAAATACAAAAAAAACATTGTTATTAGATTGCAAGTGTTAATAATAAATATATTGGATAAATCAAATGAAAATATATATTAATACCCGAGCCTGATCCCAGAAGAGGGCGAATGAGCGCCGGTGCTGGTCGCCCCACTCAACGTGAAGTAGATAGTTCTTCATGAGCCGGCTCTCATCTCCCATATACCGGCCGAACCTCTCAGCATGATCGCCGGTATAGCGATAATCAGGGGTAAAAAAAAGGGGGAATGCTTCCTTCCCCCTAGCTCTGTCGGGCCTCAGCCTGTGGGACTGATTCGGGCCTCCAGTCCCCCTCTCGGGATGGGAAGGCCCTGCGTCTGCAAGAAATATCAAGAAAATCAATATTAAGACAAAGTTGTATTAAGAAATCAAGGTTTAACGAAAATTGAAGTGTGATATATACCTCCGGTGACTAAAGCATGAGCCTGGGCTCGGGCAGCAGCACGAGCGGGACGATAGTTCCTCCGGTGAGGAACAGCCGGTGACCCGGACGTGGACGCATCTCCAACTAGAAAATAAAAATCGATAAAATTACATGGAGTTCATGTTTATTCTTAAAGGATATGTAAAATGAATAAATATTTTATATTTATTCATACAAACCTGCAGACTGGGCGGAGGGAATGGAAGTGACGAGAGTGGCCCCTGCACCAGATGAGGACGCACCACCTATAATTAGACAATCAAGTATCAGCTATATAAGTAATTGCAAAAATAATGCGTATATCAATAATATAACATTCTAAATCAACATGTATACACTATAGGATATATAAAAAAACCCACAGGTATATGATATATAAACATACGTGGAGGTGCGGGAGTGGCCTCTGTCCCTGATGTAAGTATGTAAGAGTAAAAAGAATGTATGTATATTTATGATATAGCATTCTAAATCAATATACATGCACTATATGATATATAAACATACCTGGAGGTACGGGAGTGGCCTCTGTCCCTGATGTGGACGCATCACCAATAGCTAGACAATCAAATATTGACAATATAAGTAATTTTGACATGGACATGCATGTATATCTATAATATTACATTCAAAATGAATATGCGTGCAATATACCTGGAGGTGTAGCAAAGTCCACACGGAAGGAGGCATCCTAAGGGGTCTCCGATGGGGGTGTAAGACCGGCCCTCTGAAACTCCCTACGCAGCTCTCCGGGCGGCAGAACCGCTCTGCCTCTGCC
This sequence comes from Agapanthus africanus, assembly GCA_030015575.1. Classification (NCBI taxonomy): domain Eukaryota; kingdom Viridiplantae; phylum Streptophyta; class Magnoliopsida; order Asparagales; family Amaryllidaceae; genus Agapanthus; species Agapanthus africanus. The sequence continues at coordinate 95,467,473 of JASDDO010000014.1, forward strand.
TATGCCGGTGCCGCGGCTGGAGCTCCTGCCGCCCCTCGCTGCTCCCGTCATCGTCATCAAATTTAGATAAACGGTTTGTGGACGCATTAGACAATCATTACAAGTATTGACTATATATATATATATATATATATATATATATATATCGTAAAATGTGAAGTAATAATATAACATTACTGATAATATTTTTCGTTTCGTGGGCGCATTAGACACATCTACTTGGATTTCATCATCGATATCATTTCTAACCCACGTAACTTCATGATCAGCCGAGGACAACCCGTCTTTCGAAACAGACGGTCGGAGCACTCTAAGTCTTCTCTCTTCTTCATCCTCATCGCTGTCCTCGAATTCTGGGATATCGTAGACATCCCTGGGTTTCCAACGGCATATGACACTCCATTCCGGATGCTTCAAACACTGTGAGTAGTATACTTGGAAAGCTTGGTTCGGAAAGATAAACGGATCTTCCTGACCGTAAAATCGAAGTGTGTTCACACTGGTCAATCCATATTCATCTTTCCAAGTCCCAAAATTGCTTCTCCACTTATCCGTATCAGTTCGCGTATCGTACTAAGTACACTGAAATATATAAAAGGGTTATGATCGTCCGGGATAGTGGATGCCGAGTATACAATTTAAGTATCCATAATAAATCACACCATCCAATCCTACCGTCGCAATCCCACTATTCTGAGTCGTTCTAGATGTTTCTATGTTCTTAACTTCGAATTTGTATCCAAGGACATCGAATCCTTTATAATATGCAACCTCCATACTAGGAAATTGAGCTAAACATCTTGAATCACTCTCAAATGATGCAGACAAGTTCGGATCGTGGATCTAACAAAACAAATTTTACGACAAATACATAACGATATAAGTTTAGATTAAAACTGATAGCAATAACATGTTATTCGAATTACTTACATGATCTGCAACCCAATTGCAAAAATTATCCTGATGATATTTTTCCAATCGTTCATCGTTCCAATCAGGATGCCCCTCACGTACCTCATTAAAATAATTCTGTTTTCGAAAATAAATTATGACATTAATATTATATCATTTCATACATACACAAACACAAATATAACAATTAATCCAAAAAAAACTTACTCTCTAATTTTTTCAAGACATGCGCAATTAAGCAAGATAAACCGGTATATCTTGTTGATAAATATAGTGTCTATCCTCTTATAATCGGCTTTACCATATGGCCCGTCTTGAATTCTTCGAGGCCGATTAAATCTCGTTTCAATGTTCTCGTCCAGATAGCGGGAACAAAATATGGTTGCTTCATCAAGAAGATAACCTTGCATGATAGAACCCTCTGGTCGATTTCTATTGCGTATATACTTTTTAAGAGTGTAGAGGTACCTAAAAAAAATATGTTGAATAAATAAATACGGGCATACAGGACAACAATAATTTTAAAAATTGCGCGAAACGAAAATTCCACGTACCTCTCGACGGGATACATCCATCGATATTGTACCGGTCCGGCTAACTTAGCCTCAGTTGCAAGATGAACCGTCAGATGTATTATGATATCGAAGAATGACGGTGGGAAAATACGCTCAAACTTGCAAAGTATCAACGCAATAGAATTTTCTAGTTTATCCAGCGTCACAACATCCAGTGTTTTAGTACACAACTCTCTGAAAAAACAATATAGGTCGTTGATTAGTAGACCAACCGATTCGGGGAGAGAGGTCCTGAGGGCTAATGGAAGAAGGTGCTCTACGATAACATGGTGATCATAATTTTTCAGCCCATCGATCTTGTCTTTCACAATTTTTATTTTCTTGCTGAATGATCCTGAGAAACCTTTGGGAACTTTCAAATCATGCAACACCTGCAGGAATCTTTTCTTCTCCGGTTGTGATATATGATAAGCGGCATTGGAAAGTACAAACTTGCCTGGTTTACCCACTACCGATCTAGGGTGCAATTCACTTTTTATTTCCCAGTCCTGTAGATCCATTCGAGCATTCAGGTTGTCTTTCGATTTCCCGTCTTTACAAATAAGCAAATTGAGTATGTGCTATGATACTCCCTTCTCTATATGCATGACGTCCAGACAATGACGCACTAAATTTGTTGACCAGTACAGAAGCTCGAAGAAAATGCTTAACTTGTTCCAAAATGGTGGTTTGACATGTTTTGTCAGATCCATCCCGAAGATCACATTATTGTAACCATCCCACTGAGCAGTCACGTCCTCTCCGGACAATGGGGCTGGAGGTCCAAGAAGCTCCTGATGACCATCAAAGTGAACAACGTCTAATCTGTAGGGGTGGTCTAGAGGCAGGAAACGTCGATGGCCGCAATAACAAACCTTCCTGCTAAAATTGAAGAATTTCGATATTGTGTGTTGATGGTAATGAGGACATGCTTTGTGACCATGTACGGACCAACCTGATAGCATTCCATACGCAGGAAAGTTATTAATTGTCCACATTAAAGCCGCACGCGGTATGAATGTTGTATTTGTGTTTGCATCGTAAGTCTCTACACCATCAATGAACAAAGATTTTAACTCCTCGATCAGAGGTCGGAGATAGACGTCGATATTGTTTTCAGTTTGGTCCGTCGATAAGAAGAGGCATCATAAAGTATGATTGGTCCATAGCCAACCAAGACGACAGATTATAAATTATCATTACAACGGGCCATTTGCTGTGACTTCCAGCTATATAGTTGAATGGGCAGAAGCCATCACTAGCCAGTCCGAGCCTGACATTGTGAGAATCGCTACTGAATATTGCGTGCCTCCTATCGAAATCCTTCCATGCCGGTGAATCTCTTGGATGCTCATTTTTCCATCTTCACTTGGAGGAGCACGGTGATGCCAAATCATTGTCTCGGCTGTTTTCTTGCACCTGAATAGCCTCTGCAGCCTCTGTGTTATGGAAAAGTATCGTGCTATCTTGACAGGTATATCAGGCTTCTTATCAGAATCTTTCGGCTTATACCTGGCCTCTCCGTATGTTGGACACTCTTTCAAATCTGAATTCTCTTTCCGGTACAACATACAATTTTTAGGACATGCTTAAATCTTCTCACACTTCAGACCCAAATCAGACATCATATTCTGGGCTCCGTACCAGCTGTCGGGCACGTTATTTCCCGGAGGCATAGAATCTTTCAAGAACGAAAGAAGCATTATGAATGACTTGTTGCTCCATCCATTTAGGCACTTAATCTGGAAAAGTTGGATGAACCATGAGAGAGTGGAATACTTTGCATTCTCATAAATTGGTTTTCTAGCATCATTCATGAAATTTTCATATTTATCCGCACGCGATCCTTGACCGGAAGGAATGTTATCTTCGGTACGAATAGATTCACCTAGGGCAGCCTCTACCATATCCTTCATTTCTTCTGATGGAAAGAAATTACCGTCTTCTTCTTCTGCCGCATTACCGTCTTCTCCTTCTTCTCTTGCCGTATTATTGTCTTCTCCTTCTTCTTCTGCCGCATTACTGCGTTCTTCTCCTTCCCCGTGATATTTCCAAGTTGTATAAAGTTTAGTAAAACCATATTTTACGATATGAAGCTCTGCCAATTCTACCTTCTGTCAGTACTTATTCCCACATCTATCGCATGGGCAGAGAATCTTCTCTATCACGATCTTATTATGTGCGCGTGCAAATTCAATAAAAGCAGCCACTCCTGCGACAAACTTAGGTTGCATACGTTGTTGCCAATCCACATACATCCAGTCCTTAACTCTGATGTACTCATGGGCCATGTTAGACTGTATAACATATAAATTGTAAGTTATGATGACTATATTGAGAAATCTAAGAACGGGATGGTTACTGACAAAGGAGAAAATCCGTGTATATACTTTGTGTGTGCGTTTGTCGTTGAAAAGAATAAATTATCGATAATCAAAGTTAGATTTGAGGATACTCATGTATGAGAATATGAAAGTTTCATATTATCATTGAATATCATATATTGGTTTTAACTTGAATATCTTGAATCACTCTCTAATGATACGTTTGTTGTGTATTCTTGTTGTGTGTGTGTGTTTCGGCTGTTGGGGGTAAGGCTTCTATCCCATTAAGAATGTATAGAGTGAACACCCATTCGCTTGCGCTTTCAACTATTTCGAGTAAATTTCGGCAGCACCTCCCCGCTGTTCTCCGAGTACACTGTAATAGAATAAATAATTATTTCAAAGCCGTGAAACAACGTTGAAATGAACATCTAATCTATCTTTATACATGGAGAACCAGCGGAAAGGTACCGGCGAAATATCTCGAAATGGATGAAAACACAAGTGCATGAAGGTGTTTGCTTTATACATTCCTAACTTGTCCATACGGGACAAATCTATCGGTTATCATATGATTGAATCTTCTCGTCATATAGACTATACGACAGTTGTTAGTATCGAGCTATACCGTCCGATATTTAATAACTTTCGTATAGTTTTATGTCACGACAAATATCGAACGTATGTTAAACGATAGACGGGGACTAAGTGGCGCTTTGAGTTTCAATAAAATTCAAATTTCAAACATCCTTTCTCTTTCTCTTCTCTCTACACGTATATTTAGACATCAACATTCAAGCAATCTCTATCACTTTATTATCATATTTTAATAAATAACTCACATAACATGTATTCAAATTTTCAAACCATGCTATACATCAACAATGTGTATTGCACGCGCAAAATACTAGCAAAAGTACTTGTAATTTCTAATAATGCAAAAGTACGAATAAGTCCCTAATTCAAAATTGTAAGTCCACGGTAGCGCCCCGGCCGTCTAACAGACGCCAAATGCGGAACAAAAACTTTTTACAACTGGCGCTATCGCGTACCGTAACCCGGATCTGCCATTAAAGCTAAACTAACAAATTACAAATGGGTAGAAACGTTATACCGAATGATCCGAGTCGTTCGGTCTTCAACCATCATCCCACGCTTTGTTGCGGCTACTCCGATCTCCTCGATTTCCAGTCTTGTCGTCCAGGTGGCACCACGTCGACGGATCTTTAAACGGGCTCCCGCCTCTGAACCGAGGCAACTCGATCGTCAAGTTTGCTAAAAGAGACGACCAAGATGAAGTAGAGAATGAGTAGAACACTTTGTCTCGTTACGTCCAAGGTCACGGACGAACGGTTATGGAAGTTGCCTTTTGGATCGGGTGAAATGAGAAAGAGGCTATCTAATTTTCATGAACTCGAATCTATCATAATCTTTTTCTAGTGAACAACAACCATGAGCCAAGAGAGGGGGGAGGCCGGCCACTTATAGGAGAAGAGGGAGGTGAGTGTAGGAAAGGGGGAGGTGATTATAAGCCAAAGAATATTCATGAAGAGAATGAGTCACCTTAACACCTAGTGTGAACTCATTCAAAGTATACATTGAACCTAAACCCTTAGTCATCAAGCATTAATTGCTCCATTAATGCACTAATGACTCACTAGTCTTGTCACCCTCTCTAGAACCTTCTAGAACACTGACTCACCTCATCAAGAAAAGATAAATCCGTATTTAACCGAATGTCAAAATACGGCTGATAGAAAACTGGAAACTGGCAACTTCCAAAAGTGATCCTAAAACGAATTTCAGGATAACCCCATATCAGTATAAACATACCCACATTTGTATTACGACCGAATACAAATGCAACTGAGACAAAGATATTATATGTACACAGTATAATACTGGGTTCCGGCTTAAACCAAAGCCTACCAATATTATCTGCCCGAAAAACGACACGTGCGAAAACGCACGTGCTTTTTCCGAACCTTGCCATATCACCATACGGCCTCTACAACGTTTCGCCCGAACTTGGGAAAGTGTCTGTGGGGGACTCTAATGACTCATCAACACACTGGCACTGGGTATAACCACTAGCACGTCAGAGGTAAAAGCTGCACGTAACGTTTTGCCTATGTATTGATTGGAAGGGAAGCTGATGAGCGAACTCATCTATAAATCCTACTGAGCCTGACAGTGACAATGTATATACAGTCCGGTTCATTCGTCTAAAGAGTATCGCATATCGAGTCTAGAGGGGTGGATAAAGTCAGACCCCTAAAAACACGATAAATCGTGTCGGCATGAAGCCCATCACCACCTGAGAAACTACTGATCCAAATCAGTAATTCTCCACTACCTCGACCGAGGATTCCTAGTGATGGCCACCCGTGCACTGCGCGACATCAACCCCCAATACCGGGAGAGACGAATCCCCGACGATCCGCTCACTTGCCTCCAATGTGGCTCGGGACTGTACCTAACTAAAACCTGTTTGCACAACTCTTTTGAGAGTGGTAGGGTAGTAATCTAAGAACAATGGGAACTCACACGAGACAAATGACGATCTCAGGTCGATGAACTAACCTGTACACATATCACCAGGGAATTGCTATCTGACGATATGTATAATACCAACTAGCAGATTCCCGGCGAGTCCTGTCCGGTGTACTCATAACCCAATGAGCACCTGTATACATCTTAGGTGAACCAACTGACACCAGTGGCTTGTGAGACCGGCCACCGCCCCTCGTCGGGGTCTCGACTGTATACAATAGTTTACTCTGGAGTATCGATGCCCTGTCTCGAAACTCCTACGACTAGGGACATTTTAAGGATGTACTTACAGACCCCAGCTCCCACGTATATGATCGCCATCATACTGCTGGTAGTCAAGCAAGAATCTATGGGCTCTATCATCATGCAATAGTGAACTAAAGCATGTATACGATGATAAAGACAAACCAGATAGCATACCATCATCTCGAGTAAGACTGTCATATCGGTATAGGTCCTGCCTCAATTATTGCAATCACGTACCTGCGATCCAATAATTGACTTTGAGGGCACTATCTCCAACAATCTCCCACTTGCACTCAAGGCTAATTATTGCGATGTCGCATACTCACAGCCCGTGTGATACCGAACATCCAACTCCTCTACTAATCAGTTTCACAAAGCTAGTTTGTAAAACTCTTGTGTTCGAGAAATAGGCTCAGTAAGTGGATCCGCCCTGATGTTTCTTTCTATGTCTCTCTTAATCCCAAGTTCGTGGAGAATGCCATCTCCCAAATCGAGTAATACATGTCTTAGAATATGTCTGGATATCTGATGGGACCTAGTCCATAAATGAACTCCAAATCCAAACTTCTTAGACAGAATCGATAACTGAACCTAATCAGTATCCAGCACCATACCTCCCACAGTATCCTCTTGGACCTCCTGTCCATAATACTGTCCCTTGTCAGAGGGAAAACTATAACTCTGACAATCACTCTGTCATTCATGTCACCTTTGAAGCCTGGAATGATAACTGTCTCCCGAAGGAGGCTGCCGTCATCAAATCCATAGAACATGCACCTTATGTTCTAAAACTGCTTCCTTACGTTTCTTCAGGATTGGATTAATACAAACTTATCGCATCAAGTGCAAAAACTACATCTGGTGTGGTACTTGACATCTCATGATTAACTCAATTGCCTAAGCAAGTGATCTGCCAATCATGCACATCCCTCTCTCCTTTAGTCTCTAAGACACTTTTAGAGAGGGTGACTCCATTACCTGCAGGCACACCACCATGCCAGGAGTCAACTATTCTAAATACCTTTTAGAATGCTATCAAAGTACTCATATTGGGAAACTACCCAAATCTAGATCTAAAACCATAGATCTAGTAACCAGAATGTCTGATATTATATCCATATCCTTTCTGGAGAAACAACTGTATGACGACCACAGTACAACCGATCGTAGTATAGGAATTTTACTTCCTACTCTGTGTATGTCATCCAAATACCAGGACATCATACTCTACTACCTTTTTAACAGATCCATCCCTTATTCTGATGAAGTCAAAGCTATGACTGTCTCATCAAAACTAGATGATCTAATCTCCGCTATATTTGCTCAAGCCTATAAATAGACATAAGCTACTTGCCCACTACGCTTCCGTTGCTCCCACTGACTACGACAACCCTCTGGCAGAATAATATACACGTACACTTCTAAAGCTAGTTTAGAACGATGCTATACTTATCCTCTTGCCGGGTTTCATAGTCTGGAACAACAGTAGTGTCAAGTCTGGGTAAACAAGAACCTCCCTGTCACCGTCCTTGAGGCTACCGGAGTACCTCTCGGGTGTCTGAGGTTACCCACCATGTCTGCGGAGTGGCTATTGGAATGTCTAACCTGATTGAATATATAGGTCTTATTAAATTTTCCGTAATTGTTTGCGGTTCTGGAATCACTTCCAGTTCTACCATACTCCCACTAGTGTTTTCTGAAAAATTCCATTTTAATAAAACTGTGGCGAGTCAAGAACAATATCACTATTGATCTTCCAGATGGTAGAAAAATCAACCCTCGTCGAAACCAGTGTCAACCCACAAACTGCCATTACAGAAACGTGCCTTGAGTTATCCAGTGTCTGGTTTTAAGCATAAGCTGGACAACTCCCGTATCTTAACATCGTTAAGATATGAACCATTCTATATCCAATATAGAAACAGAGGCACTAATTCAATTGGAACCAGATTCAAACCATGCAGCTGTCTCCAGTGCATATCAACTTAATGGAGAGAGGCTAATCAGCATTACTCAACTTAGGAATCCATCCAATTATGAGTAACCTGAAAAAGAAACAAGTTTCTCAAAACCATTACTATCAACTGAATACCAATCACAAGAATCTATATCTTCAATCTCTTTGAAGAATCCCGATACTTGCGATACCTGGTTCTCCACTTTATTCTTATACCCATAACTTCTCAAAACTTAGACATTGTATTTCTGCGAAACACTTGTCTAAAAACTAGAGAAGTCATAAGTAAACAGAACATAGTACGAGGACCTACCCCTTTGTCCTGACGGACACTGGACAACATACAATACTCTGTATAAGTCCTCTGAGTTTGAATAACTCAAAACCTGTGTATTGTAGGTTGAAAACTGTACCCAGGTGATTTCCTCAAATATCACCAATTACAACGAATTCTGATATAATGAGGATGATCACCTAATTCCCAATAACTTACTTCCACTCATTATCTGTAAAAACCATACAGATATGAGAATGAAACCTGGTAAATACGTACCCTGGAGTAAGTATCTAATCGGGAAAACAGTTTTCTTTTAACAATGCGTAGTGAAATTGAAATATTAAAATGTCTCGTAGGGGTATCATGGTATTCATAGTAATGCCTCTTCCATAATCCTATTCATGACTGTAACCGTATATTTCTTTGTCATCTCTCCAAATCTCTTTATTTGTTTTTAGTCGTTACCTTCTGTACACCATCGTTAGGCTAAATGGTTTTCTTCCTTCCCTACTGTTCGGCCAGCCTATGGTTTGGAAGAAGACTATCCAGTAAGCATAATAGGTGTACCCTCCTAATCCTAAGAGTACTCGCAACTTAAGAGAAGGTGATGATAAAAGACAATCTGAAATAATACCTTATTCTATTTCTCCCGAACTGGGGAAAAAGCAAAGGTGAAATAGGAGTAGCGATGAAGTACGCGGTTTGGTCGTGAATGATAACAGTCGCAATTTACTTTGCCCTTTTTCCAATCCCTTTATTTTGTCTTTACATATTACCTTCTGCACACCCTACTTAGGCTAATTGGTTTTCTTCATTCCCTACCTTTAGGCACCAGCCTATGGTTTGGAATAAGACTATCCAATAAGCGTAATAGGTGTACTCTCCTAAACTAAGGAGCCCTCGCAACCTGAGAGAAGGTGATAATAAAAGACAACTGAATAAACCAATTCTATTTCTCCTGAATCTGGATCCATCCTCGAAGTAGTACCTTCGAATTCGTATATAACCATACGATGGATCTATCCAATGGAAGTGGATGTCCGTAGTAATACGGGGTGTTCTGAGAAATATAAAGGGTAAAAGAAGGAGCGGCAATGACTTATGCAACTCAGACAATCCAAAAGCCAGTATTTTAAGAAGGTTCGGTCAACTTGGTCACTGAGTCATAGTCTAGGGTTGGTCAAAGGTCGCTGCCAAAGAGAGAGAGAGAGAAAAGAAACACTCTGAGTGCACTCTAATCTAGATCAGAATGGTTATCAATTTATCTAATCAGTAAACCTCCCACTGTAATCTCAAATTCTCCTCCAAACCTGAAAGAAGAATTAGTCGGGATCACCCGAAGAGTAAACCAACGCATCAGTGAGAATCGGGATCCAACTATCATCGCATGATAACTTGATGGAAGCCACTCAAGTTATCACACTCCAGAAGGTATGCACATACTTGGCAAGTTTCTTTATGTTTGAAACTCCCGATGTAATTTTTGCCCTATGCTCTTATGACCTTGGCGAAGGTCAAAATATCATAAGTCACATGTCAAGTTCTATCCATCATTATCCAGGTTAATTTGAACCCACTCGCACATGCCCTTGGCGAAGGTCAAAATGGCAGAATGACTGTCCCAAACCAACTCATCTATCTATGCAACAAATGAATACCCAGCAGCTACCAAACACTATGCCTTGGCGAAGGTCAAAATACATAGCTTGAATACTACTGAATACCCAAAAGAAATGATGGAGGGCTACGGCTGGTTTTTGGCGAAAAAACCTTTAACGTAATGAATTTGATCTCGTTGAAGGAACCTGATAGCTTTTTATAAAAATATAGTGGTGAAAACGTTTTGCTAAAGAGGTGACTCCCGGTGAAGGGATCTCGGCTCTTTCCTCGTGGAATGAGGTGCAGGATATTCCAACTGAATACCGCGATGCAAAACAACTTGTAATCGACTATATTGAAGTTATTACCTTGACGCAAACTTCTGCCCAAGGGGTCACTCCCGGTGAAGGGATCTCGGCCCTTGCCTCGTCGAATGAGGTGCGGGATATTCTAACTGAATATCACTATGCAAAACAAAATGAAACATCTTTGTAATAACACCTTTTAAAATTTGTTCTAACAACATCAAATATAGGTTTGTTTTATCCTTGCATTGATAAGAATCAATGCAGTCTCATCAATCAATCACACCAGAAAAGAACGAAAATAAAATGTACGTATATGCCATCCGCATTCGCCACTGGGTCCCGTCATCACCCGTTAGGTTACTTAACTAACGACAGAGCGGGGGCTGGACTAGCGCGGGTGTAAAACATATACAACATCTAATAGTATATATACCAATATACATTAATCGCTCCAGGCGTGATAATATGCAACATTACAGAAAAGTAATAAGCATCACAGAACAATACAGATAATCTGGGATCCCCGGGTTTCACAGAGCCGCTACTGAAACCCGACGTTCCCCTGGTCGTGTGGATAGCCTGTGCAATGAAACCTAGACCCCTACGGGTGCGGCAAGTTACCCACCAAAACCTGAAGCGAGGTAGTCCCCACAGCATAGTGAATGGAACACCCGACACTTCACGGAATCCGGTAAATTGAGCACCCCTCCTTGGGCCAACCTGTACCCCCTATGAGTGCGGCGAATAGTCTGCCAATTCTAGAGTGAGGTCCCTCTGCCTCTCAAAGCCATGAGATACGGACCCGTTGCCCTCCAGAACCCGGCTATCCGTGCACTCCTTCGTGGGATAAACCTAGTACAGAAATAAAAATATGTACAACGGGTACATCGACCTCGACCCGGTCGTGCCCCAAAAGAATATTATACAAACAGGCAGTAACAGCAGTCCACATGTTGGACGCTCGCCCCGCAATATCAAATGTACAAATAAATCCAAACTGCACTATCATTGCACCCTGCTATCCACCACGACATATCCGCAACATCACAGCACAACACAGAACATCAACGCGAAAGTCACGTTCGCAAACCCGTCTAAAAGAACTATAGCAATCAGACGCGGTTTACCGATCAAATGACATTCCCGGTCGGAGATATAATGTAAATACTGCATACTAACAAATTTAAAATTTCGATCGACTAAATTTCCCGAAGTGGGCCCCATGCACATCTAGTGTACAGTAATAAAAACTGGGCCCAAAAGAATATACCAAAAACCCACAATTTCCAAATAAAGCCTACTGGGAAAATTGATGCACTGTTCCCTCAAAAGCGCCGTGGTTCCGCGGTCAAACCCTAGGTTTGACCGTGGATCCGCGATGATCTTGTGGGAACACGTGTCCAAAATTTTCCAGTATGCTTAAAAAACCCTGCACGCTTTTCTGTGATATGTAAAATTATTTTTAGAACCTTTTAAAAATCGACAGAAACCTGTGAACCAGAAAATTGTGATTTCGGAAATTCGTTCGATCGATGTTTTAAACACGTTAGCACAAGTTAGTATAGCTTAATGGTGAGGCTCTGATACCACTGTAAGTCCACGGTAGCGCCCCGGCCGTCTAACAGACGCCAAATGCGGAACAAAAACTTTTTACAACTGGCGCCATCGCGTACCGTAACCCGGATCTGCCATTAAAGCTAAACTAACAAATTACAAATGGGTAGAAACGTTATACCAAATGATCCGAGTCGTTCGGTCTTCAACCATCATCCCACGCTTTGTTGCGGCTACTCCGATCTCCTCGATTTCCAGTCTTGTCGTCCAGGTGGCACCACGTCGACGGATCTTTAAACGGGCTCCCGCCTCTGAACCGAGGCAACTCGATCGTCAAGTTTGCTAAAAGAGACGACCAAGATGAAGTAGAGAATGAGTAGAACACTTTGTCTCGTTACGTCCAAGGTCACGGACGAACGGTTATGGAAGTTGCCTTTTGGATCGGGTGAAATGAGAAAGAGGCTATCTAATTTTCATGAACCCGAATCTATCATAATCTTTTTCTAGTGAACAACAACCATGAGCCAAGAGAGGGGGGAGGCCGGCCACTTATAGGAGAAGTGGGGAGGTGAGTGTAGGAGAGGGGGAGGTGATCATAAGCCAAAGAACATTCATGAAGAGAATGAGTCACCTTAACACCTAGTGTGAACTCATTCAAAGCATACATTGAACCTAAACCCTTAGTCATCAAGCGTTAATTGCTCCATTAATGCACTAATGACTCACTAGCCTTGTCACCCTCTCTAGAACCTTCTAGAACACTGACTCACCTCATCAAGAAAAGATAAATCCGCATTTAACCGAATGTCAAAATACGGCTGATAGAAAACTGGAAACTGGCAACTTCCAAAAGTGATCATGAAACGAATTTCAGGATAACCCCGTATCAGTATAAACATACCCACATTTGTATTACGACCGAATACAAATGCAACTGAGACAAAGATATTATATCTACACAGTATAATACTGGGTTCCGGCTTAAACCAAAGCCTACCAGTATTATCTGCCCGAAAAACGACACGTGCGAAAACGCACGTGCTTTTTCCGAACCTTGCCATATCACCATACGGCCTCTACAACGTTTCGCCCGAACCTGGGAAAGTGTCTGTGGGGGACTCTAATGACTCATCAACACACTGGCACTGGGTATAACCACTAGCACGTCAGAGGTACAAGCTGCACGTAACGTTTTGCCTATGTATTGATTGGAAGGGAAGCTGACGAGCGAACTCATCTATAAACCCTACTGAGCCTGACAGTGACAATGTATATACAGTCCGGTTCATTCGTCTAAAGAGTATCGCATATCGAGTCTAGAGGGGTGGATAAAGTCAGACCCCTAAAAACGCGATAAATCGTGTCGGCATGAAGCCCATCACCACCTGAGAAACTACTGGTCCAAATCAGTAATTCTCCACTACCTCGGCCGAGGATTCCTAGTGATGGCCACCCGTGCACTGCGCGACATCAACCCCCAATACCGGGAGAGACGAATCCCCGACGATCCGCTCACTTGCCTCTAATGTGGCTCGGGACTGTACCCAACTAAAACCTGTTTGCACAACTCCTTTGAGTGTGGTAGGGTAGTAATCTAAGCACAGTGGGAACTCACACGAGACAAATGACGATCTCAGGTCGATGAACTAACCTGTACACATGTCACCAGGGAATTGCTATCTGACGATATGTATAATACCAACTAGCAGATTCCCGGCGAGTCCTGTCCGGTGTACTCATAACCCAATGAGCACCTGTATACATCTTAGGTGAACCAACTGACACCAGTGGTTTGTGAGACCGGCCACCGCCCCTCGTCGGGGTCTCGACTGTATACACTAGTTTACTCTAGAGTATCGATACCCTGTCTCGAAACTCCTACGACTAGGGACATTTTAAGGATGTGCTTACAGACCCCAGCTCCCACGTATATGATCGCCATCATACTGCTGGTAGTCAAGCAAGAATTCTATGGGCTCTATCATCATGCAATAGTGAACTAAAGCATGTATACGATGATAAAGACAAACCAGATAGCATACCATCATCTCGAGTAAGACTGTCATATCGGTATAGGTCCTGCCTCAATCATTGCAATCACGTACCTGCGATCCAATAATTGATTTTGAGGGCACTATCTCCAACAAAAATTACTATTAAGAAAAAGTTAAACTAGCAAACCCGTCTAATCTGCTCAATAAACTTCAGAGCCTCCGTAGATCTTCCAAACAACCTCAAAATTGCAACCAGTTCACAGTCTCCATGAAAACCTTGTGGCCATCTTGTAGGGATTTCTGTACCGATTTCAAAAAACGTACAGTAGTAATGACTCCAACGTTCACATCGAATGTTATGGGTTCCTGATCCTAAATCAACCCTTGATCTATGTTTGAACTTATTTCAGTCCAAACAACGTATATATTTTGCCACAACATGCTTTGCATCAAGACTGCTCTACGATTTCACTACCTTGTGGGCAGCACGCTTTCACATGTTTTTCTCACGCGGTAGGTGAATTATATATTGGGTTTGAGCTTGTGTGTTGAAATAGCCATTTTGGTGCATGTCCCATGCATGAACGCAGCTACTTTGTCAATAGATGCTTATAACAGGTTTTTATAATTAAATATCAGTCCTTCTCATGATCCATCCTTTCATAGATTTTCTTTTCATGAAATTAATTAAGCAAATGGGTTGAATATGAACATTCGTAGCCCAATTACAAATTTCAAGAAAATTTGGTTCACGGTTGTGAAGGGAAAATCAATCAACTTAATCGATCACTTCCAGATAGATTGAAGTCAAGCGCAAGTCTCATAAGTTTTTCTTAAATTTACAAGTATCAGCTCCGTCTAATATCAACTAGGTAGCTCCAGCCGAACCCCAACCCTAACCCCAGCCCCAGCCGAACCCCAATCCTAACCCCAACCCCAACCGTAACCCCAGCCGAACCCTAACCCCAACACCAAACCCCAACCTAACCCTAACCCTAACCCTAACCCCAACCGATGCCTAACCCTAACCCTCATCGGTACCCAAATCCTGAACCCTAGCCCTAAAATCATCAAAATTATGTTTAATTGAAGATTTACTAACCTGTAGGCGGAGACGACGGAGACGCTCGATTGGTGGTCGACAACGCGCACAATCGGCGACGAGGAAGAACGAGGGCGGTGGCGACGACGAAACGGAGGGCGGTGGCGACGACGAGAACGGCGATGAGAAAACTGCGACGCGCGCGGCGGGAACGAGAAATTTGGGGATTTTGGGAATTTTGGGAGTTAACACGCGAGAGAGATGAGGCGTAGGGCATTTCTGTGCTTTTTTAATTAAATTCCCATTTAGATGCCCCTACGGATTAGTCCGTAGGTCATTGGTTTGCGGCTCCGTAGGGACAAACAACAAATTACGATTTAATATTTTTAAATTAAAACGTCGAGCACCGTAGGGACAACCGTCGGGCCCTACGGATTAGCCCGTAGGGCCAAATTAAATCTGTCCCTACGGATTTCATTATCCGTAGGGGCAGCCCCCTATTGTAGTAGTGTTATAGAAAGGACTAAGCAGCCAACTCCGAGGTCTTTTGTTAGGTTATCCAAAAAGAAAAAGAAAAAAAATTGAGTCATAACATATCCCTATTAATTTTTTTGCGCTAGGTAACTAAACCATTTTACTCTTGTATTTTCCATTCTTTTATTTTTGCTTTTTTCGTTTTGTATGGGATTTTTCTTTTCTCTTTTGTGGGTTCGGGGGTGGGTGGAAAGTCTCAGTCTGGGCATTGAATGCTATCTTGCAATACCAAAAAGAAAAAATGCTTATTTGATTGAGACCTTGACGAGAGAGAAGATTGGCTTTTGAAGTCTTCTCTTGCATTTGCAGGTAAATATCTCATAGTGAATCAAGAGCAAGGTTCGTTACCTCTTTCTTTCGTATACGGCCAAAAGGGCACTTTCAGCCCTGGCCTGCGGTGGCCTAACCTAGGCCACTACGAGTTCCAAGGTTTTAACTACAAAATAACCCTGGGACCTGCAGTGGCCTAGATCGAGCCTGCAAGGTCCCTTGCACACCCTTCAAACCCATGCTGGTATTTGTTTCTAATGGAAAGAAGAAACTATAATTTGCTTTCCAGGAAATTTTCAAACCAACAATTTCAACGAAATCTTCCAATTTCTTATTTTACGGGCCCCCCTCCTTTAGACGATAATTTTATATACAAATAATTTCAATCTGCTTAGGTATAGTAGATATGAGACGGTACTATTTATGAGATTTGTTACTAAAAAGAAGAAAAGTCATAGGATTAGAAGCAGAGACAAATTTCACAAACTGATAACTATTATAGAGGTTTTCATGACCCCCTGGCACCTATAAAATATATTTAAAAAGCTTTAAAATTCTTATGCTTTATTTTTTTTAATAAATATAGTTTTTAAAGTAAGATAGAGTAAAGAGGTGGCTGTACTCACAATCAGACTTGGCTGTCCCCAAGAAGATGGATCCCTCAATGACTTAAACCAGGGATCCACCTCCTCCTATTTTCCCTTCGTTTACGGCTAATGGGGTTATGAATGTTCACAATCGCATTAATCTCATACAAAATTGTCAATAGTTACAAGCCAATTCTCTTGACCTCCTTGCTGTAGTTCTCGTGCCCCCCCGGGAGGGCTTTCCTCACTCTTTTTTATCAGTAATCTACCTAATCTCCAAAGTTTTAAAATTTTCCCTTTTTGGCTTTGGTTTTGGAGTTGGGTAATCACGATTATTTTTCAACTGAATCTTCAACTGAATCGTGATAATAACCACAATTATGAAAAACTAACTTCAATCTCATATGCTATTATAGTGCAAATCTCCACTATTATAGTGTAAAAGGAAGAGGTTTTTTTAGTTTGAAATTATTGCCACATGCCTTTCCCATCCATTAGAAAAATCAATATTTTTTATAAAAAAAAGTCAAACCAAGATTCATAACCGCAACTAACCCATCACTTTTTATCAAAAAAACTAACCCGGTCTATATTAAGTGGAGCTGTAGCTACCTAAAACTCCACCTAATAATAACTCTGGATATTCTGACTTGAAATCTAAACATTGCCCGAGTGAATGCAGTAAATAAAAGATGATGAAAATTGATCAGATATCGGGCGGAATATTTGTTTGTATCTATTTTAATCAATGCATTAAGACTCTAGAGCTTAAGAGCATAGGAACAATTGAGCTACAGAAACTGATCCTCACCTTCAAAGAAATGTTAAGAAAGGCCTCTGCAGCATACATCAGCTCCTCATTTCGAAGTTGGAAGCAGGCATCTGAAATTCCATTTCAAAGACGCAATAAATGTAACAAATTTTCCGAATTATGTAAATATACCTGAGAGATTATTTTATTCAATACATGGATGATAACAAGGCAGTAATGACAAACTTGGATGGCTAAAGTAGGCCTTCTTACAGTCAGCGCCGTCACAAGCCAGGAGGTTCCAAGAGATACATGGACGCTTGGAGCAGTGGAGTATCAAGTATCCCCCGACATTTTGTAAAGCTCTACTAACACCTTAAAATTATTGTATTATTTCCGAAGATAAAAATATAGAATCGGCTTCGAGCAGGTTGTGATAGTTGGTTACTTACGAGTGCATGCTACACTAACAAGAGCTTTTCAAGAAATTTAGAATACATCAATGATGCCGATAAGTAAATATATATATACTTATCACCTGAATCTTCAAACAGACTGATTACTAATAATCATCTGCCATACAATGATACGGTTAAGTCATTTGATAGTGTTAAGATCTGTCGTCTCATCTCCACCAAAAATTCCGGCCATACCAAAGTCTGCAATTTTGGGGTTCATCCCCTTAATTATCAAGAAGAATGTTGCTAGCATTGAGATCTCTGTGAATAATTCTAAATCTAGAGTCATGGTGAAGGTAGACAAGTCCACGAGTAATCCCTATAATAATTTGGAATCGGGTCTTCCAATCGAGTAATGCACCTTTCTCTTTATCTAGAAGCATGCAAATACAGAATAAGTATGATTTTCATTTACAGGAACATTTTATTTTAGCAACATAGTAAAGAAGTTGATCCAAAGAAGCAACTAGTATATAAAACTTTTACATTTAGGGCCCATGTAATGGCATCACATTCATTGAGTGGTTGCACGCTATCGTTTGATCATACGAGCTAGAACATATATCTCAATACTTATATTTCGGCATGCTGAGAAAGAAATCGAGAACAGATAAATCCACTGTATTTTTGTACCATGACCTTATTGTACCATAGGCCAAGATACCGGTTACTAGAACTGGCGGGGCTGAAGAAACCCAACGCGAGGTAACCATCAGAAGAGATTAGGGTTTCTTGGTCGGCAAGGGGATTATTGTATACCTTGCGGCGGAAAGAACAAAGAGCCTGAACAGAATTAATTATCAGGAGGGATCTATGATGTAACCGTTTCATCTTTCTAAACAACTTCCAGGAAAGAATAGTATTCATAAATACAAGACCATTAAAAAGAAAGGCGATACCCACCTTACACAATTTCCTTGCGCAACTGGTAAGAAAAGTCCAAGAAGGGATTTAGACAGCAACATATAATTCAACGGCTAAAATTCAAAGAAGCAAGTGTTTTAGAAGCCTCCGTGGAAATTGACTTGTGCGAAATTTACGGTCATTGCTGATATATTTGGTACAGCTGAAGGACACCTGATGGCTAAAATATAATATGGGTATGCTTTCTGCTAATTGATAATTCAACAGCTAATTGAAATGTGGATATGCTTGATATATAGCTGAATTGTTCCTTATTGTCCTTTTCATAATTGTTTGCACTTGTCAATGGTGTCTATTAAAACACGCAATAGGTTGAAAGAAAGTATTAGTTCATCCCTTCCTTTCTCAAAGAAATCAATGTTCCTGGACCCTAAACAGATACAAAACTTCAAACTCAAACAGTAAGAGAAAACCAACTCATCGACAAGAAGGCAGATAAATAAAAATTAGTTTCCCACAAATAACAGTTCAAACAGCGGTGGGTTGCGGGGAAGTAAGAAACATAGTTCAATTCCTGGTGAAATAAAAAAACAATCTGCGGCACAATATCCAAGTTATACAAATATAATTGACATTACCATACCAATAAGCCGACTTCACTCATAACAAAGGTTCATTACCATCTGTTTAGATTTGATTGTGACAAAAGATTCTCCCAGCTCCAATGACTGCTCCCCATGCCCATACATATATCAACGATTTCTAGCATTGACTGGATGTATATGAACTATTATAACGGATGCATGCACTTTGGACTTCAATGCAGCAAGTGGTAATAAATTGAAATCTTAGAGAATTAATGGATTTCGGATAGTAAGGTCCAAATATGATGATAGAATCTTTAATACATACATTAAAATCAACAACAAAAACAAGCCTTCATCCCATAATTTTGAGGTTAGCTATATCTTTTCTTCTTTTCTGCTCTATTAAGGACCAACTCCTTGATTATACGTACTAACAATTGACATATCGTTCTTAATTGTTTTTGTACGTGTCTGTTTAGATATACCCATATCTCTAGTTGCGTCATTAATCACAATTTTGTCATTTCTTCTAACCGAGAAATCGATTGGTCTCCGTTGCATAAGTCCAAATCATCTCAATTTGTTATCTCTCATCTTATCATCTATGAGAGCTATCTCTAACTTATTAATTACGAAAACGCTTATTACCTACCATATCTTTTAGAGTATAATCAATCATCCATCTTAGCATTCTCACTTCAACCACACTTATTTTTTGGAGACATTGCTTTCAATCTGATCCATAAAGAAGCGCCGGTCTTAATTTCGTGTTATAAAATTTTCCTTTCAATTTCAAAGGTACTTACGATCAATCACATTGAACTCCTGAAGCACTTCTCTATTTCAACCATCCCGTTTTGATCTTATAAGTTGTGTCTTCCTCAATCTTCCCATCATGATTTATATATATCCTAAATTCCTAACCAACGAAAATGGCTATTTCTAGATATTTCGTAACATGAATTTATAATACACACATTTCTTCACATTGTTTTGTTAAAATTGTATTCCATATATTTATTTTTTGTTCTGCCGATTCTGAATCTTTTCGAATCTAAGGCTTCTCTCCATTTTTCTACATTAGAAATATTTGATTATGAGAGAGAGAGGGATTTGCGGAATGATTTTGGAGGATTAGGTATAAGCCATCACATTACATGCTATAGAGTGGAGTTTTAAGAAGAAAAAAATTTGATCAATATAACACTCATCCTAATCAAGTACAAAACTACTCTTTCATAATTTTATGCGTAGCATATAATCCAAATTATTTATATAATCATGTGCAAACTACAGGTTGTGTATAACTTTTACATTTACTTTCATCAAAGAAAGCCATGTGGATTTTTTCAGTGTTTTTGTTGCATCGTTTAGACTATTTGAGCCTGTACAAGAATTAAATTGTGTAGAATAGCTTCTTACCAGAAAACCAGGTTGTTCAGGCTCAGGCAAGAATGCATGCTCACAAGTCACAACCCAACATCAAAACAACCGCTGACATTGTTGGTTTATCCTCAGATCTCTCTTGAACATAATTAAAAGTCCCACTTTTACACATCTTAAACTTCATCTATGGATCAAGCTATAGATCGATGCATAGACTAGTTGCGCGCAACACAATTCCTTTTTTCCAAAGAGTCCATGTCTGAGATAATTGAACTCGAAGATAAGCCACATGTCGATAATAAATAGATGGCTGTAATTAGCTTATCACTAATTCTTTGACATGCAACAAATGTTTAAATCGGTTTTTGCACCAACAACACCTTCTTGTAGAGAAACTTTATTACTTTGGAGGATTTATCTGTATAAAGAATGTGAAGATAAGATGTAGGTTACAAATTCTGAATCATAATAGTAAAAAATATTATTACTTTTCCTGAGAGATAGTCCTCAGGCTCAGAAAGATAAGACACCTTTATTTCTTTTTTCCACTTATGATTTCCAGTACTAAGACTCCAAAGCTAAATACATGGAGTAATCTGCATTATGGTAATCCAAATTAAATTTAGTCTGTGAGCAATTGAGAAGGAAAAAACTTACGATGTCCCGACAACTCTCCTTGTCATTGTTCTTGACTCGTCCTCTCCAAAAGATCTGGCTAAGCCAAAGTCTGAAATCTTAGGATTCATATCTTTGTCTAGAAGAATGTTGCTAACTTTAAGGTCCTAATCTTACACACGGTCGAGAAACTAAATATGTTGAAGTCATTTCAAACAAGCATATGAAATATTGACTCCTCAAAGAAAGCTTTATATGAGCATTCTACAAGTTACTTCATGACTAGCCAAGGAGACATACCTGTGTGGATACACTTTAGTGCACGTATCAGCTGATAAAGAAAGAACCGGTAATGTTCTTTCGTCAAGTCACCGTTAGTCTTAATGGCTTGTTGAAGATCCGACTCCACGAGCTCAAAAACAACATAAATATCTTTAAAATCCCTTCTCGATGGGGGTAGCATAGTATGCTTTTTTCGTTGTTGGTAGCATAATGTACTTGATCATAATGATGCCGGGGAAGGATCCAAGCAGCGTCAGAGATGTGCTCAAGGATATCATGTATCTTCCTGATCGCCACTTTTCCCCAATGCGTGTATCAATTGGTGAACACACAACTCCATGTCTTCCTTTACCTATAACCTATTTGTGAATCTATGTACATGAGTAAATAGCAAGTCTCTGGTAACTGTAGGTTGCCTGCTTTATCAAGTTATTATGCGATATCTATACGGTTGCTTCCAATATCTATGTAGTTGCCTACGATATATGACCTATTTAGATATAGCACACAATTATACAGATTCTGCATGAAAATTTTCCATGGGAGCTTTGACAACCGCTTCACATGGTCAGGGGTTTTGGTCAGCAGGGAAAACTATTTGGGGTTAACAATTTACTCTTAGATATATTTTATAGGAAAACATGAGCATATGATTTTACATTTAAAACTATTAGTTTTTCTATTTAAGAATTTATGCAAATTATATATAAGCGGCCGAATTTATGAACTATCACTAAATTCCAAGTGTAATAATCAAAACCAATGAAGTTTCTGAGTAACTTTGTTTACATGACGAAAGGAGGATGACGAGAGGAGGATAAAGAATGTATTTTGATATCAAATTGATCAACTTTGTAAGATGGAGATTGAATTCGATACCAAATAGTTTTTTCATTTAGTCAAATAAAATATAATTTTGCTATGCTTGTTTTTAGTTATTAATGTAAAAAATGTCTTCATGATCACTTGTTATCCAAAACATGAATTATAAAACAATGACACTTCATACAAGGCTAAACTCCATAAATGCACCCATAAAGTTTCACATTTTTTGCGATTGATACCATGAACCATTTTAATTACAAACAAATACCATGAAATATCATCCCCGATTGCAACTAAATACCATCAACTTATATTCTGTCTGTAAACATTATATTTAACTGCCACATTATTAATATTTGACCGGTTACCCCTATTTTACCCTTGTGTTATCAGTCAACCCTAAAATTTCGAGGGGATGAATGGTCTATTAAGACACAAAAGTTAATGTCATACGATAGTTATATAAAAAAATAGTTTATAGTACTTGTCTATAATCATTAAAGTTAAAAGTATCAATCACAAAAAGCCTGAAAATTGGTGGGTACATTTATACAGTTTAGCCCTTCTTACAAATTATTATATCATGAAGAAAAACACTAAATAACACATGTAAATCGTTCTTTATCAATGCAAATCAAATCTTAATGTTTGCATAAACGTTAATGCCCAAGATCTTAGAACTTTATAGTTTTCACATATCAAACAATTTAAGAAAAAACACACCTTAATCCATTATGAAACTTAAAGAGATCGATCAAATCCTTAAAGAGATTGATCAAATCCTTAAAGAAAATTGTATTTCTCTCTCTTGGCCATTCTAATCTTGACGTACGTTTTTCTTGATTGAAGAAAACCGTCTATATAAAGTAGAGAGGATCTAGTTTAAAAATCTTCCTTATCTTACGTTCCATTGACGTGATGGATATTTTGGGATAATATATTCTCAAGTGATCAATAGGATTTTAACACATAATTTATTAAATCATAATTAAGGGAAATGTGGGCCATTTAAAAGATATATCTAACAACCGGATAAACGTGGGCCATTTGAAAGATATATCTAACATTCTCCCACTTGGCTCATGTGACATTATCATGGTTTAATAATAAAACGTAATATGCATAGTAAAGGTCAAATCTTTTCTTACATTGGTCATAACATTAAAGCAAAAACTAATAAGGATCATAGCGGTTGTATGTCACTAATTTAACATACCTCCTTCTATGCATCACGATGTTATTTCAAAACTTAACATGATCTGTAATGAGATATGCCATAAGTTCTTTGGCTGATGGCCGCCACCCACGGTTCACCGAGGAGACCGTGTTCAAGTTCTTCTCGGGTTCCATGGCCATGAGCAGCGCGCATGGGATCTTTATGACCCTCCTCAACATGTACGCCGCCATGATCCTGCGCCAGAGATTCACTCACCCGTGTATCCTGGCCATGTGCATGACCGGAGATGCTTGCGTCAGCATGATGACATTCGCGGTGGCCAGCGGCGCTTGAGGAACCGTCTCGTTATTCCGTGACGAGCTTGGTGCTTGCTCGGATCTGAGGAACTACTGCGGCCGCTTCCAGGCGGCTGCCTTGCTCGCCTTTGTCGGTCTCTTCACGGTCGCATCGAGCTTCCTCATCAACTTCTGGCCGGAGCTCCATTGATAGCTGTTAGGTTACTTTTATTTATCATATTAGAATTGTGCTTGAGATGTATCAATTAATTGTGTTTTAAGATTGGTTTGTCATAATGTTTGGATCGTTGCTTGAGATGTAGTATCAATGTATCAGTATTTGAATAGTAGATCTTCAGCATCATTAATATAATTCTGATCTGAAATCAAACTAGGAGCGGCTAAACAAGTCTTAGATTTGAAATCAAACTAGGAGCGGCTAAACCAGCATATATAAATGTTGTTCAAGATTTAGACCCCCAACAAAACACAGGCATTCACTTTACCGAGGCTTGAACTGAAATCAGACAAGCAACCAACCAATCAGAGATGTGTTTTGAGTCTAAAAACAACACCCAAAGCAAGAATTGTTTAAGATATACGGATCCCAACAACAATGTAAAATCAATCAATCAATTGAGGTTTTCACTGAATCAAACGACTAGGAGCAGCAGAACTAAAGTCTCAGAAACAGTAAAACGCCAACAGCCGACAAACTCTATCGCCGATAATTCTACCCATCAAATTCAAGGTAGCATTGCCCTATGAACCATTGATATCCGCAATTCGTTGGTCTTTAGAACACTCAAACAGTACACTGAACAATTAGCTGAAAGCTGCAAAGGAAACATATAAAATTGAACACAACTTCGGTAAGGGATCGAGTTTATCACTGACCAACAAAACAATCATTTTTACAACTGAATTTGCAGCAAAAGAGCAACAGCATTGCGACATCAAGGATATCTTATCTTGAAAATGAGATAAATCCTAGGAAAATTTATAAGTATAAAAGCTACATATATCGCATTGTACAAGTGGCAAAGAAAGAAAATCATTTGATCTAATGTCCGTCAGTTAGACATGAGAGGCATACAGGTTGGGGGGAAAAACTACATCGAAACTAAACAAGCTCTGGCCAGTATCAGCAGCTTGGTGTTCCTCCTATGATTGAATTGGTTAAAGTAGCTCCGTTTGTAGTGTGTACCCTTAGCTGCAGGAGATCGGTTCGCCTCTTTTGAAGCAGTTAAACCTTGAGTATAATTTACAGTGTCATTACTTGAATAAGAAGTACTTTTGACGACAATAACGACAAGGCAATCGAATTCAATGTAATTTATTTTCCATCATAGAGAACATGCACATGTTATCGTTGCATTAGATTTGAGACCACCATCGCTGCCCATAAGTATAATTTAATTATCTCTAGTCACATCTTGGATACAAGTGGCAAGTTTTTACATCCCCCCCCCCCCCCCTTCTTGCCTTATTAATTAACGGCGTAAAGCCCATTCTTGAAACATCCACTGTTACTAAACATAGAGACACGAAATTTATGCAATTTACAAAATATGCAGCAGCTATAAGCTTATATATTTTCAAGGAGTGAAGCACCAGCTTGAGGTCATAATGGTTATCCACGATCCCTAGGTTGCTATTCAGTAAATGAATTCAGGGTCCTAATAATGGCAACTTTATGGTTCCAATTTGGTTATGTAAGAGCACGTACGTAAGCCGTAGAGTTATAAACATCGTCATGCAAAGGAAGAACACAACAGCGCGAAAATCAGCCATCTGGAAATTCTATTGGAAAGTGATCCAATAAGAATGTGATAATGCAATGATGCAATACATACATCATTGTGCCAGAAGATTTCCTGAAAGACTGTGCTTGTCCTGTAAGCAATTGAAAAACTTATAATCTAAGATCAAATCGAACTTGTTGACTCCAAATATTAAGTATGGCAGAGTAAAATACACAAAAGCAGGAGCAAATCAAGAAAACCAATTGGGTAAACAACTCTAAAGAATAAGCTCCAGAGTTGGAACTTGGAAGTGGGGATTTGAATTAACAAACAGAGAAATACATAAATGAAATTAGAATGCCTCAAACTAAATGGTCAAAAGTCTGTTAATTAAGAGTATAAAACATTTTCCTCAACGCTCCCCACAGTTTCCGAGTTTAAGCACAGTAACAAAAGACATTACACTATCACAAAAAAACAGGTTAATATCCCATCTGACATGTGATTTAAAAGTGGATTCAGAACAAGGCCAAGCCTTTAGCATTAAAAGCATCAAGTTGCAAGGTTATTAAACCAACCTTAACAAGCCGCCTAGTTTAACCCATGAAACCAAGGAACGTCTCGATGGAATTAACCAATAGCATGAAACACAAACAGGAATATGATCATGTATCACTGCCGGAAGTGGAACAAATCAATACAGTGCAACGATAAGTCTGCTATTAAAGACCGGCATTCAATATCTCCCCTTAATGTAGCGTGAATCAAGATTTTAAATGGAGATGGAATGGCAAAAAGTTCCCTGTTAGGTCTTTATTTAAGATTTTAAATGGCATGGCGGGAGGTGGGGGGGACATATGCAACCTATTTGGAAAGCCAGGGTCCCAAGCAAGATTAAAGTCTTCAGCTGGCTGGTATTTAAACGGGCGGTGTTGATGAGAGATAATCTGATAAAGTGAAAGTGGTGTTTACTGCCTCAAACCGGACTGAGACGCGGGGAGCGCGTCTAGCCTGAAATCGGGGGCAGATGCTATATGGAATATATCCATTCACCTCTCCGAAAATACCAAGTTGATTTATGACACCGTATTTGGAGGGATAAATGCGACCGTTGTAGCAGGCTTACTAGATTCCCCCTCATGGATAACGGTTTTTGATTGTTGGGACACTGTTTCAGCAAACGCAAGCCCCTACAGTTAATTACGCTATCGCCAAGCGATAACAACTTTCTCTACTCCAGTTTACTCAATGTGTCGTGTTATGGTTTGTTTATTTTGGGTTATTCTTGGATTATATACGGAGAATAATATTGTCGTTCGTAGGGTGCGGATTAGTCCAAATCTGTAAATCTCAGATTTGGATTGAACCTAGGTCATATGTTTCATCGGTTCAAAGGATATTAAGAATCGTTAATTTTGTTTTAGATTAAGATCGACTTAAAAGTATGGTTAAAAACCATTAACCTCATCTTAGATTATGGTCAACATAGCATAAAATGAGCATCTAGACTCAATTAATCATAAGATTATAGAGGCTTAAGCTTCATAGACACACTTAGCCAATTTGGACTAAGGAACATATGAATATAGGGCATAAATCATCTTTAGCGCATGTATATGGCGGCATTTGGCCACGGGCGCATATATGAATGACACTCGCCACATGGCGCTCATCCATTGGCGCATATATGAATGACACTCGCCACGTGGCGCTCAGCCATTGGCGCATATATGAGTATTTGGATCCCTGGCGCACGGACTTAAATCCCTTTTCAGGTATATCATTAGTGCTGGGCCGTTGACGCTTTCCATGTGGCGCTGACCGTTATATTTGGGTCACTGGCACTTGGAGTTAAGTCCATTACCATATAAATCATTGGCACTTGGGCCATTGGCGTTTGCTTTGTGGCGCATGCCTATTGACGCATATGCTTCTGGTGCATGTCCACTGGCGCTTGGTCATCGGGTCCAACCAACAAGCCTTTGGCGCATGGACTTAAGTCCCATTGACCCTTGGCTATTTAGAGATTAATCTCTATATCATTGAAACTTAAGTTTCAAGAAGTTTAAGCTTCCGTTAACGGTGTTTTTACCATCAACAATCACTAAGATCAATTTTTATTATATGGGATCTTATACTTTGATCTAGAAATATGATTTTTGGTTCTTTCATCGTTAGTCAAAAGGGATTTGATTCTTTTCTCAAACCCAAGATCTTAAGATCAAGATAATTCCTCAGTAAAACTTAAGTTTTCATGAAAAGGAACAATCTTGATCCAGGGATTTTAAGATCCAAAAAAAGAACTTAAGTTCTATATATATGAAAGTTAACCTTCCTATCGATGAAGCTTACGCTTCTTATAATGGCGATCGATCCCCTAATTACCTCGTTTTTTTTTGTGGAGGAAGAAGACGAGAAATCTTAATTGCAGAGAACTTAAGTTCTTGATGAAACCTTATGGGTGATCTCTTCTTTTTAAAAAATTGATCCCTTAAGATCTTTATATAAGGGTTTGAATTTGTTGGGCAAGTAGAGAAAATCTTTTTTTGATCTTAAGATCAAGCCCGGGCATTTTAGCATCGTTAGATTTTGATCCAAGGGTTTTTATTAACCCAATTAATATTTTATTTGTTTGGAAAGATCTTCGGTTAATTTATTTGTTGATATATTAAATATCTTTCTGTTTGTGAAAGATATGGTAAATTAGTTTCCAAACAATAAAGCTTAAGCTTTAAGGAAGTAAGGGCTTCGATGGATTGGCGCTCGTGCCAAGGGGCATTGGCGTGGCCCTGGACTTGAGTCCTTTTGATTATTTTTGGGGTGAACAAGTGGTAGGGACCCACGATGTGTGAGATGTGGAAAGATAGTGATGAAACCGGAGACCACCTTTTCTTCACGTGTCCATTCGCTAAAGATGTGTGCTCTTATTTATGTGCTAGGAATAATATTTTTCGGTTATCGACCTTTGTTTCCGATGTTTGGGGGGATTGCTGTAGGCGTCTAGGGGGTGGGATGATTAGGAAGATGTGGGATTTTATTATTATGGGAGTTCCATGGGGGATTTGGAAAGAACGTAACGAGAGAAATTTTAGGGGAAACTATAATGTTGTAAACAATGTTGTTTTTCTTATATCGTGCTTGCTGCTCAATTGGCCAAACATGCTTGTAGATAAGGCCAAGATGAAGATTAGAAAGATGATTCCGGAAACAGATGAGAATGAGGAGGATATGCATGGGGAGTGTACAAAGGAGGGTGATGCAGAACGAAGCGCCGACTGAGTTGGGGACTTAGATTTGGGGAGGTTAATGTGGGATTTTTTATTTTGGTGCGCTCTTGTGTGAGGCACTTGTAGTTTCTTTATTTTCGCTGTAGCTTATGCTTTTGGCTTGTATTTTGGCCTCAATGGCGTACCGTTGTATCATTAAAAACTTTTAATGAAAAGGGGTGGGTAATTATCCACCTATTTCTAAAAATAAAAAAAATGCAGCTTGAATCAAGTTGAAACGATCAAGAGTCATATGTGCAATGGATCCATCATTGGGTCTATAGTTCTCTGGTGTTTTCCATCTTGAATGATTATTGATTATGGTGGTTAAATCCTCAGTTCCCCCTTCCTCTCAAAAACAAAAAGAAAAACAACCTGAAGCGATACAGGGGTGAAAATTTCATTCAAGTTTATTGCCAGAGGATTCCTTTTTTCAATTAATCTTGTGCATTGTACAATTTGTTCCTTTACACTTCACAAACCAAAATGTCATAAGATCCTTAACGAACATGATGGGAATACCTCTGCACAACAAGATTACCATAACAAAGCATTTTAAGCATGTATTGAATTCTGTCTAATTAAATACAAGATCGTGCAACCTGTATGTAACCGTGTTGTTCGCGCGCGCGCATGTGTATTTGAATTCAGTAACTTGTTATACATGAAGGTACTTTACCAAAAGTTAAATTTAGGACTTGAAATTCATGGATAAAAAAAGACTTTGATTCATCAACTTACTCGTTTCGCCCCAACTGTGGCAAAAGTTTCCGAAAGCCAGATTCTGACACAACAGATTACCTACATGGCCGATCATCAACATTGTCCCACTCACATACTCTCTAATCACATACTCAAATGCATGATCAGCCATGAAGCTGATAGAATCTCCACAAGAATTTCCAACAACAGAGTCATCCTTCTCGGCCACACGGTTACCTTTCACAAACCTGACATACAAGGAGCAATAGGTTCTAAATGGGTCACGTATGGAATCAGCAGCAGCAACATTCTCCTCCCCTCAAACAGTATCACAAGGCGGCCAAACTGCGTCCGCAACTTTACTTACAAACATTCAGCCCATAATGGGAATCTGAAAATTATAAATATAGATCCCACGCTACACTGAAGAGGTTTGGAATTTTCTAGGTAAGATAAAAATGTTGAATCCATGCATAAAATTTTGATAAGTTTCTGAATTCAACACACTCACACACACACACACGAAGATGTCTATTCTTGAAATTTCAAATAAATATGGCACAATAAGACATCAAATAGATATACGACGGTTGAAACGCTTAAGATATACTTGTAAAATTTAGTTATATGAATCCACCTTCATCATTCAAAATGGTAAGGGTTGGAGAACTGTAACCAATGATGGGTTATATGTCTCTTAGTTACCCAAGATCCAGCTTGGTTCACAGTACATTAAGGCGGATATATCCACTGTCCAATGTATGGATTTGAATTAGAATAGTGAGTTGCGGTCATTTTCATAAATAGATGAAGGATAATCCAATACATGAAGTGATTAACAGTTAACAATGTATGGATTTATTCCATGAGTATAAGAGAGAGCCAGATGGAAAGCTATATATCACCAGTAATTGACATCAGAAAATCACATGTTTTCTGGAGCTTGGATTGAACATCCCAAGCCACTTTCACGACCTTTTGATTTCATAACGATGAGACCAAGTTTTCGGCAACGAAATATTATAACATTCCCTAATATTCTGTATATTGTTATGAATTTGCTAATAAACTTTGTTGTTCATAAGATGATATTGCCCATAAAGAAAAAAAAAATTGTAAGAAACATAAAATGATTCACTGATAATCTATCACACCGTGAAACTATCTCCCATCAAAATCAATTATTTCTATATATATTCTTAGAACCAACCATTATAGGCCCAAACATTACAAGCATAGCGCAAGCAAATTTCACCCAAAGTGACCAAAAATAAACTAACATCAAAGATATGGCCGGAGAGGAATGGGCTTAGCTCAGTTGTCACCAATTTCCTTTCTAGCATGAGAGAGGTTCCGTCGACTTCCAAAATAGAAAAAATATGTCAGGAAAAATGGCCCAAAACTTTGGAAACTGCCCCCATATCTCATTCCACCGACGGTCATAACTAACCTTCAAAACTTGCCAAGCCCTCAAATCCCTCCCTGCCTTGTGCTTTTCTTAGCAAAAACATGATCCTGATCTCTCTTCTCATAAATCCCTCTCCCTCTCTCACCTCTCATCCCTCCACTCCCTCCCTCTTTGCCCATTTCCATTGCCTCTTCCCAAGAGGCAGAGAGATTAGAAGAGGGCCCCCCCCCCCCCCCCCCGTTTTCCCTTTTTGGGACAAACTAGAAACAGTGTACAAAGAATTTTTCCCTTTTTGGGACAAACTAGAAACAGTGTACAAAGAAAAAACATAAAATTAAATATGACAATGTCGGCGTTCCAAGACTTCAGCCCTCTTTCGGAACACCGTAGGGCCGAGAGAGAGAGCAGAAGCGTTGCAAGTGTATCATGATCGCAGGCGGTGCCATCTGCACCGTTTGTGATCATCACCGCCATCGCTATTGCCGCCGTCGTTTTCTTTAACGAGAACGATAACAACAACAACAAAAAAGGAAGTTCCTGTTGACTATCGGACTTCACTCGGCCTAATATCCGCCGATTCTAGTGGTCCCTGTATATATAGATATGTATATATAGATATGATATATGGGGGTAGGGTTACTGATGATGATCAAAGAGGGTTGATTAACTAAGGATAAGTTAGAGGGATCTAGATCTAGGTTTAGAGCCGCCGTCTTCTTCCTCCATCCTCGATCTATTACGGTTGGTTAGTAGGGTGATTACGTGAAGGATTCTCTCTTGATCAAAGTGTGGCTTCCTTCCGGCCGTTGCGTGAAGACAAGAGAACTTGGATCTAGAACGTGACATGGACGAGGATAACGATCCCACCATCGGAACAGGTGTATCGGTAAAACTCCTGCATAAATACTTGATTGTTTCCGCTGCTATGATTATGTCATGTTTATGTATCTATGCATCTTTTCCTACAGTCCCGCTTCCTACAGTCCCGCTGCTATGATTATGTCATGTTTATGTATCTATGTATCTAATGTTACTATGTATGGAAATGGGTCCTAGAAGACAATCCTAACCGGATCCAAAAACTAAAAAGCGGGTGTACAAACCAACCTAACCGCCTCCTTTTGTAAGCTCATGAAAAAATTTAGTACATTTCATTTATTAAAAATAAATTTGAAGATTTCTATGTACTTATTATATATTTCTTTACCTGAATTCAGCTGTCGTAGGAGATAACTTCATGGTCGACATCGGCATGGGGTTCAGCAACACCGCTGGCCCGGTAAGCGAACAAGCCGTCGCCCTACGCGTCCATGCCGACTGTGCCATCTTCCTCGACTGTCGCATGGACGGATACCAGGACACCCTCTATTGCCAAGCCAAGCATCAGTTTTATCGAGGTTGCATCATCAGTGGAACCGTCGATTACATATTCGGCGACTCCAACGCCATCTTGCAGAACAATGTCCTTATTGTCTGTCGTCTTGGTGATGGACAACAGAACATCGTGACTGCCCATGGCCGTGCTGACGAACAGGTGTGTTAATATGTTTTAGCGATAGTATCAATTAATAGATAATAACATTCACAACTAACATCTCAAACAAACAGGAAACCACGGGCATCATGATCCACAAGTGCAGAATCATCGCAGATGCGGACATCATTCCTGTCCAAGCCAATTTCCGAAGCTACCTCGCCCGCCTATGGAAGCCCTTCTCACGGACCGTAATTATGGAAACCGAAATCGGTGGATTCATTGATCCCGTCGGGTACCTGCCTTGTGGTGACACCACGATCGGTCAAGCCGCATGCTTTTATGCGGAGTACAATAATAAAGGAGCCGGAGAAAGCACTGCTCAAAGAGCAAACTGGCCAGGAGTCAAGAAGGCTCTAACGAGGTGACACGATTCACCGCGTCGACGTTCCTTGTCGACAACGTGCAATGGTCAAAGAAGGCCGGCCGGTGTGGCGATGCCGTTAAGGCTGGGGTTCTATCACTGAGTGTGATGGTTGAAATGTCAATTGAGAGAATGATCGAGTTGGTTCGTTATGTGAAATTTAGTGGGGATTAATTGATTTGTGTGTGAATTTGTTTTATAAAGTTAATTTACATTGAGAATTTATTTAGGCAAAAGCCAGCAACCAAAGTACGTCGAGTGCCTCACAAAAGAGTCACACTAAACCCAAAAAGATACAACCCACTCCCTGCCGATCCCTGCCATCAACTCATGTCTCCTCCTTTGTCTTGTCGCCCTCGCCGTCTTCCCCCATGCTATCCGGGACCTCCTCG
The DNA here is from genome assembly GCA_030015575.1 of Agapanthus africanus. Lineage (NCBI taxonomy): Eukaryota > Viridiplantae > Streptophyta > Magnoliopsida > Asparagales > Amaryllidaceae > Agapanthus > Agapanthus africanus. Next base: position 95,500,815 of record JASDDO010000014.1, read on the forward strand.
TCCTCATTCTCCTCAGCCACGGGAATCATCTTCTTTCTTGATCTTTATTTTTGAATTATCTGCAAGCAGGATTGACCATTTGAGCACATTTGAGGATATAAAAGAGACAACATTATTTATACTATTAAATTTTCCCTTAAATATTTTCTCATTTTTTCTCTCCATATACCCTAAGTAATTCTCGTAATAATAATATCTCAATTCCTTCTACTCCCCTCTCCCTAAGTTCTTTCTCCAATTCCCCCCAACATCGATATACCGATGTCGGAAGCTGAAAAACACAACTTTTAGCACAAAAATATGACCATACGTAGCATTCAAAGAAGAGGTAGTCCCCCGTTTCATCCGTGGATTTGCAAAGCTCGCAGATTGACGGTTCTTGCCGCTTCCGTTTAAACAAGTTATCTCTTGTTAAAACCACCCTTCTTGAAACCAACCGGCTGAATATTTTAATCTTGCTCGGTACCCTAGCCTTTCAGATCGGTTGGATGTTCCCACCCGTTTTACCTCATCCATTGATTATTTTGTATAACGATCTAACAGTGAACTTTCTACTCACATTCCATCTCCAGGTCGGATGATCCTTCCTCATGTCGTTCGGCCGCCAATCGTTTAAGAAAACCTTAGGTTCCCTCAGTTGTTGTCTTGCTCTTGCAGCAACGGTGCGTTTGAACGTCGGTCGCCACTCCCGTCCATTCCAAACATCTTCCACTCTCACTTGCCTATCTCTCGCCAAGACATAGATTTTCGGAAACTTGTAACGCAGAGCCACCTCTCCACACCATACGTCTTTCCAAAAGCTAATTTTAAACCCGTCTCCGATCGTGAATGTAACCCCTGATAGGAAAATCATTTTATTTTTATACATTCCCTTCCAGAAACTCGAGTAGGTTGCAGCATTTTTTAATTTATCCCTTAAACGTTTGTTTCGCAAGTAGTTTTCCTTAATTATACTCTTCCATTTGCTTGTGCTATCGTCATAAAGGTTCCACCACCATTAGCCAGTAAGGCCCGGTTCATGTCTCTCAAGTTTATTATCCCAATCCTCCCAACTCCTTGGGCTTGCAAGCCTTCGCCCATCTAACCAAATTGAGTAGCCAGTTTCTTTATTTCCTCCTTTCTGAAGAAAATTCCTGCTAATTAATTCTGTCGATACGCTTCTCAATGTTAACGGGAAGTTCGTGTACCGCAAGATAATACAGCGGTAGAGCGGGGAGAATCGCGTTTAGCAATATCACCCTTCCACTAATAGACAACAAACCTCCCTTCCAGCCTTCCAATCTTTTGTTCATTCTATCAATCACATGCAACCAGTCGGCGTTTTTTTAATTTTCCTGGTCTTAGTGGAAGGCCCAAGTATTTTATCGAGAAGGCTTCAAGTTTGTAGCCGAAAATATTCACTAATTCATTAGGTTCCTCATGGCCCACCCCAATCATAGTCATTGAACTCTTATGGTAGTTAATTTTCAGCCCCAACCACTTCTCAAACAAGCATAGCACTCCTTTCATTCTTCTTGTCTGATCGATGTCCCGTACACCAAACAACGGTGTATCGTCGACGTATTGTAGATTAATAACAGATGATCTCTGATTGCCTAGACCGACAATCATGCCCGTCTTTATTGCCAATGTAATCATCTTGTTAAGTCCATCGGCCACCAACGTAAACACCAGAGGGGACAACGGATCTCCCTGTCTTAAGTCTCTTTTACATTTAAAATAGCTCGTCATCGTACCATTTACGTTTATAGCCACCTTGGTGGATCTCAGCCACTCCAATATCCAAGCGCACCATTTCATCCCGAAACCCCGTTATTGAGGATCTTCATAACACACCTCCAGTCCATCCAGTCATATGCCTTTTCAAAATTGCGCTTCAACATATACCCATCCAAACGTTTTCTTTTGTAAGATTGAATAATCTCTTGTGTCGTAACCACCCCTTCCATGATAGACCTCGGGATTAAACCCGTCTGGTATCCATTGATAATACATTTCAAGAGCTTCCCAAGCCTGGAAGCCATCAACTTCGAAATAATCTTCATAACGCTATTCACCAGACTTATCGGCCTATAATCGTTAACATTTGTTGCTCCATCTTTTTTGGGAAGCAGCACCGCGTTAGCATAATTGAACCTATGGATCTCCCCATTTCCTTTGTACCATTGGTTGATAAGATCACAAATATCATTACGGACGAGTTTCCAGAAATGTTGGAAGAAGAACATTGGGAATCCATATGGCCCACCAGTTTTATCTGGTCCAAGACTCAACACCGCATGCTTATATTGAGAATTTGTGTGTACACATCGTCATTTTTTTTTGTTACATAGCATACAATGAGAAGATTGATTCTTTACTTTATCTGGCTCCTACTGTAATTAATATAATTATAACTTGCACTCCATTTTAATTTATCAATTTTACAGTATACATCTATAACTAGCCTAGCCTACATGAAACTTAATCATGAAACTTATCAAGTAGTGCGTGTGTGTATTGATATACATTACGTAGTCATTTACATGTGCAAAGATATCGTAAGTTTCTTTTCCGACATGGGCTTAAAAAATAATATTATATATGAAGATTAGATTTCACTAAAACTCCTTTCACGTTTCGATATCTCAATAATCCATCTATGTTTCAAATACTAAAATATACCCCCTTATATTTTTCAGAACTTTTGGAAGGCAATGACAAAGTGGAGGAAACCAATTTGATGATCCTCGATTCGCTTGGTGTTGCGAAGGAGATCGTATCTGGGACAGGTAACGAGAATAGGTTAGAGGTTGCCAGCCTCAGGAGCAGCTCGAGACACGGAGGGGAGTCACTTGATCTGTCACGCTTGCTGGCTTGTGCCGCTGAGAGGAAGAACTACAGTCGGACGAAAGAAGATTTTAAACGGAATATTCGGAAGTGGATCCCGGAGAAGGAAGGGAGTGCAGAATACGATGACGAAAAAAACGGGGACGAGGAGGGAGTTGACTATGAGCATGAAGACATCCCTTAATTGGATGCTCTGATTAGGAGGACGGCACGGTGGTGATATCAGGATCCTGCGGGGCTTTTTGAAATTGATGTGGGTGTCTGTTGTTGTTTTTGGATTGGGTGGCTAATTGGCTATAATGTTTGCATGAAATATGTATGTTAGCTAGTCTTGGTTTATATGGCGCATTGGTGTACTCATTAATTAAAACTTTTTTAATTAATCGGGATGGCTAATCATCCACCGTTTATCTCAAAAAAACTAAAACTCTAGCATGAATATAGTAAAATGACTTAAAACCCTAGATTTGAATATAGGCCATTAAGGACATGCATCATTTTTAAATATGAGACCAACACTTTCAATACCCATCCTGTCATGTTTTTCAGTAACCCGACGGGTTATCGTTATTTACATGTCTAACATAAATTATGTATTAAAATTTATGAGATTTGAAGACCTCTAATATTGCTAACAAGTGATCACATTTTTCATGTATAAAAAAATTGTTAATGTCCTCTTGAAGAATGTGTTAAAGGCCTTCAAATCTCATACTCGATCGATAGACTTTTTAAAAGTCTACTTCGTCGCGTGATTCAACTGAATTTTGATTCATAACTTATTTAGGAAATAGATCATGATGCCTGCTGGTCAGAACGGTGAAAAATATGACAGGTTGGGTATTTGACCATCGGCCTCAATAGATCACCTCCCTTTGCATATTATAAATAAAACCCTTGTTTTAGAACGCATATATCTCACCGTTTAAATGTACAAGTGTGCATAACCATACATAGAAGTGGATATAATTGAATTAGCTTTCTAACAGTGCTGGTCTCGTTGCATTCCAGTGTCGTTTGATATTTATAACACTTTTTAAACCGACGATGTGAGCTGTAGTTTCGTACAGAACCAGAATGTATACCTTAACCTTAGACAGTGCATATATCACTGTGTACAGCGGATATTATTTATCCGTCTGATGCGTTGGAAACACAACAGATAAATCTAAATATTATCTAACTGTAGTATCGCCTAATTATGCTCTCAACAGGGAGTAAAACGAGTTAAGAAACGGACTTCCAGTTCAGAAATTGGATTTCCAGCAGTAAACACTTAAAATGGAATGACCATAACTTGCAAACCTGAAACCCGATTGACTCGAAAACAATTTTTCTGTAGAGATAATTAAATACACTGTTTACACTTTTTATATTGTTTCGCCAAATTATGCACATGCGATATTATGTGATTTTTCTAATCCAACCGACACCGGTTACTCACATGTATTTATTAGTGCATTTACTGTGTCCCCATCATGTTGCATGACTGTTATACCTTGTAATCAGTGTTCATTTGCATCGATATCCTAGTGACCGTGTTAAATTACCAAGTGATAAATGTTAGTGATTGGATTGTGTTAAGTACGTTAGTGTAAAAGCGTGATTTAATAATGGAAGTGATACATACTTGTACACAATCAGCGATACTAGTTAGTTATTGCATTGTCAATGCCTATTGGACATATATAAGTATAACTATAACTAGTATGGGATGGGTATGGAAGCACTTATAATTAGTGTCATAGGTAAGATATCGAGTACTGTCCATTTATCATGGATATCAACCGAGACATGCTTGATGGAGACCCTATCTCCAATTCTCGTGTAGACTTGTCATGGAGCGACTAGTATTTAGATTCATAGTCGGTGTTTGATGTAGACCATGATATGTGGGGTAGTCTGAGTGTGAGTTTGATCAACGGAATCTCAGGAGTCCCACTGCCGGCATATGTAGTGATTTCGGGATGTGTACTGATAGTGTTTCTGATTCTTACTGATAGTGATTCGGGCCCGTGTTCCCTTGCTCTTGAGGCTTATCTTTCGGTTGGGGATACTTCTGCGGTGGTTGACGCTCACACTTAGACTGACGATAAGTTTAGTGACTTAGACATTGAGACTTGGAGACTGATTGCTTTTGTGACATGGACATTACATTGATTACTGATCTGATACACATGCTTTATTGTTACATGTACCGGTTATTTTATGCTCGCGTCATTACTCTATGTTTACTACTTTATATTTATCATCGTTGCACATTATATATGTATATATTGCTATTGTGTCACTCTGACGACCTGAGTATGCATGCTCAGAGTGAAAAGTGGACTTAGCTCGGATCAGGACCTTCCTTGCCTCGAGAATATTACGGGCATCTAGATCAGCGACGTCAGTGCTATCATTCCTTTGATTCCATCTGGTTAGTCTCGTATCTGATTTAATAGAATTAGTGACTGCATTTCTCATTACCCGTGCTATGATTACTGATTACCACGTAATGCTAGAAGCCGAAGTGTGACTACGGCAGGATATTTCCTTGACCGTAGGAGCATGGATGGCCTTGTCACCCCTCGTATTCCGTATTTTAAGAAGCGGGGCGTGACATTCGGCATCATGGGCTACGGTCGTTTGATCCTCCTCTCTTCGTCTTCTTAGATCTTCTAAGTCCTATTTCAACTTGGGGCAATCAAATTTAAAGTGACTCATCTCGTTGTAGTGATGACACCTTATCTTCGACATATCTTTTGTAGGCCACGATTGTCACCCCCCGCTTCCCAGTATATAGAGAAGTAGATATGATGGGCACGCGACGTATTTACTCAGAAGTAAACATGCTAAGCATAAATAAGCAATATATAAATTAATACACAATAACAAGAGATATAAAACAACAACTTTTATTAAAATTCTTTCTTTACATTACAATTGATTTGAAAAGAAATGTACAATGATAAAAGTAATGCCTAAACAGTGGCATACGAATGAAAAGGAAATAAGTACAAGTAGTCTAGAAGTCTGGCTCATCTGCTCAAAGGTTTTTTCTTTCAACTTCCTTTTTATGGCTGGGCTCGATCTCCTGAGAGTCGGGTCCTCCTGGCGAACATTCCAAAGAAAGAAAGAAACGGGAATGTCGTCAGCGAATCAGCGCTCAGTAAGTCCCAAAATAAAGAATAGAATAGAACATGTAGATAGGGAAAAACTGATAATTTATACAAGTATATGTTTGTTAAACAACATAGTTGTTTGTAGCTTGGTACAGAAGGTGTCAGTGTATACGAGATGAGTCCAGCTTTCCCCATGGACTAAGGTAACCCGGTAGTACAAGGCCCCGTCAAGACCCACGGGACAACAGCACGGATGTTTATCTATGTCTTTTAGTGTCCATCATCGTGCCACTTTTAACACATTCTGTACCAATCTACTCCGTTAAAATCCCGTAATGTATATTGTATTGATTTGAAGTTATCAGACTTGCCGAGACCATGGGTATAAGTTGTTCATGTAAACGGTTTCAGGATATATCAAGTAGTCATGTAATCAAGTCAAGATATAGCTATGGTTCAGTCAAGTTATGTTTACATGTTGATATTGTGTTGGTATTCAGATTTAGGTTCAAGTATACATGTTGGATATATTGAATTCATGTTTGTACTGGATTCATATTAGACTTAGACTCAGACTTGAGTCGGACACTTTAAACAGAATTATGATCCCGAATTAGGTTTATGAGTTATCGGTAACTGCTATACATGGACGACAGGATTTGTATCTTTTTCTAAGATAATTACCATTGATAAGCTCATTTTAGTTTTCTACCTTAATAGGCAAGCACCCACTTTTTCCGGCTCTCTAAGGCTCAAGAGAATTGGTCCCACTTAAACCTATATTTACTAAGGTCCTTAATATAATTTTATATATCTCGAGGGGGTTTTATGAAAAATATTTTATATACTTTCGAAATAAAGCCCGAGTAATTATTTATGTTCTTTACGGTTTCCATGGATGTGAATTTTAAAGAGTGAGGTATATTAGTGAATAGTAACTTCGCTTGAACAGTTCATTGTATTTTAGTGTAACTTGTCTTGTAGTGATACTTGATGGTATTTTAATGAAACTTGTTATTCTTTTATTTTCTACAAAATATGGAATTTTATTATATATTAAAAATATATGGTTTGATAATATTTATATAATTATTAAGAATTAATTTTATTTATTAATTAGAAAATCTTGTTTTTCTTTAAAATCATATTAAATTTCGAAATCGTATGCTCCATGAGAAGGTTTGCATCTCTCTCTACTAGCCTGAGGATTTGCGATAATCCACACCATCCAATAGCGGGTTCCCCGAAATAGGCTGTAGAGGTATAATCGCAAAGAATTTGATAACACCATTTAAAGAAAACCGATTTCTTATAGTTCAAGGTATTTTGATGAAAAGTCGTATTTTGCCACAAAAGTTCTGTCTCAAGGGAATCGTGCTATGTCAATATGTGTGTATGTGAGAGGTGGGTCATTACCTCGTGAAGTTTTCTAAAGGTATGCTAAGCAAAATGTTTATAAGATAACATATATAAATTTCATGATATTTAAATGTAACAGCTTAATTAAAGTTAATTAACATGGAGTTTTAGAGTGAAAGTTGTTTCTAAACCTTTATAATAGTGTAACAAATATTGTGTAAAAGTTTATTGAACAATATGTAAATGAAAGTGAAATTATAGAGTTTAGAAGATTTACATCGGTAATAACTCCACCTACCGATACTTTGTTTTGAAAAGAGATTTTAGCGAAGAGAGAGAGGAAATAGAAGGAACTTACAAGTTAGGAGGAGAGAGGAGAGGTAGAGGAAGATGTCGTATCCTTCGTGACGTCATGGGGTTGCCGGAATCGCCTCTAATTCTCGCCGGAATTTGACCTTGGGCTAACTCCACTTGTACTCTTCTTAGACTTGAGAATATTTTTGATAATTTTGACTAGACATTTCAGAATGAGGAAGGGCTAGGGTATGGAGTTGTATTTATATGATGAAATTAGGGTTTTGGAATTGAAATATTGAATTTAAAAGCATTAAAAATGAGATTAAAGATGAATTTTAATTCTCTGTTAAATTGCAGAGGAAACAAGCAGAACATGAGTAATGGGGTAGGCCAAAGGGTTTTGTGTGCAAAACACGAGGGCTTTTCCTCTACGGACACCTGTCGTCGCCGGTCTATATGCCAATCCCGCTGGCCATTTTGTTGAAGGGGGCCATTGGATGATTGCCACGTGTTTGTTGAAGGGGGCCATTGGATGATTGCCACGTGTCCTACTCGCTGTTAATATAATTTTTCACATGTTTGTTTTCTGTCTTTTCATTTCTTATGTGCAATGGACGGGTAACCTTTTAGGCTTCCAAAAAGTTTAAAAGAAAAATTCAGAAAAATAATATGTGGCTGATGGGATTCGAACACAGGGGCTACGTCACAGCAGTGTAGAGGCTTTACCAATGAGTTACAAGTTATTTCTTGTTGTTCTTAAATAAGAATAACTTTTAAATTGTGCTCAGGCTAAAAAACTCCTCTTTGTACTTTAAAAAGAAAAAAATTGTACAGAAAATTCAGGGTCGTTACAACAATCTCTAATTTCTTCCATCGTTACTTTGCTCCTTCCTTCACTTCAGATCTTCTCTTATAATAAGTGCAGATGAATCAGATAGTCTACTTAATGATTTCCTTCTTAGTTATTCATTCAAGAGACAATTTCTTACCGTGGTTATCGAAATATTCCATTAGGAGACGAGTTGCTCTAGAAAACTACTAGAGTTTTCTAACTATTCGGAAGAGAACTCAATACTATAAGCACTTACATCTCGTCTTCAATCGGCATATTCATGGATGCAAGTTGATTCACAATATTTTGAACTTCATTCAAGTGCTCCGCTATTGAGGAATTTTCTTGAAACTTCGTATTCATCAACTCTCTCATTAGAAAAGCCTTATTCGTAGCTGTCTTTCTCTCATAGTGATCTCTCAACCTTCTCCATAACGTTTCTGCAGTGCTCTCTGACGATACATGTGGAACATCGAATTTTCTATCCATTCGCGAATAAGATCCCTCGCCTTTCGATTTATCCTTGCCCAATTTTCCTCGGACATCTTCTCTGGCTTAGTGCTAATCACATAAATAGGCAAATCTAAATTTTTGAGGCACGGTATGTCCTCCATCCTTGACTTTCATATCGACCAATTGGTGCTATTCAAACACACCATCTTTGTTGTAATTTGAGCTGTCTCCATTTTCGTCATTCTTCTCTCAAACTGGCTTTGATACCAATTGTTAGGATTTTTAGATCCCAAACAATTCAGAAAACAAATACATGATCTTTAAGAAGAAAGAATAAAATAAAAATCACAATCAAACATAAGAAAATTTTCAACTTCTACGCTTTCATTCAACTTAATATGAAATACAGAAAATTCTCTTCTTTGAACTCTCCTACACAAACTTCTTTTAAATCTTCTTCTTCTTCTTCTTTACAAAATACCCTGATCAATCTATATTTATAGGCCTAGAATTCTTAAACCTATTCCTACTAGAATATCCGATTCACCAATTATGATCTCGTCAAATCTTCTAACAAATCTCTAAATAAATCTTTAAATAAATTCTCTAACACACTTTCCTAAACTGGCAGAAAACTTGACAACAGACGTCTGAAGCACAAGTGCTCAGACGTCTGTGGATGCTCTGGACTTCTGAGCACTTCTTCTTCAGACGTCTGAACCTCTATGGCTCAGACGTCTAATGGCTCTCTACCATTGAATAAGAGTCACTTTTCATAACAGTTCACTACTAGAAATCGTATAACAGTTCACTACTTGAGACGCTATATTAGCGACCGTTAAATTTGTACAGTCGCTAGTACAGTATTAGCGACTGTATAAAATTATACGGTCTCTAATACATGGTCACCAATACCAGGCTCTTATTTGGCGACCGTCCTATCAGTATTGGCGACCGTCCGATGAGTATTAGCGACCGTATAGATACGGTCACTAGTACCACGATTCACGTCCTCACTCAACTCGAAAAATCATCTACTCATTTCACCATAATTCAACGACCCAAATCCCCTCGGTTCCCGCCACAATTTATAAACCCGTCCTACTTCCAAATCTCCCCCAAAATTCACCCATCAAATCTCCAAATCCACCCCAGCCATCGCGTGCAAGTCCACCAGCGGCAAGGCGCTATGCAAACAGTTGGCGACCAAGGTCGCACGCAAACCCGCCGCGCCACCGATGGCGTGAAGAAGCCCCCACCGGTTTCGAGATATCATGAACTTGCTATCATAAATTTGGTCATTTTGATTGAAGAATTTGAGGGTTTTGATTAAATTGTAATTGATAGTTATAAGATTTTGATTTTTGGATGTGGTGAAATATTAAGGAACTTATGTTAAGCTTATATATCAAACATTGCATGCTATTTTATTTTAGGTGAATTATGCATAAACATGGATTCTTATGTTAAGCTTATTACTCATTGCATGTTTTAATTGATAATTGTGATATTGTTCATACTAAATAATCATCAATTTTCTTGTACTGCTTTTTTCCAGGAGTTTAAACGGTCGCTAATACGTATTAGTGATCGTTTAAACTCCGACGTAGATAGTCCACGTCGCAGTATCAGACGGTTGCTGATACGTATCAGCGACCGAACGTATTAGCGACCATTTATTATACGATCACCAATACCGTTATCAGCGACCGACGTTTCAACAACTGTGGTATTAGCGACCGTATACTATTTATATGCTCGCTAATACGTATTAGCGACCATGCACAATGTATTATAGACCATTTCATTCGGTCTCTAATATGTATATCGTACGGTCTCTAATATTTACAGTATTGAGTAGTGGTTGGTCGAAGCAATAATTGGAATCATATTATTTATTTCTATTTTATTTTACTTTACTACTAATAATATACATGAATGCTTAGCATCCAAATTAATTCATTAACTCATTCCATATTGTAAGCTAGAGTTATAAAATTAAAGCAACCAATTTTTTTGACCAGTCTCTTTCTCTATTAAGTTCGTACTAACCAGATATAGATTATGAGAATAATGGAGAAAAGAGGCCATGGGAGGGGATTTCCTCCTATGGTGTGGAAAAAATACAGCCTCCACCATTTTTTTCGACGATCGGCCCCCATCATCTTCATCGTTATCATCTAAGATGTGGGTACACCAAATTTCATGTGATTCTACAACTTTCTCACCGTTGATTTAGCAATGTAAAAAGTTCTATTATCGGTAAACTGTTAATTTTGAACCCACTAAATCAACGGTGAAAAAGTTGTGGAATCACATAAAATTTGGTGTACGCACATCTTAGATGATAACGATGATGATGATGGGTGCCGATCATCGGAAAAAATGATGGAGGTTGTATTTTTTCCACGCCATAGGAGGAAATCCCCTCCTATGGCCTCTTTCCTCCATTAATCTCATAGATTATATGAATAATAAGTATGCATATCACAACAAAATAGAGTGGAAATACAAAATGGAGAACCAAAATTTAAACTCATTTTTATTTAGCAGAGTACTTTAGATAAGAGAGTAAGTGTGATACAACACTAAAACTTAGAAAGGGTTTTGTTAGATTTGGCATATTATAATGTACTTAAAGGGCATACAGTGTCCATGTGTCCATGCAGTCCTCACAGCAAAGCCTTCGAGGACGTAGTCCAAGGTCTTTTTGGCAAAGTCTCACTTTGGCGCCTCCTGTCTATGGGAGAGTGCACTGCAGGGGAGGACCTGTGGGGACACTTAAATTCGATGCTAATTAAGAAAGTCATACCGACATATATGCTGTTATTCATCCATGATTCAGATTTAACAAAATAAACACAAAATGTTGATATATTTTTCCTCTCTAATCACAACTTATGTATTTAGTGGGAACTATATATGAATAATATTATGATGCGCACGCCGCATGACCATTATGCAAATAAAGCATATGCAAGACTCGATTAACAATATTAGCAATATATATTATTTGTGCAAAGATTCTGAGTCATCTCCTAATCTCTCTCTAATTAGTTAAAAACACAGGTGTGTGTTTTAGCCCATTGGTTGGGAAATAGGAGTGCATGGGGGAAGACCCAGGATCACTCCTTGGGTCTCCCATTTTAGTGCTTCGAAAGGGACACGCGGGTCCATAGGGTTTCATATCGAGAATCCCAGTGGCTTCATTTGGATGAATCCGGCCTTGAGCTGTGATGGCGTTGATTTGGTTCGGGAGAGGCTTGCGGGCGTAGATGGTGCAGTGCTGGAAGACGGAGACGGCGTTCCTGAAGATGAAATCTACCGTGACATAGATTTCACAATCGTGGTAGAATTGACGGAGGGAGTGAGCGTACAGGATATCCTGGTAGTCCAAAAATTTGCAGCGGTAGAAACTGGAGAGGTCTGCACTGTTACGGAGAGCGACCGCCCGGTGTTCCTCAGGTCGCCGGTGTTCTCAAAGGTGATGTCCATGGCTATGAAACACTCGCCATGCACAGGGGCAATAATTAGTATTTAAGGGGATATAAGTAATTAAAATTGTGTTTCTATCTTAATCAAGTACACTCAAAACTTGAATTTCGGATCTAGTTAGGGGCTGTTTGGTTGCAGGATTATGGGTTTGGATTTGGATTTTGGATTGTGGAATCCTAGGATTCCATAATTTTGTGTTTGGTTGCAGGATTAGGATTTCTAGGATTCCTTTGTTTTATATGGGGGGCCCACCACAAAAGAAGGATTCATGAATCCTAAAAATTTTCAAGGATTCTCAAGGATTTGGCACTATTCATTGTACTTTTAGATGGGGCCCATGCATTTTATTTATTTAACAATCCTCTCTCTCTCTATCTCTCTCTAAAATCCTCAAATCCAAATCCTATTTTTTTTCCAACAACCAAACAAAGATTACAAGGATCTACAAATCCAGATCTACAAATCCAAAACCAACCAAACAACAAATTACCAAATCCAGAAATTTCTACCGTACTATTTTTGGAATCCAAATTCCATAATCCTGCAACCAAACAGCCCCTTAGAATGGTGTTTCGCATGTGGATTGAAAATATGTCAGTACAGATTAGACTAAAATACCAAATGTATTTCTGCAGTAATTTTGTTGTTATTTTAGTGATGATTAATCAGGACTCGATTTTGAGTCTTGTTTTTAATTTCCTCAATAAATAACGAAAAAAGATTAGAGTACAATTAGTCCTCTGTATAATAACATTATGCATTATTATGTGCGCTTCACACTCATCCCTATTGATTTCCCTGTTTGATCTGTTGTTATCACGAAGTAGATTTGTGTTAGTTATATGTATGCCCTAGAGGTCATTATTGTACATATGATGTAAATTATAGTGGATGCTTGGACATACATAGGGAGGACTTTCTTGCTCGACATGATAGTATGCTATCTGGTTACTCTTTATCTTAACATGTACACTGATTGTCTCTCTGTTACATGTTGATAAAGCCCTTAGGATGTGTACTTGACTATCTGGATTATGATGCGGATCATACTAATGGGACAAAAGTAGTCCGTGTGTACATCCTTAAATATTCCTAGTCGTGGGTGTATCGAGACATGGTATCGATATACCAGAGTAGACTTGCCTATAGCTTCTCGATCTATGTAGATGGGCGATGGATGATCTCATATCCTTTGGTGTTTGACATCAGAGATGGTATACGGGTGCTCAGTGGAAACTGGGTACATTGAACGGACTCGCCGAGAACTCCCAGATAGTATTATACCTCACGTCAGATGGCAGTTCTCAGGTGACACTGGTACAGATTAGTCTGTCGACCCGAGATTGTCATAGAGTCTTGTGTGATTCCCACTGTGCTTTGATTTCCACCTTACCACGTTCAAGAGAACGTGCAAAACGGTGGTTTTTGGGTACAGTCCCGAGTCACATGGAGGCAATGAGTGATAGAAGGGGGTTCATCTCTCCCGGTATAGGAGGTTGATGTTGCGCTGTGCTCGATTGGCTATAACAGGAAGTCCCTGGCCAGGGCTGATTCGGAGATATACTGGTAAGTGTTATCAGTAGTTTCTTGACCCGTTATGAGCCTCATATCGGCACGACTTATCGAGTTATTGGGGTCTGACGTTTACCATCCCTAAACGAGATATGCGACATATCAGACGAAGTGACCGGACTGTACGGTAGTGTTACTGTTTGGATTTGCAGGAGTATGAGCATGCTTGCTTGTTGATCTTCTGATCGCTCAATACCAGGGTGGCCGTTACGTTTGGCAGACCACTTGCGCCTTGTGGGTGTTTGATATGATCATCACCTACTGCCGGCGTATTGACGAGTCTTTAGAGTCTTACACAGAGGTTTCCTGGTTCATGCGAAATGAAATAGGAGCACATATGTGATGTATGTAGAACCGAGATTAATACTGTATGTGATACTGTATTCTATTCTCACGATATGTGACATCGGTCGGTTATATGTGATATAGCCGGGTTATCGGATCAAGTGTTGATTCGATAAGTTGTTACATTAGATATTAGTCGGTTATATGTGATATAGCCGAGTTAATAAATCAAGTGTTGATTTGATAATTTAATGTATAATTATATATTTGATATATTAACATACATTAACTAATATTTGCTCACTTATGATTTATCTTTCTCACTCTTGTGCATTAGTATATATGTGATATATATTCATGTACATTATTTTGTGTCATGCAAGGTTATACATGCAATAAGGGTGTATGAGACTCACACCATGCTAGGTTAATGTTAAGGTTTTATTTATTATTAAGTAATTCAAAAATAGTGGAGATTTAGTCATGGCTTGAAGTTTGTAGAAACTTGTAGGTTTCATTGACTTAGTCCGCCCTTTTTGTTTTGCTTAAGATATTTTTTAACCCAACCATTATCCTATGGTATGGTTAAATCTCTACATGAGTTAATGGATGACATATACTTACCCATGGTTACATTTCTAACCTCATGAGTTTCATTTCTTTAGTTCATCACTTCATCTTCTTCTTCCTCATGAAAGCTTTCTAGCTTTTGAAAAAGTGATGAAAAATTGTGAGAAAATTAAAATCTAAAGTTAGCCCATTTCCTACTTCATCATGCTCTACTATATTAGCCATTTAGTTTAGGGTGTTTGCTTCACTAATCTACCATTAGTGAAGAGGTAGCATGAGCTTGAGTCTTCTCGACGTAGATTATCTTCGGCCTCGAAGATTTCGTGCAAGCTTGTTCATTTCTTCAAGAGAACCCTTTCTAGAGTTTGGGTGTTCATGATTTGCAGTGAAGGGACTACTACACGGAGCACTAGAAGTGAAGGACCGGTCTACAAAGGTTGTATTTCTCATTCACTTAGATATAAAGTTGTTTACATATCGTTTCGTCGGATTTTCTAGTAAAGATTCTAAGGTTAGGGTTAGCTAGCAAGACAATTTTTAAAAATTGGCATGGACGATACCTCCCGAAACCTTGCTGCCGTGCTAGACAACCCTGCAGTGGTATCAGAGCCATGCTAGAAAATTAGACGATATTTGTTAGATTACGAAACCGAAACTACTCCAAAACTTGCAACACCTTAACCTAGTTTTTGTCGATTTTTATTTGGTCTCTAAAAATTATTTTAGCAGCTGCAGAATGTTATATATGATATGACATGAACACAGAAGAAATTTGAAGCACTTTGGCCGAATTTTGGCCGAGCACATCAAGCTAAAATCCGAGGAGGCCGACCCTTTGGTTGAATTTTGGCTTCGAATTTTTTCTGTGTTCTAGTCTCTGGGATTTGGTGTTTCTGGTGTTGCTTGTTTTTGCTAAGTTTGCATGTGATGTGATCTTACAATATAGGCAATTCGGAGTGTTTCGTATTCGTAGTTTTAACATTGTTTCGGGTATTCGTATGTTGTCTAGGCGAAGTTAAAAAGTTCGAACGAATATCAAAAACACATTTTTCTAAGTTTAACGTATTCGGAAAAACATGCAAGTAATTCTGTGGACCCTCTAGAAGAATGAAACCCTAACTCGACATAATGACCATGGAACCGCTTTCGAACCTTAGTGTTTGTGGCAGTTCCGCGGTGCCATTAATGAGGCTTTGGTCTGTCCTTCTACGGCTGGTTCATAGGTACTGTGGTATGTTCTGGGTATTATTAAACTGTGCTCAAGTGTTGAGCTCTCGGAGAATTATGGGACTTTGATGAATCGATCGAAAAATTTAACGTCGTCCGAATATCATGTGATGGAATACAATACTTGGAATCTACAATAAAACTAATTTGAATTTTATAAATCTAGTAATTTAGTCTCATTTGATCGGTTGCCACGGGATTTTGATGTGATCAAAAGTCCGTCGCAATCACGAAGCGTACGCGGATACTCGCCGGGTAACCTTATTAGATTGCCACGCCCTATAGCCCCGACCAAGTGACTGTAGGAGAACCCCGTTGCCAAAAGCATCCGTCCGGGTGCTCGCGGCCGTGGTGTTCCGCCTAAATGCACTTCGTCAACGGTATCGGGGGTGCGGCCGTCTACTAAAGTTTCCGACGAGAATTCGATCAGGATGTCGGGAATCTTGTTGAATTGCCCGACTTGATATTGAAAAGTGTTTTCGACATCGAGACTAAAATGCGGGGTTTATAATTGTTAGGCATGCGATATCTAAGGAATTCATTTGGTTAGGCATCAAATCCGGAATATGAGATATTTCGGATTTATGATGTCTAAGGTGGTTGCGGATTCCAATTGTTGTAGTTTTCTCTTTTTTTTCTGCGACCGTAAGTGTAATATGTGGTGTATCGCCGGTTTCGTTGCTATATGTCAATGACAATTGGGGTACGCATATTTACTTACGTTGATGACATGCGATATTATGTGTTGCTGTGATATGTTATATTGGATCAACGTGTTTGAATAGCCGGGGTTTTTTATGTGAGATGAAAGTTTTTCATTTTTATTCATGTAAAAACTTGTATGTAATATTCTTTTATTGGGGCACTTCCGGGTTGAGGAAGATGTCACCGTTGATGTATATTATTTACTTTTCCGCATTAGGATAGACCCAAGGAGGGGAGCACAAGTAACCGGGTTCTAGAGTCAAGTGGGAGACCATCTTGAGGCGTCGAGACCGGGTCTCCTAACTCTAGAATTGGTAGGGTTGCTTGCCGCTCTCGTAGAGGTCTAGGGATGTGGGATTGGCTATTCATCACGTCCGTGGAATCCATATTTTATACAGGCTTAATTTAAAGCCCGGAAATCCTAATATATCTAATATTTCATATGTTGATTTCTTCTGCGATATTCTGTGATATGATCACTTTATATGATGAGATAGATACTGTATATAGTATATGTGATATGTTATATAAACGTTGCTTATGTTTTACACCCGCGCTAGCCCTGCCCCACCCTGTCGTTAGTAACTTAACCTAACGGTGCATGACGGGACATCGAGGCGAATGCGGATGGTATAAGCGTACATTGTATTTATCTGTGATGCTTAGGTAACTTAAATGATGGGACTTCATTAATGAGATTAATGAAAGAAAATAAACCTAAACATGTTATAGAATCGAATTTTCAAAAACAGATAGCTCTAGTTCTTGCTTTGCATAGCGGTGTTCTTTGTAGAATATCCTGCACCTTATTCGGTAAGGAAAGAGCCGAGATCCCTTCACCGGGAGTGACCTCTTTAGCAATAACTGGCAGATGCTACAACCCTCGGTTTCGTCTTTTGATTGCTTTTCTAGTTTTTTCTTTGCATGGTGGTATTGTGAATATCCTGTACCTCAGTCGACGAGGAAAGAGCCGAGATCTTTTCACCGGGAGTGACCTCTTTAGTGAAACTAGCAAAAGCCTAAAAAACACTCCATTTAAAATTAAGTTCATTACGCAAAAGGTTTTCTTAAAAACCTGTCGTAGCCTTCCGTCATTTCAGATAAGTAATTCATAGTATTCGTGCTACATTTGTTGGCCTGCGTCAAGGCGTAGTGTGCGGTAGCTATTTAGTGCTTATCTGCAAAATCATAAGATGCGATTGAGTTAGGGCAGTCGTGCGACTTTGTTGGCCTGCGTCAAGGATCGTGCGGGTGGGTTTAATTCAATCATAAAATGTATGGGTTGAATTTGACTAGTTGACAATAGTTTGTTGGCTTGCGTCAAGGTCATAGCTGTTCCCCTCCGAAAGACGGCGCACAAGACTGCGGTGTCTTGGCACTGAGATTCGGGACAGATGCTAATTGGTGCTATCCGTTCACCTCTCCGAAGATGCCAAGTTGATTTATGGCACCATGTATCGAAGGTTTAAACGGATGCGTCCGATGTAGCAGACTTCGTCAGATTCCCCCTCGCTTGAGGGGTTTTTTGATTGTGGGGACGCTCTTCCCTGCAGGCGCAAGCCCCTGCAGTTAATTACGCTACCGCATTGCGGTAACAACTTTCTCCTTCTCCAGCTGGTCACTTCGTGTCGTGGGTGTTTGTTTTGTGTTTTGTTGCCCGTGGATTGTTTACGGAGACTGAGTTATGTCGTCGCCCGTAGGGCGTGGACTAGTCCAAATCCGTATTATCTTAGATTTGGGTTTGGGGGTTTGGTTTGAGAATACGTCAGCCATACTTGAGGCTAAGATCAACTCAAACGTTTGTTAAGGATACGTTAGTCTAACTTTATGACTAAGATCAACTTAACGGGATCGCTTGGATCCGATAAAGGAGTGTTTGGACTCCATTGTTCCAGTTTAGGGACCTAGAGGTCCAACGTATGTATGGCCGTCAGGACCCGTCACCTCTCTGACAACGTTGAAGAATTACAAAGACGGATGTCAGAGGAGTTCAGAGATGTACCCTTGAGCCAGAGTTAATTGGGGGGATTTATAGTCCACTATGTTTGAAGGCTTAAGGATACGTTAGCCATCTTTGAGGCTAAGATCAACTTAAACGGGACCGTTTAGATCCGACAAAAGAGCATGCGGGGCTCTATTGTTCTAGTTTAAGGACATTGCGGTCCATGAGTAGTTTAAGGACATTGCGGTCCACTGTTAGTTTTAAGACATCTCGGTCAAGGTTAAGGACGTCGTAGTCCATGGGTTTAAGGACCCCACAGTCCGTTGTTAGTTTTAAGACATCTCGGTCAAGGTTAAGGACGTCGTAGTCCATGGGTTTAAGGACCCCACAGTCCATTATGTGCTCTGGATGCTTCACACGGGTTCGCTGCCGTGCTCTGCGAGGACCAGGCTCCGCTCTGGACGTTTCCCACGGGGTCAAAGAGTGACATTATCCGCGTTCCACGTAACCAGGAATTTTGCATTAAACACGGGTTTAAGGACCCCGCAGTCCGTATCAATGTGTGGTCGTCGGGACCCGTCACCTCTTTGAAGACATTGAGGGATTACAATGCCAAGTATCAAAGGAGTGAAGAGATGTACCCTAGAACCGGAGTGGATTAAATAGTCCTTGGCCCAATTTGGGATCAAGACGAATTAATTATGTTATGAGTCCATTGGCCCAGTTAATCACAAATTGAGGACTTATGGCCATCTTGGGCTAAGTCCAATCAGGAGAGGCTTTGCCTCCATCCATTTAGTCAATTGGGCCAAAGCCTAGTGTTAAACACTACAGAGCAATCAGTGTTGAACGCTGGGAATGAGGTTGACAAGTTAGTGTTTAACACTAAGAGATAATTGGTGTTAAACACCAGCAACAAGGCTTTTCAAATTAGTGTTAAACACTAAAACAGATCAGTGTTGAACACTGCAGATAAAGCTTTTTAATTAGTGTTGAACACTAAGGCCCAACAGTGTTTTAACACTGGGTTCGAGAGTTTTAATTTAGTGTTAAACACTAAGGCAAGAGGGGTCACGTGGCAGCACGTGAGAGCGCCCTCCCTTCATTTATTCTGCTGAGATTATCGCGTCTTTCAGAGCATCACGTGCCATCACGTGATGGGCATTCAAATGCCTATGTATTAGAGCTTCTGCCAAGGGTCACGTGGATCACGTGGGGTGCTGCCTCAAAGGGACTTTCTGTAGATCTCTTGGGGGGTCACGTGATGACACGTGACCCTGCCTCTATGTATTTTGTTTAGAGGCTTTGTTAATCTTTTTTCAGGAATTAAATTCCTCGAGCTGTAAATTTCAGAGGAATTAAATTCCTACTTCCTTTTGAAGGTTTATATTCTGAATAGAGTTGAACTCTAAATCTTCCGTAGGAATTAAATTCCTCGTATATGTGAAGAACTGAATAGGGTTAAACCCTAATAAAAGCTTTTAAGGAATTGAATTCCCATTCCCTGTTAAATGATGATTAAGGGAATTAAATTCCCGTTGTTTCGACAGAACTAAGTTCTTAATTAGGGTTAAACCCTGTTTCTTTTGTTCTGAAGGAATTAAATTCCCATGATACAGGGGCAAGCCCTAATTTTATTTTAAAGGAATTAAATTCCTATAGTTCTGTGAGAATTAAATTCTCGTGCTTGCATTCCTTCTCTATGTTTTAGATCTGCATGGCAGGATCTCAACCCATTGAGAATTAAATTCTCAACCTTAAGGGGAGATGTGCACTTTGCAGATCCTCTATCAAAGAGAGAAGAAATATGTTCTTTTGTTTTTACATTATCAGAGTTAAACTCTGTTGAGAATTAAATTCTCTTTTTCTTTCAAGGAGCTTTTCCCTTTCTTACCTAGGGTTTTTACAGAAGATCCAAGTTTCTCCAAGTATCGAAGCTCTCTTCTTTTTCTTTTTCTCTCCCTGTCTCTGTATATATATATCTCTCCTTTTTTGTATCTCTTGGCACCTATTTATAGGAGAAGCAGCCGAGTCAATTAGTTTTTGACGAATCTTCGTGAAAGATTTGATTTGCATCCATCATTCATTTTGGACCTTTAGATTGTTGGGTGAATTTTATTCACCATTGGATTTCAAATCCAGGGGTTTTTCCTTTGTTGTTTCGGTTAGATTTAAAGGGGAAATCTTTCCAAACCCGAGATTTTCCCATAGATAGATGATATTTCATCACCTCTGAATCTTTAATTCGATCGTTTCCAGATAGCCGCTTTCCTTTGGAAAGATTTGATTCTCCTTCAGAATTTAATTCTGTTTGACAAAATGGGCTTTGAAAGCCGGTCACGTGTGACCACGTGACTCATGGTCACGTGTGGGCACGTGACCCCCTTTGGAATGAGCCTTTTCCTTTCTTTTGCGCTCCGTCTTCTTATTGCTGCTTAAACGTCACGTGCTGCCACGTGACCCCTGGTCACGTGTGAGCACGTGACCCTTGTTTGAACTCTCTCTTTCCTTGGTTCAACTGGAGAACGAGTCTGCTGTCTTGAACGTCACGTGGCAACACGTGACCCTGGTCACGTGGGAGCACGTGACCTCTTCTGAACCCTTTTCCTTGACTTGATCAGGGAACCGGTTTGCCTTTTGACGCTTGCATTTAAATGTCACGTGTCGCCACGTGACCCGGGTCACGTGGGAGCACGTGACTCTTTCTGAAGCCCCCTTTTCTTCAACGTAGTCAGGAAACTGAACTTGCCTTGACGATGTTTTTAGGTGTCACGTGCCAACACGTGACCGCTAGTCACGTGTAAGCACGTGACCCTCTTCTGAAGCTTTTCCCAGAAACTTTCCTGATTTTAAATCAGGAAACAAATGCCCCCACAGCGTTGTTCTCACGTGTCTGCACGTGAGTGCAACGCTGTCACCTCTTGTGACCGTTGGATTCCTCTAGGGATCTGGGGAGACGAAACGTTTTCATTGTCTTCTATAAATACCTCTGTCTCTTCATAGG
Source organism: Agapanthus africanus (assembly GCA_030015575.1). Classification (NCBI taxonomy): domain Eukaryota; kingdom Viridiplantae; phylum Streptophyta; class Magnoliopsida; order Asparagales; family Amaryllidaceae; genus Agapanthus; species Agapanthus africanus. The sequence continues at coordinate 95,522,492 of JASDDO010000014.1, forward strand.
AGCCTTCACTTTGTTCATCTTCTTCTTCTGAGAACTTCTTCTTTGAGAATTTAATTCTCGCCTTCAGAGCTTAGTTCTCTTTCTTGAAACAATCTTCAGAGTTTAACTCTGTTCGAAAGGAATCCTTTTTCCTCAGGTAATGTTCTTGGACAACGATGGACCTTCACATTTCTCTGGATTTTAAATCCAAAACAAGGGTTCTTTACCCTTTTCTCTTCATAATTTTCCATAAGAACATGAAACTGCTTAATCTTCAAACTGTAGATCTTTTAGGGTTTAGATGATCCTTGGGGAGATGATGATGGCGTCTCAACTCCATGGAATTTAATTCCATCAAAAACATATTTCAGATATCATGGATGCCCATCTGTATGATCTTGACGAGATCATTTCCTATGGGAATATTCGTGCACTGGGCCGCAGTCAGAATCAGGAGTTCACCGATGCTCAATGTGCCGAGATTATGAGCCGCTTTGATGAGTACAACCATCGGCTACTCTCCCGTCGCTCTTCTCTTCTGAGGCTGATCGTGCTGGCAATCAGGGAGGCTCTCCCTCTATTCTGTGCTGGTGTGCCGCTTGGGGCATTGGACGCCGCCGAGGATAAAGTACACTCGGTGTATCTGATGCACTTGATCTCAAAGAGAAGGCGGGATAATCTCATTGATCTCCTGCATCAGATGTTCCAGCAGTCGGCCATACTTGCCGCCTATCGGAGGGTGGAGGACATTCATGAGGACCCCGATGCTTGTGATCGCGAGAGGAAGCATACTCGGGAGGTTCGAAATGCTTGGAAGATTTTGAATAAAGTTAATTTTGAGTTTCTCAACCCATGTCCCGCATCTGAAGTTTTACCATTGTAAATGTGTCCTCTATATTTGTATGAACCTCTTGTAGTATGAGTGACAAGTTCTATTATGTCTTTGTATGTCTGCATGCTTTTCTCTGGGATTTTATCATTTTGCTATTGTTGTTGTTGGTGCTTTCAATATGCAGGGTGCTACTCCATTTTTTTTTGGTGTACATCAGGTTTAGGCCTCACGTAGTCTGCACGTGGGGTCCCTTGATGTGGCTGTTCACAAAATCTTCCCATGCCCTATTTTCAGTGCACAATATTAGACGCAGAAGAAAGGGCCTTGGAAATAGTCCCATCTCCTTGATTTTCGATGCCTTTCCTTTTTTGGGTCTTGGAAATAGCTTCACCATGCAAGATTTTCCGCGCACAGCACTTAATGCATTTCCTTATATATGAGGCTATAGCTTCCCTTTTCCTCTCACAAAGAGATTTATATTATTATTATTTTTTTTATCTTGGAGTAACTTGTCTTGAGAAATAAACGAGCGCCATGGCCTGCAATCGCCCTCATGCTCGTCGACAGCCATGGGAAGTTCCTATTGAGGAAATGGTCCCCCGCTTTGCTGCTCAGTTGGTGGATCCCCTCCTTACCGACAACAAATGCGACTCAGCCATGCATGAACTCTCGATCCGTAGGGGGTCCCCCCTCCCGATGGGTTCTCTCTGGCTCCGGATGATTCTCAAGTCCGTGCTTGCCGACATCCCTCCTCATCCGGCGGAGATGACCCTGGCGATGCTCGACGCGGCAGAAGAAAAGCTCGAGGGTTTTCATGAAGCGTGCCTGATTACTCAGGCTTTGAAGGATTGCTCAATTTATCTGCTGAGCCAGATCAAGGCCCGGCGAGCTATTATGTCTGCTTTCGCGGACGAACACGGCGCCAATCGGTGGGGAGCGACTCCTCGTGAGAACCGTCGCTTTGACGTGCTGGAGAAAGCAAAGAGAGAGATGGAGAATTTTGTCCTCTGTTTCATTAACCCTTGTGCCGTTGATCCCATGTTTGGTGACCTTTTCCATTAGCGTAGAACATTTTTTTTTTAAATTAGTCCCTCCTTTTTTACGCTTTATGCCGAGATTCCATGTAGGCTTGGTGCTAGTATGTATGTTTCCGCTTGCATAAATAAACTTTGTATTCTTCTCATGAGAACTTTCTTTAATTGCAGATGCTACCATCACTTTCCTGCGCATCAGACCTTTTTGGGTATTATGAACGTTCATGCGATTGCAAATGCTATTATTATTATTATTCCCTTTTTGAATACTCATATGAAATATGTCGGAAACCTTTCTTGTTGCCTTTCACATCAGGCGATGTGAGCGCGTTTTAGATCGACTATTCCCGTCGACTGGAAGCCCATTCATATGGTCTTGTCAATGTCTTGTTTCCAAGGCTGTGGTTACGAAAGCGAGCTTACGTGGCCTGATAGAGCGATATGTAGCGAACATAAGGTTGTGGCTCTCGATAAGGCTGCCACGTTCACTCGTGAGAGGGTCGAGGCTCATAAGGCCATTGAGAAAGAGCTTGAAGCCCGGCTTGCTTCATATCAGTCCCAACAAGCTCAGGCGGAGGCTCGTCGTTTGGAGATCTTGCGTCATGAAGCCGTGGTCCAACAAAAGTAGGATGAGCTGACCAAGCTGCTGAATCGCCCGCCGGCTTGAAACATTTGTATCTTTTTCTTCCTTTTTGTACATACTCATGGATGAGAGTATTTTCTTTTTGTTTCTTTCATGAATTGTACTTTGCACCCATTTTGGTTTATGAATAAAAGATACATTTTTCTTCTCAATGATGTGTCTCCTTTTCATTGAATGTATTCTGCGGATATTTTATCTTGATTTCCTTGCAGGACAGCAATGGCTCAGGACTCAGGGTTAAGATCTGCTTCCTAAGACTTTTGCATTTCATGAGCCACGAGGGTCTTATAAAGAGTTTTTCTCCCTACAGGTCGAGAGGATCCCATAAGTGTAAGTTCTTCTTAAAGATCGTGAGGATCCTTAAGCGGGTCTTCCCTTGAGAGTCGTAAGGATCTCGCAAGAGAGTTTTTCTTCCTTACAGGTCGTGAAGGCCTGCAAGTGTCGGATGTGATCACCCTTGTCCGTGTTTTACGGAGTCAGGGGTTTCTCAAGGTATCGTAGTTTAAAGACGTCACGGTCAAGGTTAAGGACCTCATAGTCCGTGGATTTAAGGACTCCACAGTCCGCTGTTAGTTTTAAGACATCACGGTCAAGGTTAAGGACCTCATAGTCCGTGGATTTAGGGACTCCACAGTCCGGTGTTTGGTTGCAGGGACCCGTCACCTCTTTGAAGACGTTGAGGAATTACAACGCCGGGCATCAAAGGAGTGAAGAGATGTACCCTTAGACCAAGGCAGAATCCGTAGGGAATCGGAGTGGTTGATCGTTAGTTTTAAGACATCACGGTCGAGGTTAAGGACATCATAGTCCGTGGATTTTAAGGACTCCACAGTCCGGTATTTGCTCTGGATGCTTCACACGGGTTCACTGCCGTGCTTGGCGAGGACCAGGCTCCGCTCTGGACGTTTTTCACGGGGTCAAAGAGTGACATTATCCGCGTTCCACGTAACCAGGAATTTTGCACTAGATGCTTCACACGGGTTCACTGCCGTGCTCAGCGAGGACTAGGCTCCGCTCTGGACGTTTTTCACGGGGTCAAAGAGTGACATTATCCGCGTTCCACGTGACCAGGAATTTTGCACTAGATGCTTCACACGGGTTCACTGCCGCGTTAGGCGAGGACTAGGCTCCGCTCTGGATGCTTTGCATGGGTTCACTGCCATGCTCTGCGAGGACCAGGATCCGCTCTGGACGTTTTCCACGGGGTCAAAGAGTGACATTATCCGCGTTCCACGTAACCAGGAATTTTGCACTAGATGCTTCACACGGGTTCACTGCCGCGTTAGGCGAGGACTAGGCTCCGCTCTGGATGCTTCGCATGGGTTCACTGCCATGCTCTGCGAGGACCAGGATCCGCTCTGGACGTTTTCCACGGGGTCAAAGAGTGACATTATCCGCGTTCCACGTGACCAGGAATTTTGCACTAGATACTTCACACGGGTTCACTGCCGCGTTAGGCGAGGACTAGGCTCCGCTCTGGATGCTTCGCACGGGTTCACTGCCATGCTCTGCGAGGACCAGGATCCGCTCTGGACGTTTTCCACGGGGTCAAAGAGTGACATTATCCGCGTTCCACGTAACCAGGAATTTTGCACTAGATGCTTCACACGGGTTCACTGCCGCGTTAGGCGAGGACTAGGCTCCGCTCTGGATGCTTCGCATGGGTTCACTGCCATGCTCTGCGAGGACCAGGATCCGCTCTGGACGTTTTCCACGGGGTCAAAGAGTGACATTATCCGCGTTCCACGTGACCAGGAATTTTGCACTAGATGCTTCACACGGGTTCACTGCCGCGTTAGGCGAGGACTAGGCTCCGCTCTGGATGCTTCGCACGGGTTCACTGCCATGCTCTGCGAGGACCAGGATCCGCTCTGGACGTTTTCCACGGGGTCAAAGAGTGACATTATCCGCGTTCCACGTGACCAGGAATTTTGCACTAGATGCTTCACACGGGTTCACTGCCGCGTTAGGCGAGGACTAGGCTCCACTCTCGATGCTTCGCATGGGTTCACTGCCATGCTCTGCGAGGACCAGGATCCGCTCTGGACGTTTTCCACGGGGTCAAAGAGTGACATTATCTGCGTTCCACGTGACCAGGAATTTTGCACTAGATGCTTCACACGGGTTCACTGCCGCGTTAGGCGAGGACTTGGCTCCGCTCTGGATGCTTCGCACGGGTTCACTGCCATGCTCTGCGAGGACCAGGATCCGCTCTGGACGTTTTCCACGGGGTCAAAGAGTGACATTATCCGCGTTCCACGTGACCAGGAATTTTGCACTAGATGCTTCACACGGGTTCACTGCCGCGTTAGGCGAGGACTAGGCTCCGCTCTGGATGCTTCGCACGGGTTCACTGCCATGCTCTGCGAGGACCAGGATCCGCTCTGGACGTTTTCCACGGGGTCAAAGAGTGACATTATCCGTGTTCCACGTGACCAGGAATTTTGCATTAGATGCTTCACACGGGTTCACTGCCGCGTTAGGCGAGGACTAGGCTCCGCTCTGGATGCTTCGCACGGGTTCACTGCCATGCTCTGCGAGGACCAGGATCCGCTCTGGACGTTTTCCACGGGGTCAAAGAGTGACATTATCCGCGTTCCACGTGACCAGGAATTTTGCTGAATATATCCGCATTTCACGGGGTGAAGGTTTGACTGTTGGCGATATGTATACCACCGAGCCATGGAACTGGGAGTTACCGCTGTTCCGCTTAGCTTGAAGTTGTGTCCGTTGTTACGAGACGAGTGTTGGGATGATCACTAGGTTATTTGTGGCCCGTCGAGATTCGGCTCCTTCTTCTAATGAAACCTGGGGAGGAGGAGTGCGACTCCTTCTTTGTTTGCGCCCCTGGATTGTATACAGGGATTGATGTAGCATCACCTGTAGGGCAAAAAGTTTCATTCTTTCATCATTTTTTTTATTCTTTCCGCGATGCTCTATCATTTCAGCTTTTTATATCGCGAAAATCGCGATTGCCCAATCATTTCGGCTATTTTTCGCGGTGCCCAATCATTTCGGCTATTTATTTTATTTTTACTCGCTGCTTTTTATTGCGAGTTGCCCAATCATTTCGGCTATTTTTCATGCATACATTTTTTTTACTTGCTGATTTTTATTGCAAGTTGCCCCATCATTTCGGCTATTTCGTATGCACGTATGGCTCGCTGTTTTTTTTATCGCGAGTGTGGAACTTGGAATCTGGTGCCAATCTCAGCATCAGCATCGCTACAACTGGAATATTGCCAGGAGCGAATCATCATCTGCCATGAAAGGACTTGGAATTTGATACCGATTTAGGCATCAGCATCGCTACAACTGGGATATTGCCAGGAGCGAATCATCATTTGCCTCTGTCGATGTCAAACAAAGGTGGCTTAGCGAACAGGGTTAGGGTCCCGTCGACTAAGGCTTTTGACTTCATGAGCCGTAAGGGTCTCACAAAGGTATTTCTCCCTACAAGTCGTGAGGATCTCGTAGGTGTGTTTTCTCCTTAGAAATCGTGAGGATTCCTAAGTGTATGTTCCCCTGTAAGTCGTAAGGATCTTACAAAAGGGTTTTCTCCTTATAAGTCGAGAGGACTTACAAGTGTTGTTTGCTGTACAAGCATATCCCTAGTCACGGATGGGACTTTGTTAGGGAAATATTTATTCGTGCCCGTGGATTGTATACAAGGGTCATTATGAGCCGCTTGTAGGGCCAAAAGGTTGTGGGGGTTGCTTAAGAACAGGTTCAGGTCTCTGTAACTTAAGACTTTCAAATCTTATGAGCCGTGACGGTCCCATAAGAGAGTTCTCCTTACGAGTCGTGAGGATCTCGCAAGTGTAATTTCTCCTTAGGAATCGTGAGGATCCCTAAGTGTATTGCTCCCTTGTGAGTAGTAAGGATCTCACGCGGGTGGTTTCTCCTTACAAGGTCGAGAGGACCCTGTAAGTGTCTTTTAACGAGGTTGCGCCCTTTCAGGTTTTCACAAACACTCGCCGGTAGCCCAGCTGTTTTTACTCACGGAGCCCTTTCGGGTTTTCATCCGTGCCCACTTTGCTTATGGACATACCGTTTTTTTTTATTCTTTTTCACTTTTTTTCTTCTTTTATTTTATTTTATTTTATTTTATTTTATTTTTTTTTATCTCGTCAGCCTAAAGATGCTGCGGTAGTAGTTTTAGGGACGTTTCGGTCCGTTGTTAGTTTAAGGACGTTTCGGTCCGTCGTTAGTTTAAGGACGTTTCGGTCCGTCGTTAGTTTAAGGACGTTTCGGTCCGTCGCTATGGGAAGGCCGGCTGCTGCTTGTAAAGTCTGAGCCTAGGAAGATAGCGAGCGGACATAGTCGTCGTCATCTATCATTGACCCAGGCTGTGGCTTATCAAGCGTAGTATTTCTTTAAGAAGCGGCCGTTTATTGGCCTGAAAAGCCTTTCACCGTGCATGTCCATGAGTAGGTAGGCTCCACCCTGGTAGACCTTGTCTATGACGTACGGGCCTTCGTAGTTTGGCTCAAATTTTCCTCGCTTGGCACGATTGGGGATCATAGGCCTTTTGATCACTAGTACAAGTTCGCCTTGGCGGAATGTCCTCGGCCTGGTCAATCTTTCGTATGAGCGCGTCATCTTTGCTTTGTAGGCCTCTAGATGTTGTTGCGCTATGAGCCGGGTTTCGTCGAGGGCATCAAGCTCCTCAAGCCGAAGGTGAGCATTTTCTTCGTTCGTCAGCTCGTGGTGGACTGCTACTCGTAGAGAGGGTAACTCTATCTCGAGGGGGAGCACTGCCTCCGTCCCAAATACCAACGCGTACGGCGTTGTGTTCGTGGCCGTCTTGAATGTAGTTCGATAAGCCCAAAGGGCTTCTTGCAGCCTTTCGTGCCAGTCTCTCTTATTCCTGGAAACGGTCTTTTTTATGATCTTCGTCAAGGTCTTATTGAAGGCCTCGGCCAGACCGTTAGCTCGTGGATTGTAAACCGAAGAATATCTCCAGTCTATATTGTGCTGCTGTGCGAAGCGGCTAATCTTATGGCTTCGGTAGGCCGTCCCGTTATCGGAGATAATCCGCCGTGGAGTTCCGAACCGATAGATGACGTGCGTCTTGAAGAAATGGAGGATATTCTCCGTCTTCACTTCCCTCAATGGTACTGCTTCTGCCCATTTGGAGAAGTAATCAGTTGTCTCCAGAATAAAACGGTGTCCCCGGGATGATGCTGGCTCAATGGGGCCGACTATGTCAGTCCCCCACATTTCGAATGGCCAACTAGCCAGCGTCGGGTGCAGTGGGTTCGGATGTTGGTGGATGAAGCCTCCATGAATCTGGCATGAGTGGCATTGCTTCGCATACTCGAGACAGTCCTGGATCATCGTGGGCCAGTAGTAACCCATCCGTTTAATTTTTAACTTCATCTTTGGGCCTGCTTGGTGAGAACCGTAAAGTCCATCATGAACTTCCTGAATGACTCTTTCTGCTTCGTCAGGTCCTAAGCATCTCAGCCATAGAGAATCAAACGATCTCTTGTATAGAATATCGTTGACAAAAGCGAAAGATAAAGCTCGTTTCATGAGCTGATGTCTTGAGGACGCTTCTTCGGGCATTCGGTGGGACTTAAAGTAGTCTATGAAGACTTCCCTCTAGTCTTCGGCCTTCTCATGGTCTTTTATTTGTAGGGTCGTCTGCTCAGTCGTTCCTTTTTCTTCGCATGATTCCGGGGATATTTCTGCTGGGGCGAGCACTCGACGGCTTTGTACCACGATTCTGACGTCATCGAGGTTCTCGTCAGCCAGTTCTTTAGCAAGTTTAGCCAACGCGTCTGTTTTGCTGTTTTCCGCGCGCGGTATGTTCTCCAAAGTATAGGAGGGAATTTGTGTCAATAGTTGTTGCACCCTTTCGCCGTACTTCACCAACTCCGGCTTGCACGTTTGGTAGTCACCATTTACTTGACTAACGACCAGCTGAGAATCCCCGTATATGAGGAGGTCTTCAATTCCCATGTCGATGGCGATCTCGAGGCCTGCTATCAGAGCTTCGTATTCGGCTTCATTGTTTGTCCTCGGTTCTGTTAAGGAGAAGGCGAAGCGCATTATCCCTCCTTGTGGAGTTGCAAAGATGAGGCCTATCCCTGATTTGATCATTGGGACACCTTGTTTCTGTTTCTTTATGGAGGATGCTCCATCGAAATAGAGTTCCCATCGGGCGCTTCCGCCGCTAATCGCATCAAATGCATGCTCGTCCGGCAAATCACAGTTCAGAGGAGAATCGGCCGGTATCGGGTGCTCGGCGAGGAAGTCGGCAATGGCCTGGCCTTTCACTGCCTTGAGAGGTTGATATGTTATCGAGAACTCCATCAAGAGCAGGGCCCACTTAGCGAGTCGTCCCGTCAATATGGCTTTCGACATCAGATATTTGAGAGGGTCCACCTTCGAAATAAGACGGACTTCATGTGCTAATGCGTAATGTCTAAGCTTTGTTATTGCGAAGACCAACGCCAGGCAGTGCTTTTCAATGGGGGAATAGTTGCTTTCTGCCCCCAGCAGCACTCGACTTAAGTAGTAAAGTGCTCTTTCTTTCCCCTGATCGTTCTCTTGTGCCCATAGTGCGCCCAAGGAACCTTCGAGGGCGGTCGTATAAAGAATGAGGGGTTTTCCCTTGACCGGCGCGGCCAACACCGGAGGGTTCTGTAGGTACTGCTTGATCTCATCTAGTGCACCTTGGCATTTGTGATCCCAAACGAATGGAATTCCCTTCTTCATCAGGTGGCTGTAAGGACGGCATTTGCCTGAAAGATTGGCGATAAACCGCCGGATGTATGCGAGCTTCCCTTGGAGAGACCGCAACTGTTTTAGGGTTCTCGGCGGAGGCATTTCCATGATCGCCTTAATCTTTGACGGATCTATTTCAATACCTCGGTGTCGAACGATGAATCCCAGAAATTTGCCCGAGGAGACTCCAAACGCGCATTTGAGGGGATTCATTTTCAAATTATATTGCCGAAGGCGTCGAAATACAGTCTCCAGATGCTTTAAATGATCTTCGTATGACATGCTCTTTACTACGAGGTCGTCGATATAGCACTCGACGACGTCGTGTATGAGGTCATCAAAGATCTTTGTCATGGCCCTTTGATAGGTAGCGCCAGTGTTCTTAAGACCAAAGGGCATAACCCTGTAGCAAAATATACCCAAAGGGGTCCGGAAAGCGGTGTGCTTCTGGTCTTCGGGATGCATTTTTATCTGATTGTATCCTGACGAACCATCCATAAAGGAGAAAACCTCGTGAGTGGACGTGTTATCTATCATTAGCTCGGTTACCGGCACCGGGAAATCATCCTTTGGACAGCTTTATTGAGATCCCTGAAATCCACGCATATGCGTACCGTCCCATTCTTCTTCATTACCGGGACGATATTGGCGATCCAGTCGGGGTATTGGACTTCTTGGATAAATCCAGAATCGATCAACTTCTTGACTTCGGCGTTGATGCTCATTTCAAGCTCGAGTCGCATCCTCCTTGGCGCCTGCTTGACTGGCTTGATATCTGGGGATATTGCTAATCTATGCACGGCAATCTCCGGATCCAATCCTGGCATCTCGGAGTAGTTCCACGCGAAGCAGTCTTTATGCCGTAGAAGCACGTTCTTTAACGCCGCCACCCTCTCTTCGGATAACAGCTTGCTGACAAATGTCGGTCGCGGGTCGTCTGCCGATCCCAACTCAATCTTCTTGAGGTTATCTGCAGTAGTATGTATACCATCTTCCAGTTCTTTCGGAGCGGGCGGAAATTCCGAGATCACCTCATCATCGCTGTTCTCAAAGCACCGGTAAAGGTCATCTACGTTCTCGGGCTCTTCTCCTAATATCGTAATCGTATAACAAGTGCGAACCCGCTCCCTGGACTGAAGTGGACCCGGTTTTGCTCTTGCGGCCTTGGGCTCATGCTTTTGCGGTGGCGTCACATTCCAGCCGTCGGATAAAGCGAATCTGCCCCGTCGGTACTGGTCCTCGACCCAGTTCTTGAAGGTGAAGCAGTCTTCGGTAGGATGTCCTATGGCTCGGTGATAAGAGCAATAACTCGGATGAGAAGCCTTGCTAGCTTGCTCAGGATGTCTAGACTCTGGAAGCGTGATCATTTGATGTTTTATGGCGAGGTTAAGTAACCTCCCCGTTTTGTATCGGGGGAAGGAGTACGCTCGACTCATCTTCTTCATGAGGGACAAACCCGAGCCGCTTCTTGATTTATTTCCGTCTCTGCGTCGGGCCTTTCGTACAACGGATTGACGAGGATAAGCGTCTTTGTCTTTTGCAGCACGTTGAGATAGACGTTGCGTCCTGGCCTTCTCGTAGATGGCCATTTCGCGGTTGTGGTCTTCCCGAGCTTCCTGACCCATTTTCCTGATAAGCTTGCCCACTCGCTCTTCAAACGACGGACTCGGCGCTTTAATTGCGGGGTCTAGTTTTGATGGGTGGTTGGCATCTCCTGACAGGGCGTCCTCCTCTTCATCAAAGGTATATATAGCGTAGCTATTGTGAGCCCCTTCCCGTTTTCCGGCTCTTGCGTATCCAAGCCCGAGTGTTTCCATCTTCCCGTTGGGCAATTTGAGTTGAGTCCCGGGGACATCCCAAATCCTGTTGTAGAACCGCGCCTGCCGAACGGTCTGTTCTAAGGGTACTCCTTGGCGCTTCAATAGCTTCTTTAATCCATTTGTATAGTATCTGGGCAGACAGATGGGTTGGAGCCTGTCAAGTGTAGCATCCGCGCCATGCCAGATCTCTTTCTCTATTTTCGACTCTGAGGATCGGTAGAATAGGATCACCTTCTCACCCCTTCGCCTGGGAGGGACGTAGAATGTTTGCAGGTCCTGCACATTGTGAGCCTGAAGCGTGTCGAGATCCTTGTAGTGTTCTCGCGGTACCATGGTGATTTGCAAACTATAGTCATCGCCAGGGGGTGCTTGTATTGACAGCCGATTGGAGAACACAGCATTAACTTCATCTTCTGAATCACTTCCGAAGACCAACACGGGGGCGGGCGTCCCCAGGTTGTTGCGTTGAGATGGCCCTGCATAAACTATCTCTTCCTCTTCTTCGGTGTCGCTTCCGAAAACGGGGATGGTGGCGGCGGCTTTGTTCTCCGGATTGCGACACCTTTCTGTATCCTCGAAATCTGGCAAAAAGTACTTCGCATCTTCGTATTTGCGGACTTCGTTCACGGAAAATGGGTTTAACTCACCTGTTACGGTATACTCGAAACCATCCTTAAAGTACTTCATACACTGATGTTGTGTAGAAGGGATGATATTGTACTCGTGTAGCCAAGGACGGCCGAGTAAGGCGTTGTAGCAGGTCTTGGCGTCAATGACATGGAATTTGATGTCTGTGACAAGAAGTCCAAAGCGTAATGTTAATATCACAGATCCGAGAGTCCGTGACGATTGTGAATCGAAACCGGAGATAGTGATTTTGTCACGAGCGAGGTGTTGCACGCTCATGCAGATTTCCTTCAACACCCGAACATTAAGGAGGTTGACGGAGGATCCATTATCCACCAGGATCTTGCCTATCTTGATATCATGGCAGTATCCGGAGACATATAGGGGACGGTTATGGTCGCATGTCCCGAGAAGGAGGTCTTCATCACCGAAAGTGATGTCGGCTGTATGCACTTCCTCCAGTTCATCCTTCATCTTTTCAGTGGCGAGGAAGGCTTGGAATTGCTCAGGTTCTTGTAACGCCTTAATCAGTGAGTCTCGCGCTTCTTTTGATAATAGGAGGGCATCGAGAATGCTAAGCTGAGAAGGTAGCTTCCTTAGGTGCGCGAGGATGTTATAGTCCACTTTACTCTTCCTAGGAGGGTCTTTGGCAGCCAGCTCTCTCATGACTTGGTCATCTAAAGTGATATCTTCAGCGACCTTTTCTTTTCCCTTATCCTTTCTATTCCCGGGCCCGAGATTCTTCTCTGGGAGTGTGCGATTGCGCAGCTGAATGTTCTCGCAGGCCTCCGATTCCTCCTCTTTCCCCAAAACGGATTCTTTAAAGAGAGGGCCCAAAGCCATTTCTTCATTAGAGTCGCTCCCAAAGGTGAGAACTTGTGACCCCCTAGCGTTAACCATGTAACAGTTGCCAGTCGTTCTGTTGTGCCCATCGACAGTACTTCTTCGCTCCCGACGGATCTTGCGTTTCATGCGCTTAACATGTTGCCGACGAGCGACATATCCTTGCCACCATATCTTAAAGGCGTCGCACTCCTCCGTGGGGTGTGAGATTTTCCGGTGATATGCGCAATAATCAGGGTGCCTCTCCACCCCATCGTGTGTGTTTCCTTCCGAGGGCGGTAGCTTCATCCCCAGTGACATGGCTTTGGCAAACCTTTTTGTCGTCTTGAATATCTTCCTGTTTACTTCGGATGCCTTTCGCTCTGGTAGTTCAACTCTTTCGTTCAGCTGCCCGCATTTGGCTCCTTCAGATGTGGCCATTTCACGCTCCTGGTCCGCTTTACATTTTAGACGAATCTCGTCTAGAAAAGCGTCGATCATTTCATCTGTTGGCCATGCACGCTCTGGTACAGGCTCTGTCTCCAGCTTTTCAATGCCAGGAGTTTTCCCATCATCGGTAAACGAGTGGGAGATTACGTTACAACTCGCCACATATCCTTCGGATTCATCCGACGAGCTCTCTCCATCATCTTCCTCTTGAAAGATGTGGTTGAGGAACTCTTGGAGTGTGACAGGAGTTCGCGCTTTCTGATTGTATTCTTCCAACGCGTCGATTTGCTTCTGCAAGTTCGTGTGTTCGTTTTCAAGCTTCACGGGCCTCTTGGATTTCTTCTTCTTTTTCCTCGAAGATTTTGACGGTTGGGCGTGAGTATTTGGGCCCTTATCGCGAATCTCCGTAATTGGGCGGGGCTTCAACATTCCTTTGATAATTTGAGGTTCAAGAGGGTCCTTCCATTCGATCGCAGGGCACGCATGAAGGTCTCTCAGCATTCTTTTGGTTTTAGTTGATAGCACGACCTCCCATAGAGCTTCTTCAATAAAAGAACATGTTGCCCCTGGTGTATCCGCTTTCCTGGGAGCATGTGGCAGTGGTGGGTTCACCTTCCACTTTTCGGACAGTACAAACTTCCCCTGGAGGTACTGGTCTTCAATCCATCCTTTGAAGACGAAGCAATCTTCGATCGGATGGCCTATCGTTTGATGGTAAGGGCAATAGTTAGGGTTATTCACTTCGGTGGGTTGCGGCGGTCGCCTTGGATTTGGCAGGTTTATAAGTCTGTTGCGTATTGCCAGCTCGAATAGCCGTTTCGTCTTGTCCCGTGGGAACGAGTAGGGACGCTTCATCTTCTCATTATAATACCGACGCCTTTCCTCGAGTTGATCTGCCGGTTTCGGGGTGTTAGGTTGCTGCTGGGCATTCGCAACAAAGGTTGCCCTCCCTTTACCCTTGTCATTCCGAGGTTCCGACTTCGGGGGAGGCGGTCTATGACCCATCTGGTCCATCTGAGCCAACTTGTCGATTAAAGCCTGGAATGTGGTTGGCTTAAAGAACATCATAAACTGGGAGATAGTTGCGTGAGGGTCTAGAGTTCCCACGAACATGCCCACCGCAGGTGCTTCCTCAATGCGTTGCTCACATCTCGACCATAAGTTCCGCCAGCGTATAGCGTACTGGACCCAGGTTTCGCCCTGTTTTACCCTGGCGTTAATCAGTGCAGTTATTGGAGTGCGTTCGCTGGCACTTGCGAATCGCTGAGTGAACAACAGCTCCATTTCAGCGAACGTTTTGATAGAATCGTTCGGGAGTTCCGAATACCATTCAAACGCAGTTTCTGATAAGCTGCCCATGAACTGGCGGAGCAACAGTTTATCATCACCGCCGGTGTTACCGCAGAGGGCCCGGAACTGGGCGACATGCTGATGGGGATTGCCGGTCCCCTTATACACGTGGAATTTTGGTATCGTATAGCCTTGCGGGTATTTGATTTGGTCGTACCAGCTCGGATACGGCCGCCCCGTTTTCACGACTTGACCAGCTGCCTCAGTCGCGTGATGAACCCGGATTTGCTGGGCTATGTAGTCAGCCAAGTCAGCCTTAGAGATTGCCTCCTCCTTGGCCGTTGAGAGGGCTGGTGGTGGATTTGACGTTTCTCCTCGGTCGTCTTCAAGAACGATTGGGGGATCCTCGGTGGGTAAGTCCTGCTGGATCATCATTCCTATCATATCTTGGAAGAGAAGGCCCATCCGTTGTATGTTGGCCGCTTGTTCAGCAGCCTCTTTGTCCCTTTTCTCCAGTGTCCGGCGAAGGAATTCAGCATCGGTTTCTTCCTCCCGGCGTGCGTCTGAGGACGTTTCTGGGTTTTCTTTTGGCCCGGTGAGCGCGGCCATAGCATTCATCATTTCTTGAAGCTTTTGTTGCTGCTCTTGAGCCTTCGTCACAGATCGGGTTAGCGGTCGGTGGCCCGTAGAAGTGCGGCTTTCCTCTTTTCCAGAGGCCATGTAAACAGTGTGCACCACCATGCCCCCAGACTTAGGGCGTCTGGGCTCAGTGCTTTTAGCCGTTGTTGCATGCTGTGGGGTTTTCTCTGGCCTCCTCCTTTTATGAGCCATGGAGGTTGAGGGGGCCGTTGAGGTGGGCGTCCAGACAGCCTTTTGGGGTTTAGCCTGGTGACCAGCTTCCGGTTGGATTTTCAGCTTCTTGTGTTGGCGGGAGAAGTTTGGATCGATGATCGAGTCCCGTGCCTGCCGCCAAACCTTATAGATTTTGGAAGATAGCCGTTGAGGAGATCGGGGTTGTTCGGGTTTTATTTCGACAACCTTTTTTAATGAGGGAGGAGACCTCTTCAGCACTGCCGTAGGAGAATTCCTTCGCACCTTATTTAGCATTTCAAAGCTGTTCCCAGTTGGAACAGCAGCATTAACCTCTGCCACCGGGGCCGATGGAGTCAACCGGGAAGGGGAGTTGCCCCCAGCCTTCCTTACTCGGCGCCAATGGCGACGTCGAGCGTGTCGAGCGGACGGTGTAGGGTCAGCGGTAAGAATGGTTTCGTCTTGCCCCCTGTCTGGGTGGGGGGTCGCAGTTGGTATTAGCCTGTCAAAGGCCGACGTCCTTTGGGCAGCAGGAGCGGGAGCGGGAGCCGTCAATCTTGTAAAGACCGACCTTTTGGCCGGAGAAGCCGCCTTGACGATTTTGGGAGCAGGAGCAGCCACTTTCTTAGAAGCAGCCTTCTCTGAGATTGTAGGCCCCATGATGGGTTTGCAGGATTTCTGGCCCAATCTAGAGAAGACCGAGGCGTTGACGTTGGGCGACTCGTTGAGAGGAGCCGCGACAGGGGTAAGACGATCAAAGATCGACTTCTTAAGAGCTTCCGTTGTCAGTACTGGCGCGGTGAAGTTTGTCGGCGGGAGCATGGTCCCAAAGAACAATCCTGTGGTGGCGCGAGTGACCTGTTCCACGGGCATTGTGAATAGCAAAGCAGCTTGGGGTCCGTAGGCTATACCTCCTGGCGAGGCAGAGCGTTGGTTGCAATTGCAGTCTGAGCAGTTGGAGAATTTCATGGAAGTAGAAGCCATCAATCCTTTGCTTTCTGCAATAAGCAAGACGCCAATTCTTAGTATCTTGAAACCCAAGGGCAACCATTGGCGAACCGCGATTGGTTCGCGAGTCACGACACACGAAGTGTGGAGTGGAAAGAGGAAAAGGTCCCACCGGGCGTGCCAGAATCTGTTCCCCTCCGAAAAACGGCGCACAAGACTGCGGTGTCTTGGCACTGAGATTCGGGGCAGATGCTAATTGGTGCTATCCGTTCACCTCTCCGAAGATGCCAAGTTGATTTATGGCACCATGTATCGAAGGTTTAAACGGATGCGTCCGATGTAGCAGACTTCGTCAGATTCCCCCTCGCTTGAGGGGTTTTTTGATTGTGGGGACGCTCTTCCCTGCAGGCGCAAGCCCCTGCAGTTAATTACGCTACCGCATTGCGGTAACAACTTTCTCCTTCTCCAGCTGGTCACTTCGTGTCGTGGGTGTTTGTTTTGTGTTTTGTTGCCCGTGGATTGTTTACGGAGACTGAGTTATGTCGTCGCCCGTAGGGCGTGGACTAGTCCAAATCCGTATTATCTTAGATTTGGGTTTGGGGGTTTGGTTTGAGGATACGTCAGCCATACTTGAGGCTAAGATCAACTCAAACGTTTGTTAAGGATACGTTAGTCTAACTTTGTGACTAAGATCAACTTAACGGGATCGCTTGGATCCGATAAAGGAGTGTTTGGACTCCATTTTTCCAGTTTAGGGACCTAGAGGTCCAACGTATGTATGGCCGTCAGGACCCGTCACCTCTCTGACGACGTTGAAGAATTACAACGACGGATGTCAGAGGAGTTCAGAGATGTACCCTTGAGCCAGAGTTAATTGGGAGGATTTATAGTCCACTCTGTTTGAAGGCTTAAGGATACGTTAGCCATCTTTGAGGCTAAGATCAACTTAAACGGGACCGTTTAGATCCGACAAAAGAGCATGCGGAGCTCTATTGTTCTAGTTTAAGGACATTGCGGTCCATGGGTAGTTTAAGGACATTGCGGTCCACTGTTAGTTTTAAGACATCTCGGTCAAGGTTAAGGACGTCGTAGTCCATGGGTTTAAGGACCCCACAGTCCGTTGTTAGTTTTAAGACATCTCGGTCAAGGTTAAGGACGTCGTAGTCCATGGGTTTAAGGACCCCACAGTCCATTATGTGCTCTGGATGCTTCACACGGGTTCGCTGCCGTGCTCTGCGAGGACCAGGCTCCGCTCTGGACGTTTCCCACGGGGTCAAAGAGTGACATTATCCGCGTTCCACGTAACCAGGAATTTTGCATTAAACACGGGTTTAAGGACCCCGCAGTCCGTATCAATGTGTGGTCGTCGGGACCCGTCACCTCTTTGAAGACATTGAGGGATTACAATGCCAAGTATCAAAGGAGTGAAGAGATGTACCCTAGAACCGGAGTGGATTAAATAGTCCTTGGCCCAATTTGGGATCAAGACGAATTAATTATGTTATGAGTCCATTGGCCCAGTTAATCACAAATTGAGGACTTATGGCCATCTTGGGCTAAGTCCAATCAGGAGAGGCTTTGCCTCCATCCATTTAGTCAATTGGGCCAAAGCCTAGTGTTAAACACTACAGAGCAATCAGTGTTGAACGCTGGGAATGAGGTTGACAAGTTAGTGTTTAACACTAAGAGATAATTGGTGTTAAACACCAGCAACAAGGCTTTTCAAATTAGTGTTAAACACTAAAACAGATCAGTGTTGAACACTGCAGATAAAGCTTTTTAATTAGTGTTGAACACTAAGGCCCAACAGTGTTTTAACACTGGGTTCGAGAGTTTTAATTTAGTGTTAAACACTAAGGCAAGAGGGGTCACGTGGCAGCACGTGAGAGCGCCCTCCCTTCATTTATTCTGCTGAGATTATCGCGTCTTTCTGAGCATCACGTGCCATCACGTGATGGGCATTCAAATGCCTATGTATTAGAGCTTCTGCCAAGGGTCACGTGGATCACGTGGGGTGCTGCCTCAAAGGGACTTTCTGTAGATCTCTTGGGGGGTCACGTGATGACACGTGACCCTGCCTCTATGTATTTTGTTTAGAGGCTTTGTTAATCTTTTTTCAGTAATTAAATTCCTCGAGCTGTAAATTTCAGAGGAATTAAATTCCTACTTCCTTTTGAAGGTTTATATTCTGAATAGAGTTGAACTCTAAATCTTCTGTAGGAATTAAATTACTCGTATATGTGAAGAACTGAATAGGGTTAAACCCTAATAAAAGCTTTTAAGAAATTGAATTCCCATTCCCTGTTAAATGATGATTAAGGGAATTAAATTCCCGTTGTTTCGACAGAACTAAGTTCTTAATTAGGGTTAAACCCTGTTTCTTTTGTTCTGAAGGAATTAAATTCCCATGATACAGGGGCAAGCCCTAATTTTATTTTAAAGGAATTAAATTCCTATAGTTCTGTGAGAATTAAATTCTCGTGCTTGCATTCCTTCTCTATGTTTTGGATCTGCATGGCAGGATCTCAACCCATTGAGAATTAAATTCTCAACCTTAAGGGGAGATGTGCACTTTGCAGATCCTCTATCAAAGAGAGAAGAAATATGTTCTTCTGTTTTTACATTATCAGAGTTAAACTCTGTTGAGAATTAAATTCTCTTTTTCTTTCAAGGAGCTTTTCCCTTTCTTACCTAGGGTTTTTACAGAAGATCCAAGTTTCTCCAAGTATCGAAGCTCTCTTCTTTTTCTTTTTCTCTCCCTGTCTCTGTATATATATATCTCTCCTTTTTTGTATCTCTTGGCACCTATTTATAGGAGAAGCAGCCGAGTCAATTAGTTTTTGACGAATCTTCGAGAAAGATTTGATTTGCATCCATCATTCATTTTGGACCTTTAGATTGTTGGGTGAATTTTATTCACCATTGGATTTCAAATCCAGGGGTTTTTCCTTTGTTGTTTCGGTTAGATTTAAAGGGGAAATCTTTCCAAACCCGAGATTTTCCCATAGATAGATGATATTTCATCACCTCTGAATCTTTAATTCGATCGTTTCCAGATAGCCGCTTTCCTTTGGAAAGATTTGATTCTCCTTCAGAATTTAATTCTGTTTGACAAAATGGGCTTTGAAAGCCGGTCACGTGTGACCACGTGACTCATGGTCACGTGTGGGCACGTGACCCCCTTTGGAATGAGCCTTTTCCTTTCTTTTGCGCTCCGTCTTCTTATTGCTGCTTAAACGTCACGTGCTGCCACGTGACCCCTGGTCACGTGTGAGCACGTGACCATTGTTTGAACTCTCTCTTTCCTTGGTTCAACTGGAGAACGAGTCTGCTGTCTTGAACGTCACGTGGAAACACGTGACCCTGGTCACGTGGGAGCACGTGACCTCTTCTGAACCCTTTTCCTTGACTTGATCAGGGAACCGGTTTGCCTTTTGACGCTTGCATTTAAATGTCACGTGTCGCCACGTGACCCGGGTCACGTGGGAGCACGTGACTCTTTCTGAAGCCCCCTTTTCTTCAACGTAGTCAGGAAACTGAACTTGCCTTGACGATGTTTTTAGGTGTCACGTGCCAACACGTGACCGCTAGTCACGTGTAAGCACGTGACCCTCTTCTGAAGCTTTTCCCAGAAGCTTTCCTGATTTTAAATCAGGAAACAATAGCCTGCTAGGGGCAAAATATTATTGGGAATTTCAAGTGTTGAAATTTGCAATGAGATTGGATACCTTCTATGAGATAGTTGGATCCCGATACCCACTGCAAGTAATTGTTACTCCTGGGAGAGTTTTGCACTTTACAATTAGCCGATCAAGTAGGTGTCTAGAAAGGTGTCAACGGGGTTACGCCCCTGGGAAAACGAGATTTATTTTAATTAGGTCCGTGCGAAAGCACGGGGAACCTCCCTCAAAGTACCGGCACTGGCCTGGCTGAAAGATTGGCGAACTTGTAGAGTGTAATTAATCCCGGCTAGTCTTTCCTTTTAGGGTTTGAAGGAAGATTTGATAAAAACAGTGGGAGCCGTCCTGATTAGATAAAACAATAACCAATCTAATTTTGTAAAAGCATACGCTGAGTGTTTTCTTCTCTCTCCAGGTAGAGACCATGTCACGCCTTAATCAAGATAATAATATGGATGAATTGACCAAACCCGCTTGTTATACTGAGCTGGGGAACATTGGTCCCGCTCTACCTTATAATTATTATAAGACCGAGCAGGAAATAGGGGATTACCAGGATTCCCGTGCCGCCCAAACGAAGAAAGTGCATGATGATGCATCTTCTTCGGGTGTGCTCATTACCGAGAACTGTTTCTCAGTATCCTCTACGTTCTAGGTATGAGATACCGGATCAGGATCCCACATATGTAATTTGTTACATGAGCTACAGAAAGGTAGAGAGCTGAGAATGGATGATAAGTTTTAAGAGTTGGAAACGATGCAATTGTTGCAGCCAAAGTGTTGGCAGTTATCACCCTGTATTACTATATACATTGATTCTGAACGAATGTTATTAGATACCGAAGCTGATATGCAATATTATATCAGTCTCTTTATTAAGTAAAGAAGGATATAATTTTGTATTGTTGGATAATGTTTTGAACATTTCCTATATCAAGAGTTGATCGATTCGGGCACGTTACCTAATGTCATATACGCTCTAAATCAAACTACAGTTCTTAATGTACAGAACACACACAAGAGGAAGAGTTCAGAAATGAACAAATCCTTCTTAAGGCATTGTAGACTAGGTCATATCAATGCGACACAACTAGGTAAGTTACATTTAGATGCATATTTAAATCAGTTTGAATTTACATCTTGTGAAACTTGCTAGTCATGAAGATAAGATGACCATAGCTCCGTTTATTGGAAACAGAGAAAGAGTTAGTGAACTTTTGGGATTGATACATGATGATATATCTAGGTCCCCTGTCTACACATGCCAGGACTGGTTCTTCGTACTTCATTACATTCACTGATGATCTCTCAAGATTCGGACAAGTGTTCCTGTTGAAACACAAATCTAAACCGTTTGAGAAATTCAATGAATATAAATGCGAAGTAAAGAACCAAACGGGTATAAGGATTATGTCTTTTGGTGTGATCGGGGAGGAGAATACTTGAGCACGGAGTTCCTGGACTATTCTAAAGGGGAATAAGATTCTTTCTCAGCATTACTCCTCCGTATACACCACAGCACGTCGGTATATCGGGGCGGAGCAATTGCATCCTATTTGATATGATGCGCTCTATGATGAGTACTACTGAGTTGCCTATTTCCTTTTGGGGTTATGCGCTTGATGAAGCTGCATACATATTGAATTGGGTTCCAACCAAATCAGGTGCCTACCACTACATATGTGATACGGTATGGGAAGAGCCCATATCTTAAGTAAGTTAAGATTTGGGGTTGTCCGGCCTATGTCTAAAAGCAAAATCCGGACAAGCTCGAGGCAAGTTCAGTTCTGTGGAAGTTTGTTGGATATCCCAAGCATTCACAAGGTATATCTTCTACCACACCGAGAAACAAAAGATGTTTTATTTCTCGGCATGCCACCTTTTTAGAAAAGGAATTTTTTATGGAAGAAATTTATGGTCATGAGGTAGAACTGGAAAGAGTTCCAGCTATACAAACTACAGCTGATGATTTGGTAGAACCGGAGGATTCAATAGCTCCCGACGAACCTCAGCCTCTCCGCTGATCTGGTAGGGTTCCTCATCCGCCTGAGAGATACTTTGGTTTTCTCAATGACAGTGGGAGCGAGGATTGCATCATGAGATGATGACCTAACTGGTTTCGAGCAGGCCATCAAGAGTGGGGACTCTGTAAGAATGGATGGATGCTATGCGATCTGAGATGGAATCTATGTACACCAACAAAGTATGGATTTTGGTTGTTATATCTGAAGGGTTAAACCCCCATCAGGAGCAAGTATATCTTGAGAAGATTACTTGGTGTAGATGGAAAAGTTGAGACTTTCAAAGCTAGACTTATTGTAAAAGGTTCTTGTCATCGACCAGGTGAGATTTATGATGAAACCTTTTCTCCGGTAGCTATGCTTAAATCCATCCGGATCCTACTTGCCATTGCTACATACCATGGCTACGATATCTGGTGGTTGGGTGTCATGACTGCTTTTCTAAATACTGATTTAGAAGAAAGCGTCTATAAGTACACAGCCAGAGGGTTTCATAGACAGTGGGAGAAGCAGAAACGTATGCAAGTTTCTTTACAGGTTAAAGTAGGCATCGCGGAGTTGGAACATCTGTTTTGATGTAGTAGTCAAAGCGTTTGACTTCATCAAAATGGTAGATGAACCTTGTATATACAAAAAGATAGTAGAGAGTAAGGTGGTCATCCTCGTATTGTACGTAGATGATATACTCTTGATAGAAAAGGAGTTTCCTATACTACACTCGGTCAATCTCCTCTTATCACAAGGATTCTCCATATAGGATCAAGGTGATACCTCCTAAATCATGGGTTTTTGGATCTATGATATAGATCTAAGTGGATGTTAGGATTCTCACTAGGTGTAGTGAGATGGTATCAATAGATCCTGGGGAGAATTACTGGATAGCTTCCAGGGTGGTAAGGTCGACTGAATGTCAGTCACAGGCATTGTCTTTACCCTCAGTAGAGGTACGGTATGTTGGAAGAGTTTCAAGCTAGATACCGTGACAAACTAGACGATAAAGGCTCGATACATCGCTACCAACGATACTACCAAAGAGTCAGTCTGGGTGTATATAAGTTCATGAGATGAACTTCGTTCCTACCATTGTATGACAATGGAGTTGTGGCTTATGCCTAGAAACCCCCGTCCCATCAGCGATCCAGACATATTCTAAGGCAGTATCACCTGATCATGGAGAAGGTTGATCTCCAGGGAGATCGAGGTTAGGAAAGTAGACTCAGAGGACAACACGGCGGATCCACTCACAAATGTCTTTTCCCAAGAGAGACTTTTATGGGATGGTTGAGTATGAGATACTACAACCACTGCTGATTGTTGGGTATTGGATACTACAACATATGGCCCTAGTGCAAGTGGGAGATTGTTAGTTATATGTATGCCCTAGAGGCATTATTGTACATATGATGTATATTATAGTGGATTCTTGGACATACATAAGGAGGACTTTCTTGCTCGACATGATAGTATGCTATCTGGTTACTCTTTATCTTAACATGTACACTGATTGTCTCTCTGTTACATGTTGATAAAGCCCTTAGGATGTGTACTTGACTACATGGATTATGATGCGGATTATACTAGTGGAACAAAGGTAGTCCGTAAGTACATCCTTTAATGTTCCTAGTCGTGGGTGTATCGAGACAGGGCATCGATATACCAGATTAGACTAGCGTATAGCTTCTCGACCCATGTAGATGGGCGATGGATAATCCCATATCCATTGGTGTTTGACATCAGAGATGGTATACGGGTGCTCAGTGGAGACTAGGTACACTGGACGGACTCGCCGAGAACTCCCAGATGGTAATATACCTCACGTCAGATGGCAGTTCTCAGGTGACACTGGTACAGGTTAGTTTGCCGACCCGAGATCGTTATAGAGTCTTGTGTGATTCCCACTGTGTTTTGATTTCCACCTTACCACGTACAAGAGAACGTGCAAAACGGTGGTTTTTGGGTACAGTCCTGAATCACATGGAGGCAATGAGCGATAGGAGGGGATTCGTCTCTCCCGGTATAGGGGGTTGATGTTGCGCTGTGCTCGATTGGCTATAACAGGAAGTCCCTGGCCAGGGCTGATTCGGAGATATACTGGTATGTGCTATCAGTAGTTTCTTGACCCGTTATGAGCCTCATATCGGCACGACTTATCGAGTTATTGGGGTCTGACGTTTACCACCCCTAGACGAGATATGCGACATATCAGACGAAGAGACCGGACTGTACGGTAGTGTTACTGTTTGGATTTGCAGAAGTATGAGCAGGCTTGCTTGTTGATCTTCTGATCGCTCAATACCCGGATGGCCGTTACGTTTGGCAGACCGCTTGCGACTTGTGGGTGTTTGATATGATCATCACCTACTGCCGGCATATTGACGATCTTTAGAGTCTTACACAGAGGTTTCCTGGTTCATGCGAAACGAAGTAGGAGCACATATGTGATGTGTGCGGGACCGAGATTAATACTGTATGTGATAATGTATTCTATTCTCGCAATATGTGACATCGGTCGGTTATATGTGATATAGCCGGGTTATCAGATCAAGTGTTGATTCGATAAGTTGTTACATTAGATATTAGTCGGTTATATATGATATAACCGGATTATTAAATGAAGTGTTGATTTGATAATTTCATCACATACATTAACTAATATTTGCTCACTTATGATTTATCTTTCTCACTCTTATGCATTATTATATATGTGATATATATTCGTGTACATTATTTTGTGTCATGTAAGGTTATACATGCAACAAGGGTGTATGAGACTCACACCATGCTAGGTTAATATTAAGGTTTTATTATTATTAAGTAATTCAAAAATAGTGGAGATTTAGTCATGGCTTGAAGCTTGTAGAAGCTTGTAAGTTTCATTGACTTAGTCCACCCTTTTTGTTTTGCTTAAGAGATTTTTTAACCCAACCATTATCCTATGGCATGGTTAAGTCTCTACATGAGTTAATGGATAACATATACTCACCTATGGTTAAATTTCTAACCTCATGAGCTTCATCTCTTTAGTTCATCACTTCATCTTCTTCTTCTTCATGAAAGCTTTCTAGCTTTTGAAAAAGTGATGAAAAATTGTGAGAAAATTAAAATCTAAAGTTAGCCCATTTCCTATTTCATCATCCTCTACTATATTAGCCATTTAGTTTAGGGTGTTTTCTTCACTAATCTACCATTAGTGAAGAGGTAGCATGAGCTTGAGTCTCCTCAACGTAGATCATCTTCGGCCTCGAAGACTTCGTGCAAGCTTGTTCATTTCTTCAAGAGAACCCTTTCTAGAGTTCGGGTATTCATGATTTGTAGCGAAGGGACTACTACACGGAGCACTAGAAGTGAAGGACCGGTCTACAAAGGTTGTTTTCCTCATTCACTTAGATGTAAAGTTGTTTACATATCGTTTCATTGGATTTTCCAGTAAAGATTCTAGGGTTAGGGTTAGCTAGCAAGGCAATTTTTTAAAATTGGCATGGACGATACCTCCCGAAATCTTGCTGCCGTGCTAGACAACCCTGCAATTTGAAGTTACCTTCAGAACAGATGTCTTGTACAGACGTCTGTACAGGCGCATGCCTTACTCTGTCAATTTTGGAGTTTCGGTAAATACCATACAGACGTCTGTACCACTATAGCGGACGTCTGTAGGCCTAAACATAGAGTTGGTATTTCGGGATATGCTAGGACAGACGTCTGCCCATAGGGGACAAACGTCTGTCGTCGGGCCTGATGCGAAATTTTCTTAGTTAGGAAATTAGTTTTTAGGGAATATCTTTTGTATGTTATAAATATGATAGTTTATTTTAGACCTATATTTGATAACAATTTAGTTATTGGTGAGAGCCTACTGTTATTGTGAGAGATCTAAGGTTTGAGAGGGATTTGTGCTTTGTCCATCAATTTATACTCTTCCGTATTTGGATTATTAATATAACTTCACCTTCACTTATTGTTTTTGAGTAAGTTCTCATATTTCTATCTCGTCTGTGATTTGTTTCTTCTTCTCTATATTGTTTGCTTGTTCTTCGTGATTTCATTATTCGTGACAAACTGGTATCAGAGCTATTATTGCGTTTGTTTGGGATCTTTTGGATTGAACTATTATTTCTTCGATTTTGCGATCTGGGTCAACGGTGGGTAACGACAACTACGTTCTCTTCCCCACTTTCTTAGATCGTGATTTTGAAGTTTAGAGTTCGTTAATACTCAAGGTATATTGATCCCATATCATGTCTCCGAAAATCATGAAGTTCGATGGGAATATGAGTTTCTGTTTACGGTAAGTTCGTATGATTGCTTTTTTATGGCAAGTTTGTATGATCTACTGTAGCATATATCTCACAATCGCAGTAGAAATGATGGAGGGAGTTAGCGTACAAGGTATCCTAATAGCCCAAGAATTTGCAGCGGTAGAAACTGGAGAGGTCTACACTGTTATGAAGAGCGACCGTCTGGTGTTTCTCTGGACCGGCGGTGTGATGTCCATGGCTATGAACCGCTCGCCATGCACAAGCTGCAATAATTAGTATTCAAGGGGATATAAGTATTTAATAAAATAAAATAAAATAAAATTTGTTAAAACACTAAAATATCACCTCCATATAAAATTCTTTACAGCAGCCCCCCAGAGTGAGGAATGGAAGGTAACCAAGCATCTCCATTGATAAAATTAGACACTTTAAAATTTTGAGCTTGGGATTCATCCATCAAATTATATCCAGGTCACTGCACCCTTTTGCTAGTATTAGCCCTTTCCCCGTATTTCACAAACTCGCCATAAAACAGTGTATCGAGGGCGAAAGCCCCGTTCCAGGCCACCCATCCTGCCAGATCGATCAAGTTATCTATATACGACTGCCTGTACACTGTCCTCGAATACTCCTTCTGCGGCCTTCCAAGATATGTCTTAGTCTTGTTTACCTTCGATGCGAGCTCATCAGAAGCTAGGATCGAACAATTATGGATCGAGATCCTGGTGGCTTCATTCGGATGAATCCAGCCCTGAGCGGTGGTGGCGTTGATTTGGTTCAGGAGCGGCTTGTGGGCGTAGATGTTGCAGTGTTGGAAGACGAAGGCGGCGTTCCCGAAGATGAAATCTACTATGCCATAGATTTCATAATCGTGGTAGAACTAACGAAAGGAGTGAGTGATGGGGGGTCAAAATCTCCATCAGTAGTTATCCTCCGTCAATCATGCAGCAAGCGTTCTTGAACGGTGAGATTGGGAGTGGAGATTGGACGTGTAGATCTCAATGGGTTGTTGTTGACGCCGTACTACCTGCAAAGAAAGTCACGGGGTTGATGACCACCGTAGGATCCTCCGACGATCAAATAAGTACCGAGGTATAAAGGCAGGGTAGCGGCGTATTGGAATCGATTTTGACTTATCTGGACCGTCTGGAAGAGGGGGTTTATATAGCAGTCGTGTGGGAGTGATCCGGCGAGAGATTCTCGCCATCCGTTACGTACTTATGACACGTTCGTGTTGATGGCGGGATATGCCCATTAATGGCGAGATACGCTCGTTAACGGGAAAACGTGCCAGTGTGAGATGCGGGACGTGGAGCGGCGGGAATCTCGTTCTGGCGGGATACACGGAGCTGTTACGGGGGCACTTGGGCTCCGTGCTCCGGGTTTGACAGGGAGGCTGAGGAGTCTCAGCTCGGTAGATAGCTCGGAGTCGAGCGAGGAGGCCGAGGAGCCTCAGCTCGGTAGATAGCTCAGAGTCGAGCGAGGAGGCCGAGGAGTCTCGGCTGCCTCAGCGCATATGGAGGGTACTCCGAGGAGGCTTTTCCAAAAGGTCGGGTACCACCTTGCCACGGGGATCCGAGGAAGACTCGTAATGCATCACCCCGATTCCCCGTCGTAGCCTTCAGGGGTCCAGAGGGTATGCGTTGACGACATGTCATCTCCCACGTGTCGCAATCTGGGATGTTCCCGTTCATCAGCCTCATTATTGAGCGTACAGGGTATCCTGATAACCTAAGAATTTGTAGCGGTAGAAACTGGAGAGGTCTGCACTGTTACGGAGAGCGACCGCCTGGTGTTTCTTTGGGCCGACGGTGTTCTCAAAATCGATATCCATGGCTATGAACCGCTCGCCATGCACAGGGGCAATAATTAGTATTTAAGGGGATATAAGTATTTAAAATTATATTTCTATCTTAATCAAATACATTCAAAACTTGAACTTCGGATCTAGTTACAGTGGTGTTTCGCATGTGGATTGAAAATATGTTAGTAAAGATTAGACTAAAATACCAAATGTAATTTCTGTAGTAATTTTGTTTTTGTTTTAGTGATGATTAATCATGAGATGGACTCGATTTTGAGTCTTGTTTTTAATTTCCTCAATAAATAACGAAAAAAAGATTAGTGTACAATTAGTCCTCTGTATAATAACATTATGCATTGTTATGTGTGCCTCACATTCATCCCTATTGATTTCCTTATTTCATCCGTTGTTATCACGAAGCAGATTTGAAGTTACTATCAGGACAGACGTCTGTCTTGCTCTGTCAATTTTGGAGTTTGAGTAATACCCTATTGTCACACCCCGCTTTCCAAAATACATGAATACGGCACGTAACAGAGCCAACCATGCTACCAATAGCTAAAAAAATCCCTCCATAATCACATTACGACTGTCAATTAGATATTAAGAACAGTAAATAAAATCTAACTAACACATGTCCATCTGCCATAGTAAATAAAAGTCAAGAAATGTATATAGCGGAAACGAATAAAAATCCAATAAAGAATAACATCCGAATCACGTTCCTTATGAGATCACATCGGTAAATTTAAACTACGGAAATAAAATAAACTAAGCATTTCTAAAACTAATCAACAAGCTGCTTTCTGCTAGGCTTGCTTGTTAAAATACTCCTGATCTTCCTGCGACAAGGTCAAGAGAACTGGGTCATGCAAAACCCAGACGTCAGTGCGTTATAAATATTAAAATAATAGTAATAACCAGAATAGGATGCTAAGATTAAACATGGGTATTAATAATAAACACAGGTGCAAAACAGTGAACTATAGATATGTCATATGTATCCTAAAATCTATGTTTTTAAGTTATCTATTCTACAAGTCTTTGAAATCAATTAATAGAATTGTCGATATAACTCAATAGTATCCCGTGCGTGTCCGGGACCAAGGTCAAGGCCTTCGGGGCTAAATATGAGACGTGCCGCTAAGTAGTAAAAACAGGGTATCATATACAGACGAATGATGTCAGCATCATCATTCCGGGGCCTAAAACCCGTATCGACTGATCAGTTTCTGGAAAGTTTCGAACTGTTGAGTTACAAGTCAGGTTTCGTTATTGATTTTCCCTTTTCCCTTAGGTTTCGTATTCAAGTCAGGTATTGATGATATCTATCTGATATCAACACAGGATTAAGTAGGTACAGGTCTATCTAAACAACAAGTCATGTCTATCAGGATAACAAGTCAGGATTGTCGGCTTTAGTAATAATCCAAGTAACAGGTCTGGTAATGTGTCGTGAATATGTCAGGCAGTGTGTATTAACAGAAAGAGTATTAGATGGACAACAGTAACCAGTTATCTAAATACTGTAGAAATGACTAATGCATATTATCTATGGTATAAGGTGTAATTAATCTCTCTCTCTCTCTCTCTCTATATATATATATATATATACACACACACACACATACATATTTGTAATAACATTTTACGTTTGCTACAAGATATACTGTAGACTACATAAAGGATACTGAACTGTAGTGAAAATTATAATAATATTATGATGAACTAGCATGCAACTAGATAAATCCGTTATTGATATAAATACGGATTGATACTGTAAAATTGTATATTGAAAATAACTTGTTAACTATTAACATACTTATATTAATAAATAATTATATATTGGAATATGTAATGTAGCATGTCGCAAGTTTAGAAACTTGCCTGATCGAAAACTCACGACGAAAATACGGATATCACGTTTCGAACACCAAACAAAGACACGATGCAAAACCCGACGTAAGCAAAACTTGGCCTGAACTTAGCAACTGCTAGAAGTGGTGACCGGAGAAAACAAGGATGGTGACTGGGGTCGTCTGGGTCGTTGGCGATGGTGACCAACTCCAGCGAAAACAGTTCAAGAAAGTGAAGAAAAAGAAAAGAAGAAGAAGAAAAGATGGGGCTGTTGGGGTTCTCTGGGTTTAACGAAGACAAGGAAGAAGAGGAGGTTGGGTCGTTGGCAAGGAGATGGAGAACGAGATCGACGACGAGGTGTCGTGGACGGTGATGGGTTGGGCTTGGTGAGAAAAGGAGAAGAAGAAAGGGAAAAAGACGGTGGTGAGGGGGTGCTTTGGTGCAAGCGACGAGAAGAAGGAAGTGACAAGGACAACGGGGTGGCCGGGTTCAGGCTGCAACGTCGACGAGGAAGATGAAGGAAGTGACGACGATGGGTTCTCGGTTGTGTAATCGGCTTGTGTATGGTCTCGGGGAAGGAGGTGATGACGATGGTGGGGATGTTGAGGAAGTGACGGTGAAGAAATGGTGACGGCGACAAAAGGGGACGGCATGGGTTAGGGCTCGGGCGAGAGAAAGAAAGAGAACGAGAGGAGAGAGATGGAGACGGGGAAGAGAGAGAGAGTTTATATAAAAATAAATTTATTGGTAATATATATATATATATATATATATATATATATATATATATAAGGTATAGGAATATATTAAGGAATATATTGTATATATTTTGTAAGATTTTCAGATAATACCAGATCGCTCCAAATATTACCCGAATTTAGTCAAAAATATAGTTTTTAAATATAAAATACATACATAAGGATTTTGGCCATAATGCAACAATCTATTATTAAATACATATACCCCCAAATAAAATTTAAATAAATATACATAAAGATTTCTAAATATTTTGCTGTCTATATTTTAGGATATGAATATAATAGATAATAGCAACAATCAGATATGGGGTGATATGCCATGCAAAGTTAGGTAACTAAAAGATATTATTTATACATAACTTGTACTATAAATGGATATGTAAAGATTTAAACATATATAAAGTATATATAATACTAGATTCACGTAGATACACCTTACTAGTAAATATTGGATATAACCTTACACCATATCGGGTTTTAAACATGCGGGTCGGGTCGGATAACGACTACTACTACTTGAATCATTTGCAACCCAATAGCAAAAAGAATAAAAGAATTTTATAGCAAGATTTAAAATACCAAATTATATTGTATAAACGTACTAGGGTGTTACATTATACCCAACTACAAAGGAATTTCGTTCTCGAAATTCACGGAACAGGAGGAAGACAAGATACGGATCTGAAAAAAGAGGTGTGGAAAATTTTGTCGAATCTCGTCTTCACGTTCCGAAATAGATTCTCCATGTGAACGATTCCCCCACGTAACGAGTACTAGAGGGATTACTTTATTCTTGAGAACTTTTTCTCGTCGATCCACAATAGTCATTGGTCGCTCTTCATAAGTTAAATCTTCTCTTACTGTCAGTTCCGAGTGATCTAGAACGTCTAATCTCGAACATACTTGCGGAGTTGAGATACATGAAACACGTCATGAACACCCGCCAAGGATGGTAGTAAAGCCAATCGATAAGCTACCTCTCCAACACGGTTGATGATATCGAAAGGCCCCATGAATTGAGGACTAAGCTTGCCTCGACTACCAAATCGGATTACTCCCCTAGTCGGTGATATCTTCAAGAACACAAGATCACCAACAACGAACTCCAAAGGTCTTCTTCTAGTATCAGCCCAACTTTTCTGTCGATCATGTACCACCTTCATATGATTACGGATCAAGTTAACTTTCTCCACAGTTTGCACAATAAGATCCGGTCCCAACAATCTTCTTTCTTCAACATCATCCCAACAGATAGGCGAGTGACACTTACGACCGTACAATGCTTCGAATGGAGCTACCTGTATAGTCGTCTGAAAACTGTTATTGTATGAAAACTCCACTAATTGCAAATGATCCTCCCACGAACCCTTGAAGTATAACATGCATACTCGCAACATATGTTCAAGAGTTTGGATCGTTCTTTCATACCGGTCATCTGTCTGAGGATGATAGGCCGTGCTAAATTTCAAGCGAGTTCCCAAACTTTCCTATAGACTCCTCCAAAAGTATGATAGAAATCGAGTATCACGATCAAAAACAATACTCACGGGTACCCCATGCAATCCCGCAATCTCCTGCATGTACCGCTCTGCCAAAACCTCCTTCGACTGACCAACTTGAAATGGTATGAAATGAGTTGCCTTGGCCAATCGATCGACAATCACCCAGACTGCATTATTGCCCTTTGGACTCTGTAGTAAGGCTGTCACGGAATCCAAGATTATATGTTCCCACTAATATTGAGGAATCAGAAGTGGTTGTAACAAACCAACTACCCTTTGATGTTCAGCCTTGACTTGCTGACACACCAAACACTTCGATACGTAGCGAGTAATCTCCCTTTTCATGCCTGATTAGTCAAAAATATTGCACATTTGTATGCAAATTTTCCCTACATTATTAGTTACTAAAAGGTGTTAATTGAAAATAAAGAACATATGTGGGTTTATTTGTAAAAAGATTATTATCATATGTTTCTTCATTTATAATTAATATAATTAGGGAAATATATGGATATCATATTTAAATAAAATATTCATGAGATTATTTATTATTAAAATATTCATATCATATCAAATATTCATAATCAATATTTTTAAGATATCATATCATATAATTGGTTGAAATAATATCTCAAATAAAATAAATACTACTAACAAGATGATTTTGAGATATTGTGCAGGTATTATAATAGATCAGCTCAGGTCTGAAATCTAAGTAGGAGATCCAAAGCAAATCGGTTCACTAAACCAAATCTGCCGAACATTAGGAGCAAATCGAAGAATCTCGCAACGGCGAGACTAAGGACAATATTTCCAGAATATTTTTATCAGAAGGATCTCCGAATAACAAGAAGAAAAGCCACGAAAAATTTGGAAGTCTAAATCCACCAAAAGGCAGCGGAACCGCGGTCAAAATAAGCTTTTAGCGGCGGTTCAGCGGTCATTTGGCGGCCATAGAATCTGAAACTTTAGGGTCATGATCGTAATTTGACACACTTTAACATGACATTTATGGTTTCACATTTTAGAGACTATATAAAGAACCGAGAGCTGTCTATCAAAAGAATTCAAAAAAAAATTGGATTCAAAAATTCAACATTCATCTATCCATCGATCGAGAGAAAGATCTAGCGAGCAACTAAGGTTTTTGTAATTTACTTTTTCAGTGAGCAATTTTGTAATGCACTAGTTGATAAATAAAGGCAGTCTTTGTATTAATTTTTGTCGCATTTACTTTCTGCACTTTTAATTTCCATATTACTTTCTGCACTTACATTCCGCAATTACTTTCTGCACTTTTAATTTTTAATTATGGGTTCATTCATCTTCCACCTCTCTTTTAAATCGCTAATATCCATGAGCGGATAAATTCTTGCTTGCTAGGGTTTGTAGGGTAGGGTAGAATAATGGATGGGAACTATAACTTAAATTCTTTTTGATATTTTAATTTTTATAAACTTTAGCAAAATAAATGTTAACCCTCTTATCGGGCGCGCTATCAATTAATGATATTCACGACCACGATTTGAGATTCGTTAATACTTGTTTTGTTAAGGGCTTGAGATAAATATAGATCAATGGAAAGACAAGGGGCAGTAGAGGAAAACCCTAATTTCCTCCAAGAACGCTAATCCACATTCATCGTTATCTCTCTACTATTAAACAATTAAAAGAAAAAAAGAATCATTTTTAAACCTGCATCCATTAACTACTAAGTTTTATAAACCGTACAAACCCTTTTCTTATAAAATCTTCAACCTTCTTAAAATAAACGATCAAAACTCCACATTTTTTCTACCAATTCGTCTAAAGCAAGAAAAACGGTTCACCGTTTCCCTGCGGACTACCTGTACACACTATCGGCTAGCTATTGCGACACCATTATTAATTCGCCCGGTGCCTCTTGGCGAGGGCTTTGATCCCTGGTGGTGTGCTAGGGATAACCGAGCATGGTTAGTGCTAAGCGGTTGCCTCTTTCGAGGGTTTTTGGGTCCTTAAGGATGGCCGAATAGGGTTGCTGCCTGACCGCCTCTTGTCGAGGGTTTTGATCTCTGGCATTGTGGGGTAGGGAAGCTACCAGCCAGGGATAGCCGAGCAGAGTAGCTGCAGGGCTGCCTCTTGATAAGGGCTTTGATCCCTGGCGTTGTAGGGTAGGGAAGCTACCAGCCAGGGATAGCCAAGCAGGGTAGCTGCAGGGCTGCCTCTTGGTGAAGGCTTAGATCCCTGGCGTTGTGGGGTAGGGAAGCTACCAGCCAGGGATAGCCAAGCAGGGTAGCTGCAGGGTTGCCTCTTGGTGAGGGCTTAGATCCCTGGTCTGATCTTCCCAAGGTGAGCACCGAGGAGTGGGACAGTCATGGGGACACGTGTCGCAAGGGCGCCATGAAGGCGAAGTGCCGGGGTCGCGTCGTTTCGGTTTCGCATGGGGAGGCGCGATGCTTGCCGCGTGGCACCTGCGTCGCGGGTGAAACGGGCGACTGTTGGATTCCCAGGCGTCGTTGGCTATAAAACGGAGGGATTGTTGATTACTCTTTTCCTTGCAACCGAAGCGCAAAAATGCAGGACTTCCCCTTCACCATCGAAGACATCCAAAGCTTCGAGGATGTCTACCTCTATGACCTGTACTACACTGAGGACACGGTGCAGTTGGTGATAGGCAGGATCGAGGACCACTTCGGCCGATTGCTTCCCCAGCGGTCCTCCCTCCTTCAGCTGCTGATGTACTCCATCTGGAGGGCGTCGCCGGGGCTTTACAACCCCTTATCTGAAATGTTGTTCGATGAGGTCATAGGCAAGCTAAGGTCTCTGAGGTGTTTCGGCCTGATTTCCGCGAGCCGGCTAAACCGCTCGGAAGCGCTCGTCCGTGAGTGTTACCAGTTGAGGCTCAACGCCGAAGCTCGCGGGAGGGATCGGAGGCAGAGATTAGACGCTGTGAGGGCTCGACTGGAGGAGATATGCTCAGAGTACCACGAGCAGTGCTCTCTGCACCCCATTCCCCCGCTGTTGTAATAACAATTTTTTTTTCTTTTCTGTGTACGGCTGAGGAGCCTATAGTACCTTTTGAATGAATAAGATTCTTTTTTCTTTTCTGCAATGCTCTATTGATCCTTTTATTGTATAAACAAAAGATCATAGGAAGATGGTACATTGCTTTGGAAAGAAAATACATGCTAGTAGATGCTTTTATTTATGCAGCCTGAGCCCCCCATACGTCCGTTGGTATCTGTACTCGACATGGGGTACCGAGCTTCGGGGTACAGACGCGTGCTCTGCTGACACTACCATGATCTGGCCGATGGTCTGCTCGGCTAGAGGGGGACGCTGCTCCTGCTCGCGGTCAGCTTGCCGCTTGTCCCTCAGATATGCCGCGAGGTGCCCCGAACGGATCAGCTCCTCGATGTAATCTCGAAGTTGTTTGCAGCTCTCCGTCGAGTGGCCCAGCGACCTATGAAAGCCGCAGTAGGGGCCTTGGGTTCGCTTTGAAGCCGAGCGTGGGATCGGGAGGAACTTGAAGAACCCTTCGCCTTTGGCCTCCTTAAGTAGCACTATCTGGGAGACATTAAGCGGCGAGTACTCCTAGAACTTTGGGGGATAGGGCTTTTGCCATTCCGGTTCTCTTCTCTCATCCCTTGCCCTCTTTTTCTGGTCGGCTTGCTCTGCCCGGGGGAGGCTTGCATTAACCTCGGACTCGAGCTGGACCTCGCGCTCTGTCCAGGCCTTTACCTCGGCCATGATCTTAGGTTGCGCCAGTGCAAAAGAGCGTAACCACTCCGTATGCCTAAGACCAGACCTTAGAGCCGTGATGACCGTTTTGTCCCGGTGCTCTGGGACCTCGAGAAGGGTATTGTAGAAACGGGTGATGTAGGCCTTGAATGTCTCCCTGTCCCCGCTCTTGATCGTGAAGAGGTGGTCGACTGTGCGCTTCTGCCTCCTGTTCTCGACGAAGTGGCCGAGGAATTGTGTTGCCAGCTCGTCAAAGGTTGAGATCGAGCGCGGCTCGAGTCCTCGGAACCAGTCTCGCCTGGCACGGATGAGAGTGGCCGGGAAAGCTCGGCACTGGGCGGCATCGGAGTGGTCTTGGAAGCTCATCCCCGCGGTGAACGCATCCAAGTGGTCCTTCGGGTCAGATTTGCCGTCGAAGAGGGAGACCTTTGGGGGCTTGTTGCGGGAGGAGACGTGGACGGCGAGCAGCTTCTCGGTGAATGGTTTTGTGAGCGAGTCGGCGGCATATTTAGCCCCGTCGCTCGAACGGTGACCTTCCCGATGCAGACTCTCGATCTTCTTCTTGAGGGCGTCGAATCGGCCATGGTACCCCGACGACTCGGCGCATTCTGATCCCAGGCCCCTGCTGTTGGCGGCTTGCGTCTGGCCTCGGCCGCGGTTTCTCTCAATGAGGTTCCTCAAATCCCCGGGCGAGGTAGCCCTTGGCTGCCTTGACGAGCCCCGTCTGCGCGGCCCCATCGGGGGAGGGTGTGTCGGTCATGCCTGGTGACAGGAGAGCTGACCGACATTTCCTCAGGAGGGACAGGCGCGCGAAAGACCTCGGGGCGGGGTGCTTTAGCGACGGACCTCAGTGTCGAGCTGTTGGGCACCTAGCGGGTCGCAGAACGTACTGGCCCGGGGGATCCGCGGCCGTGGGAGGCAGCGAGGCGGCGGTCGGCCGTGCCTACGCGGGCTGAGTCCTCTCTCCCCCTGTAGGGGTCCTGGTCCTGAGGTGGGGGAGCGGTGACCTGGGGATTTTGCCCCACCGTTTGGACGCGGACGAGCGACTCCATGAAGGATGCGAGTCGGTCTATCCGGCCGGCAAGGGCGTTGATGGCATTCGGCGGAGGAGGCTCATCTGTGCCTCCGTTGAGAGGAAGGCGGCGGTTGGCACTTGGATCGTCTTAATGATCGCTCGCCATTGGAGTAAGATCGGGAGGCGAACTTTTGTTTTTGTGGAATCTACTTTCCCACAGACGGCGCCAGCTGATGAAGGGTGGAATCTCCTTCAGATGTTGCTTCCCGTTGATCTGCTGATGGCGGCGATGGGTGGCTGAGATTTGATCTGGAGGCTGTCGCTCCTGAAGCGTGTGGATCTCAAAGGGTTTGAAGTTGTTGAGCCGAGCTACCTGCAAGGAAGTCCCGGGGTGGTTGGACACCGAGGACCCTCCGACTATCAAGTTAGTCTGGAGATCCGAGCAGAGTAACGGCTTAGTGGAGTAGAATTGGTTTACCTTGACCGCCTGAAAGAGGAGTTTAAGTAGCGGTGGCAGCAGGTGCGAGAATTACGCCGGCCGTTACGCTCCCGACGTCACGCCCGCATGATGAGCGGGGCCTCCCATTAATGGCGAGATAGGCTCGTTAATGGGGGATCGTGGTGGCGTGAACCGTAGGATGTGATTGGCGGAGATCTCGCGCATGGCGAGATTCGCGGGATGGCAGTTACGCCTGCAAGCGGTGCCGTTGGTCGGTCGATGGACCGAGGAAGATGACCTCGGCCGGAGAGCCCGCGGACGAGCGGGATAGCCGAGGCATCTTGTTTCTGCGATAGCTCGGGAATGAGCTGTGAGGCCGAGGAGGCCAATTGTGCTGGGGCTCGGAGGCGAGCCAGCCTCATCGGTAGGACAAGCATAGGAGCAGTCTGGTCGGCCCCTGTAGGTCCTTTCTTGCATGCTCTGGGACACGTCATCTGCCACGTGTCATGATCTGGGAGGTCACCATATCTAGCATCATCAAGTATAGAACTAAACCGAGACAATCAAACCACTCCGGAATTTTATCTCGCATCTTTGGAAATCTCTCTAAAATTTTAAACCATTTTGTTTTTGTTGGAATTTATCTTTTTGTGACAAGAGGAAAACTCTATTTATAGAGACAGTGAGATATAAGTTATTAATCAAAGACTTAATTCCATGTAGTAACCGATGCTATTAAGTAAGGACTTACAACATTCCCACTACTTTATACATGCAATAACCAATACAATTACTTCTCCACTATTCATATTTAGGCATCTATAGGCCTCACTTTAATTTTCACTAACATACACATTAAGTTTCACAACTTGAGACTTAATATGCAATTTAATTATTTAACTAAATTTACAACAATTCCCTCCACAAGTCTCAGAGTTGTGAGACAGACACATATGGCGACAATAAAATTCAGAGAGGTTTCTTCAGAGTGTAAACAGTTAAAATTCTATACATGCATATCTTGCAGGTGTCTTTTTGGACTTGAACTTACACTTAGGATTCACAGGCTGAGGGATACAGAGACCAGGGGGTATAAATATTTAAACCTTTTCTCTATATGTAGCTCTGTCTACACCCGTGGTCCACACATATAGAATAATTCTGGTTGATCTGCATACGGCCATGCACCTGGCGTTGTATGAGTGCTCTAGAGAATTAGCCCATATTCTCAACAAAAGACAGCTCCACCTTTACACCCATTAAGGGTGATTCCATTAAGTTTGTTAACTGTAATAAACACATTACCTTAACGGCTATGATAATCATTAAGAGTTTTAAACTCAACCCCACAATCATGCAATTATGCACTATTTCCATTATAGGGATAAGCCTCCACCAATATATATAAAAAATATTTTTAATGTGTATTGGTTTTAACTAAAACATACATGATTTGTTTTTCCCATTGAACCTAATTCATGAGATCGCCATTCACATAAGTTGGGTTGTCACTTAATTGTTTCTAAACAAGTTTAGACCCATCACCCTCGATGTCTTGGTAATGAGTTGTTTGCTCAAAGGCTTAGTCAAAGGATCAGCAAGATTTCATTCTGACTTTATATAGGTACTAGTAATAACTCCATCAATTAGCAATTGCCTTGCAATATTATGCCGCAGCCTAATATGCCTCCTCTTTCCATTATATACTTTGCAATTAGCTTTAGCTATAGCTGCTTGGTTTTCACATAAAATTGACACTGGAGGTGCAAGTTTTATCCACAAAGGGACGTCACGCGGAAGATTTTTTAATCATTCTGCTTCACTACTTACAAGCTCTAAAGCTAAGAATTCAAATTCCATAGTCGATTTTGCATTACAGGACTGTTTACATGATTTCCACGAAAAGTTCCTCCTCCAAGTGTAAACACATAACCACTCGTGGAGTTAGAATCATCTACTCCTGTGATCCAATTGACGTCACAATACCCTTCAACACATTATAGGACATCCTAAATAAAATAAATCATAATTTATAGTACTTTTAATATATCTCAAAACTCTAATCAAAGCATTCCAATGTTCATAATTAGGATTATGAGTATATCTACTCAATCTTCTTACTGCGTAGGATATCTGCTATGGTATAATTCATCAGATACATCAATAAGCCAATCACTCTAGCATATTCAATTTGGGATATAGAATCATGCACCATTATTCTTTTTTCAAATGTAATATAGCATCTAATGGAGTTGCCTCAAATTGTCCAAACGTTTTTAGAATTTTCTCAACATAGTGTGATTGAGACAATGTAATACTCCCAGACTCCTTTAGGATTTTAATCCCAAGTATTACATCCGCTTATCCTCAGTCTTTCATTTCAAACTTAGAAGTTAAGAATTGTTTTGTTGATTTCACAACATTCAAGTCTGTTCCCATTATCAACATATCATCTACATATGAACATATGATGACCACAGAATTATGGCAATTCTTGTAATACGCACACATGTTAGAGTCATTAATTTTGAACCCGTTATCAACAAGCACATTATCAAATTTCTCATACCACTGTTTAGGCGCTTGTTTCAGACCATACAAGGATTTGACAAGCCTACATACTTGGTGTTCTTTTTCAGGAATAACAAATTCTTATGGTTGATCCATATAAATTTCCTCTCCAAGGTCTTCATTTAAGAACGTAGTTTTTACGTCCATTTGGTGTATTACAAAATTATGAATGGAAGCTTAAGCGATCAATACTCTAATAAATGTAACTCTAGCTTCTGGGGCATAGTTGTCGAAGTAATCAAAATCCTTTTGTTGACTATACCACTTAGCAACGAGTCTCGTTTTATGTTTATCAATTGATCCATCTGCTTTAAGCTTTCTTTTAAATTCCACTTACAACCAATGGTTTTGATTCCAGGAGAAAAATCTACGAGTTCCTATGTATGATTAGCCATAATAGAATCTAACTCATCATTGATGACAGCTCTCCAGAAAACAACATCTGGAGACTTCACGTCTTCATCAAAGATTGTAAGATCGGAGTCAACCAAAAATGACATATCATAGTCCCCACTAAAGGTATTTACCTTTCTTGGTCTTTTACTTTTCAAATTTCCATCAAGTTCTGGATCATTATCCAATTCAACATCGGAATCAAGATTTATCTCTTTGCTTGTAGAAGCAACAATTGAACCAATCACCACTTTTGGTCTCAAAGGAAATAAAGACTCAAAGAAGTCTGCATCTTTAGATTCAATTATAGTATTAGCTGAACCATCAATTTCATCTATAAATTCTTGAATTAAAAATCTATAGGCACTGTGTTCAGCATAACCTATAAAAGCACAATCAATGGTCTTAGGACCAAGCTTCTTTCTTTTAATCGCAGGAAGACTCACTTTAGCTAAACTTCCACATACTTTAAAGTAACGAAGGTTAGGAGTATATCATTTCCATAGCTCAAAAGTAGTCTTTCCAATTTTCTTATGGGGAATTCTGTTATTTATATAATATGCAGACAAGATAGCTTCCCTCTACAAATCCAAGAATGAACCAGAACTTATAAGCATGGAATTCATCATTTCTTTCAAAGTTCAGTTCTTTCTTTCGGCTACTCCATTAGACTCTGGAGAGTAAAGAGCAGTCACTTCATGAATTAAACCAGCTTCTTCACAAAATTCGTGGAAAGAATTAGAGAGATATTCCCTCCTATATCCGTTCTAAGTCTTTTGATCTTTCGGTTCAGTTGGTTCTCAAATTCCAATTTATACCTTTTAAAAGTTTCTTCGGCTTCATCCTTTGAATAGAGTAAATGCAATTTTGTATATTACTATAGTCATCAATGAAGATAATATAATATTTTTACCTCCTCTAGTTGGATTACTTTTTAGGTCTCCTAAGTCACTATGAATAAGTCCTAACAATGCATTTTCTCTTTGAATTCATTTTCTTTTTCAACAGATTTATGTGAGTTATTAGTGAACCAAGCTTCAGTACATGTTCGCATTTATCCATATTGGAAGATTCAAATTTATATATTAGGCCTAGGTAAGACATACGTTTCAAGTAAGCAAAATTAACAGTCCTGCTCTAGCATGCCAAACAGATAAAGTATTAGCAATATAAACGGAGTAGGCAGAAGCATTCATTTTATTATTGATAAAAACAGGAGTTACGATACTAGTGCTATTTTCAGCAATATTTTCAGCATACATGACAAACAGACCATCCTTATGAAAGCCTCCCCCATAAACATCCCATTCAAGGTCAGAACAAGCTCATCAGGCTTGACGACCAATTTTAGTCCAGCCTTCATTAACATAGCATCGGATATCGGATATCAGACTCCTCCTAATACCAAGAATAAGGAGAACATTGGTGAGAGAGAGCTTTTTACCTGAGGTAGGCTTCACCAACGCATTTCCTTTACCGGCAACTGGAACAGAATGAGAATCGGCAGGATACATCTTCTCATCTTCCACAGCAGGAGATGATAGGAAGTAAACATATTGCGCTCACGTCATATGTGCTTCATGGCTCCAGTATCGACCACCCATTCTTCATGATTACTGATTATATTCAGCTCAAAAATCATTGCCATAAGGGTGTCCACTTCAGCGAGATGTGCTTGAGCTTTCACAGGCTTGCCCTTCTTATGCCTACATTGAGCAGCAAAATGTCCAGCTTTTCCGCAAACATATCAATTACCCATTTTCTTTTTAATGTTCATCATGACTCCCAGTTTCTTATGGTTCTTGAAAGTTTTTTAGGCCTTCCAGATCCATCCAATTCCAGGTAAGCTCGGAGTTGGCTTGTCGTCTTTCTCCCTCGGTCTCGCTTGTTCCTCAATTCGAATATGAACTATTAGTTCATCTAGACTCATCTCCTTCCTTTTATGTTCGAGATTAGTCTTATATGATGGCTTATGGATTTTCGTAATCTAATTATTTAGTTTTGATGATGTTATGAATATTAATAGATTTCTATATACATGTGTTTACACGTTTTGCGAATTTTATATAACATTGTATATGAGCTTGGTCATGTGAGATTGGATTTGCATGAATAGATCACGAGAAGCTTACCATGGAGGATGAAGAAATATGAGCTTAATTGGCAAATCAACTGAAAGTTGGAATATAAAGAACATCTTGTTTTATAAACTACACCCCCCTAAGTATCTTGTCCTAGCAAGACTCGATCTTTATACTTCTATTGAAGCTATCGTTTGAACCGGCATACTTGGATGGATCATCTTTGACGCGGGAAGTTCGACCTCGAGAGCTCGTTCCATCAACCCAAGAAGGTTGAGGAGTGAATCTTTTAAGACCCGAAGGGCCGTCTACAAAGGTTGTTATACTAACTTAGTAGTTAAATTTCTAGTTAGTGGAATTTAGTTTAGTGTTTGAGCTTGTATTTTAGGGTTTCAAGTGTATTATGCTCAAGATTTTAAAGTTTTTGATTCCGCAAAACCGTAGTAGTCACGGCAAGGAGTACCATACACTTGCAATGATTCTATGCAAAGCCGAAGACAGAATCTCTCTTAAAGGATGCCACAAACTCCTAACTTTTCTTGTTATGCAAAGAGTTTGGATCAATCTTCCTAACCTCATCCTTGAGATAATTATTGCCTCCTTTTTAGGGAAAAGACAGAACCTACCTTTCGGTATGATATTCACTCTTATCTTCAAACTTTTCGGTGTTCCCATAAATGGTGAGGATGTGGGTTTTGTTGATAAACCGGTTGATGGAAGCTTGTTGGGTTTGATGAGATCGACTATGAATTGTTCTCGTAGGCATCAAGCCAACTCAGATAAAGAAGAGGAAGAAGAGGGCTTTAACGAGCATTTTACATCTTTGGAAAGAAGGATAGAAGAAAATCACGCTACGGTGATGACCATCTTGGGAAGCATGGCAGAAAGGATGGATTGGCAATTTGAAAACCCAAATATGAGATTCAATGATATACAAAGTGGGAAAGGTGATAACTTTGGAGGATATAGTGATGATGACGATGGTGAGGATCAAGGAGGGGATAAGAATTGAGATTGTTTTTATTTACTTCTCCTTGCCTAAGTTTCTGTTTTGGATTTTTGATGGCTTTATGTTAGTTTGATTAGTGTTTTGTGTTTCTTTATCCTTTTGAAGAAAGAGATGCTGGTTCAAAAAGAATTTTGATTACGAACAGATGGTTTTGTGGGTTACGCAATGAAACTATCTAGTGTTTTCAACGGATGTCATGGCATTTTCTTCATGAATCTAAGTTAAATTATGATTCTTGTGTTTTGAGCCTTATTTTCTTATGCCGTGGTTTTGTGATGTTTCAATGAAACTTGAGTTGAATCATATATATTCTCTTGTATGATTGTCGAAGGCATTTTTGCGCAACTTGGTGCTTACTAAAATAGTTCGTGTTATTTATGACTTCCTTGTCAAAAGTTGTGGTTAGTATGTTTTGTAAACATATATACTCATATGAGTCCTGATTAATCATGCTTATTATATCGAGTATTTGAGATGCATGAATTTTGTAAAGCCACATACACGATCAAGGATTTGGAGAAAACAACGTGCAATTTTGGTATATCCAACTTCTCCCTTAATATTTGTGTTGCATTTATGAAAATTTGGTGTTTCACCTATATTTGTTTAAGAATCATCTTGCCAAAATGGTCTTTGCAACCCTCTTTAGGAGAACCCAATTGTGAATTTGTCGTTTATAACCTATCCTAAGGTCTAGCGGAGTGTGTTTAGGGCCTTCATCAGTTTGTCGATACTAAAAGATGAGACAATTCTATCTTGCTTATCATTTATCTCATCTTTGCCACCATATGATATTAGCACTTGAATATATCTTGCATATGGTTATTTTTGCATGTATCACTTGCTTTTACTTATCTTTTATACATGTTTGTTGATATGAGCTAAATGCTTATCTTGAAACTTATTCAAATGTTTTAACTTTAACTCTTGCTCATATCAACTCATGTTAATCTTCTATGCATACATTTAAGGGGTTATTCAAAGGTTTAACTTCTTATGACACCCTTTTTGATTATGTCAAAAATAGGGAGAATAATAGGTCCTTATATCAATATATTGAAGTTTCAAACGTTTCTTTAATATATTGATATACTTCATTTATTAATATTTTGACATCATCAAAAAGGGGGAGATTGATGTCTTATGGATTTTAGTAATCAAATTATTTAGTTTTGATAATGTTATGAATATTAATAGATTTCTATATACATGTGTTTACACTTTGTTTTGCGAATTTTATATAACACTGTATATGAGCTTGGTCTTGTGAGATTGGACTTGCAGGAATAGTAATCCAATTATTTAGTTTTGATGATGTTATGAATATTAATAGAT
Source organism: Agapanthus africanus (assembly GCA_030015575.1). Lineage (NCBI taxonomy): Eukaryota > Viridiplantae > Streptophyta > Magnoliopsida > Asparagales > Amaryllidaceae > Agapanthus > Agapanthus africanus. The sequence goes on from JASDDO010000014.1 coordinate 95,566,923, forward strand.
TTCTATATACATGTGTTTACACTTTGTTTTGCGAATTTTATATAACACTGTATATGAGCTTGGTCGTGTGAGATTGGATTTGCAGGAATAGATCACGACAAGCTTACCATGGAGGATGGAGGAATATGAGCTTAATTGGCAAATCAATTGGAGGTTGGAGGAATACGGATGATTACCTACTCAAAACGGAAAAAATCAAGTTATGGAGCTAAATTCCGAGAATCGAGCGTCAAATGAGCAAACACTCAAGATAGGAAGATTAAAAGATCGTATTCAAGACGCAAAGTGAGTGAATGCGCCAAAGTTCAAGAAGAACAAGCGCATCGAGATTCAATAGCTCAAGTGTCGACATATCGAAGATTTCAAGGCTTGAAGATTCAAAATAAAGCGATATCGGCATAGGACCAATTGTAGGTACTCCTTACACTATGGTGTACTAATTAAGCTCTTGAACCTATACACACTCATGCACAAAACAGACGTCTAACCTATGTCAATTTTGAACGTTTTGACCCCTAACGGCTAGTTTGACTTTGGGTGTTTTAAATTGGTTTTCCTTTGGCTTTTTCACTAGTTTTTTTAGGGCTGAAAATTGCCAAGAGTTCTAAGGGGATTTTACCCATTTCAAAAGAGAGAAAAACTTGATCTTGATCATCTATCATCCCTCACTCACTCAAATTATCAAGAGCTTAATTTTAATACCCATACTTCTTGAGTATTAGCTTGTGCTTTGAAAGAAACTCCTCTGAGAGTAGTTAAGCTTGTATTTTCCTTTTTTCTATGTAAGGGCTCTTGGATGCAAGGGTGTCTTTGTAAGTAGAGAGAAGATCATCTTGTAAAGAGAAGGATCACTCGAGTGTTGAGTGACGTGTTGTGGTCTCGGTAGAGACATGTAGTTTTTGAAGAAGACGTGAAGTTTTAAGGGAACGGGCTTGAGGGCTTAAAGAAAGAGGACTAAGGACCAAGACGTTATCGGGACGCCGAAACTCTCTGAAAGACTGTGTTTGTGATTTCTCATCTCTAGTTTTTATTTTCATAACTTAGAAATTGCATACTAATATCCCTCTTAGCATATTGTTCGTTACTTATGCTTGATTGTTCTTACTTGCTATTTGTTTAGTTTCTCACAATTGTTGTATTGTATAATATCATCACTTTGCAATTGCTTTGTATTAGCAAGTGTTGATAGAAATTTTAATTTGAAGATATTGTTAGTATAATCCTATTCACCCCCCTTTAGGATTATTTCATTATAGACTTTTCAGGAAGGAGGCAGCTTTTTAATTAAGGAACCACCTATAAAATTTCAGGTAAAATAGCATCTTTTGAAGCCAGTTCTGATACTACCTTCTAATAAACATTGATTTGATCTGACACAGCTTTATCATCAGTTATGTTGAAGTTTAGAAATGTACCAATAGCAAATTTCTTCATCTCGGCATCTTCTATCACATACTTCTTATGGAGGGCATCCCAAATATCTTTAGTAGTATCAATATTACAATACAAGTCATATAATTCATTTGCTAAAGAATTCAGAATATAATGTTTAGCGGTCTTGTTATGATTTTCCTAATTATCACGATTAGCCTTTTCGGTTTCATTTTCTTTTCAATTTTCAGCATAGTAAGCATAAAAACCAATTCAAGGGTCTCAAGAAAAATATCATCTTTTGCTTCCAACGCTTAAAATCGTTGCCAGTCAAAGGCTCAACTTTTGTCAGGTCCACAATTTTCACAACGTTGAGAGCAAAAGGTCGTATAGCAGCAAAAGCACAAGCAATTTCAGAAGCCATTTTCTCTACCGATTACAAACAAAAATTTTGTTCTTAAGATTGCTGTTCTTAAATAAATATGAGGAACTTGTTTATAATCGTATAGAGCAAAATATAATAAAAATAGAAATTGTTAAATGAAATATACCTTTCAACAATCAGAATGTACAGGCTACAAACTTGATTTGAATAAAAATCGAGACAAGAATCAAAATCCTTAAAAACAAATTATGTTCCCTTCTCAGTATCCTCTCTGCCTTAGGATTGAACGGCTGTTCTCCAGCATTCAACGGTTCGTAAAGTCTAGGTTAGTGCTGAACAAAACAGAGACAATCGAACCACTCCGGAATTCTATCCCGTATTCTTGGAAATCTCCCTAAAATTTTAGACCATTTTTTTTTGTTGGAATTTATGTTTTTGTGAGGAGGAAAACTCTATTCATAGAGAGAGTGGGATATAAGTTAGTAATCCAAGACTTAATGCCATGCAGTAACTGATGCCCTTAAGTAAGGACTCATAACCTTCCCACTACTTTATGCATATTACTTCTCCACTATTCATATTTAGTGTGCATCAATAGGCCTCACTTTAATTTTCACTAACATACACATTAAGTTTCACAACTTGAGACTTAATATTTAATTTAATTATTTAATTAAATTTACAACATGTTGCTCTAAGATTAGATTTTGGGGGGTGAAACTCTATGGCTGTTGTCAAAAGTTTTCAACTGCCAGCTTAAGAAGCTGTGTAACTGTGTTCGATCAGTATCCTCATATCTAGGTAATGCAGGTAATGCTAGAGTTCCAGTGCCATCGACTTAGAACCAGCGCCGCATGGATAGTAACTGTCAATGGCCACTACCTTAATGCCTCTTAATAGAAGTAAATTAAATCTAACTATATCTTTGGAAACCTTTTCCTAAAACTCTGTGTGGATATGAATTTGGATGAAAACATGTCCGAAGAGCCTACAAAACCCAATATTTAGTATGTCATGTAACCTTTATTGTGTATTGTAAAAAACGTATTCATATCATACCATGTATATCTATTGATTCATTTATAAATGAAAGTCAGATCTTATGTTACTTAACACACATCTTGGTAACTTTGTACAAGTTGTAGTACTGCGTTTCTAATATTTAAAACTCCGAATGTTATGTTTACTCCAACTCATTGATTTACTGAAAATCTAATCGTACTCGAACTCATAGGTCTAGGTTTAGGTAAGTTATACATAGGGCAGGATTAGATCTCTAGGAAAACACGATCAATTTTTTTTTCCTTCGGGTTTTGGGTTAAGAGTTGGTCAAAACACCATCAACCCGAACAATGAAGACTCCTATCTGTAACACTATCAAAGGATGACATTTCTCTGAAATTACAATGTGCAAATATCTGCTGTCTTTTCAAGGACTTTCATTAAGCACTTTAAAAAGGGAATATTTCTGGAGCTTGATAGCATGCAATCTATGACATGGATATCTGGTATACTGTCTAAGCACATGTAGAGGTTTTTTACTATTCGGTTTTCAGCTAATATATATTGAATAATAGCATTAATCTTTTGCATATAAAAATTGTAACATTTTTTTATCTATATACAATTGGCCTTTGACACCAGGAATTGGTATGTCAACTGTTCTACGCTTTGACCTATATCAACCTTGATGATTATTGTTCCAGCATGTGACAAATTAAGTCATCCAAATATTCATGAACAAAATTTACCAATTAACCTACGACGGAATGGGTCTCTATCATCTTGGTTATTCCTACATGTCAAATTCTTGTAGCTTTTTCCCAGTCTAGTCATTTAGGGCATGTTTGTTTGCCATGAAGTAGCATGAAAGTACCGGAAGTAAGCCTACTTCCGGTGCTTCAGCAGTTTGTTTTGACAGAAAAAGACATGAAGTTACTTCCAAATGCTGAGGTGGACCCTACATTGCCCATCTACTTCTAGATTTTGCTTCAGGTCAATTTGGTTCCAAAGTAGCACATGAGCAGGCAGAAATAGAAATAATACTAGTATTTTATTTACCACATTAATTGCGTTCCATTCTCTCTCATCTTTGTTTTCAAGACCTGTTCCCCATCACCCGCTTTATTTCTTCCAAGTCTTCCAATTCCAAGTCTTCCAACAATAGAGAAGTATAACCATTTGCCCTTGCTCTGATCCAACTCCAAGCATTTGGTTTTCGATGGCATATCGAAGCTAGATAGATGCCATATCTTTCTTGGGTTTTGTTCTTGCTCATCTTTTTATTTTTGATTTTTAATCCAATGATCTAGTTTGCTCATGAAATTATTCTGTAAGATGGGGTTTTCTCTATTTCAAAAATTTCCCTCATGGTTAGAGATGGAAAGATAAAAATGAAGATTGGGCAAATTAAATTAATATATCTCTAGAAACAAAATTTGGGCAATGTTAGAGGAAAATATGGAATTGAGCTTGCTCAAATGGAACTGCAATCAAAAACATTTTCAATCTCTTTGGTGTATATTTAGAATTCTTTGGGTTTAATTTTCATATGATTACATTATATTCATGATATTAAAAAGTAATAGATATCTCTGAATGATTTGGTTGATTTTATTGCATCTGGTTTTTTCATTTTCATTTAAATTTTGGTTTATATATCAACTGAGAATATGAGATCTTTAGAAATTATTTTTTTCATTTTCATATTATATGTCTCATACTTTAAAAGTAAAATAATTTATTGATATAAAATTCTCATATTTTTAATTTTATAAACTGCAATTTTTTTAAAATAATTTTTCAAGAAATATATGTGATTAATATTTGATGAGTGAAAGTTACACATGCAAGAAGGTAACCCAACCATGGTGCATATATCTCTTTCATATGTTATTTCATTGGGCAACTAACTAAAATACTACATGAATTGATAATATATATTTCTTACTTCTTTCAGAAACAAAACAAACAAGAAAAATGCAAAACAAAACAAACAAGAAAAATGCAAGAAGTAAACCCACGCCGCTTCTAAAGGAAGTAACTTCAACACTACTTCTTGCATTTTCAATGCTCCCGGTAATCCAAACAGGCCCTTATTTGGATTATGTTGAACTCCTTTATAGTTTCTTATGCTGGAATTTCAGCACTTCTTAAGAAAGGATGATAGCTGGTCAGAAAATTTGTCAAGACTCTCATGAAGTCTTGCTTCATAGACAGTCAAACTTTGACGGGAAAAGGTTTAGATAATAATAGCAATCCCTGGAATCACATGATTCATCATGGATGACCTCAGAGGTTCGATATCTTATGCCCACTACATATATGATCTCAAGGGGCTGTTTGGTTGCAAGATTATGAAATTTGGATTCCATAATAGTACGGTTGAAAATTTCTGGATTTGGTAATTTGTTGTTTGGTTGGTTTTGAATTCCTAGTATTGGATTTGTAGATTCTTGTAATCTTTGTTTGGTTGGTGAGAAAACTAGGATTTGGATTTGAAGATTTTAGAGAGAGATAGATAGAGAGATGATTATTAAATAAATAAAATACCACGGTTCCTATCTAAAAGTATAATGAATAGTGCCAAATCCTTGAAAATCCTTAAAAAATTTAGGATTCAGGAATTCATATTTTGTGATGGGCCCTCCATAAAAAACAAAGGAATCCTAGAAATCCTAATTCTCCAACCAAACACAAAATTATGGAATCCTAGGATTCCACAGTCCAAATCCTATAAAATGCTGCAACCAAACAGGCCCTTAATAAGAGAAGCAGACTTCTGGTACATTAACTGCAGAAGGTACCAATTAAAATCCTTTTCTGTCATTTGGCTGGATGAATGAAATATAATATAATAAATAAGGAATTGATGATGAAATTAAGAGAAGGTGAAACAATTTAGCCTGTTAACCCAAGGAGTAAAATTGGGATAGAAATAGAGAAATTCCAGGTTTAGGTGTTTCTCCCTCCTCCCAGTCCCTCTCTGGCTCTTTGAACCCTCATAATCTACTCCATCCTTACTTTCACATATGAATTGTCGCTACTGAGGATAGTTATGGTAAAATTGTTGGATAATAAAGGGCAGGGTGTCCTTTATTTATTCTAGTAAATGGTTTAAATCATTTTCTCGATATGAGTGTTTTATATCGAAAAAATTACTAAGTATCCTTTTTTAAACTATTTCGATATTAACGTAGTAGTAAAAAGAGTACCATGTTGTGCCCAACTTCAAACAGTTTAGCTTTAACCACGTTAATGGTCTCACATTATTGGTTGATGGAGAATTAAAATTGTCTTACCAATAAATAACGAAATGCTATCAGCGTTGCGAAAAAGTACCATTAAGTATTGAAAAGTATACACACGTTAAAATAAACGGTGATATCATCAAAAAAAAATGATGTGTTTTGACCACTCTACCTCTATCTTCTTCCTCTCCCTTCCTTTCCTTATTGTCCATGTTCATTATTTTCTTTAACCCATCCATTCAAACACTTTGAATCATTAAATACTCAAACTCTTTAATCCCTAAACTCACAAATTCCATAAATCTGAATTCCAAAGATCCTGACTCTCCAAATTCCTAAATACTAAACTCCTCTACATCTTTCTCAACCCATCTAACTCAACCCGTCATTTTAAAACCTTTGAATCACTCCCTAAACACCCTAATCCTTAGATCCCCAAATCTTGAAACCATCAATCACTAAAGCTATTACCCCAAAATCTCTAGATCTCAAAACTTATAAACCCTTAAATACCTAAATCATCAAATTTTAAAATCTATGACTTTTAAATTTTTAAGCCATCAAACCCTAAATCACAAAGTTTCAAAATCCCAAACCTCTAGATTTTTTATGTTCAGCTATAAAATTGATTTAAATCGTGAGAACTTGATCTTTTCCTCCATAGTTCACGTTATCTCCTTCCTCCATTGATTTTTGACCTTCGATCCGATGCCACCCACTCAATCATTGCTCCTCCGATCTCAAATCGCATTCTAATTACTAACTTTTCGGTTATTTTAGATTGTGATCACTATTTTTGTGTTAATTTACAATATTTTTCATAGAAAAATGTTAAAACAGGGAGAAGGGTATAACGGTCGAAATATAACAAAATTTAACGACGTAGGGTAGTTATCTCCCAAAAAATAGTTCATGGTGGTTATCTCTAATTTTTAAAGTTCACGGTATCAATCACACAAAAGAGAAAAGTTGATGGTAGTTATCTCTAATTTTTAAAGTTCATGGTATCAATCACACAAAAGAGAAAAGTTTATGGGTACATTTATGCAATTTAGCCAAAGTAAAATATTAATATAACAAGGCCCCTTGATTGAGACAATTCTAACAAAAAGCCAATTTATAACAAGAACCATAAGCACCTCAGTTTTACACCTAATATAGAAGCATGAGCAAGTGAAAGCAGGATCATTCTATATGTGCTATTGTAAAATGAGGAAACTACCTGAGAATAACAAAAATATATAAATGTGAAAATTATGTGAGTAAGAAAATAAGCATACTTCTAATATGTTACTCATCCTACATATGGTCAATCATAAGCTAAGCCAAATGCCTTAATCATTTGTTGTATAGAAGATTTGGAAGAAAAAAGAAACGGAAGTATGAACCAAGGTTAAATTATGGTATCATATTTACAAGAACTATGAATATAGCAATCTAGTAATCAAATTGATATGCACAAGCAAGCTTGTAAAAGATCCACATGTCTCAGAGAGAACAGTAGACCTAGACAATATCAAGAAATAAAAGATCCTGGCAAAACGTTGTAGTATTTACTCAAACCCTTCATTGTATAACCTTTTCCTGTTTTACGGCCCTCCATGAGATGAGTTTTGCAAGAAGCACAATAATAATGAGAAGCAATACTTTGATAGTATATATGAGATGAGTTTTGCAAGAAGCACAATAATAATGAGAAGCAATACTTTGATAGTATATGCTTGATGATACGAGCTGAAAGAAGTTGTTGCATTTTTTGTGATATGATTTATGGGCAGAATATTCAACAATAAAGAATTGAATGCAATGCATAAAAACATAGGGAGACAAGGAAGGCGAGGGTTATCATAGGAAAGATAAAATTCCCAGCTGAAATTCAAACTCTTAACTCATCTAGAGTGAAATATAAAAGTTATGGGTTCAAATGTTCCATCGAACATATCTAACACTACAAATAATTTTAAAATGATTTAAAATATCAATTATAATTAAAAAAGATGAGATAAACACAGAAACGGAAAAAATAAACAAAAAACTTTGATTCCGGGCTATTGACATTTATAAAAAGTCGACCATTCACCGTGCTATCTACACATGAAATGGCCATAATCTACAATGATTACTTGGAAAAATAATGGTAAAGATCAGCACTAACTGTTCTCTTTAAAGTGAGACAATCATGGAGCACAACACGACTTGTAATTTATTATAACGGAAATATCATATCGATACAGAGATGCACAGGATATTAATATGATATTAAAACTATTAGTTATTACCTATAAGAGTCGTAACAAAAATCTAATCTACAAAAAGTTAGTGGGTTAGGGTATATATGTGACCCTTAATATATGACAATTCACACCACAGTCCACAATGATAATAACAAGCTTCTATCCTAAACATTCGGAGTCGCCTAAAATAATTTGTTTCTTTACCTCAGTCAACTCTATATCTTCTTAATCGCTTCTATTCACGATCGTTTAAATCAATCTCTAACTAGCTACATTAACTACAGTATTAGATCTTCATAATTGGTGCACTTATTGGGCCCAAAGCATATGCCCAAACCATTTCGACTAATCTTCCTTCATCTCCTATGGGAACTACATTTAACTTGTTGGTTCTTACAACTAGAACCCATTTCTAAATCTTTTCTGAAGGATTTTGATGATGCTCGATATCAGTGGTCTCCCACATCAGGACACGTGGCAGATGAAGTGTCCCAGAGCATGCAAGAAAGGATCTACAGTGGCCGACCAGACCACTCCTGTGCTCGTCCTACAAGCAAACGCTGGCTCACCTCTGAGCCCCCAGCACAATTGGCCTCCTCGGCCCCACAGCTCGTCTCCGAGCTATCGCAAGCCCGAGCTTCCTCGGCCCTCTCAGCTCGCCTCCGGGCTCGAGCAGAACCAAGATATCTCGGCTCTCCCACTCCTCCGCGAGCTCTCCCGCTGAGGTCATCTTCCTCGGTCTCATCGACCGACCGACAGCACCGCTTGCAGGCGTAACCGCCATCCCGTGGATCTCGCCATGCGCGAGATCTCCGCCGGCCACATCCCACATTCCACGCCACCACGATCCCCCATTAACGAGCATGTCTCGCCATTAATGGGAGGTCCCGCTCATCACGCGGGCGTGACGTCGGAGCGCAACGGCCGGCGTGATTCTCGCGCCTGTCTCGCCTGCTACCACCGCTATATAAACCCCTCTCCCAGACGATGGAGGTAAGTCATTTTTACTCCACTAAGCCGTTGATCTCTAGTCTAACTTAGATCATCGGGGGGTCTTCGGTGGTACAACCATCCCGGGACTTCCTTGCAGGTAACTCGGCAACCACAACCTCAACCCATTGAGATCCACACGCTTCAGGACCGACACTCTCCAGATCAAATCTCAGCCATCCATCGCCGCCATCAGCAGATCAACGGGAAGCAACATCTGAAGGAGATTCAAGCCCTCCGTCAGTTGGCGTCGTCTGTGGGAACATCTTGATTCCACAAAGACATAAGTTCGCCTCCCGATCTAAACCTAATGGCGAGCGATCATCACGACGATCCAAGCCCCAGCCGCTGCCTCTCCCTCAATGGAGGCGCGGACGAACCCCTCCGCCGAATGCCATCAACGCCCTCGCCGGCCGAATAGACCCTCACGTCCGTTGTGGAGGCGCTGATCCGCGTCCAAACGGTGGGGCAAGATCACCAAGTCGTCGCTCCCCCACCTCGGGGCCAGGACCCCTACAGGGGAGAGAAGGCTCCGTCCGCGTCGGCACTGCCGACCACCGCCTCGCTACCTCCCACGGCCGAGGATCTCCCGGACCGATACGTTCTGAGACCCGCTGGGCGCCCCACAGCTCAACACCAAGGTCCGTCACCAGAGCACCTCGCCCCGAGATCCTCCGCGCGCCTGTCCCTACTGAGGAGATGTCTGTCAGCTCACCTGCTACCAGGTATGACCGACACCCCCTCCCTCGACGGGGTCATGCGGACAGAACTCGCCACGGCGGCTCGAGGGCCACCTCGCCGAGGGATCTAAGGAACCTCCTTGAGAGGAACCGGAGCCGCGGCCAGACGCAGGCCTCCAACAGCAAAGGCCGGGAATCAGAATGCGCCGAGTTGTCGAGATACCACGACCGACTCGACGCCCTCGAGAAGAAGATCGAGGGTATGCACCGGGAAGGACAACGCTCGAGCGACGGGGCTAAGTGCCGCCGACTCGCTCACCAAACCGTTCACTGAGGAGCTGCTCGCCGTCCACGTCTCCTACCGCAACAAGCCCCAAAGGTCTTCTTTTTCGACGGCAAATCTGACCCGAAGGACCACTTGAATGCATTCACCGCAAGAATGAGCTTCCAAGACCACTCCGATGTCGTCCAGTGCCGAGCTTTCCCGGCCACTCTCATCCCCTCCGGACGAGACTGGTTCAGAGGACTCAAACCGCGCTCGATCTCAACCGTCGATGAGCTGGCCACATAATTCCTTGGCCACTTCGTCGGGAACAGGCGGCAGAAGCGCACAGTCGACCATTTCTTCACGATCAAGAGCGGGGACAAGGAGACGTTCAAAGTATACGTCACCCGCTTCTACAACGCCCTTCTCGAGGTCCCAGAGCACCGGGACGAGACGGTCATCACGACTCTGAGGTCTGATCTTAGGCACAAGGAGTGGTCGCGCTCCTTTGCATTAGTGCAACCTAAGACCATGGCCGAGGTAAAGGCCTGGACCGAGCGCGAGGTCCAGCTCGAATCCGAGGTGAACGCAAATCTCCCTCGGGCCTAGCAATCCGACCAAAAGAAGAGTGCAAGAGAAGAGAGAGGGAGACCTGAACGGCAAAAACCCTACCTCCCAAAATTCCAGGAATACACCCCGCTCAACGTCTCCCAGGTGGTGCTACTAGAAGAGGCCAAGGGTGAGGGGTTCTTCAAGCTTCCCCCGGTCCCGCGAATGGCCTCAAAGCAAACCCGGGGCCCCTACTGCGGATTTCATAGGTCACTGGGCCACTCAACGGAGAGCTGCAAACAACTCCGTGACTATATTGAAGAGCTCATCCGTTCGGGGCACCTCGCAGCGTACCTGAGGGACAAGCGGTAAGCTGACAGCGAGCAGGAGCAGCGTCCCCCTCCAGCCGAGCTGACCATCGGCCAGATCATTGTGGTGTCAGCGGAGGATATGTCCGGCACCCATGAAGCTCGGTACCTTATGACGGGCATAGATGCCAACAGACATCCGGGGGGCTCGAGCTGCATGAATAAGAACATCTACTAGCATGTATTTTCTTTTCAGAACAATATACATCTTTCTTGAGATCTTTTGTTTATATGATAAAGGGATCAATAGAGCATTACAGAAAAGAAAAAGAGTTTTATTCGTTCAAGAGGTACTATAGGCTCCTCATGAAGAGGCAGCCCAGCAGCTACCCTGCTCGGCTATCCCTGGCTGGTAGCTTCCCTACCCCGCAACGCCAGGAATCAAAGCCCTCGCCAAGAGGCAACCCTGCAGCTACCCTGCTCGGCTATCCCTGGCCTGTAGCTTCCCTACCACACAACGCCAGGGATCTAAGCACTCGCAAGAGGCAGCCCTGCAGCTAACCTGCTCGGCTATCCCTGGCTGGTAGCTTCCCTACCCGCAACGCCCGGGATCAAAACCCTCACCAAGAGGCAGCCTTGCAACTACCCTGCTCGGCTATCCCTGGCCTGTAGCTTCCCTACCACACAACGCCAGGGATCAAAGCCCTCGCAAGAGGCAGCCCTGCAGCTACCTGCTCAGCTATCCCTGGCTGGTAGCTTCCCTACCACACAACGCCAGAGATCAAAGCCCTCACTAAGAGGCAGCCCAGCAGCTACCCTGCTCGGCTATCCCTGGCCTGTAGCTTCCCTGCCCCAACAAACCAGGGAACAAAGCCCTCACCAAGAGGCACCGAGCAGCTACCCTGCTCGGCCATCCTTAGCAATCCACTCCCGGCCCCTCACGCGCTAAAGATCAAGGCCCTCGCCAAGAGGCACCGAGCAGCTACCCTGCTCGGCCATCCTTAGCAGGCCACTTACGGCCCCTCCCGCGCTAAGGATCAAAAGCTCTCGCCAAGAGGCACCGAGCAGCTACCCTGCTCGGCCATTCTTATTAGGCCACTCACGGCCACTCCAACAACTGAGGAACATGAACTTAACAAGAGGCATCCAGTTCCACGTCTAAGCAATCTCTACCTCGCCTTCGGGGCCATGGAGATACCGTCTTTACACCGGTCTTTGCACACTCGGCAATCGAACAGATTTAACTCGATATGTGACCGCTAGACAAAGAACCGACGCAAAATGAAGGTAGTCTGTGTCTACCAACAGAAGGAAGTACAAGCACAAAGCACAAACACTGCTACGAAAACAAAAATTTCTGTTCACAAAGCCAAGAGTCTTTACAAGGGTATTATGGGCTCCCCGGCCTTACAAAATGCCCATTGGCCTACAAAATACCCGAGGCAACAAAAAGAAGAAAAAACATGAAGACAAAGGGCTTCAGGCCTCAGGGCCGGGTTCGATACCAATGAGCTCGACGTCCACCACAACTGGAGATGCGTCCATCACAGGAGCCTCGGCGTAGCCCTCGCCGAGAGTCCCTTCCTCGACAGCGCTCCCGGAGGCATCCCCTGCTCGTCATCCCCGCCGGGAAATTATGCTCGGAGCTCTTCATCAGCAAATTCCGGCACCTGGGCCTTGACGGCGTCGAGAGCCTTGTGCCAGATGAGGGTGGTAGCCGAGGCAAGGACGGTGTAGAACTGCTCCGACTTCTGGAAGTTCTCCGCCGCCTCCGCCGCCCTGAGGTCGGCCATCTTCGCCGCCTTTACCGTAGCCCCCAGCTCCTTTCGGAGGGTGCTCACTGACTTCTTCATGGTGCCGACGAGCAACTCGGAGCCCTGAAGCTTGGCCTCGGCGGTCTCGCGGAACCTGGCCACCTCATGCCTCGCGGCCGCTGCCCTCTGCCTCGCGGCAGCCACCTCGTCCTCGAGGGCAGCGACCCTCGCCATCGCCGCCTCCAGCTCCCGCTTCGAGCTCTCACCCGGCGAGGAGAGCTCGCCCGCGGCTCGCATTGCCGGGGCTATCTCCTCCACCTCCATCCGGACGACGATAGCGACGTGCTGGAGGACCTAAAGAAATTAGAGGGGGGTCAGAAAGAAAAGAAGCACCAAATCTCGCAAATAATGAGACGGTGTACGAGCGCTAACCTGCAGGGCCTCTTGGGTGATTGACGCCAGTTGAGCCTTCAGCGTCCCCCAGTGACCCGTCCCTCGGCCGACCTCTCCATGTCGTGCAGCAAGCTGTCAGCGACGGAAAGCCCCGAGGGCATTCGAAACGGAGCTCCCCCTCGTCCACCAAGATCGGAGAAGCCGGGGTCCGCAGAACTGTTCGGGGGAACCTCTTGAGAGACGACGACGAAGAGCTCGTCTCCGCCTTTGAAGCTCGGGCATCCTCTCCCCGAGCCCTCTTTCTGCTCGGCACTTGGCTGGGCCCCGGGGTGCGATCCGCACTCGAGCGTTGGGGCGGGACGACTGCTTGGGAAGCCGGGACCGACGTCTGATGAGAAGAGCTGGCCCCTCCGGCCCTCGACCCCTTCTTCGGCTTGCGCATAGCTGCTCGGAGGAGGCCCACGTCTATGGTTTCTGCACGAGACAAGATATAGTGGAATCAGTGACACAAGCAAAGTAAGAACAAATACCAGCTCCTAACTTACCGACGAACTGGACGGGGCTGAGCCCGGCCCAACTGAGGGACCGCTCAGAAAGCAGCACATTAGCCCGAGGAATAGGCTCCCACGCCGCCACTCTCGCCGCGTCGGGGTCCTTGGACGGATTTCCCTGCCAGCACCTATCCCTAGACCACTGGACGGGTACGGGCCAGTCCTCGCCCTCTGGCGGCCCGACGAAGTAAAACTTCTTCCAATTGTGGATGGAAGAAGGCAGGACGACAACCCCTGACCCGGCTACGCTCCTCCGCTGTTTCCTAAAGGAGAGGTAAACCCACTTCGGGTCGCCCGCACGAGTCCCGGGTGACTTTTATAAATAAGGAAGGAGGCGAGGATGGACAGACTAAAGGGGATTGTCTGCAACTTCAGCCGGACCAAGAACCCAAGGAGAATTCTCCAGGAGTTCGGCACCAACTGGCCCGGGGCTAATCCAAAATAATTTAATGCAGCTACAATCTCGAGAGAGAAAGGCAGGCGCATTCCGGCCCAGAGGGCTTCAGGATACAAAGCGATCTCTCTACCCCTCACCTGATCTGCCCTCTCTCCTTCCTCGGCCCATCGCAGCGTGTAGCCGGAGGGAATATGGAAACGAGTTCGAGTGGTGGCAAGCTCGTCCTCACATCTTATTGAGGACGACACACCAGACGCGTCCGCCGCCACCGCTCCCGGAACCGCCCCAGACGCGTGCCCCGGGGGAGAGGATCTGACCCTAACTTCCCGAGGGGGCTCCAACCCAGGGGAAGAATCCATAGTATCTACCCCTGCGACATCTACAGACTTCTCAAAACAAGACATCTAACCTAATGAGAAGAAATCCTTGAGAAGAGAAAACGCTGAGATCCGACCTAAAGGGAGGACGCCGAGCTAACAAGACTCAGAATTAGAAAAATGGGAAGAGAGAGAGAGATCCTTAAACAGGCCTCCCCTCGATTTATACAGCCAGCGTCCTCATCCAACGGCGACGGTCGATTCCCGCCAAAACGGTTCGCTGCACTCAACAGCCATGATCGCTCCGCCTGTCTCAAGCACATTGGCAGCGTCCCATCGGATACCAGAAGCCTACGACACGTCACATCAGCCAACCGGCACCCGACACGTGGCCCGTCGCTTCACCAAAGAGCACACGATCCGGCGTACCCTTTTTAATAAAAAGGATCTTGCCTTGATTCGCTGGCTCATCCAGAAAAGACAACCAACTGCCCAGAGACACGCCCGACGATATCTTCGGGAAGGAGCTCACCTCGGGTGATCAGGCAAACCACTCTCGACCCGACCCGACAGCTGGTCGGGACGAGAATGGGGGGCTAATGATGATGCTCGATATCGGTGGTCTCCCAGATCAGGACACGTGGCAGATGAAGTGTCCTAGAGCATGCAAGAAAAGACCTACAGTGTCCGACCAGACCACTCATGTGCCCGTCCTACAAGCAAACGCTGGCTCACCTCCGAGCCTCCAGCACAATTGGCATCCTCGGCCCCACAGCTCGTCTCCGAGCTATCGCAGGCCCGAGCCTCCTCGGCCCTCTCAGCTCGCCTCCGGGCTCGAGCAGAACCAAAATACCTCGGCTCTCCCACTCCTCCGCGAGCTCTCCCGCCGAGGTCATCTTCCTCGGTCTCATCGACCGACCGACAGCACTGCCTGCAAGCGTAACCGCCATCCCGCGAATCTCGCCATGCGCGAGCTCTCCGCCGGCCACATCCCACGTTCCACGCCACCACGATCCCCCATTAATGAGCCTGTCTTGCTATTAATGGGAGATCCCGCTCATCACGCGGGCGTGACGTCGGGAGCGCAACGGCCGGCGTGATTCTTGCGCCTGCCTCGCCTGCTACCACCGCTATATAAACCCCTCTCCCAGACAATGGAGGTAAGCCATTTTTACTCCACTAAGCCGTTGCTCTGCTCGGATCTCTAGTCTAACTTGATCGTCGGAGGGTCCTCGGTGGTACAACCATCCCGGGACTTCCTTGCAGATAACTCGGCAACCACAACCTCTACCCATTGAGATCCACACGCTTCAGGAGCGACACCTCAGCCATCCATCGCCGCCATCAGCAGATCAACGGGAAGCAACATCTGAAGGAGATTCAAGCCCTCCGTCAGATTTGCAACTCATTCTTCTTAACGACCTCATCCCGCTATCCAAACTTTCGGGGATAAATTCTGTAATAGAGAAATACTAGTCGTATGGTATGATTCGACATATCACCTGCAAACACCTTGTCTTCCTCAATCGCATCAATAAAACGTTTCGGCAACGCCCCGGGCAGCTCATTTCCAACAAGAGTAACGCGAAGCTCACCGCTCCAGCACCCCCAACAAAAGGCAGCCTCATGAAGAATGGCATTAATTGCAGCGATAGTCGTCTTCAGCAACAACGTCAACGTAGCACAAACCCATCAGAGATTTCCAGATGAATCGCGGGCTATTGCCGAGAATCTGGCCATTTTTTAGCCCCTTTTTGGTGCTGCGGCGGCGACGTTGATCTTGATGGTGCCTTCTTTCGGGGGCTTCCAGTGAGATTGGGAAGAAGCTAGGGTTTTGGGGGTTTTCTTCGGCGCCATTTGGGGATAGGAGATCGATGACAAAAGAGAGATTTTTAGGGTTACGGTTTTCTGGGAGAAGGCGATGAGAGAGTGAGAGACTGGTGTTTTTCTGGGGGTGTTTAGCAGCGACAGTGCTACACTAGGACAAATTTTCAGAAAAGTCCTTGTTTATTTTTTGTTTTAATTTACGCCTGCTTCCAATTGTTCTCTTAAAACACAGTTCCTTCGGGGTCCCTATAATGTCAAAGTTATAGTTTTTTTTGGGAATCCATATATACTACATGGGTTTCTATTGGTTACAAAATGAGTTATGATATCTTATAATCTATTTTGTATCCAATGAAAATCCATATAACCTACATGAATTCCACCGCATCAGTAGGAAAAGTATTATTCATAATGTATGGCCCAAGCCATGGAGTCGGGTTCTCAATCTAAAACAAATGTGCATGCACCGAAAAGAAGAAAAAAATCTGCTTGGAAAATTGGTTTGCTTTAAAATAAGGGTAAATTGTCAAAAAAGCCCTGGCCTGCTTCAAACTTGTGTGAAAACCCTTGTGCCTTTTGCTGCTGTTAAAAAACCCCGGGCCCAACTAAAATATCTTTTATACTAGTTGCAAGTAATGCCGAAAAAGTTGCATGCCATTGCCTGTAATATTTAAGCGGTTAGAGGGAATGGAGCCCTAAATGAAATACGGCTCATGGGTTTCTACACAAAGATTTTGAACAGTAAGTCCTTCCCAACAATTTTGAAAATAACAGGGTTTTAGATTACTCCCTAGCGTTTCGGAGGCTTTTTGACAATTTAACCTAATTATAATAATTTGAAATCCCCCCCCCCACACAACAAACCCCCACACACACAAATATATATATATATATATATATATATATAAAGAATAATGGAGGAAAGATGCCATAGAAGGGAATTTTCTTCCATGGCGTCGAAAAAATATACCCTCTCTCATTTTTTCCGACGATCGACACCCACCATCTTCATCGTTATCATCTAAGATGTGGGTATGCCAAATTTCATGTAATTTTACAACCTTTTCACCGTTGATTTAGTGGGTTCAAAATTAACGGTTTACCGACAAAAAGAATTAAAAAAGTTGAACATCCTACATATACACCTGCTTCCATTATGTTTTTCCCTCTAACATAAATCCCTCTCATGTATACACAAAACATAATTAAAAAAATATTGTTAAGGTTACAAAATACAAAACTCTACCTTGCTAGATGCATCAGAAATTATTGTTGCCGGTGGCGAATGTTCCAGCTTGAGTATTTTCTATCCAAACCATGGGTAAGTATCAGGGTTCCAATTAGCCATACGCTATACAACTTCACATTAGCTAGGTTTTACGACACCAAAGTTAAAAGCGAGAACTTAACATGGATCCCAATCTTTCCCTTCCCCAAATCAAGCTTTGCCCCGGTCACAACCCAAAACCCAGGACTGTCTTGTGGACCCTTGCATGTCTGTCTAGTATCCACAAACCTTAAAAGCTTTTGCACGTGCACAGGCATGGGCGGTTCACTAGAAAACACGCCCGAATCCACCACGATATTTGGTCTTTGCTGCTGCTGCTGCTGCTGCTGCTGCTTATCTCTCTCTTTTCCGGCACTGGCGGTCGAAAACGAGAAGAATCCTGTCTTCTGAGAAAAGCTCGATGGACCCCGCTCCCATTTTGATTGGCTCACAGTGTAGCCCGGTATCTCGAGGAAGAGGAGCCTTAGGTGTAGCACATTAGTAGACTCGTAGGTTGCAACGTGGAGCTGCGCACCAGTAACAATGAATGCCGATGCACCTTCAACAAAAAGTTGGATATTTATGTTAGAAACAAAAAATATAGCGGAGACTATAAGATGGTATATCACAGCAATCCAAATGCTATTAGACATGCTTTAAAGCTAATGAATTAAGGAAATTATCACTACACAAAAGCCAATGTTTCCACAAAAGCCCATGTTTCGGCCCATAATTAGGACGCTAGACCTAAAGACCGGATAAATATAAATATCTGTCCCTACACCTCCATGTTAACTTCAAAGGTCCGGTGCAATGCAGATCATTTGACGAAGGGTCTATGAGTCGAGTTGAGTAGTTAATTTATAAATTTACCTCCTTTCGCGATGGACCAATGAGGGTCATATTTTACAGGTACGGTGCATATGTGCGCAAACTTCTTCCGTGTAATCGGCTCATAGAACTTCTCGTCAGCGGTTGAATCTGATCCTCTCCATAGTGGAACAGATTTTCCGTGGCAGTTTTCGATAAATGCGGGTGTGTTTGATAGATGTTGGAGGTGAATTGCTAGCCTGTAATTTCATATTAGGCATGTTAAGAAAAATCTTATAAGCCTGGAAATTTATACAGTCTGCATGAAAATATAACTTTACAAGAAAATATCATTTTTGAAGTTGTCAGCAAGCTCATTGATCAGAGATAAATCAAATCATATTTTCTAAACCTAACAAGATCGATCCTTTTTACAAGTAATTCTTTAAATCAAATAATAATATTGCACTTTTACAAACATAGGTATTGTGCATGTGCGCATTCCGAGATATGAGCAAACAAGAAATCAAATGCATCTGTAAACCGTAATTATTTTTTTGGCTTACCGGTTGTTCTTTTTACCTTCCAGATGGAGTCGCATCCCAGTTACCGGCCTCCTTTCAACACGTACCTGTGATTCTAGAGTTCTTCGAGTTATATATAAGATTTTGGTACATATATGACATATACTAAAACTAATGTAAGTGGTGGATTGAACAAGTACCTGAGTCGGATTGACATAGAGCTTAGGACCCATGAGATTGAATTGCAGCGAAGGATTTTGAATCGATCTATTTGAACAAGGTCCGAGCGGTAAATCATTCAGCATCGGTGCCCAGACTTTGTGAGATTGAAAGTCCAGGAAGTACTTTAACTCCGATGTTGGCGGCTTATCTGAAATTAAAATATCATCCGATGTGCGTTTAATAAACGGATTATTTTTTATAAAAAAAAGCTACTGTCGTGCCGTACAAAAGCCTGGATTTACCCCGCCCCCCAACCCAAAAAAAAAGAAAAAAAAAAGGATAATGTGTGAAATGGTAAGCATACATCTGAGGTAGAGATTAATGGCATGAGTGAGGAAGCCAGTTCCAGGAACACCCTTCAAAAGGGAAGTGATGGGAACAAATGTGAAGTTGATAACATCGGGCATCGAGGGCACGGTGAGGAGCCACTCATAATGGCTACTTGCCATTGCATCTCCTCCTCTCTTTGCGCTAATCACTGTTACTCCCTGTAAAATTTCATCACATAATCTTATGTTATATATTCAAATATTACTGAAACGTTGTAGATATAAATTTTACAAATAATTTGTGTGCTTACTTGTTTGCATGATACAGTACTGGTGAAGCCATCTAGGAGCAAAGGCTGTGGGTCAAAGATGTTAAATGCCTCTGGAACCTGTAAACCAAATTAATTATCGTCCGAATATAAAGATACATCTCTCAACTAATCAAATCCGACCTCAACTTCAGTACAGTGGCAAATTAATACATTAAGATGGTATCGGAGTCATCCGGAAACGTGCTAGAATAGAAAAATATCTCTCTCAACAACAACACGTCCTTTTATTTTCAAAAAAATAACACAAATTCGGAGTTTTGGTACAGCAGCATGTGAGAAAGAGAGGCAAGTGATGACCTTGAGCTTATGGTCTTTGGATTTCCAATGAAGAGGGGGAAGAGCGCAGGTCCCAGTGAAGATTTGATCACAAAGCTTATCCAAATGCTGCTTGATCTCAGATGAGGGGAGATTCGATGACAGTTCTTGCCTCACATAGATCACATCTTGGCCTCCCATGCTCAGACCCACAATTATATGTGTCCCATACTTCTCTATAAACCTTGCTAGCGCAGCCGGGTCCCACGTCGAGGGAACGGCGTCGATGACATGACCGGAGAGAGTGAGAGGACGGCGGTCGATGTGGAGATTGAATAGAGACATGAAGAAGCCATCCATGGCCAATGATTTGGTCTCGGAAGCATCTCGAGCCCATGAGCTGTCGTTGAATCCAAACATGGAGTTAAAGAGCCCGGAAGGGATCTTACCTGTCAGCGAACTTTTCTGGTTGAATAGTTCCGACATCTGCATGAAAACTTTTTGTTAAAATTTCTCATAACAGCTTCATTATTGGTTAATTGTAATTCATTTTTTGCAGTATTTACATAAAAAGGAAAAGGTCTAATTAATTGTGTATTGTTTCTGTAAATCTTATTGTTGCAGTTCTTAAAAATTATGCATTTAACATTTTCTTGGCAACAGTTAAGTATCTAATAATTCTGGATAACACCCTATATAAGATGCAAAATTCTTGAAAAAGACAAGGGAAAAAAAAAGAGAGAGAAATTTCGAAACTTTGACAGTGGCTGCATGGAAATAGTGAATATATAGAGACAATTGATGCCCACATTTGAAACTGATATTTTCAAGTGTACAGCTTCTGACCTCTTCAACTACCTTTTGTTCAAGAACTACCCCCAAAATAGACCGTAACATGATGCAAGCGGGGTTTGAACCCCAAATATCCCACTCGACTGCAAGAAGTTTTTACCACTTGACTACAAGGGCACTCGTAGATATAAATATATGTCGCTACGTACTGTATAAGTTAATGTGGTATAATCTTTATTTTTAAAAACAATGTACACAAAAAGTGTGATAAAGAATTCATATATATTTTCTATCATTCATCTTTTAATGCAAGTTCTTGACTAGATGTGAACATATATAGGCAACTTGATTAAAATGACTTCTGTGACATTTAAATGCTTTGAATTGGTATTGAAAGATGTAAGCCGTTGATACAGTACCGGAGCTTAATTATTTATTGGAGTATGCGCGCAGCTGGTAACAAGATACGTTGCATCTGAACTTCTTATATGAGAACCAAACCTGACTCGATTGTGCAAAACATTAAAAAAAAAATTCTCATCTTTTAATTTGTTCCCTTTCATACTATATATTTTGTGTGTGCTCGTCACGTTGTGAAAGATACTAAATAGAGACAGAGCCTAGTATAAAGTTTTGTATGAGACGGGCTCTTTTGAGTCCAGGTCTTTTGGAGTAATAACCAAATATTTTTTGATGAAAAATTGCGACGATTCTACTTAATTTGCACACATATTACACCAAACTAGATATGATCGATAATTTTGTTATCTTGCTAGCTTTCGCTTAAAACCTTTTATATAATGAACTCAAACAGGATGCAAACCAAGCATGCATTCATTCAACATATATATAAATTGGTAATTTATATATATAATAAAACAACCATTATTCCACCTAAATAATTGTGAAGCGAATGCATATATATGTGGCTCCAAATTAACCACTTAAACTTTACCTGCATCAACACACAAAGGAAAATGAAGAAGAAGAAAGGGAGAAATAGAGATCCAATACCCGATTAAACTCGAGGATATCGGATTGGTACCGCATCCGATCCCCCCTTTCGCACTTTATATCCACCGAAACATCCGAAACAGATCCGAACCCGGGAACAAAAAGCACTCCTCTCTCTTCTTCATTGATCAAAACAAGCCTCTCTTTCCCTTTGCAATACTTGGCTCTAAAATCACAAGCCACATCAAAGCCTTTGCCTAAACATCTCAAGGCTTTCTCTATAGCCTCACTCATTTTTCTCCCTTATCTTCTTCTTAATTTTCTCTTTTATGTTGGCTACCAAACTGATCTTGTTACTATATATGTGTATCTATGGATATCTTATACTTGTTCGTAGGTTGGAGATGTCAAAGGATGACTTTCTATAATTTGAATGAATTGTATAAAATAATTATTCTTGAATGATGAAATTTAGTAAGAACTAAGGAGGAAGTTGAAGCAAGATTTGACTGGGAAAAATGACAGGTTCGCCCTTCTGAGTTAGTCGGATGGGGGGGTTGGGAAAAGGCTGATTAAGTCATTTAGGCATGTGTATAGAAGATGGGAGTGCAGTTGGTCTTTGAAGATTTTTTTGTCAGGAATGGATATCTGTCGTTCATCATCTATAGATCAAGTGAACTGGTTGATATTATTTATTTTCACTTTTATCTAAAAATTGAATTTGTTATGGAAATATATCAAATAAACTAGTTGATTAATGGGGATTTTTTTAACCCTAACTATTTCTCACCTTTTGACACAGTGATGTTGACAATTAGAGCTATATACGTTTAAGTTCAAACCCAATTTCTAAGCACGTCAACATTTTTTATGAACCTCAATAATTCTCTATCAGTATAGTCTTTAGATTACACATGGTATATAAATATTAAAATGTCAACTTCTCAGCCTAGAATTAGACTTGGTCAAGAATTAATAGTGTGCTGTTCTAACGATCAGGGGTTCACACTTTGAATTCCAATCATCTCATTTAGGCCCTAATTTGGGATTTAAATTTAGACAAAACTGGAGTTTTATAAAGTCATCTAAACTTAACTTTAAAATCCTGGCAATGCCTCGAAAGTTCGGGAGGTCGGGTTGGACCTCTATAAAATATGGACTCAACATGGATTTTGGAGTTTAGAAAACTCTGATTATCTAAATTCCAAAATTGAGATAAACGGAGTTCACAATACTCCAATCGAACCAAAGTTTATGAAAAAAAACACCCGTTTAGATTGTTGGAATTTAGATATTTGGGTTGTTTCACATGAAGGGAAATCTAATTTGGTTGGATTTCATGAAAGACAAAGAAAGGAAAAAACGGACTTTGAAAAAGGGGCCTTAAGAAAGGGTATTTTGTAATTGAGTTTTTAGTCCCACATCGGCATACAATAGAAGAGGGAGGAGTTTAAATAGCATAAGATGCTATATGACAAAAGAAATGTTATTTAAAATGCTACAGGAAAAGCACATGCGCTCGCTTTACTGTTTGAGGGGGGGGGTTGAAGCAGGGTTTTTCGATTCCCCCATTAAACAAAATACCTCAATCAACCGGCGGAAATTGATGTCGAATTGTTTCTAAATACAATTAACTACAAAGGTGTTATACATTGTAGGTTCGATTCCCCATCGAATTGGTAGGACTTTTTTGCACTGCATCATAGCATGGTGTTCGATTCCCCATCAGACAAGATTATTTTTCATTTTAAATTTTTGGAAGCCCAAAAGATCGCGCATGCAATACACGGGGAAATTAAAAGTTCAGAAAAATCAAGCATGTGCAAAATGGTGTAAACACTGAAAAAAAACTGGTAGCACGAATCTCGAGGCATTTGCCTCAATCAACCGGCGGAAATAGACCTGGGGACGGTCACGATGAGCCCATTTTGATCCGTGCTTTGAAGCAGGGTTTTTCGATTCCCCATTAAACAAAATACCTCAATCAACCGGCGGAAATTGATGTCGAATTGTTTCTAAATACAATTAACTACAAAGGTGTTATACATTGTAGGTTCGATTCCCCATCGAATTGGTAGGACTTTTTTGCACTGCATCATAGCATGGTGTTCGATTCCCCATCAGACAAGATTATTTTTCATTTTAAATTTTTGGAAGCCCAAAAGATCGCGCATGCAATACACGGGGAAATTAAAAGTTCAGAAAAATCAAGCATGTGCAAAATGGTGTAAACACTGAAAAAAAACTGGTAGCACGAATCTCGAGGCATTTGCCTCAATCAACCGGCGGAAATAGACCTGGGGACGGTCACGATGAGCCCATTTTGATCCGTGCTTTGCACTCGTCTTTTCAACTCCCCTCAACTCTTCTGCATTGTTTGATTTCCCTGCAATCAAACAGAGGCATTTCATTTCACCATTTAACATCATTTTTAATACTTTTTAATCCAAATTTTAATTCCCAAACCCTAATTCTCCACTATAAATACCATCCCATGCTCTAGCTCTTCATCATTCTGAAAATTCAAGCAAAAACTCTTTCAAAAAGTTCCTAAATGCAAGTGGAGTAAAGTGAAGTTAGCGAGCAAGTTTCTTCCGTCGAAGATCAAAACCGATTCCGGAGCTCCCGCGACACCATGAGGTTCATCCCCTCTTCCTTAATCTCTTCTTGTTATATTCAAATCGTAAGTCCCTCTCAACTCTCCTCCTTTTCATTGAAATTTATCTTTCAATTTCACATCGGTAAAGTGAAGTTATTACTGATACTCTTTTCTAAACCCTAGTAACTCCTTTTTTCCTTTATATATTGATCAACCTAATTTTACCACAATACTTGTAACCCTAAATACCAATGTTTAGAATTAAGTTTAACCAAAAATCTCATGTGAAATAACCATAATTGAACTTTTTCATTAAAATATCTTAAATTTTATTATCACCGCTTTTCGTTTTTGTTAAAATTATACCTTTAGGAAAAACTTCACGGGGTAACGACTTACCCCACATGTACACTTTTGTTTCATAGCACGATACATATTTGTATGTATGTTTGTTTCGAAGAATAATCTTTACAATAAAATACCACATACTTTAAAACCAGGTTTCTTTTAAAGCGGTATTTCTATTTCTTTGCAATTATGCATCTACAACTCTTGTTAGGAGACCCGCTAATGGATCGTGCGGATTATCGCACATCCTACGGATAGTAGAGCGAGATGTAGTACTTCTCACGGAGTATTCGATCTCAAAAGGATATAAAATACGGTTTTTAAGAAATGCAAATTTTCTAAATAAAACTAATTTTTCTAAAAATTAAGCATTATATAAAATTAAAAATCCATATTTTCATTATATTATGAAACTATATTTTTCTAAAAATTAAAAATTAAAAAAAAATGTCAATGAAATACCATCAAGTTACTAAAAAAGACTAGTTTTCAATAAAATACCATAAACTTTTAAAAGCTAAGTATTTATCATGAAAATACCAAAATACTTAAAATACATGTTCATGAAAACCCTAAGTAATACGTATCACTCTCGAGTTTTATTTTTAATATATATTAAAATATTTTTCATAAAACCCTCTCGAGATATACAAAACAATATTTTAAGGAGTTTACTAAATATAGGTTTAAGCGTGTAAATCCCCAGTTTTCGTATATATTTTTCAGTATTTTTCCATATTTTCCCTATTTTTTCATTATATATATATATTTTATTATTTTATTTTAATTACCTAAATCTAAACTCAAAAATAAAAACAAAACCCTACCCAACCCTGTACCCGACACGACCCGACTCACCCATGCCTCTTCTTCTTCTTCGCCTCCCTTATTTTTCCCGCTCATATTCTTCTAACGTTCCTCACCTCTCTTCGCGCTCGCCCACAATTGTGCCCATCGCCGTAAGACCCGCGCCCCACTCGCCAACTCCCCCGCGATCCCTTCCACCAAATCTTCTCCCTCCAACGACTCCCTCCTCTCGTCATCGCCGCGAGACCCGCTCCCCCACGTCTTTGCCTCACCTACGTCTCGACCGAGCCCCTCTCCCTTTTTCCCAGCTCGCTCCTTCTCCCTCTCCATCACTCTCTTCGTCCTCTCCAGCCTTCTCCTCCAGCCATCCCCATCAGCTCCTCCCTAACATCCGCTGCACCCAAGCCTACTACCCACTGCACTCCCCTACTCCTTCATCAACACCACCACCGCCCACTGCACCCATCGCCGACGAGCTTTTCCTCCACCTTCACTGCCGACGAGCTCCTCCTCTTTCATCTCGAGCCTTCGAACCCATCACCACCTCGCCGTCTCCATCAACCCACCGAGCCTACAACTAGTTCATAATGTTTGGGTGACTTTGATACCATGATGAAGTTCCCAGCGCCCTTGTCGATACAACCGTGGCCTTTGCGAAATGAAAAATGAAATTTTTGTGGAGGCGCTAGCAACTATGACCCTAAAATCTTAAGCAAACGCTAAACTAGTAAACATACAATGGAGTTTAACTACTCGGTTGATGATTACAACCTTTTTAGTTATGTCCTTCGTCTTCAAATCCTCTTTCATAAGCTCCATGAGTTGCCGGAATCGAGCTTGAACGTCGATGGTCCTTGAATCATCCATATCTTCTGGTAGTGAGCTTGTGACGACGTAGTGACCAAGCGGTGATGTTGTGGACTCTAGCAAGCTTTCAAGAGTTTCGAATCGCACTTGTAAGCCGGTCTTCCTTTTGTCGAAGATGATCCACCCAAAAGAACCCTAATCATGCTCTAGCCTCACTCTAAAAATCCTAGTGAAGCAACTCACACTTCAAAGTTGCTCAGAATGAAGTGTAGGTGATGTAGTGTGTATTCTAGTATTTATCTATCTCTTTTCTTTTCATTGATTCTCAACTCATGAGAGGGTAAGAGAAAAAGATGAAGAAGGAACTCTAGGTGATGAGAGCGAGTCAAGTGCAGAGAATGAGCTTAGGAGAGAGAATGAGCCATGACATAATAGTTTTGATAAATCATTTTCAAATTAAAATAACCTAGCCATACTTGAATAGTAAAGGCAAATAAGATAAGGCCATTCCTCTCAACATAACTCTCTTTACACCTCACCTAGCCACCTCATTTCTTAATTTCCATAAATGGAAATCCATAGAAATGAAGTGTCCTCCTTCTAGAAGGGTATTTGTATAAATACAAATGCATCTCTCTCCGTATATACATATACGGATTCATATAAAAATACGAATACCTGAGAGATACAAAAATACAATGAACATAACATTAGAATATATATCTAAATATATATGTGTAAATTATTAAATCAATACATGATTTAATAATTCGGCTTAATCCTAAGCCGGCTAGTATTATCAAACTGTCTGATTAAACTCTGTATAGCTAGTACACATATTTAATCGGAATTTTGCACGTATCAATATATGACCGTTGCATCATTTTGCCTGAACCTGGAAAACCCTTTGTGTAGGACTCTAAAGACTCGACAGAACGCTGGCAGTGAGTTAATGGGTAAATCCATAACCACAAGCACGTCATCGGCACTAGTTGTATGTAACGGCTATCTAGGTATCTGTCAAAAAAGAAGGCCGACGAGCAAACTCATCTGAACCCCTACTGAGCCTATCTGTGACAATCTCCGTACAGTCTAGTCTCTTCATCTAAGAGTATCGTATACCGGATTTAGAGAGTGGAAAACGTCAGACCCTAATAACCCGATAATCGTGCCGATGTATCTCAGGACCAATCCGAGACAACTGATCTAACTATCAGTAAATTTCATCTATCTTGGCCAAGGTCTTATGGTACTGGCTAACCGAACACAGTGTAATATTGACTCCCTATACCGGGAGAGACGAATCCCTAATAATCGCTCACTGCCTCCATGTGGCTCGGAATTGTATCCAACTAAAACATGTTTTCCCGACTCAATAAAGCCGTGGTAGGGTAGTAATCTAAGTACAGTGGGAACTCACACGAGATAAATGACAATCTCTGGTCTAAAGACTAGCATGTACTCATATCACCTGAGAACTGCTATCTGACGATAGGTATAATACCATCTAGAAGTTCTCGGCGGGTCCATCCAGTGTACTCACCTCCAGTGAGCATCTGTACAATAAAAGTGAGCATCTGTACTCACCTCCAGTGAGCATCTGTATACAATCTTAGGTTCTACACACCAATGGCTGTGGGACCAACCACCGCCACTCGTCGGGGTCTAGAAACGTATACACGGGTCTATTTCGGAATATGCTCGGTCTCGATATTCTCACGACCAGGAATATTTAAAGATGTGCTTATGGACTATCCAACCCCCAAATGTATGATCACAGTCATAACGATGGTAGTCAAGCAATAATCATACGGGTTTTATCAACATATATTAGCGATACGTAATAACAAGTAAAATATATGCACATTGAGATAAAGACAAACCAAATAGTATACTATCATATCGAGCAAGATTGTTCTGTACAACATACCTCTAGCATCCTATACAATAAAAGCCTTTAGGGCATACATATCCAAAACTTGCTATCTTAAGGTTTTGTTAAAGTATTCTTATGTTTCTTGATATATATTGTTATTTCACAACCTAACAACTTAAGCTTTTGAGTAAAATGGTACCTGACATAATATTATAGCACATCAGGTTCAAGAGATCTTGGGTTCAAACCCCGTCGTTTTCAATCTAATATATATTTGTTAAATTATTATTATGTTCGTTTGATACATACATTGTTATCCCATAACCAAATACTTTTGAATGAGATTGAAGCTCAATTGTTAACTCCCAAAATGCTTGGTTTCATCGAACACACGTGAATTAATTGATCTCCTAATTACTTGACTAAATCTATGTTGCCTTGCCTTGTATGAAGGGTTGGCAAGCAGAGTGATGAGCTCTAACTTGTTAAAAGAGAGGTGAAAGGAAATTAAGCAAATGTGTGAAAAAGAGAATTCAGAGATAGATTCTGAAACCAAGTCTAGTCAAGGACTGGTTATTTTTGGCCGAAGCCTTCACGCGTACAAAGAGACATGCATGTTCCCATTTGAGAAATCTGCCTGTCAACTTCATAGACCCTTTGTTGCTGTGTGGAAGTTGCTGGGATCTTGAAATCAAAGTCAGGAATTTTATTGTTTTTGCGCTTTTCCGGTCCGCTTTTGCCGGAAGCAAAATGTCGGGACTGCAGTGCATTGATGTAATTAGTCCGGAAAGCAAATTGATTGTTTCTTAATTTGTCAGATCTTAAGAAGTGTTTTTGTATCTAAGAAATAGAAGAAGCCTTAAATGATATACTCTCGTCCGTGGGAGTTCGATCTCATCATCAATAGCGGTAGTAATAGCGGTAATATGCGTAGTCTTCGTAGTGGTGGTGGTATCATTATTGATATTACAATTGCAAGAATTATTATTAATACCATTACAACCCTTCATATGCATAATTATCCATATGGATACCCATATTAGTCATATAAAACCCTTTCTAGCATATAGAATTAGAACGCACATGTGAAGAGTAACTGATGTAGAAGAGCGATTGTTATGGTGAAATCTTATATATATATGAGAACAATAGAGGAAACATGACACAGGAGGGAATTTCCGTCGAAAAAATAAACGCTCCTTCATTTTTTCCGACGATCGGCAACCACCATCTTCATCGTTGAATTAGTGGGTTCAAAATTAACGGTTTATCGACAATAGAACTTTTTACATTGCTAAATCAACAGTGAAAAAGTAGTAGAATCACATGAAATTTGGTGTACCCAGATCTTAGATGATAATGATGAAGATGAGGGGTGCCGATCGTCGGAAAAAATAAGAGAGCGTGTATTTTTTCGACGCTTGGAGGAGATTCCCTCCTATGGCCTCTTTCTTCCATTATTCATAGGATGGAATTTCCTCCTATGGTATGAGAATAATGGAGGAAAGATGATGGGTTACGATCGTCGGAAAATACGATAGATAGTATATTTTTTCGACGTCATAAGAGAAAATGAGGAAAGAGGCAATAGGAGGGAATTTCCTCCTATAGCGTCAAAAAATACGTCCTCAATCGTATTTTCCGACTATCGGAATCCATCATCTTCATCGTTATCATCTAAGATGTGGGTACGCCAAATTTCATATGATTCTACAACTTTTTCACCGTTGATTTAGCAATGTAAAAAGTTCTTTTGTCGGTAAACCGTTAATTTTGAACCCACTAATTCAACGATGAAAAAGTAATCACAAGAAATTTGGCATGCCCACATCTTAGATGATAACGATGAAGATGATAGATTCCGATCGTCGGAAAACACGATAGAGGGTGTGTCTTTTGACGCTATAGGAGGAAATTCGCTCCTATCGCATCTTTCCTCCATTATTCTCATATATATATATATGCACCCACATCTTAGATGATAACGATGAAGATGATGCGTTCCGATCGTCGGAAAACACGATGTAGGATGTGCTTTTTCGACGCCATTTGGACTCTTTCCTCCATTATTCTCTCTCTCTCTCTCTCTCTCTCTCTCTATATATATATATATATATATATACATACACACACACGCGCGCGCTCTCTCTCTCTTATATACACACACACACGCATACGCTTATATATACACACACACACATACGCTTCATGTCCATGTGTGCCAACAATCTATTGATATAAGAAAACAACATTGAAATCGCTCCCGCTGTTGAAAGCGTACTGTCTCATGATTGAATTTGTACTTGATAAGTACATATACCAAATAGCTTTTCTTACGATGTGAAAGATTTTTTCATGTTTTACTAAAAATGCCACTGGCCATCATGAAATATTTCGGAACAACTAACATAAATATATTATATTTGCAAAAGAATCAAATTAACTATTTGGATGACTGAAACCCAGGTTTATATAATAAAAGACAAATGTAATAAGAAATTTGGAAATAAACATTAAGTATGTCTCTACCAATTAAATTAGGAAAGGAAAGTTAAATATTTAAGAGAAATAAGAAGTTCTATTTTCTTTATTTTCCAACATCAATCCCTATCACACTTGAATGCAACTAAAATAGATAGGCCGTGCCAAAAGCCTATTTACACATTAAATCAAATACAAAATGGCATAGCTTGAAATCAAATTCTAATATTTGTCGGAAGATAATGAAGCAACTCTACAACTAAATGAGTTTAATTAATCCATTTTATATCAAATAGCAAAAATCCAAACACAGATATTTATTCACCAAGTTTTGGAGATTGTTATATCTCCATATTCAATTTCCTCCAACTTCTAATATTACAGTATTTTCAGCACATATAAGCTATATCTTTCACAATCAAGTTCTTCTTTTCGTTGGGTTGTCCCTTTCCCTTTTATTATATACCCTATGCAATTATGACAAGTAAGAATTGCATTGCAAAATGTGAATGGCATGAACAGTGAAACAAAAAAAAAAGCATGAACATGACAAACTAGGACTGGGGACCATATGTTTTTTTCCCTTGCTATTATTAGATCTCGAGTATACATCACAGATCAAAAGAAGAAAAAAAGACCCAACACATGTTCCCCCCTTGTTTTACCTACTATTCACTATTGGATCAAATACTTCCCAATAGTAGAGAGATGATAAGAGATCATACTTTGTAACGTCCTTTTGCCGTTAGTTTGTCATGGACCATTGCCCTATAACGTGTGACCATGTCTAACATCTAATCCCACCAGCTTTCAACCATCAACCATTCATAGTAATTCATAAAGTTACAGTAAACTACACTAAATTACCCTTTAAATATTACAAGTTCACACTAAATCCGCAATTCAATTTTCAATTACTTAATATCAAATTTCTCACTCGTGAAAACGATGAACAAGCAGCGGATTCAAGATATGTTCTCTAAAAATCAAAAATTAAATGAGCATATGTTGATCATAATATAAGAAAAGTTCAATGGACAAACATATCAACCGAACGTTTCTATCGCCCGACCATCTTCACAAGTTATTCACAGCTAGATCAGCAGAGTCAAAAGAGAGAAATAAGCAGATGCTGCCAGTTGAGACTTGATATAAAAGCGTTGTCTAATCACAACACAGCAAAGATTTAACTCATTGTCGGTGATAACAAGCTTAGGTATCACCAAGAGCAAATATTTTATCAGAATCAGCCCAAAGACAGAGCAAAGCCTAATTTAGAGTTGTAATCAAAAAAACCAAACAGTCTAAATATTACTCTGGAACAAAATTCTTAATAGCACCTCCTTGGATAAAGTAAACAAAAGATGAGCTAGTAATTAAGACCAATCTCAAATCTTGCATTCTTAGTTCTTGACAGCCTGTCTTGTCCTCTTCTCTGCGCCAGACTTTGCAACCTTAACACTGCGATTCACGGCACCGAGCCTTGCAAGAGCCGCCTTTGTCAGGTCTGGCCTGTAGTGATTCTCCGTCACCTGCAAGTTTTGAAATAGTAACAAACATGTTAAATAGAATATTTCCGCATTACCAGCAATTCACTCAAACAAATAAAGGACAAGGCAGCACAATATAGATTCAAGAAATCCAAGGAAATCAGCTAATTCTAATATAATTTTGCCGCACTTGTAATCCAGTAACAAGCAACTAAAGTACACATAACCTCCTCCATCATAAAAGAAAGTTGCATTAACAGTTGAAAAGTAAGTCTACTTTCTAGAAGATACTGAAAGAAATAATTTCAGTAAAGGCTGACTATTATTTTAGAGCACCTTTTCTCTTAAAAGCTCATCTTCTACAGAAATTCTTCATTTAAGGTTGATTATCAAAGGAAAAGGATAGACAATCCTAATAAAAGGTTTGTGTAATAAGATCAGAAATTCCCTATTTTAGGTCCCAAATTAAAAGGAGTAATGAAAATGTCAGCAACCAGTACTGCAGAAGATGGCAGCAACAAGGCTCGGAAGCCAAGCATAACAAAAATATTTCACTGAAGACCAACTTCAAAGAGCGGTCTTCGGACATGTTAGGAGCTCATCACTGCAATGATCATTGCCTCAAACTTCAACACAATATAAATGAGTGGGGTAAATACTAGAGAGAGAAAATCTCAGTTATATGGTGATCCTATCAAGGAAAAACTCAAGTTCACGACTACATAAAATAAAGCATGAAATAAACATAAACAATGTACCTGCATGGTTCTATTATACTATATTTAGCACCAAATTGAATGGTTGTGATCTTCAATAGAAGACAGGTAGACTAACATAATAGAAGAGTTGCATTACCAAAAAGAAAAGTTTCCAACGTTATATCTAATAAAAATAAAATTGAATTTGTGAAAACATGAGAAATTTGTACTGCAGTAGAAAACGGTAATTAAAGCTCAGAAGCCAAGCGTAACAAAAGTATTTCATTGAAGACACTCCAATATAGCGGTCCTCTTACATGTTAGCAGCTCATCACAGCAATAGTTGTCTAGCATTCAATATGATAAAAAGCCGAAGCGAAAAACACTAGAAACTGTTTTTGCTAATTGCATATTTGGTGACGTATGGTCAAAAAATGGAGAAACTCCATCACACTTCTCATAAAAGACAAATCTCAAAATAAAAATAAATGAAGATCCCAAATAATTGTAGCAGGCATTATTTACTTTTTTTTAATAAAAAACAACAAACCAGAACCATGTATCTGCCACACTCATTTTTCTAACTGTATGTAATAACAAAAAGAAAAATGAATGCAAAGGTGGAAAGCTAGTGTTAAAAAGTAAATTTGATGTCAACAAATATCGGTACTGTAATTGATCATCAAGCACTTTTAGAATAACAAGTACCTTGTAAATGCAATTAGGGAAACAAGAACGTTTATTTACTTATTTAGCTGAAGATAGGCTTGTAGTATACATTACGAATGCAAATATTTAATTGCACAAAGTCGCTAAATATAAGGTTGGCCTACATGCCTAAATGTCTCAAACAATGGTCCTAAAACTTGAAGAAAAAGGATTTAAGCCAAGATGACATGCTGCGTCAGGACAATATAAGATTGTAATTTTGATTTCGAGGCTACAAAATACTGTTAAATAGGTTTCTTCATGAAATCAACCACCTCATTTAAATTTAAGTATGCAATATATAATGAAAAATTGTGTTTATATGTATCATCTTGCAAGCACACATGCTATAATAGTCTTGATATACTTAAAAATGATTGTTAATGATTACCAGTAGAATGCTTTACAAGTGTTTGCCATCATCAAATGGAAGATAGTTGGCCCAAAGGAATAATCGGAAATATGTTTCTGATCACAACTAGGTCTAGTGATTATGGCCTCGTGCAAATAGGTTAATAGTATGTTGAAGTAGAACGAAAGTGTAATAAAAACCATGTTTTAAAGGCAATTAGAATGAAATTTAATTATAATGAATACATAGGCGCAAGCATCAAAATCAAATAACAATGGTACGATAGGCGAGCATTTCTAAAAAACAGAAGCGCATTAAGAGAGAAGCTCAGGCGTCTAAAGACAACATCAAGTGTAGCAATTAAGTAAAACATGACCATGAAAAGAGAAACTAAAGCATCCAAAGACAGCAGTAAAAGGAGCCTAAGATGTGATTGGCATTTTATGTATTGAAGTTAGATCAGTTATTGCTGAAGAGTTCATCGTCAACCAACTAAAAGCACAAAGATACTGATCCATTAAGCTATCTATGATGAAGGTTGTCTACAGAGTCAACTACAACAGCCATTGATAAGTTGTTATGAGAAGACATCATTATATGGATCAACTAATCACTTCTCAAACTCACCTTCTTGTTGTCTTTGGATTCTTAAACTGAGCACTTCTTGATCATCACTTTAACATATTGACAAACTCGATTGCATTCATTCTCTGATCTTCATTGTAAGCTCTTCATCTCTTATTTCATTCTTTTATGATCACCGCGATAACTAACATGATTTTGTTACTAATTACGTAACCTTGTAACTGTCTTGATACAAGCATCTAAAAACGAAAAAGAAAACATTTTGACCAGCTAATACTATGCAATTCATACTTCATCGTCATAAAAGAAAAGGAAAAAAAAAAAAAGCAATACCTGATTGAGGACAACCTTCGCCAGCCTGCGGAACTCCTTCATCACCGACTTATGGTAAATGCTCACAGGCTTGCTCTGCTTCTTCGTCTTCGTCGTTGCAAGGACAACGGACAGCCCCTCGCCAGCTGGCTGGATGGCCACGGTCTTCTTATTTGCCAAACCTATAGCCATTAAAATTATAAGTTGTACAGAAAAAAATAATAATATCTATATAAAGATCCTAGCTTTTGGTTACCAGAGTGTTTGAATGAGTTGACGTTGTAGATATTGTTCTTCTCCTTTGCTGAACTGGACCTTGGCAGTGCTGTTCCCGTTCTCCTTCACCAAAAAGGCGTTGTTTTTCTTCACAATCTCCCAGATGAGATCGCCAGGGACTGAAGCCATTTCTACAAAATTTGATAGATCTTTGAAATTTGATCTATGTTTTACAGATCAAATGATGAAATGTAAACTTTCAAATCTAGCATTGAGATGACAAAACCCTGGCTCGAAATAAAAGAGTAATTGATCAAGGGAATAGAAACATTGGAGAGATCGAAGGAAAAGGATTGTACCTGAGAGGCGCGCGATGAGAAAGAAAGAGAGGCCGCTGGAAGATGAGAGAACGAGGCTAGGGTTCGAGTGAGGGATTGATGAAATTCATAGTAATACATTACGGGTCGGGTTATATCGGATGAGCAGAAACTGTACCCGAACCGGCCTGCAACAATTTACCTAATTAATGGGAATTCCGAATGCCGGTGTTTTAATATTTACAACCAGGGGAGAGCGCGGGTTCCAATACAAATTCCAAATATCAATGAACAATAACTCAGTTGGTATGAGCACTTTCCCTCTTAGGAAGAGCGCGGGGTTCAAATACAAATTCCGAATACCAATGAGCAATAACTCAGTTTGTATGGGCACTTTCCCTCTTAGGGTGAGTGCTAGGTTCGAACCCAGGATCCCCCGCCAAAGAAGGAAAGCGGCCACAAATTATCGCTTTCGGGGCAAATTCATGAATCCCCTGGATACGTGTGTGGATTGTGTGCTTGTGTGTTGTGTACATAGTTTAGGGATTACGGGCCAGCCTGCCGATACCAAAATAAATAAATAAATTATATAAATATACACACACGTGTGTGTATAGGGGAGTGATCTATTGAAAACTAATCGGCATTTTTTAAAAGATACACGACATGTTCGAACGATCCGAACCGTTCAAATTAATCACCCTACATTCAAATATATGTAACAAAAATCAAAAGATTTGAAGATCTCTAAATCATGCATCGAATGAGTGCAATATGAATATCTTTCAATATATCAACATAAACTCCATCTAATTCATTGGTTAAAGATCTTTAAATCATTTGATTTTTCATATAAATAGACATGATGGTAGGGTGATCAACTTGAACGGTTCGAATCGTTCAAATATGTCGTGGATCTAGAGTTCCTGTTTTTAAAAAACGCGGACCGGTTTAAGTAGGGCGCTCTCCTAATATATATACGGTAAATTATCAAAAAGTCCCTGGCCCGCTTGGGAGTTGTCCAAAACCCCTGATATTTTCAAAATTGTTCGGAAAGGCCTACTGTTCAAAATCTTTATGAAAAAACCCTAAGCCGCATTTCATTTCGGTCTTTGTTCGCTCCAACTGTTTAGATATTACATGTAACTGCTTAGATATTACATGCAGCTTTGTAGATATCCCAAACAACTGCTTAAATTGTAACGGCCGTAAAATCCATGTTCTCTTTTCTTTATGATACGATATTTTCTTTTGAAATTCTATATATAATCATTTCTTTTCGAATATATGTTTGAGCATTGCTTGTATTCCTTTGGTTAAGACGTTGAGATATGGTTCTAGAAATTATAAGATCGGGCCTTTGATGCTGTAACTTTTTACTTATTTAATATAGTTTTATAAGCCGTTTGATATAACCCAATTAAATCCTAGCCTTTGATCTGTAAAACCCTATATTTGTTGGCTATAGTGCCCTTAAGACAATTATTATAATTGCAGGTAGGCGATTATGATAATTGAGGTAGGACCTAGACAGGTAGAACGGTTTTACTCAAAATGATGGTATGCTATCTGGTTTGTCTTTATCATTGATGTATATACGTTTTATTTGTTATTACGTGTCGCTAATACATAATGATGAAACCCGTAGGATTCTTGCTTGACTTCCAGTATTATGATGGCGATCATATACGTGAGAGCTGGGTAGTCCATAAGCACATCCTTAAATGTCCCTGGTCGAGAGAGTATCGAGACTGGGTATCGATATTCCGGAGTAGACTGGTGTATACATTTCTAGACCTTGACCAGGGGCGGTAGCCAGTCTCACAACCCATTGGTGTTGTGTCACCTAAGACAGTATACAGGTGCTCACTGGAGGTGAGTATACTGGATGGACTCGCCGAGAACTTCTAGATGGTATTGTACCTATCATCAGATAGCAATTCTCCAATGGCATGAGTACATGTTAGTCTTTTGACCTGAAATCGTCATTTATCTCGTATGAGTTCCTATTGTACTTAGATTACTACCCTACCATGGTTCAAAGGAGTCATGCAAACAGGTTTTAATTGGGTATAATCTCGAGCCACATGGAGGCAGTTAGCGATTGTCAAGGATCCGTCTCTCCTGGTATTAGGAGCCGATGTCGCGCTGTGTTCGGTTGGCTGTCATCCTAAATCCGTAGCCACAGTGGATGAGATTTACTAATAGGAGTTCAGTAGTTTCTCGGTTGGTGATGAGCTTTACTCTGGCACGACTTATCGGGTTTTTAGGGGTCTGACTGTCACGTCCGGCTTCTCAAAAGAAGGTGAAGGATGACGTGGTATGGTCCGCAGCCTAACTGTATTGAATGTGGTATATTCAATACAGTTACGTTAAGTGTATGAATATCTATAACATGCAGGATATGTACCAAAACAAAATAATAAAAGCGGAAGGTATTTATTTCCATTAACCAAACTTCATTACATCCCAAAAGAAAGGATAAAATAAACTAAATAGTTTAATTATATCGAAGAAGAAGCAAAAACCCTAAATAGGGCAACAAACAAGAATAAAACTAGCTAATCTTCCGTCGTTAAGTCCGCATAATTTTCATTAGTAGGCTCCACACCTTGATCCTCATCATAATACTCATTCTCATCTTACGGACATTCCAGAAATAGAGAAGAGAAAAGAAAAGTTCGTCAGCGAGTTACACTCGGGTAGGATTGCTTCATAAGGAAGTAAAGGTATAGAAACGAGCAAGTGTATATAGGTATGATGTGTATGTGCAGATATGATGTACATGGGTATAAGGGTATGAGGTGTATACAAATAAGGCATGTTGAAAAAGGTATATGTGAATATGAGTATGTTGTATGAGGTATATGTGAATAAGAGTATGTTGTATGAGGTATCTGTTAGGCAGGGTTTCACATTAGTCCGTTAAACAAAGGTTCGGATACTCGCGATTATTCTGTTGTGGCCACGGAACCATAGTCACATAATTCGTGAATTATTCGCCGAATTCGCGAATTTTTGATCAGGCGACTTAATCACCGAATTAATCGGCAGGCCGAATAATTCGCGAATTATTCCCGAATTATGTGAAAAACAGCGAATAATTCAAAAAACATCAAATAATTCACAAAATCAAAATCTAGCGTCTTATATATTAATTTCTTGCTCGAAATCCTTTCCGAATACTTACCGAATCTTTCCCGAATACCTGCCGATTTTTTTCGAATAGTTCTCCGAATCCGAATTTTCGACCTCGCCGAATTATACCTGAACGACGAATTTGTGACTATGCACGGAACAACAACTGGGGAAGTGAAATGTACCGTTTCACTTCCCGGGATCATGATCGAGTAGTAGGGGAATCCGAGTTCCGCATCTCCTTGCCTAATCAAACTGCCCATTCCCGTTATTCAGTGTAAAAGTTTTGACAAATTAGAGTTAGTGCGTATATCATCTAGGCATGGAATTTCCACATTTTATATCATCCACATATTGGATTATTCGCCCTCAAAGTAGGGTTGGTATTCGCCCGAATATCGGGTTAGTATTCGCCCAGAGACTGGGTTAATATTCGCCCGAATATCGGGTTGGTAGTCGTCCACATATTGGACTGTTCGTCGTGCCTGCAGGGATATTCATTTATAAAGTATTCTATACCTAGGTTCGTGCATTCTAACCCTAACCGTATCATGTGTCAGGTATGTCGTAAGTTCATATTCGGATAGTTGATCTCATTTAATATGGTTTTCCACAACCACTCATTTTATCTTGTTACCTTTTAAAGTCTGTAAGGTGTATCATAGTATTTTATAGAACCCTTAATTAATAAAGATCATGGCATTTAATTGTAGTTATTGTTTATAAGAAAACCATGATATTTTAGAGTAATTATAATTTTGGGAAACCGATGGTATTTTAATGAAAATATCTTTTTAATGAAAGATTGTGGTATTTATTTGAAATTATCTTTTAATAAAGTTTTAGGTATTCTTTTTTGAGAATATCATTTATAATGGTTATGGTTTTTGCTGAAATAGCCTTTTAGTAAAGATCAAGATATTTAAATGAAAATATATCCTTTTAGGATGGATTAAGGTATTTTTATTGTAAATAATAATTTATAAAGTTATGGAGTTTATTTGGAAGTAACATTTTAGAAATACGTCCGTGTTGGCAACCGCTGCACATGGGCGGCAGGATTTGTGTCCTTTTTAGGGACGATTGCCTATCAACCACGAGGTTTTTACGTAAAACATTATCCTATAAAATTAGGGTATTTTATTAAAGGTGATATTCTACAAGAACAATTCCGCGCTGACAACCGCTGCACATGGACGGCAGAATTTGTGTCCTTTTATGAACGATTGTCTAGTAACCACGGGGTGTTTCATGTAAAATATGACCCTATGAAGATATCTTATTAAATCTTAGTTAATAGGTTAAGAAAAATTAATATAAAAATATTCTTTCTAAATGAAAGAGGGTTAAGTTGAAAACCATAGCATAATTAATTAGATTAGTATTACCCATTTTCAAAAGATAAAGAGATTTTAACAAAAGTAAAATAATTGGTGGATAAGAGCGTGAGTAAAAGTATATCGTTTTAGTGTGACTAAAGTATTTTTTTCAAATCATCCTATATCATATGGGTATTTTAATTAGATACAACATTTTAATAAAATGAGGGTATTTTGTGAAAATAACCTATTTCGAGATCTTATTGGTATCCTAGGTAAGTGTGTGTACATAAAGGGTGGATTGATACTCCGTAGGTTATAACATCAAGCATATCATTTTCCATGTAGGAAGATGGTGCAATATTTACACATATAAGGATAATTTAATTAATTCATTTCAAGCATGTGTCAAATATATAATTATGAGGTATCACAAAAGGCATACAGAATTATTTTTAACATCATTTTAAAATAAGGTTGGAGATTAGAACTTGAAACTAAGACCACAAAAGTAAAGAAGATGATAGACAAGTGGTGAGAGGTGGGTCCTACCATTATTTTGAGTTGGATGTCGATGGGTCGAAAGCGTAGACTTGTACTAAAATCTCAATAACTCCATGCTTGGATTTTCCTCGATGATTGGATGGAACCACAACGTCGGCGTCGTCGATACGAAGGTCTGGGTATTTTTTCAGAATTTTCGGAGCTCTGTGATATGAGAAAATAGAGTTTGAAGGTCTCTATTTATAGGGTATTTCTCCCAACAATAAAATCCAAAAAAATCTAGTCAAATCCTTAAAATCCACGCCAGCAATCATACCAAATCATCGCCTGATGATTTGCCACCGCCGTCTTGAATCGTGGCCATTGGATATAAATCCCACGGCTCACGAGCCGCCGCCCGCGCAGCCACGTGGCCGCATAAGGGATCATGCGTTTTCACGTGATCCCCACCACGTGGACGCCGCCAGCCGCCCTGGGCCGTTGGATCTCTTATCCAACGGTCCAGGTTAAAGGAAGGTTTAATTATTTTTTTTTTTTATAAATATATATTAAATCTCAAACTATTTTTTTATAAAACCGAATTTGTTTTCAAAATTTTGTTAAAAATAGTTAAAATACGGGAAAATTATGGAAAATTTTCAGAAAAATATATTTTATTGTTATCTTCGGTATAAAAATAATTTTGGGCTAAAACTAAATAATATTCACATATCTAAGATATCTGTTAGTTATTATAATTATTTAAAAATCTATTTTATCCTTGAAAATATTTTAATTATGAAATAATTATTTTAATTGATAATAAAAATATGTAAATTATTTTAAGGCATTATAAAATTTCATTAAAACATTTTAAGCCCAGAAAAATATAAATAAATTTTAGAAAATTCCTTTAATTATATTTCAATGCTTTAAAAAATACTCACATCATTTAAAAAAAATAAAACCATTAAGATAAAATATTTTTCCATCAAGTAAATACGCAAATAAATACTTGGTACTAAATAAAAGACTTTTTATTGGGTATTAGAAAACACGGTCGTTACACTAATATTATCCACCCCTATAGTCGGTATATGATACTCTTAGATGAAGAGACTAGATTATACGGAGATTGTCACATTCAGGTTCAGTAGGATACAGACGGACTTGATTGTCGACCTCTCTTTCGACAGATACCTGTATAGCCGTTATATACAGCTAGTGTCGCTGACGTACGTGTGGTTTTGGATTTATCCAGTAATTCACTGCCAGCGTATTGTCGGGTCTTTAGAATCTCACACAAAGGGTTTTTCCGGTTCAAGAGATATGATGTATATATTGATACGTGCAGGGTTCTGATTAAATACGTGTATTTGCTACACGGACTTTAATCGGACGGTTGATAATACTAACCGGCTTAAAATTAAGCCGGATTATTAAATCAAGTTTTGATTTAATAATTTATATATATATATATATATATTCTCTTATTATTCTTCACTATTCATTTTCTCTCTTGGCTATTTGTATTTTTATACAGATACGCGTATATGTATTTCGATACGTTTACCGGGTTGTATTCCGTATTTATACGGAATACTTTTAGAAGAAGGACACCTCATTATTTGAATTTCATTTTAGAAATTCAATTGGAAATGAGGTGAAGGGTGAGATGGCTTTGGGTATGGTTATGGACATGTAGAGAATGATGGGCTTCATTTGTTTATATCAAAAAGGTTGTGTGATATTTTATTGGATCGAAAAGAAAAATTATGAAGCCGTTCTATTCTCTCATTCAATCCATTCAACCCTTAGCTCATTTATGTTATGGCTACCTCTTCATCCTCATCCTTCTTCTTCCTTATTGATCTTTTGAGCATTAGTTTTAAAGAGAAAATGATAGAGGGAAATTCCTACATCCCCACTTTCCATTTCTAGCAAGCTTGTAACGTCGTTTGCTTCACTAGCTGAAGCTGGAGCTTAGATTGGTTCCCTCGGGTGGATCATCTTCGGTAAGGCATTCGCCTCTCAAACTTGTTTTCGACGGTCTACGAGGACCTTAGAGGGGTCTTCTACGATTGGGTGGATACGCATCAAAGGTTGTAATCTCTAAACCTAGCATACTTAGTTTTCTAGTTTAGTGTTTGGAATGATCGCTAGAGATTAGTTTCTAATGTTTCCCGTAAAATTTTTGTTTTTCGATTCCGCATTGGCCGCTATTGTAGTGGTAAGGGCACTAGGAACTTTCAATGGTAGCAGAGCCTAACCAAACACTAGAACTAGTTTAAACAATGTTTTAGTTTCGAGACCGAATTTTTTCCCGTAACTTGTTTCTGATTCCAAACTATTGTCCTTTTTTAAAACTTTGCCTAAATTTTTTTAAACAACCGCAGAGGACTTGTCTTTTGGAAATAAAACTTTGCACAAAATTCGAGGCATTTCAGCCCGTTTTTGGCCGCCGGTTCTAGAGTTTGGTCAGCCAAGTTTTTGCCAAAAATCCCTGGATTTTTGGCTAGCTTGGAATGTTAGAAACTTGATTTATGGTATTGTTTGTTTTGCCCCAGATTTTCAATTTGTGTAGTTTTTACATTGGGTCATTTCGGGACTGTTTTCAGTTGAAATTTTAACATTGTTTATGATCCATAGTTTGTACGTATTGTGAACGTCGTCTAATTGCTATATGTCATTTAGACGGGGTTGCACACTTGCTTGTGTTGCTTGTTGTGATATATATATATATATATATATATATATATATATATATATATAGTTTAGTCGGATTGTCGTGACGGATATCCCCATGTGTAATTGCTTGTACAGTTTTGATTTATTATGTTATATTCATTTGTTTGGGACAATCTCCAACTTGTGGCCGCCATTTCCGTATTATGTATATTCTTTTATTGGGGATCGACCAGGATGCGGTCGTTATCACCATTGTATATATATATTTCATTTATGTGCTAGGATTAACCCAGGAGAAGTGCTCGAGTAGACAGGTTCTAGAGTGCGGTAGGTGGCGGTCTCATGGTGTTTAAGGCCGGGCCGTCTCGCTCTAGAATTGGCGGGTTGCTCGCCGCACTTGTAGGGGTTATAGGATCGATCCGCGGAGGAGTGCCCAAATTACCGGATTCTAAAATGCGACGGGTGATCGACTCATGTTATTGAGGGTGGGTTACCCAATTTCTAGAATTGGCAGGCTGCTTGCCGCACTCATAAAGGTCTAGGATCGATGTTGTACGGGCTATCCATACGACCGGGGAACGCCGCGTCTCATTTGTGGCTCAAATGAAA
Source organism: Agapanthus africanus (assembly GCA_030015575.1). Lineage (NCBI taxonomy): Eukaryota > Viridiplantae > Streptophyta > Magnoliopsida > Asparagales > Amaryllidaceae > Agapanthus > Agapanthus africanus. The sequence continues at coordinate 95,610,452 of JASDDO010000014.1, forward strand.
CGCGGGGCTCATAGTTTATCTGTTATTCCATATTATTTGTTGAATGCCTGTGACGTTATTACATACCTGTGATGTTTATATATATATATATATATATATATATATATATATATGAGGTTAATGGAGGAAAGATGCCATATGAGGGAATTTTCTCCTATAACGTCGAAAAAATACACCCTCAATCATTTTTTCCTGCGATCGGCATCCACCATCTTCATCGTTATCATCTAAGATGTGGGTACACCAAATTTCATGTGATTCTACAACTTTTTCACCGTTGATTTAGTGGGTTCAAAATAGACGATTTACCGACAATAGAACTTTTTACATTGCTAAATCAACGGTGAAAAGGTTGTAGAATCACATGAAATTTGGTGTATCCACATCTAGATGATAACGATGAAGATGGTAGGTGCCGATCGGCGGAAAAAATTAGGAAGGGTGTACTTTTTCGACGCCATAGGAGGAAATTCCCTTCTATGGCATCTTTCCTCCATTATTTTATATATATATATATATATATATAAGGCTAATGGAGGAAAGGTGCCATAGGACGAAATTTCCTCCTATGGCGTCGGAAAAATGCACCCTCCACCATTTTTTATCGACAATCGGCATACATCACATCCATCTTTATCATCTAAGATGTGGATACACCAAATTTCATGTGATTATACTATTTTTTTCACCGTTGATTTAATTGGTGCAAAATTAATGATTTACCGACAATAGAACTTTTTACATTGCTAATTCAACCGTGAAAAGTGGTGGAATCGCAAGAAATTTGGTGTATGCACATCTTAGATGATAACGATGATGATGCTGGATGCCGATCATCGGAAAAATGGTGGAGATTGTATTTTTTTCGACGCCATAGGAAGAAATCCCCTCCTATGGCATCTTTCTTCCATTATTCTCTCTCTCTATATAGGGAGAATAATGGAGAAAAGATGCCATAGGAGGGAATTTTCTCCTATGGCGTTGAAAAAGTACGCTCTCCGTCATGTTTTCCGACGATCGGCACCCATTACCTTCATCGTTATCATCTAAAATATGGGTACACCAAATTTCATGTGATTCACAACTTTTTCACCGTTGAATTAATGGGTTCAAAATTAACGGTTTACCGACAATAAAACTTTTTCCATTGCTAAATCAACGGTGAAAAAGTTGTAGAATCATATTAAATTTGGCGTACCCACATCTTAGATGATAACGATGAAGATGATGGATCCCGATCGTCGGAAAATACGACGGAGAGCGTACTGCGTACTTTTTCGACGCCATAAAAGGAAATTCCCTCATATGGCATCTTTCCTCCATTATTCTCATATATATATATATATATATATATATATATATATATATATATGTTGCATCCGCGCTGGCCATGTCCCCATCCCTATCGTACGTTAAGTAATCTTACGGTGAAGACCTGAGACTTTGTGGCGAATGCGGATAGCATATAAAAACATGTTATTTTGGTTGTTTCCGGTGGAGCTTAGAAACTTAATTTGATGGGACTGCGTTATATGTTTAATGCAAGGAAAGCAAACCTTATACGATGTTGTCGGAACCAATTTTTAAAACCACCGGTTTTCTTCAAAACTATAGTCATATTATTTTGCTTTGCATAGAGTTATTCAGTTAGGAATATTCTGCATTTCATTCTATGAAGAAAGAGCCTTGATCACAGGGAGTTCGCTCTTAAGAAAAAGTTTATGTTACTAGTTTTAAAAACGGAGCTTAAATCACTCCTTTTTAAAACCACCATGTTCCTTCAACGATATCAAGTTCTTTACGTTTAAGGTTTTTCACCAAAACCAGCCGCAACCCTCCGTCGTTTCATATGAGTAGCGTCTAGTATTCTTGTTGTGTATGTTGGCCTAACATAAGTTACATAACTCCATCATTAGATATGAGGTCCTTGCATGACACCCTATCATTCGAGAGTTGCCTACGGCGAGCTCCGCCTCCAAAATCCTCCACGTCTCCGTTAACGAGAAATGTCTGCCACCCATCCAGAATCCATCATCTTCAGTACCCCGTATATCTTTCGATGACTTATCGACGGACTTACGCTCGATTCTGGGTGTTCCACTGCGCCGGTCCGGCGGTGGTGGTAGGAAGCTCTCGACTGCCTCTTTGTATGGACCTATGGATCTTTTCCGACGGTGGATCAGACCTCGAGTCATGTCGGCGGTGTGGTGACAGAGAGGACCGTCCCTCACGTTGTCGTGGTTCGTTCTCCCCGTCTTCAACCCTCAGCGACACTTGTCTCTGCAAAACTTGCCTGGGCCGGTCGAGCTTTGCCGTATCCCGTCTTGGTTTCTGATGATGATGGCCATCCCTGTTAACATTCCAGCGACGATCGGCACCCATTATTGAATTCCAGCTTCTCCAAGCTCTTTGTCATAAGACCAGAACATACTCCAGGTCTGACAATTGCCAAAAGCTTCACCAAATCTGAGAGCAAGGACAGTAACCACACGGGCTCCCCAAAGCTAAAACAACCTCAAGATAAGGATATCAAGATAATAACAGGAGATGCAAGGCAAAAGTACCCATAAAAATTAATCGGAGCTATAGTTAAATTATACATCATCCCAGAGATCACCAAAAAGCCAGAGCAAGCTCTAATTAAAAAGACTTCCCAGATATGTATTATATCAGAGGTTTATATTCTCCAAAAAAGAAAAAAAAACAATATAAGCCCTTCAGGTTAACAGGGATGCAAGATATTTTTTTTGTGTTTCCAATTATTAGTTTTTATTCTCCAAATTAAAAAACTAATAATTTTGTGTTTCCAATTTGGAATTAGTGCTTATAATTTTTGATAGACATAGTTTTGCTATTCAAAACATAATTTTGTGTTTCGAATTTGGAATTCGAGTATATTTATCATTAAAGTTAAAGTGAAAAATGAAACGAAAAGTCATTTGATATATATTCTTCATTTTGGGTCGGGCAAACCTGAGTCAAGTCGACTATTTTTAAGCGCGCAAACAGGTTATGGGTAATTCTTAAATTGCTCATTAATTTTTGATCCATGACCATATTTTACGGGTCTACCAACCGGTCAAACAAGTCATGTACGCATCATTGTTGGAAACCATGAGGAGTTTGATTTTGGTGAAATGGTCGGTGCATTTTATTTGTAAGTGGACCATGAGTGACCAACCTCAAACTAATGAAACCACGCAAATAATTGCAGATTCTTACAATGGTTTGCATTATGACAGTTTAGATAAAATTATAAAGATTGCTAGTACCAATCGGATATTATTGACTTAATTATTCAAGACTGAAAATAATTTAACTTAAAAGTTACAGAAAGTTTAGAATTTATACTATTTAGGTTTTGCCACACGGTGAAATTATCATCAAATTTAAAACCTAGGTTATAAAAACAGCATTAACTCATGTACATGAAAAATAAAATTGATAAGTTCACATAAAAATTGAATTAAAACTGGAGAGAGATCTAATCACCTGCTGAGTGAAGCGTTCGATCCTTTCAAGAATCGCTTGGATGCGGGCCTCCGTCTCCTCTGAAACCTGAAGTTTACAACAGATGTGAGGCCAAAAGGACTTGATGATATAGCCTATCACGACTTAATGATATAACCTATCACAATTCTGAAGTTTACAACAGATGTGAGGCCAAAAGTAATTAAAAACACTCAAAAAATAATAAAGGAAATAAATTCCTAATAGAGCCAAGAATAAGTTAAACTTAAAACAAATATACTTAACAAATATTTTAAAGCATCACCTGCTTTTGATGACACTTTGGATGAAAGAGATGCACAAGCAGAATCAGTGGCCGGCAGTCTTGAGGGTGAACAAGAAGAACCATGGTTTTTCGTTGTCTTCCGATACAATCTATCCATCTGCCAAAAGTAGAAATAAAATTAAAATCTTAAAACAAATCTGGAAACTTAATTCACTAGGCATGATTCTTGTGAACTTAAATAGTGTAGTCGACGCTACACTAAATTACTAAGACAATAGCTAAATAAGAAACGCGAGAACATAAAATGGATTTGGTTTTGACCTGTATATATAGTTTCTTTCATACAATATGTGGTTCAAAGATCACAATCACAGATTTCTTGGAACCGATTGTCTCGACTCATTTTTTTAAAAAAACTTCCTCTACTTGATAATAAAAAGAAGAATATCAAACAAAGATCAAGCAGGCCTAAGCAACAGCATCTACGACCTGTATAGTTTTTTTGCTTTCCTGACATTCTTTTTTCAGTTTCAACCCGTGTAACAACAGCATCTACAAGTGTAACAAAAGAAGGAAGAACAAAAATCATAATTTGGTTCGAGAAATTAGAATAGCAACATAAAATTCTTGATTAGAACACAACAATTTTGATCAAATACCTCTAGCAATTGAGGTCTTCTCTGCAGGGGCAGGATCTGCTACCTCTGGTAATAAATAAAATGAAAGGTCTAGGTTCTAAACCCACTGTTACCGGTCCCAAATCCGGATGAGAAAGGATGAGGGTTGTGGTAGACCTGTGACAACTAACGTAAAACTTTGTCACATTTTATGACATGAACTATAATAAGAATATCGCTGGGGCGTCCCCTACTCAGCGACACACTACATCAAATTGCGGGTGTAGTGTTAAGTATGCAAGAGCTTCTGAACTCGTCGTCCGGAAGCAACGCGCTATATCGGACCCCGAGTGTAGTGACAAATAAACAAGAGTTTCATAGGATCCGTCTAAATTCTTAGAACATAGGTTTCTTTACGGGTAGACCAACAGAATTAATGGAGGTGATAATTAGGAGGAGAGCCGGTATTATGTGTTTACAAGAAACTAAGCAGAAAGTTGAAAAGGGTAGAGTTATAGAAACTTGGGCTTATAAGATTTGGTATACAGGTGGAGATAAAAATCATAATGGGAAATGTGTAATCATAGAAAGACGTTTGGTTGAAGATATAGTTGAGATTAGGAGAAAAAATGATGGGATTTTACTGGCTACGCTTATTCTAGGCGGGGAGATTGTTAATATTATTAGTGCTTATACACCGCAGAAAGGTCTTGATGACACTAGTAAACGTCTATTTTGGGAGGATTTAGACGAGATGGTGTAAAAGATACCTAGTGGAGAGAAATTACTTATTGGTGGTATCTCAATGGACATGTAAGTACTAGTCGTAATGGGTTTGATACTATCTATGGAGGTTTTGGTTTTGAACAGAGGAATGAAACAAATAGCTCGATTCTAGAATTTACCTTATCTTATGACTTGATCTTAGCAAATACTTGGTTTAGTAAAGGAGAGTTGCCTTATCACCTTTAGGAGCGGATCGAGTGCAAATCAAATAGATTTTTTCTGACTCGAAAGATAGATAGAGCTTGTTGTATCGATTGTAAGGTCGTGTATGATGAGATTGTAACCATTTAATATAGACTTTTGGTTCTAAATTTTTTTATTTAGAAGAGCACCTAGGAAAATTAAACATAAGATAACGCCTAGAATTAAGTGGTGGAGGCTTAAGAAAGTTAACCAATAAGTCTTTATAGATCGTATAGTTCAAGAGGCGAATTGACAGTCTGCAGATGATTCAGACACAATATGAAACAAGATAGCTAGTTGTATTAAAAGAATAGCTAGAGATATATTTGGTGAGTCGAGAGGTGATGCTCCACCATTTAAGGACACATCATGGTGGAACGAAGAAATAAAGTTTGCTATTAAAATCAAGAGAGGTTCTTATAAAAATTTAAAGAAAAGCAGAGATGCGGAAAGATTTAAGAAGTATAAATGGCTAAAAAGGAAGTTAAGAAAGCTGTTCGAGAAACTAAAACTAAATTCTATAAGAAGGTGTACGGGAAGTTGGACACTAAGGAGGCTAAAAGTGATATATACAGGATAGCTCAGATGTGGAAAAGGAAGACCAGAGATTTATGTGCAGTGAAGTGTGTTAAAGATGAAAATCATAAGGTTTTAGTTCGTGATGAGAATATCAAGAAAAAGAAAGGCGAAGAGATTATTTTGACAAATTGTTTAATGAGAGCTTTACTAATGATTTGGGTGGACTTGTCATTCAATCTCAAAATATAAACCGTGATTTCATATGTAAAATTAAAATACCTGAGATTAAAGAGACTTTGAAGAGAATGAAATTAAGAAAAACGGTTGATCCAAACGGGATTTCTATTGAGTTTGGAAATGCTTAAAAGAGATGGGCGTTAGATGGCTGACAAATCTTTGTAATAAGATTTGGCAGACCAAAAGATACCAAATGAGTGAAGGAAAAATACCCTTGTACCTATGTACATGAATAAGGGTAACATTCAAAATTGCTCAAACTACCATGGAATAAAACTCATGAAGTTTTGGAAGAAAGTGATTGAATATAGGCTAAGAAAGAATATTAAGATAATAGAGAACCAATTTGGGTTCATACCTAGACGATCAACGACAAAATCTATTCATTTGCTTCGTCAACTTATCGAGCGTTCTCGAGAAAGAAGAAAAGATTTACATATGATATTTATTAACTTAGAGAAAGCGTACGACAAAATACCTAGAGAGGTATTATGGGGGACAATGATGAAGAAGAGAGTCATAGTCAAGTACATTGAATAATCAAGGACATGTATGATGGAGTGGTGACAAATATCAGAACTTGCGGCGGCCTAACGAATAATTTTCCGATTACAATTGGTTTGCATTAAGGATCTGTATTAAATTCATTCCTATTTACCATTGCGATGGATGAGTTTACTAGAACTATTCAGGATGAAGTACCTTAGTGTATATTATTCACTGATGATATTGTTCTGGTAAATAAGACGAAAGCGGGGTTAATACCAAATTGGAGTTATGGAGGCAAGCGTTGAAATCTCCGAGGTTCAGATTGAGTATGTTCAAGATAGTATATATGCAATGCAAATTTAGCAAACAGAGAAGTCGAGACCACAGTGTTATAACACTGGATGGGCAAGAGATTTCACCGAGCGATCAGTTTAGATATCTAGGTTTCATCATCCAAAAGGATGGAGAGATCGATAGCGATGTCAACCAAAAAATCCAAGCATGTTTGTTGAAATGGAGGAGTGCAATAGAGATTTTGTACGATCGTAACTTTCCGTTAAGCTTGTAAGGGAAATTTTATCGCAGCGCTATTCGTCATGCCTTATTATATGGTACAGAATGTTGGACTCCTAAAAAGTGTCATACACAGAAGATGCACGTAGCGGAAATGCACGTGCTTCGTTGGATGTGTGATAACACTAGAAAAGATAAGATGTGAAATGAGGATATTCATGAAAAAGTTGGTGTATCACCTCTATGGAGAAGAAGATACGGGAAAATCAGTTAAGATGGTTTGGTCATGTGCGGCACAGACTTATGGAAGTATCGGTTCGACGAATGGATACTCTTAATATAGGCAATGTCAAAAGGGCTAAAGAGAAACCGACGAAAACATGGATGAAGGTGATACGAAAAGATATGGTTGCCAAATGCCTCAATGAAAGTATATTGTTCGATAGAGTGAGTAGAGACAGAGGATTCATGTGCTGGACCCGGCGTGATTCTCATGTTGGTTTATGTAGCCTACCCCATATGCTTGGGATAAAAGGCTCACTTGTAGTTGTTGTTGGAAAGGTCTCCGTGCTATATATAACTTCATATATAATTAAATTATTCATGTAAACTCTCAAGAATATGTTTAGTACACTAAGCCTATCATTCTCAGTTATAGAAGCCACTATTCCCTCACAAAGCAGCAGTTCCATTCATAAAGCAAAAAAGCTATGATACTACCAAAAAGCCATACATAACAATAATATTGTAGACTGATTATTCCCACTACAAAAAAAGAAGAAGAATACATCTAATTTAGAATCATATAGTTGTCCCATTCCTAGTTAAAGAAAAAACAATTATGAAAAGTTTAGGCTATGAAAAATTCCGCGTGCCGACGTCGACATGTCTGAAAACCGAATTTAAGCGAAAAATAATTTAATACAAACTTTCAGGACTTCAAAAGAAACTCACTGGAACAGACCTTACCAACACTGGACAAAGATCCATAGATGAATGTTAAATAATTCACAGGTCTGGACCCAATACAAAAGAATTTGCTGGTATGGAATAATAATACAAATATGCTAAATTTAGTTAAATTTTCTAATAACGAAAAAATATTTTTGGAGATTATAGAAGCAGCCATAGCAACCACTACTCAAAGCAAGAAAATTAAATGTCAGACCAACATTTTATTTAACTGAAATTACTGTTCAAACAAAGCTTTAGCAATTTCCTCAACATAAAAAAACCCATAGCTTTAGCTTTGTAGAAATTTTATTAAACATATTTAGATATCATACAGCAGAATATTTATTATTATCCATGTTTATTGTTCTTAAATTCCACCTGATTAATTCTAACCATAACCGAAAACAAAACCATTTTCTTACAGAAATCATATGAACAGTCATGAATTAGGAACAAAAATCACAGTCCCGACATCTCATATCTCACCAGCTAATAAAACTATATAACTAACATACACCATAATTCAAAAATAAAAACATCAAATATTCACAAGGTTAAGCTAAAAAAATATCAATAATTCAAGCAAAGAGAGATAAAGAAGCAGAGAACATACTTTTTACTACAGCAAGAGCTTTGGAGTCATCAACCTTCTCTTCGATTTTCGCCGGAGCAGGGTTCACTTCTTTCTCTTTTGTTATATATCTTTAGTCCTTGAAATCAATTCACACAAGAGAACCAAGGGGCTCTTTGTTAGCTGTAAATAGAGAGAGGCTAGCTAGCTTACTGGAATTAGAAGCCTTTTTTAATTATTAATAATAATATGAATGAAATTATTGATTAGTTTGAGGAATCATACTCATACAGTTAGGTGTCATGGTAGGCAAATTACCTGTAGGGTGTCAAAAAAAAGATTGAGCCATAAGTTTATCATCATAATATCTAAATGAAGACATCGTCATTAAGTCACTAGTTAGTTACCCTTGAGCATGAAAATCTACGATCGTGTGAAGAATTGTTACAGTATAAATTATACTTCTAAGCATGCAGACTAACTCCCACAACATTTATTCACAAACTACACTACACACAAACATAATAACCTGGCAACCATTAGTGAATAGACATAGTAACAGAAAAAGCCTGAACATAAGAATTTCGAAACACGCGGCGGTATCAAACGGAAACCATATTTCTTAAAGTAATTAATATCCTTTTATGTCTATGTGAGCAATACTTTGGTGGTTTTGAAGGCATAAGCAAATCTTAAACCACTACTACAAAGAAGGGTTGCCCCTACGGATTTATCCGTAGGGGCAACCCACTGCCCCTACGGATATATACGTAGGGGCGAAAAAATACCCCGTAGGTGCAAAGGCCGCAGGTGCAAGTTGAGGTCCTGAACTTGCCCATACGGTTAATTTCTTGTCCCTACGGATATATGTGTAGGTCCAGTTTCCCCTACGAATTACGCCGTAGGGTATAAGATTTTATATTATTTACGGTTTATTTTAATAAATTACTTGGCCCTACGGATATACCCGTAGGGGCATGTACTGACCCCTACGGATATATGGGTAGGTACGTTTCCGTAGGGGCATAAATTCAGGATTCCTGATATTTTGCCCCTACGGATAACGCCGTAGGGGAGAGTCAGTGGCCCCTACGGATATAGCCGTAGGGGCTTTCCCAACCCCCTGGCACTGAGATCTAGGGGAAATATCAGTTACTGCTGATATTTTGCCCCTACGGATATATCCGTAGGGGTAACATGTGTGCCTACGGATTAATCCGTAGGTACATATCGTCTGTAATTTTTTTTAAAAAATGGGCTGCTTGATTTTTTCCCGCCCTGTGCACAATAATATATACATCAATCAAATCATATATTGCAGTATTCATAATCACATCTCACGCATATATATAATATACAAAAGAAACACAAAAACTGAATATGATATAAATACAAACCAATATCAATATCGTTTCAAAATGTAGTACAATATGTATGATATAAATAAATACATGTTTCAAAAAAAAAGAACCAAAAATCTACCCTAGCTCGGTCCAGCTCCACCTCTGAATAACGATAGAATAACGCGCGCCTGCTCCTCGGTCAATAAACTCTGCAATTCGTCGCGAGCGGGAGTCTGAGTGGGCGGTGGAGCTACAGGAGCTGTCTGCGGAACCGCAGCCGATGTAGTGGCTTGCGGAGCCGCAGCCGAAGGAGATGCGTGTGGAGGCTCAGCCGATCTACCCTGTCGTGTCTGGATATAACGTGTGTAAGAAGCGTGTAAAAACTGTTTATTATTCGAATTCGTATCATTATTAAGTTATTTCGAAACCCTGTTTGGATATCTAGTTTGGAAAAGCGTTGTTTATTTCAATTACATATGTATGTATGATTAATCAAACTTAAGTCTAAAACCAAATAAGCTCAAGCTACGTACTAATTATGGATATGTTGATATGTATATAATATGAAATGATATTTTACTATAAAGTAGTATACATACCAGCATCTCCTTCAACTCCTGAACGCTGGCCCTCAAGCTATCCAGTTTATGCTGGATACGTCGCTCACTGGAGACGGAGGAAGTAACCACCGGGGTGGAGTCCAACCTCATATGGGCCCTGCTAGAGCCCAGTCCTCGGCCTCTCTCCCAACCTCCGTGGTGCCGTCCGTGTGCGGCGTCCAGGACTGGGGTCAGCAGCCTCGAATGTTGCCTTCCCCCTACCAACTGTCAGAACATTATATTTAGCACATACTGGTCTATAAAATTGACAAGAAATACCAAAATCAACAAATTCAAAGCCTTACCTACAGAGATAGAAGATGTGCTCCTCTGGTATCTGCATGTATCAAAATTTGAATAATATTAATTAATTTCAGTACATACATACTAACAAGGTAAACTCGCATATAGCGCTGCTTACACATATGACAGGGAGTGAACAAGCTCTTGTAGATCATCAGGCGCAAATCTAATCTCATCAAACAGCCCATGATAATGAGTTGGACGACTAAGAGCAAAAGGAATGTGTGTATATTTATGATATAGCATTCTAAATAAATATACATGCCCTATATAATATATAAACATACCTGGAGGAACGGGAGTGGCCTCTGTCCCTGATATGGACGCATCACCAACAACTAGACAATCAAACATTGACAATATAAGTAATTTTGACATAAAGAGGCATGGATATCTATAATATTACATTCAAAATGAATATTAGAGAGCGCACCTGCAATGAGAAGTGATAAAAGTATCACCCAACAAGAGTGTAATTTACAGAATCAGTTGAGACTCTTAAAAGTCATAGAAGAACCCGACCTGCACAAATCTGATGTATGCTTTCCATTGGACACTAAGAAGTCTCTAAAGGGAAAAGCCTATGTGAAAGCCATCATTAGTTCATATCAGAAGATTGATGCTGAAACAGAGAACGAGGAATGTCATTTTTTTCTTCTTTCGTCACATCACTGTCTTCTCCTTCTTCTTCTGCCACATTATTGTCTTCTCCTTCTTATTATGTGCGCGTGCAAATTCAATGACTGTATTGAGAATATGGATTAATAGTGGGTTGGAAAAGTATTTCTCAAATGGCTTTTGCGTCTAAAAACCATAAACTACTAACTAATGGCATACATAATTTTTTAGTATAAAGGTTGTTATTTTAAGTGCGCGTGCAAATTCAATGAAAGTTAGATTTGAGGATACCCATGTATGAGTTGTATTCTATATATGTGTGTTTCGATTTATGATTTCGCTTAAGTGTAGGGTTGTTTTTACTTAAATTTCAAATGTATATACATGCATACTGTCTTCTCCTTTTTCTTCTGCCACATTACTGTCTTCTCCTTCTTCTTCTGCCACATTACTGTCTTCTCCTTCTTATTATGTACAGTACTTCCACAAAATACGTGTTGTCATTTCTAAATGGAAGTTTCTCAGTGCCACCATAGTAGCAGAAGATGGAATTGTTTATCGCCACTAGATTATGCTAAGCCTCGGATAGATTAGGCAAACATGATCTAGAAGAATATAATTAGCAGAGGAAATATGCAAATAAACATGCATGCAAGCTGACATTAAAAGATTAATATAACAGAGATGTCTACTGATGATTTGTAAGATGTTATCGCAGGTAGGACAACTGCCAATTCTATGGCTTGTGGCCACCAGCGACTGCTTTCTCACCACAGTAAAAATAATGAGGGACTATAACATATCATGAATTCGATATGCACCGTGATATCATAGCATATGTCTATTAACCTATAATGTATAAGTTCTCGGCGTTGATTGCAGAGGTGCATACAGTCTGAACTAGTAAATATACGTAAGAAGGAAAAAGAAGAAACGATTCATAAATATGGTTGGGCCAGAAACAGACTTAGTCACTGAATGACATATAACTGATATTCCTTGATGTAGAAATCAATACACCTTTGATAACAAACTCATTCTTTTTTGGGAGATATATGAATAACCGACTCTGACCCTCAGCATTCCATTGAACACATGGAAATCCATCGTATCTCATATCCAGCCACCTCACTTCACCGATCCTATGATCGCCCTCTTGAGGACGCACAGCCCTAGCCGCAGCCCCAGCCCAAACCCTAGCCTTAGGTGGTGGTGATGAATGTGAATCCTCATGTGATTTTGCATATTATTGCAAGAGCGTTAATGGGTTTTCAAGATTTGTACGTAGTCAAGAGCAATTGTGAGCAAGGAAAGTAAAAATAGTTTTGGAATTTTATCAAACGGTTGGTGAGCAAACTAGCAAAACGTTTTGAATGAAAATATAATGTAAAATAATTTCGAGAATCAAAAGTGATAAGCTTTGTTAATGATATGGGAGAGAAGCTTGCTTTTTCTTTTTTGTGAGAAATATTTTAGGTTTTTTTTCCTTATTTCTGTTACATCCTGACCGAAGAACTTTCACAATTGTTAAAATTCAACATTTTGGTCAGTCCTCTCCTTTATTGATATGCATGTGATGTGAGGGTTGGATTTAACACAGCAACCATTGTTCATCAATATATATTACCAAATAAAGCTCTTTATTGTTGGTTATGTTGGTTTCATCCTATTCTTGCCTCAATTTGGTGTAATTTGAAATGGCCCACGATTCTAGGGTTTGATATGGGATGGCAATAGAAAAGAGAATTTGTTCTCAAGTTATGATCGAATACCATAATAAATTGGGAGTTGGTTAGGATTGTGAAATTGTGAAAGTAGTTGCATTTTTTTCAAGTATGATCTTGTGAAAATCGGATGAAATATTTAACATCATTTTGTTGTTATTTAGGATTAGCACCCTCTAAAGGATTTTAAGTTAAGATAATGGATATGGATCTTTTGTCAGGATAAAGAAGATCTGCACATGCATAAATACTAGTATAAGATAATTCAAAATTTGGGACAACGGATACATACCGCTAAAAGATATAAATCGAAAACCCAAACAATATTTTGTGATAAACTTAAGTGTTCTTGCAAACTAATATAAATCTTGTTAAAAATTTGATAAATTGACCTTCCCCTTCCCCAGCCCTAGCCCCAGCCCGCAGCCCCAGTCGCACCCCCAATAAAAAATTTGATAAATTGATCCTTCCCCTTCCCCGACCCCGACCCTAACCCTACCCCGACCCCGAACCCGACCCCGCAGCCCAGCCCCTGCCCCAACCCTAACCCGACCCCAACTGCGACCGCGACCCCAGCCCAACCCCAACTCGCGCGCCATGAACCTTAAGCCCAAAATAATCCAATAAATTCTTTAACTTACCTCGAGATTTACTCACCTGAACGGCTGCTGGGGTAGGGGCGACGATCTGAACGGCGGTGGCGATGACCTTAACCGCGGTGGCGACGAGAACTCCAGTGGCGACGAAACCGGCGGTGGCCACGAGGAGAACAACCTTGGCGGCGACGGCGTGGCGCATTGGGGGCTTATTTTCGCGCCCGATCGAGAGAGAGAGGGGGAAATGAGCGTAGGCGATCGAGATCTGGGATTTTATTAAATCGATATTTACTTGCCCCTACGGATATATCCGTAGGTCCTTTGTTTGCGGCTCCGTAGGGGCAAACACCTAATTAAGAATTAATATTTTTATTCTTGGACGTCTTTGCCCGTAGGAGCAACCTTTTAGCCCTACGGATATATCCGTAGGGCCAAGTTATTTCTGCCCCTACGGATTAAACTATCCGTAGGGGCAACCCCCTATTTTATTAGTGAACTATAAATCATGAATGCAAAAATGCATTACAAATTAACAAGATACTAATTTCAAAACACTATCAAACGGCCAGATAAAAATTGGCATATTGGGAACCAAAAAAAAGGACATCAAAATATAAGCTGACAATTTCTCATCTAGTGAGTCATTGATTTGTGGTTTGGGTTTGCTTTGATCGAGCTCGTGCCATGACAGATGTGACGGCTTTTTTATATAATTGGTTTTACACTTCAAATTTATATTTTACAAGCATATTAAAAAAAAGGTAGTTTTAGTTCTCAACAAATACAAATCTAAAGTATGTAGAATAAACATCAAATTTCACGTAACAAGTTTGTTTATAATTTCAGGCCACTAATTAAAACATGCTATTCTTGAGTCCATAAGCCCTCTCACAATATTCCACCGGCAGCCATAGGAAGTTGTTGGTACTTCTTTAATAACTCATATTTTTAGCGAAACCCTAATTTCAAATTGAAGTCAAATCTTATTCTTATTTCTCCAGGATTCAAACTAAATCAAAGCATTAAGAAATAATCGAAGAAAATCCTTTCAATTTCAAGTAGACAGTGAAGGAAGCCAACAGATAAACAGAAGAAATAATGGGTTTTTAAATTAGAATAAATTGGTAGAATCCTATAATATATACCCCCATTCTCATATCCTCCACCAGTATACTTCAACCCCATAAATGTTTAAAATCCCTATAATTTTTATTTAAAAAAAAAACTTTTTGTTTCTCCATGCCTCTTCACAGCTTCCTGCGTCTACACTTTCAAAAAGTCAAGAGAGGATAAGTGTGAAAGGAGAAAGATTGAAAGGGAGGAGAAAGGAGATGAATAAATTTATGATTTTTTTTCCTTCCAAATGAAGAAAGAAGATGAATTTGTGCAAGGGCATTTTAGACAGCTTAGTATAGGACATTAGTCCTTAACAGAAGTATAATGGTTTTGGGGCTTTTTGAAAAAACATGAAAATTTGTGAGGTTTTTTTTAATAGATATGAACATTTGCAGTAGGTTTATCAAAAACAGTGATGATGCTCGATATCGGTGATCTCCCAGATCAGGACACGTGGCAGATGACGTGTCTCAGGGCTCTCAAGAAAGGACCTACAGTGGCCGACCAGACCACTCCTGTGCCCGTCCTACGAGCAAACGCTGCTCACCTTCGAGCCCCCTGCATCATTGGCCTCCTCGGCCTCACAGCTCGTCTCCGAGCTATCACAGGCCGGAGCCTCCTCAGCCCTCTCAGCTCGCCTCCGAGCTCGAGCAGAACCAAGATACCTCGGCTCTCCCGTTCCTCCGCGGGCTCTCCCGCCGAGGTCATCTTCCTCGGTCTCATCGACCGACCAACAGCACCGCTTGCAGGCGTAACCGTCATCCCGCGAATCTCGCCATGCGCGAGATCTCTGCCGGCCACATCCCACGTTCCATGCCACCACGATCCCCCATTAACGAGCATGTCTCGCCATTAATGGAAGCACCCGCTCATCACGCGGACGTGACGTCGGGAGCGTAATGGCCGGCGCGATTCTCGCGCCTGCCTTGCCTGCTGCCACCGCTATATAAACCCCTTCTTCAGACGGTTCAAGTAAGACATTTTTACTCCACTAAGCCGTTACTTTGCTCGGATCTCTAGTCTAACTTGACCGTCGGAGGGTCCTCGGTGGTACAACCACCCCGGGACTTCCTTGCAGGTAGCTCGGCAACCACAACCTCAAACCTATTGAGATTCACACGCTTCAGGAGCGACAACGTCCAGATCGAATCTCAGCCACCCGTCAACGCCATCAGCAGATCAACGGAAGGTAACATCTTGGCGTGATCCAGGTCGCGTCAGCTGGCGCCGTCTGTGGGAGTACCTTAATTTCACAAAAACAAAAGTTCACTTTCCGATCTCAATCCAATGGCGAACGATCATCACGACGATCCAAGCACCAGCCGCCGCCTCCCCCTCAACGGAGGCGCGGACGAACCTCCTCCGCCGAATGCCATCAACGCTCTCGCCGGCCGGATAGAACGACTCGCGTCTGTTGTGAAGGCGCTGATCCGCGTCCAAACGGCGGGGCAAGATCACCAAGTCGTCGCTCCCCCACCTCGGGACCAGGATCCCTACAGGGGGAGAGAGGACTCCATTCGCGTCGGCACCGCCGACCACCGACTCGCTACCTCCCACGGCCACAGATCTCCCGGGCCGATACTTTCTGAGACCCGCTGGGCACCCCATAGTTCGACACCGAGGCCCGTCGCCAGAGCGCCTCGCCCCGAGATCCTCCGCGCGCCTGTCCCTCCCGAGGAGATGTCTGTCAGCTCGCATGTTACCAGGCATGACCGACACCCCCTCCCTCAACGGGGTCGCACGAACGGAACTCGCCGCAACGGCTCGAGGGCCGTCTCGCTGGGGGATCTAAGGAACCTCGTTGAGAGGAACCGGAGCCGCGGCCAGACGCAGACCTCCAACAGCTTAGACCAGGGATCTGAATGCGCCGAGTCGTCGGGATACCACGACCGACTCGACGCCCTCGAGAAGAAGATCGAGGGTATGCACCGGGAAGGACACCGTTCGAGCGACGGGGCTAAGTACGCCACCGACTCGATCACAAAACCGTTCACCGAGGAGCTGCTCACCGTCCACGTCTCCTCCCGCAACAAGCCCCCAAAGGTCTCCCTCTTCAACGGCAAATCTGACCCGAAGGACCACTTGGATGCATTCACCGCGGGAATGAGCTTCCAAGACAACTCCGACGCCACCCAGTGCCGAGCTTTCCCGACCACTCTCATCCGCTCTGGGCGAGACTGGTTCCGAGGACTCGAACCGCGCTCGATCTCAACCTTCGACGAGCTGGCCACACAATTTCTCGGCCACTTCGTCGGGAACAGGCGTCGGAAACGCACAGTCGACCATCTCTTCACGATCAAGAGCGGGGACAAGGAGACGTTCAAAGCATACATCGCCCGCTTCTACAATGCCCTTCTCAAGGTCCCAGAGCACCGGGACGAGACGGTCATTACGGCTCTAAGGTCTGGTCTCAGGCACAAGGAGTGGTTACGCTCCTTTGCATTAGCGCAACCTAAGACCATGGCCGAGGTAAAGGCCTGGACCGAGCGCGAGGTACAGCTCGAATCCGAGGTGGACGAAACCTCCCCCGGGCCGAGCAATCCGACCAAAAGAAGAGGGCAAGAGAAGAAAGAAGAGGGCCTGAGCGGCAAAAACCCTACCTCCCAAAATTCCAGGAGTACACCCCGCTCAACGTCTCCCAGACGGTGCTACTAGAGGAGGCCAAGGGCGAGGGGTTCTTCAAGCTTCCCCCGGTCTCGCGAATGGCCTCAAAGCGAACCCGGGGCCCCTACTATGGGTTCCACAGGTCGCTAGGCCACTCCACGGAGAGCTGCAAACAACTCCAAGACTATATTGAAGAGCTCATTCGTTCGGGGCACCTTGCAGCGTACCTAAGGGACAAGCGGCAAGCTGACCGCGAGCAGGAGCAGCGTCCTCCTCCCGCCGAGCTGACCATCGGCCAGATCATGGTAGTGTCGGCGGAGGATACGCCCGGTGCCCACAGAGCTCGGTACCCTGTGCCGGGCAAGATGCCAACAGACATCCGGGGGGCTCAAGCTGCACGAATAAGAACATCCTCTAGCATGTATTTTCTTTTCAGAGCAAAGTACATCTTTCTTGAGATCTTTTGTTTATATAATAAAGGGATCAATAAAGCATTGCAGAAAAGAAAAAGAATCTTATTCATTCAAAAGGTACTATAGACTCCTCGGCCGTACATAAAAATATATATTACAACAGCGGGGGAATACGGTACAGAGAGCATTGTTCGTGGTACTCTGAAGATATTTCCGCCAGCCGAGCCCTCGCAGCGTCTAACCTCTCCCTTCGATGACCCCCGCTAGCGTCGGTATCGAGCCTCAAGTGAAAGCACTCAAGGACGAGCGCCTCCGAGCGATTTTGCCGGCTCGCAGAGATCAGGCCGAAACGCCTCACAGACCTCAGCTTGTCAACGACATCGTCTTTCAGCTGCTCGGATAAGGGGTTGCAGAGCCCCGACGACGCCCTCCAAATAGAGTACATCAACAGCTGAAGTAGGAAGGAGCGCCGGGGGAGCAATCGGCCGAAATGATCCTCGATCCGGCCTATCACCAACTGCACCGTGTCATCAGTGCAGTACTGATCATAGAGATACACGTCCTCGAAGCTTATGATTTCGGGGATGATGAATGGGAAGTCCTCCATTCTTGCGTTTTGGGTGTGAGGAAAGGAGTCGTCAACAATCTCTCCATTTTATAGCCCACAATGCCCCCGGAGTTCAACGGTCGCCCGCAACTGTGCTGCCACGCAGAAGACACCGCGCCGCTCGATGTGAAATCAAAACGATGCGTCTCTGGCGTTTTGCCTCCTCCACGCGTTCGTGGCATGTGTCAATCGCGACTGTCCGTCTCCCCGAAGCCCTCACCAAGAGGCAGCCCAGCAGCTCCCTGCTCGGCTATCCCTGGCTGGTAGCTTCCCTACCCCACAACGCCAGGGATCAAAGCCCTCACCAAGAGGCAGCCCTGCAGCTACCCTGCTCGGCTATCCCTGGCTGGTAGCTTCTCTACCCCACAACGCCAGGGATCAAAACCCTCACCAAGAGGCAGCCCTGTAGCTACCATGCTCTGCTATCCCTGGCTGGTAGCTTCTCTACCCCACCACGCCAGGGATCAAAGCCCTCACCAAGAGTAGCCCTGCAGCTCCCTGCTCGGCTATTCCTAACTGGTAGATTTCCTATCACACAATGCCAGGGATCAAAGCCCTCACCAAGAGGCAGCCCTGCAGCTACCCTGCTCGGTTATCCCTGGCTGGTAGCTTCCCTATCCCACAACGCCAGGGATCAAAGCCCTCACCAAGAGGCAGCCCTGCAGCTCCCTGCTCGGCTATCCCTGGCTGGTAGCTTTCCTATCCCACAACGCCAGGGATCAAAGCCCTCGCCAAGAGGCGACCGAGCAGCTTCACTGCTTGGTTCATCCTTGGAAGGCCTCCCACGGCCCCCACAACGCCAGGGATCGAAGCCCTCATAAAGAGGCAACCCTGCAACTCCCTGCTCGGCTATCCCTGGCTGGTAGCTTCCCTATCCCACAACGCTAGGGATCAAAGCCCTCACCAAGAGACAGCCCTGCAGCTACCATGCTCGGCTATCCCTTGCTGGTAGCTTCTCTACCCCACAACGCCAGGGATCAAAGTTCTCACCAAGAGGCAGCCCTGCAGCTCCCTGCTCGGCTATCCCTGGCTGGTAGCTTCCCTACCCCACAATGCCAGGGATCAAAGCCCTCACAAAAAGGCAGCCCTGCAGCTACCCTGCTCGGCTATCCCTGGCTGGTAGCTTCTCTACCCCCACAACGCCAGGGATCAAAGCCCTCGCCAAGAGGCACCGGGCAGCAACCCTGTTCGGCCATCCTTAAGGACCAAAAGCCCTTGCCAAGAGGCACCGAACAGCAACCCTGCTCGGCCATCTTTAGTAGGCCACGTACGGCCCCTCCGCGCTAAGGATGAAAACCCTCGCAAGAGACAACCAAACCCTCCCTTGTTTGGTTATCCCCGGCTGGTAGCTCCCTACCCCAACAAACCAGGGATCAAAGTCCTCACAGAGGCAACGGGACACGCCCTTGTTCGGTTATCCCCGGCTAGTAGCTCCCTACCAATCCAGGGGTCAAAGCCCTTGCCAAGAGGCACCGGACAGCAATCCTTCCCGGTCCGTCCTTAAGGATCAAAGCCCTCGCAAGAGGCAACCGGGACCGCCCTTGCTCGGTTATCCCTGGCTGGTAGCTCCCTACCCCAACAAACCAGGGATCAAAGCCCTCACCAAGAGGCACCGAGCAGCTACCCTGCTCGGCACCATTCTTAGTTGGCCAATTACGGCCCCTCCAACAATTAAGGATCAAAGCCCTCGCAAGAGGCAACCGGGCCCGCCCTTACTCGGTTATCCCTGGCCGGTAGCTCCCTACCCCAACAAACCAGGGATCAAAGCTCTCGCCAAGAGGAACCGAGCAGCTACCCTGCTCGGCCCCATCCTTAGTAGGCCACTCATGGTCCCTCCTGCGCTAAGAATCAAAGCCCTCGCCAAGAGGCACCAAACAGCTACCCTGCTCGGCCGCAACCTTAGTAGGCCACTCACGGCCCCTCCCGCGTTAAGGTTCAAAGCCCTCGCAAGAGGCAACCGGGCCTGCCCTTGCTCGGTTATCCCTGGCTGGTAGCTTCCTACCCTAACAAACCAGGGATCAAAGCTCTCTCCAAGAGGCACCGAGCAGCTACCCCACTCGGCACCATCCTTAGTTGGCCAGTTACGGCCCCTCCAACAACTAAGGATCAATACCCTCGCCATGAGGCACCGAGCAGCTACCCTTCTCGGCGCCATCCTTAGTAGGCCACTCACGGTCCCTCCAACAACTAAGGAACATGAACTCAACAAGTGGCATCCGGTCTATCAATGTCTTAGCAATCTCCACTTCGACTTCGGGGCCATGGAGATACCGTCTTCCCCCTGGTCCTCGCACACTCGGCAAGTGATAAGATTCAAGTCGACGAGTAATCGCTAGACGAGGAACATGCCGAACATAAAAGCAGTACTGTGCGAATACAATTGTCTACCAACAAAAGGAAGTACAAGCACAAACACTACTGTGAAAACAAAAAATCTTTATCCACAAAATCAAAGCTTTTACAAGGGTACTGTGGGCTCCCCAGCCTTACAAAAATGCCCGAAAGCCTACAAAATACCCGAGGCAAAAAAAAGAAGAAAAAAGCATGAAGACAAAGGGCTTCAAGCCTCAGGGCCGAGTGCAACCTCGGGAAGCCCAGCGCCCACCATAGGAGCCTCGGCGTCGCCCTCGTCGGGTATCTCCCCGGGGTCATCCTCCTGCTCGTCATCCCCTCGGGGATATTCAGCTCGGAGCTCTTCGTCAGCGAACTCCGGCATCCGTGCCTTGACGGCATCGAGGGCCTCGTGCCAGATGGCGGTGGTGGCCGAGGCTAGGATGGTGTAGAACTGTTCCGACTTCTGAAAGTTCTCCACCGCCTTCGCCGTTTTGAGGTCGGCTCGCTTCGCTGCCTCTCTCGCAGCCTCCAACTCCTTCCGGAGGGTGCTCACGGACTTCCTCATGGTGCCGACGAGTATCCTGGAGTCCCGAAGCTCGACCTCGGCAGCCTGGACGGCCTCACGGAACCTGGCAACCTCCTGCTTCGAAGCCACCACCTCCTGCTTCACGGCCGCCGCCTCCTGCCTCGCGGCCGCCGCCTCCTGCTTCCCGGCCGCCTCCTCGCCCTCAAGGGCAGCGACCCTCACCATCGCCGCCTCCAACTCCCGCTTCAAGCTCTCCCCAGCGAGGAGAGCTCGCCCGCGGCTCGCATTGCCGGGGCTATCTCCTCCTCCTCCATACGGGCGACGATAGCGACGTGCTGGAGGACCTGAAGGAATCGGAGGAAGGACAGAAAGAAAATGGGGCACCAAAACTTGCAAGCGATGAGACGATGTACGAGCACTTACCTGCACGACCTCTTGGGCGATGGACGCCATTTGTGCCTTCAGCGTCTCCCTATGGATCCGGCCCCCGGCCGACCTCTCCATGTCGTGCAGCAAGCTGTCAGCGACGGAGAGCCCCGAGGGCACCTCAAAGCGGAGCTCCCCTCGTCCATAAAGATCGGAGAGGCCGGGGTCCACGGAACTGTTCGAGGGAACCTCTTGAGAAACGACGGCGGGGAGCTCGTCTCCACCTCCGAAGCTTGGGCATCCTTTCCCCGAGCCCTTTTTCTGCTCGGCGCCTGGCCGGGCTTCGGGGCGCGACCCGCACTCGAGCGCTGGAGCGGGACGGCTGCAGGGGGAGCCGAGACCGGCGCCTGACGAGAAGAGCTGGCCCCTCCAGCCTTCGACCCTTTCTTCGGCTTGCGCATGGCTGCTCGGAGGAGGTCTACGTCCATGGTTTCTACACAAGACAAGATATAATGGAATCAGAGACATAAACAGAAACAGAAACAAACACAAGCCTAACTTACCGACGAACTGGACGGGGCTGAGCCCGACCCAACTAAGGGCCCGCTCAGAAAGCAGCACGTCGTCCCGGGGAATAGGCTCCCACCCCGCCACCCTCACCGCATCGGGGTCATTGGACGGATCTCCCTACCAGCACCTATCCCTAGACCACTGGATGGGTACGAGCCAGTCCTCACCCTCTAGCGGCCCGACGAAGAAAAACTTCTTCTTCCAATCATGGATGGAAGAAAGCAAGACGACAACTCCTGACCGGCTACACTCCCCCGTTGCTTCCTAAAGGAGAGGTAAACCCACCTCGGGTCGCCCGCGCGAGTTCCGGGATGACTTTTGTAAACGAGAGAGGAGATAAGGATGGATGGACTAAAGGGGATCATCTGCAGTTTCAGCCGGACCAGGAACCCAAGGAGAATCCTCCAGGAGTTCGGCACTAGTTGGCCCGGGGCTAACCCAAAGTAATTTAACGCAGCTACAATCTCGGAAGAGAAAGGCAGGCGCATTCCGGCCCAAAGGGCTTCCAGGTACAAGGCGATCTCTCTACCCCTCACCTGATCTGCCCTCTCTCCTTCTTCGGCCAATCGTAGCGTGTAGCCAGAAGGAATATGGAAAAGAGCCCGAGCGGTGACAAGCCCATCCTCACATCTCACTGAGGACGACGTACCAGGAGCGTCCGCCGCCACCGCTCCGGGAACCGTCCTAGACGCGCGTCCCCGGGAAGAGGATCTGACCCCAACTTCCCGGAGAGGCTCCAACCCAGGGGAAGAATCCCTAGAATCTACCCCTACGATATCTACAGACTCCTCAAAACAAGATATCTAACCCGATAGGAAGAAGTCCTCGAGAAGAGAAAACGCAAGATCCGACCTAAAAGGAGAGCGCCGAGCAAATAAGACTCAGAACGAGAAAAGTGTGAAGAGAGAGAGAGAGATCATGAATCAGGCCTCCTCCCTATTTATGCTACCGGTGTCCTCATCCAGCGGCGACGGTCGACTCCCGCCAAAACGATTCAGTGCACTCGACGGCCACGATCGCCCCACCTGTCGCAAGCGCATTGGCGGCGGCCCATCGGATGCCAGAAGTCTGCGGCACGTCACATCAGCCAACCGGCACCCGACACGTGGTCTGTCGCTTCAGCAAAAGTGCAAACAATCCGGCGCACTCTCTTTAATGCAAAGGATCTCGCCCTGATTTGTTGGCCTCATCCAGAAAAGACAACCAATTGCTTAGAGACACGCCCGACGATATCTTCGGAAAGGAGCTCACCTTGGGTGATCCGGCAAACCACTCTCGACCCGGCCCGTCAGCTGGTCGGAACGAGAGTGGGGGGCTAATGATGATGCTCGATATCGGTGATCTCCCAAATCAGGACACGTGGCAGATGACGTGTCCCAGAGCTCGCAAGAAAGGACCTACAGTGGCCGACCAGACCATTACTGTTCCCGTCCTACGAGCAAACGCTGGCTCACCTCCGAGCCCCCTGCACAATTGGCCTCCTCGGCCTCACAGCTCGTCTCCGAGCTATCACAGGCCCGAGCCTCCTCGGCCCTCTCAGCTCGCCTCCGGGCACGAGCAGAACCAAGATATCTCGGCTCTCCCGCTCCTCCGCGGGCTCTCCCGCCGAGGTCATCTTCCTCGGTCTCATCGACCGACCAACAGCACCGCTTGCAGGCGTAACCGCCATCCTGCGAATCTCGCCATACGCGAGATCTCCGCCAGCCACATCCCACGTTCCACGCCACCACGATCCCCCATTAACGAGCCTGTCTCGCCATTAATGGAAGGACCCGCTCATCACGCGGGCGTGACGTCGGGAGCGTAATGGCCGGCGCGATTCTCGTGCCTGCCTCGCCTACTGCCACCGCTATATAAACCCCTTCTTCAGACGGTTCAAGTAAGCCATTTTTACTCCACTAAGACGTTACTCTGCTCGGATCTCTAGTCTAACTTGACCGTCGGAGGGTCCTCGGTAGTACAACCACTCCGGGACTTCCTTGCAGGTAGCTCGGCAACCACAACCTCAAACCCATTGAGATCCACACGCTTCAAGAGCGACAGCCTCCAGATCCAATCTCAACTACCCGTCGCCGACATCAGCAGATCAACGGAAGGTAATATCATGGCGCGATTCAGGTCGCGTCAAACAACCTTAACCAAAAGGAGAAATTATTCGCATCCACATAAATCCCCGCACATAATTTTTCCATTTGTGTCATCATCATTTCAGGGCTAGTTTTTTCTACCATCTATACAATGCAATTTTTCAATAATTGCATGTGGAATGAGAAAAACTTGCATTATATAACGGAAATAATAGATTGGTTAATTTTAGATTGAGAGAGAAATCTTTGGAAAGAGATTAATTTTTGAAATTTTAAAATAAAAAAATAGGCATGTATTTATAAGGGTAGAGAAAACGAAGAGAGATATTTTTGGAAAGAGAGCACTTTTTAAAATTTAACGATAAGAAAAAGTTGGCATGAATTTATAACAGTATGGGAATTTCTTATAATTTTTCCTATTTGAAACAACTTTTACCTTATATAATTAAAAGAGTAGAGATTAGATATAAAGAATATATAAATATATGTAATTTATAAGAAAAGATTTGTCACATATGAATAATATTATAATGTATATGTAGCTTATAAGAAAAGATTTGTCAAATATAAATAATAAATGTATAGGGAGTAATACATAAAAAATTTAGATTTCAAGCGCTTCTGTTTATAGAATAATGATACAGTGAGACGCAATTCTTATGTGAGATACTAAGACAACCGCGATGGTCCGTTGGATTTGAATAGAGAAATTGACAGTCTTGATTGTTAGATAATTTAGATAAGCAGTTTCAATTTAATAATTATTAAGGGCCACTAATTATTTCCCATTTTTTGACTCATTTCATCTCTAACAAATGATATGACATCTTTAATTTAGACAATTTTCATTTATGAGATTATTCATGTATCTCAAGTTATGATTTATGCGAAGGGCAAGTGAAAGAGGATATGAATCTAATCATGACAATCTTATTCTCAGATTAAATCATATTTTATCTGGAAAAACGAATGATAAAAATATTTAAATTTGGTAATATTAACCCTTAAGATGAGCCAAAAAGAGAATAAGTTTTCATCACCAAAATATTGTTAATCCTGAGGGGAAAAAGGTCACTTCTTTACTCTCGATTGAAATGATTTTTGGATTTAGACCAATGGATTTGTATTACTTGAATTGCTTTTGGGCCCCAAGCTTAAAAGCAAAGGTTAGCAACATAATGTTGTTGATCCTGAAAATTATTCACAACGCGGCATGTTTTTTGAAGAAATAATTAACAATGAGTTTCTTTCATATGTGAGATGCTTTTTTGGATGGGTTAATTAAGGAAGAATAGGAAAGAAGACAGCGGAAAGGAAAGATAAAATTATATGTGAAAATGTAATCAATAATATCCTTATAAATATGGAAATGATTAACTAAATTAGATTTAATATTGATCAACCGTGACCATTCATCAATTTCTTTTCAATCCAATGAACCACTACCGCTGTCTCATTGTCTCACATAAGAATCACGTCTCACTTCATTGGCACATAATCAATTGGATAGGAGTCCGCAGCAGAAAATTGGGATGACAAAGAAATGATTAGCCGAAGAGGGATGATATAGACCAGATAATGAGAAAATGGAAGAGGGAAAATAAATTTATTTAAGGAATGAAATGTTTAAAAATCTTTAATAACTAATTTAGATTCTAATCAAACCATCTATTTTTTTGCTATTCAATCCAACGAACCGTATTGTCTGACCGTCTCATTTAAAGACAACGTCTCATCTCACTAGATCGTTAATATATATATATATATATATATATATATATATATATATATATATATATATAGGGTAAATTGTCAAAAAGTTCCCGGCCTACTCGGGAGTTGTCTAAAAACCCCTGATATTTTCAAAATTGTTCGGAAAGGCCTATTGTTCAAAATCTTTGTGAAAAACCCCTTGGGCCACATTTCATTTAGGCCTCTATTCGCACTAACTGTTCAGATATTACATGTAATTGCTTAGATATTACATGCGGCTTTGTAGAGATCACATACAGCTGCTTAGATATTAGAGGCAACTAATATAAAGTTTTTTTTTTTTGAAATATTAATAATTTAAAAATTAATTATTAAAATAGGGGGGTTATATTTAAAATTATGAAAATAGGGCGGTTTCGCCCCTCACCCCCACCCCACCCCAGAATAGGGGGCGGGTTCCTAGAACCCGCCCCCCTTTTTTTAAATTATAATTTTAATTATTAATTATATAATTTTAATTATAATTATATAATTATAAATATAATTTGAATTATAATATGATTATGATTATAATTATAATTATAATTATAATCATAATTATAATTATTTTAAATAAATTTTAAAAATAAATAAACGTAAAAAATATTTGAATAAAATAATAAAATTTCATTATATCAATATTTTTTACAGAATGAATCCGTCAAAATTTACAATACAAAAAAATCCTATCCGATTTCTATCTCGACGGTCAAATTTATAATATAAAAATGAATCCGTCAAATTTACAATATAAAAAAATCCAATCTGTTTGTAAAATGTAAATAACTATCGTTTTCCTTTTCCCTTTCCCTTATGAAATCCGAGGAGGCTTGACATAAGCCTATGCCTCCTGGGATGACTGGAGGATCCACCTGTTTCTTGGGTAGATGGCGGCGGCGGCGACGGCGTCTGCTCTTCTGCTTCGGGTTCGGTTTCGGCTTCAGCTTCGTCTTCAGCAGCGTCTTGGACAGGCTGTTGATCCGCAAATCCTGAACCTGAATGTGGGACAGGTGTCGGATATGTGCTGCCTCCCAACAACTGCATGTAGGACGATAAATCTGTGTCCCAACTGGGCAGTTGTAGCGAAGAGCCTGTCCCGGTTTCATGCGGCTGATGTTGCACAAAACCTTGGCCCTATGGCTGCGCAAATCCTGACCCCCAAGGTTGCTGTTGTTGCGCAAAACCTGACCCCCAAGACGGCTGTTCTGCAAAACCTGACCCCCAAGACTGGTGTTGTTGCGCTTGTCCGGTATGCCAGGGTTGCTGCTGACGGTATGGTGATCCAAACCACTGATCCTGCTGCGCTGGATCTCCGTGATGCTGCGGCTCTGGTGCCGGTTCATACTGCAGCTCCGGTGCCGGGTCATGGTGCTGCTCTGGTGCCGGCTCATACTGCAGCTCCGGTGCCGGTTGATACTGCTGCTCTGGTGCCGGCGATAAATGTTGAGAAATATTATATGAACCGAATACACCACCAATTAATTGATCTGCATTTGAAAATAGAGCATGAGTTGCCGGACCAGCATCAGTCGGGTATGGTTCCTGCACCATTGTTTGTACGAGATGCAACCCACGAGCCTGTCGTTACATTAGAAATAAGAAATAAGTATTGACTCATACCGCCGGATGTTAAAAAGTAATATAATATAAAGAATTCAACTTACCAAATCTCGTTCCATGTGGCCTCTAGACTCGTACTGCAAGATGTTTGGGAAGTTGTTAGGGGGAGCAGAAAGATATCTTATGGTGACACGCTTATACCACTGTAGATATGCTTTGGTAGCGTCGGTGGCTGTTTGGTCACCTATTTGCTGTAAGGCAATATTACGCTGCCTATCCTCCCATCTCAGCAAATATTGATGATGATGCTCTCTCCAATCACGCTCCATCTTTCCTCCTCGCATGTCTCCCTCTATTGTCATAGACGAAGGCGGCGGGACAGGAATATGTTGCGATCTATCAAACTGTCGCAACACCCGGTCCGGGAGGTGCATGACAACGACATTAATACAGAGGAGTGGGCATCGAGCCCGCCAAACCGGCTCTCCTTCGATACAGATGTCGGGTAAGCTTTGCAGACGATATGCTGTATAAGGCGTCCACATGAACTGCGCAAATAACATAGTACAAAAATTGTGATGAAGGTATTTCAAAATTTTAAAACAAATTTAATTACCTAAGTTATGGTTACCTGAGTCGCCTCCATGCGATCCAACTCATCTCTATAGTACCTAAGTACTCGACGAGGAGCCTTATACGCTTTCTTCCCATTCCACCAACAGCCGAGCGGCTTTCCAGGGGTATCCAAACCAGTTATTTTAACTCGATCCGGTCTTCTTATATACATATGCTCCCATGACCAGATCTATAAATAAAGTTTCAGATGATAAGAGAGAAAACCAATATTACAATTTTGCAAATTTCTAGCTGTGAAAAATAAGGAATTTACCTGAAATAATGTAATGCATCCACAAATTTTATTCTTCGTTAGAGCACATGCCTTATCGAGTTCCTTATAAAGAAAGGCCGGGACCCCAGCTCCCCAAGCATATTGGCCACACACATCAAAATCCGTTAGGAAGCCAAGATATAACGGATGGACATGCGTTGCTGATTGGTCCGGCATCAACCAAAAACCGATCATATACAGAATGTAGGCACGTGCATGTCTATCCAAGACTTCATCGGTGGCTTCATCAGGGATATTACTAAATGTATATTTTAGCCAGTTTAAACTGATCTTATACCCCTTACTGTAGCCTCCGGGTGCCTGATATTAGCATTTTTTTTTGAAATATTAAAGCTAGAAATAATGTACAACATGCAATAGGTACACTAAAGAGGGGAATCAGAATGAAATTTTTTACCTGTCCGAGAACAGACTCGGCATATGTATCCCAGTATGGGTGGTCGGTATCTGGACCAACAATTTTTCCTCCGACCAATCCAAGCCCATTGACCAGTAAACCGAGTAAGAGGTCAATATCCTGGAGTGTGATAGTGGTCTCACCCCATCTTAGATGAAAAGTGTGGGTCTCTTTTCTCCAGCGCTCAACTAAAGAAGTAACGAGGGCGTGGTCGATTTGGATATGACGAAGCAATGAAGCTTCATAAAATCCGGCCCGTCGAAGCCGCTGGGTTATTCGTTGGTCGGTAACTATCCATTTGTCTGAACTATGGGTGACGACGGTGAGATTATCTCCATCCTGCAAAATTAAATAATGTTATTTTCAACTATTAGAATTAAAAGAAAGGGGTAATTAAAAAAAATTACTAAGTTTAGAATATTTCCTCTCCGTGTAATATATTAAACGATCTGTGTTCGTTTTGATGAACGAGCAGAGATTTGTCGAGTGGTTGATTCTCCATTGAGACGATTTTAGATACGAGAAAAGACAGAGTGAGTTAATTTGAGAGGGGTGAGTTAATTTTAAATACGAGAAGGCACACTAGAGGGGGTTGGGTTTTATAGGAAAAGGAGGGCGGGTTCCAGGAACCCGCTCTCTTTAACGATACATGTCAAATCAGTTCTATTTTCAAATCACTAGAAGAGGACGGGTTCGTGGTGTCAAATCAGTTTTTTATATATTATTTTTATTCTGTTCATTAAAACAAAGAGGGCGGGTTATTAAAACCCGCCCTCTTCAATAATTATATTATATTACTTTGTGTCACATCAGTTTCTTTTTTCTGTTCCCATTTGTTGAAGGAAGAGGGCGGGTTCTAATAACCTGCCCTCTTCAATAATTATATTTGTCAAATCAGTTTAGTCAAATCAGTGATATGTCACATCATTTTCTTTGTTGTCCCTTTGTCAGAAGGAAGAGGGCGGGTTATTAAAACCCGCTCTCTTCAATTTTGTTATCCCATCATGTCGTTTGCAGAAGGAAGAGGGCGGGTTATTAAAACCCGCCCTCTTCAATAATTATCTGTGTGTTGTCCCATCATGTCGTTTGCAGAAGGAAGAGGGCGGGTTATTAAAACCCGCCCTCTTCAATAATTATATGTGTCCCTTTTTTGTCTGTGTGTTGTCCCATCATATCGTTTGCAGAAGGAAGAGGGCGGGTTATTAGAATCCGTCCTCTTCAATAATTATATGTGTCCCTTTTTTGTCTATGTGTTGTCCCATCATGTCGTTTGCAGAAGGAAGAGGGCGGGTTATTAGAACCCGCCCTCTTCAATAATTAGCCCGCCCTCATATCCTATAAATAGCTCTCTGCTGTACAACTCACCGTCCATTTACGCTCTATCCTATACACAACTTACTCTCTGCTATACAACTCACCATCCATTTACGCTCTCTCCTATACACAACTTACTCTCTGCTATACAACTCGCCATCCATTTACGCTCTATCCTTTACACAACTTATTTTGTGTAAGTGTGGAGTCCAGGAAGAAGGTCAAGTTCAGTACCATAGTCTGGAAGGAGGAGCTGCTGGATAGGATCAAGACGGAACAATTCACAAAGTATTGGAGGTAAGCCAATCTTTTCTAGTATCTTCCCAATTATATATACCAGAATCCTTGAGAGAAAGATCAACAAATATAGATTTCGAAAACAGTTCACAAAGTATTTGTTTTATGATTCCTTTTCTTCCAGAACAATTTTTGATATTCAATGTTCCGCTGAAAAAAAAAGTAATATAAAAACCACCAAAAAAAAGTAATATAAAAAAAGTAATAAAAAAAAAGTAAACATACATATCAAAACCATCATATTCAAGATTTTTTTATAACTCCTTTTCTCGTCTTTTCCCTTCAGATGCTCAACATTATACAAGATTTTGAACCCACTAATTATTCAAAAACAGATACAAGATTTTGAAGTCACTTTGCTGGAGATTTTGATGGAGAGAAGATAATTTTGCTAAGAAATGTAGCTGCAACAAATATAGATTTTGAAGTCGTTTGTGTCACATCAGTTTAGTTTTTTGGTCGTGTGCTATTAAAAACCTTTTGTGGAAAATTAAAATTTGGCAATGCATCTAACTTAAATGAGCTCGGGATCTAAAAACTAAAAAAATCAAAAATCAAAAATGAAAAGAAACTATTAGTCTTGTTTCTAATGCTTACAATTCCAACACACAACCGATTTCAATTTGGTCAAGAATATCCAATTACGAATAATAACATCCGTTATATTTTCTCTATGTACTTACGCTCTATCCGATTTCAGAAATCAAAAATCAAAAAATAGGTCTATCCTATACACAATATTTATACTATCCAAAGAATAAAAAATTCAAAAGAAACAAAGTCTTGTTTCTAATGCTTAGAATATCCGATTTCAATATGCTTAGAGTTCCATTATATTTCAACACACAACTATCCATAATAGGTATATCCTATACACAATATTTATTATTTTGTATTATAAAATGTTTGTTTCAACACAACATTAAAAATATAATTGTTTTTGTGCAGGATTCTTTGCGCAAACTCTCTTTCTCTCCAATATAACTGTTTTTGTGCAGGATTCTTTGCGCAAACTCTCTTTCTCTCCAATATAACTGTTTTTGTGCAGGATTCTTTGCGCCGCCGCCAAATAAGTTGTTTGCAATTGTTTTC
Organism: Agapanthus africanus; assembly: GCA_030015575.1. Taxonomy (NCBI): domain Eukaryota; kingdom Viridiplantae; phylum Streptophyta; class Magnoliopsida; order Asparagales; family Amaryllidaceae; genus Agapanthus; species Agapanthus africanus. Next base: position 95,642,185 of record JASDDO010000014.1, read on the forward strand.
GATTTATATTTGTTACTGTTTGCATAAATAATACGGACTTTAAGGGGCTATAACACCAATTCAGATTGGGTGGGGATTTCATCACCCTTCCTAAGACCCCAAAAATCACTAACAGCATATGCATTGCCCTCGAGTTTAATTAAAAAATATCTAGACTCAGCCAACTAAGGACTTTCGTGCTCAATAGGACAGAGGAAGGTTGCGGGCATTCGACCGTTTATCTAAACTTGACTTTGTGGTGCCTAGGCTAGACAAGTGAGAAATGTAACTTTAAAAGGCCCGTCTCACGGTGATTCGTGAGCGAATCCCTCATTTCCTCATTTGTGCTTACCTGGCCACAATTGGCAATGAAGAGGCGATTTGAGGGTTATCTCACAACTTGTCACTTTGGAACAGTTAGAAGCAGTCTAGTGGACTTTGAAGACCATACCTCTAGGTATGATTGTGCATGGTTTGACTGTAATTGTATGAAGTTATTAACGCTTTTTTTATTGTTGGCTTGATATTGTTTGATGCAGACTATGGCAAGTTCAAGTTTATTTATTGTATGTAAATACGATGGCCGGGTTATCACAAGTGCACAAGGTCCCGAGTATATGGGCGGGTCCGCAAGAATCATGCGATTAGAAGCATCAACGACTTATAATGAACTAGAGAATAAAGTGTTCAAAATCACGAAATACGATCCCCGTGAAATTAGGGTTAAGTTATGTTGTATATGGCCTATGTTCAGTGGAAATGCATTGGTTGAAATTATAGACGATGCATCAATATCTTCGATGATAGATTTCGGTCTCTCAAACACCCAGCATTCTTTTGAACTTTTGGTTCAGAAGGAGCAATTGGAAGTATCATATGCCCCTCCAACGGATAATTTTGATAGTAATGCTGGAGATAGTTCCTGGGGGTACGGTCACATGGTTAACGATGATACCGTCAGTCTCGGTGGATATGACTATACACTTCAAACTCATGGGTAAACATTTTATAAATCCATATTCAAACATTTTAGTAATACCAAGATACTAATATTCAAACATTTTATAAATCTATAAATCCAGGTTCTCCCAGTCGACTGCTGCAGTTACATGCACCCCAGAAGAACAACAAGGATTACCATACACAATCTTCCACAGGTAAATAAATCTGAAACAAGTGATGATTTAGTTACGAAAATATTAAGGAATAATATTATAATAACAATTTATGTACTAAACGCAGATTTTCCCACACCTCCGCATCATTCCAACACGATCCAAGTAGCGCATTCCAAGCATGTCCGTCCACATCTTTCCGGTCTTCTCATCCCGAACCATCCACATTACACCGACCACAACCATCATATATTGCACCCGAGCCTTATGTTGCTACGGGTGATATTGATATGTGTGACAGTGATGATGATGAAATCGGTGAAGGTCATCAGGGGGAGGATAGCGTGGAATATGCCGCTGGATTGAATGAGGTAGAATTCTTTGATGGTATGGTTGCGAATAACGATTTTGTCGAACTAGAAGATCCCGGCTTCTATCCGCTGGAAGATGATAGTTAGGTAGACTTAGCCGTGGCAGAAGTAAATACGGCACCCTATTTGGACGCGACAACAGCAAGAGAAGATTGCGTCAGTGTCGGGGATTTGTTTCAGGAAAAAGAAGATCTTATTTGTAAGTTGAAGTCGTGGTCTATTCAGCAAAACGTTACATTTAAAACCGAAGAGTCAAATAAGACGTACTATACGGTGGTATATACGAAAGCTCCTGAATGTCAGTGGAGATTGCATGCATGTTGTTTCAAAAGAGCCAAAGCTTGGAAGGTCACGAAATACAACCAAGAACATACTTGCATCAATTCTATTATGTTACAAGATCACCGGAATTGCACTTCATCTTACATTTGCTCGCTAATCATGCCACTAATCCGTACAGATGTGGCGATGACTCCCTGAGAGATACGGCTCTTGGTTAGCGGAGAGCATAAAATTCAGATTTCGTATATGAAGGCATGGGATACTCGTAGAAAGGCTTTATGCAAGATATTTGGGGACTGGGAAAGCTCGTACAACTCATTAGTCCTTTTTATGGAAGCCATGAAAGCATCAAATCCGGGGACCGTATACCGGTTAAAAACCACAGAAACAGACGTCGAAGGCTCTGTCAGGTTTCAAAGAATTTTCTGGTGCTTTGGTCCATGTGCGGCTGGTTTCATACACTGTCGGCCGGTATTGTGCGTTGATGGTATGTATCTATACGGTAAGTACAGAGGCTGCATGTTAATTGCTACAAGTGTTGATGCTAATAACGGTATATTTCCGTTGGGATTTTCTATTGTCGAGGGTGAAAATACATCATCCTGGTCATGGTTTTTCCGTCAACTCAAAAATATCCCATCTGTTCTTCATAAAACATATTTATGCATCATAACTGATAGACATCTGGGAATACTAGCTGCAATGAGATCTGTATTTCCGACGACCCCACATAGGTTTTGCCTACGGCACTTCAGGCAAAATTTTGATCGAAAATTTAAAAATTCGGATCTACATAAGCTTATGTACAGAGCCGGTGAAACGCCTGACCCTAACGTTTACGACATATACATGATGAAAATTGGGGAGATGAGTCAAGCCGCGAAAGCGTGGTTAGATGAGTATCCAGTATGCATGTGGTCACAAGCACGTGATGATGGGTGCAGATATCTACTAATGACGACTAATATGTCTGAAAGCTTCAACGGGGTCCTTAAAGGCGTTAGAGGCTTACCGATACAGGGGTTGATTGTTCGAACCTTTTTCCGGATGAATACTTATTTTGTGCACAGAAAAGAAAAGTCCTTGGCGATGGAGACTCCGCTCACCGCGTATTACGAAGATATATTTCGAAAAAGAGAGCGCAGAGCACAATACTACAGATCCGAAAGGTTTGACACGGCGGAGTTTCAAGTAACGGGCGGTAATGGGAATCAATATACCGTGAACTTTAGAGATGAAAGGCTCTCTTCGTGTACATGCGGTCTTTTCCAGCAACAGCATTTACCTTGAGCCCACGCAATTGCTGCTGCGAGCAGCATGCATAACTCACATTACATGTCACGCCCCACCCCCAATACAGAGAATATTGTCCGCTTTGGCCGAAACTGCACGGTTTTTCCCTTTAGAGCGAACCGGACCCAACCAGGGGCCACTTCCCAGGAGGTCACCCATCCCAAGACTTCCCTGGCATGAGCACGCTTAACTACGGAGTTCTCAAGCTCCTGTAGTTCCGGTTCACTTAAAAGGCGCCTCTGTATTGAAGAGTGGTATCATTCCATTTATAGTACAGATCTGCCCTCTTTCGGAATGTATTCCGAAGAGTCCCCATTGTTGTACAGTGGGTCCCACGGACTCAAGAGGTGGCCCCCACAGATTCAAGAGGTGGCCCTCGCCCACTTAACACGACACTTGGCGTGGCACTTTGTTCCGTGTGGCACTTTGCTCCGTGAGCAAGAACCGGGTCCCGACATTCTCCCCACCTTTGAACAATGGTTCGTCCTCGAGCCACAGACCTACTATTGAGGAACCTGTCTCTGATACCATTCTGTCGCGCCCCATCCCCAATACAGAGAGTATTGTCCGCTCTGGCCGAAACCGCACGGTTTTGTCTTTCGGGGCGAACCGAACCCGATCAGGGGCCACTTCTCAGGAGGTCACCCATCCCAGAACTTCCCTGGCTCGAGCACGCTTAACTACGGAGTTCTCAAGCTCCTGTAGTGCCGGTTCACTTAAAAGGCGCCTCTATATTGAAGAGTGGTATCATTCCATTTATAGTACAGATCTGCCCCCTTTCGGAATGTATTCCGAAGAGTCCCCATTGTTCTACAGTGGGTCCCACAGACTCAAGAGGTGGTCCCCACGGATTCAAGAGGTGGCCCCCGCCCACTTAACACGACACTTGGCGTGTCACTTTATTCCGTGTGGCACTTTGCTCCGTGAGCAAGAACCAGGTCCCGACATTACAATTTTGCTTCCCATTACTATACAGTTTCCATTTACCAAGGCGCATACGATCCAAAGTTTCATCCTATACCGGACAGTCGCTATTGGCATTATTATACTGCCAATAGACAAACACCCACTGTATTACCGCCGGAAAAAAATATAAGGCCCGGAAGACCTAAGGTGCGTCGAGATCGAATGACAATGGATGCTGATCCTCAGCAAAGGCAAGCCAGATGTAGCCTATGCAAACAACCAGGCCATTATAGGACCAGATGTCCAGGACAGCCATCAAGGGCGGGAACTTCAGGATCGTGACAAGTGCACTCAGATTTTTTTGTATTATAAATTTGACGGATTCATTTTGTTATTATAAATTTGACCGTCGATATAGTATTTACATTTTACAAACAGATAGGATTTTTTTATATTGTAAATTTGACGGATTTATTTTGATATTATAAATTTGACAGTCGAGATAGAAATCGGATAGGATTTTTTTGTATTGTAAATTTTGACGGATTCATTCTGTAAAAAAACATTGATATAATGAAATTTTATTATTTTATTCAAATATTTTTTACTTTTATTTATTTTTAAAATTTATTAAAAATAATTATAATTATGATTATAATTATAATTATAATCATAATCATAATCATATTATAATTCAAATTATATTTATAATTATATAATTATAATTGTAATTAAAATTATATAATTAATAATTAAAATTATAATTTAAAAAAAAAGAGGGGGCGGGTTCTATACAATAAGTATAGAGGGCGGGTTCTGGGTGTAAGTGCACGGCGGCTGCCCGGCCGTCAATCCGAGGCCAAAATGCGGAAACGATACTTTTACAAAACTTTTAAACCGGCACCACCGTGCACTAAAATCCCGGATCGGGCCATTAACCTACTCCTAGCTAACTAGAGAAGGGGTAGAGAGATATACCGAGCGATCCGCGTCCTTCGGTCTTCTCGTCGTCGTCCCGATCTCCCCGCGGAATCTCCGGTCTTCATCTCCTCGCCGGAAGGGCACCACATCGCCGGGTTCTTTTACGGGCTCTCACCTCTGGACCGAGACAACTCGGGCACGAAGTTGGCGAGTCGACGTGCCCAAGGATGCTGTAGGCAAAGTGTAGAATCCATTTGTCTCTATTGGGGTTGAAGTTACCATGAGGAAGTGGAGTTAAAATGAGCAAGATGAATGAACTTGAGGAATTTTCTTTTGCAATGAAATGAACCAAAAATCCTCACACAAAAAAATGAATCACACTCTCCTCACACAAGTGGCCGGCCCTTCTTTTGCCCAAGGGGGGGAGAGAAAAGTTAAGGGGGGAAGCTATCATGCAAGAGAGAGAAAAATGATGATGATGAAATATAATGATCACAACCAACTCTCACTCCAAATCAACCCCCATCATCAACAACCATGATTACTCCAAAAGTCAAGCAATCATGGACTAATGAAGTCAAAGGAAGCAAGGACCATCATGAAGCAACCATATACAAATACCACCCTCCACAATGCTAATTTGCACAATTGCAAATAAGCCCTCCTTCACCAATTTTCAGCCAAGGAAAGAAACAAAGGAAAATGGCCGAAACGGAAAGCAAACTGGCAACTTCAACAAACTGATCCCGTAATAAATTACAGGAAAACCCCGCGACTGTATATACATACCCGCATTTGTATTCCGACCGAATACAAATGCAATGAGACAAAATCTACACTGTATAATACTAGGATCCGGCTTAAACCAAAGCCCGCTAGTATTATCCGTCCGATCATGATCCGTGCAATACCGCACGTATATGATCTAACCCTGCTATATCTCCATATGGCCTCTACAGCGTTTTGCCCGAAACTTGAGAAACGGTCTGTGGGGGACTCTAAAGACTCGTCAACACTTTGGCTGTGGATTTAACCACAAGCACGTCAGAGGTATTAGCCATACGTAACGGGCTACCAGGTATTGACCAAAAGGGATGTCGATGAGCGAACTCATCCTGACACCCTACTGAGCCTGTCAGTGACAATATCCGTACAGTCCGGTCCGTTCGTCTATGAGCATCGCATGGCAGGCCTAGGGGGTTGGTAAAAGTCAGACCCCCAAAAGCGGTACAAGTCGTGTCGGAGTGTAGCCCAGAACACCCTGAGATACTGCTGGAATACCTACCAGTAAATCTCCTGCCTTGGCCAAGGACTTCATGTAATGGCTCTCCTAGACACAGCGCGACCTCACCCCCAATACCGGGAGAGACGAACCCCTGCAGATCCGCTCTCTGCCTCCATGTGGCTCGGGACTGTACCCAACTAAAACCTGTTTGCACGTCTCCTTTGAGCGTGGTAGGGTAGTAATCAAAGTACCGTGGGAACTCACACGAGACAAATGACGATCTCAGGTCGATGAACTAACCTGTACACATGTCACCAGGGAACTGCTATCCGACGTCAGGTATAAGACCAACTAGCATGTTCCCGGCGAGTCCTGTCCGGTGTACTCATAACCCAATGAGCACCTGTATACATCTTAGGTGAACCAACTGACACCAGTGGCTTGTGAGACCTTCCACTACCCCTCGTCGGGGTCTCGACTGTATACACTAGTCTACTCTGCAGTATCGATGCCCTGTCTCGAAAACTCCCACGACTAGGGACCATTTAAGGATGTGCTTATAGACCCCAGCTCCCACGTATATGATCGCCCTCATACTGCTGGCAGTCAAGTAAGAATCCTAGGGGCTCTATCAACGCGCAATAGTGACCTGTAAGGTCACCTAAAGCAGTACACGATGATAAAGATAAACCAGATAGCATACTATCATCTTGAGCAAGACTGTCCTATCGGGATAGGTCCTCCATCAATCATTGCAATCACGTGCCTGTGATCCAATAATTGACTCCGAGGACACTATCTCCAACAATCTCCCACTTGCACTCTAGGCTAATTATTGCGATGTCGCATACTCACAGCCCGTGTGATACCGAACACCCAACTCCTCTACTGATCAGTCTCACAAAACCAGTTTGCGAAACTAATGTATTCGAGGAATAGCCTCAGTGAGTGGATCCGCCTTGATGTTTCTTTCTATGTCTCTCTTTATCTCAAGTTCGCGGAGAAAGCCATCTCCCGAAATGAGCAATACCTGTCTTAGAATATGTCTGGATATCTGATGGGACCTAGTTCATAAATGAACTCCAATCTAAACTTCTTAGACTGTATCGTCAACTAAACTTAATCAGTATCCTGCGCCATGCCTCCCTCAGTATCCGCCTGGACCACCTGTCCATAGTACTGCCCCTCGTCAGAGGGAAAACTATAACTCTGACAACTAATCTATCATCTAGGCCACCTTGGAAGCCTGGAATGATAACTGTCTCCCGAATGAGGCTGTCGTTATCATATCCCTAGAACATCCACTTATGCTCTAAAACTGCTTCCGATCTTTTCTCCAGGATTGGATCAATATCAATATATTGCATCTCGTGCAAAAAACAATATCTGGTGTGGTACTTGACATCTCATGATTGACTCAATTGTCTAAGCAAGTGATCTGCCAATCATGCACATCCCTCTCCACTTTAGTCTGTAAGACACCTTTAGAGAGGGTGACTCCATCACCTGCAGGTACACTACCATGCCTGGAGTCATCCATTCTAAAACACCTTCAGAATGCTGTCTAAGTACCCTGGTTGGGAAACTACCCAAATCCAGATCTAAAACCATAGATCCAGTAACCAGAATGTCTTGATATTATATCCAAGTCCCATGTGGAGAAACCACTGTGTGACAACCAAAGTATAACCGATCGTAGTATAGGAACTTCACTTCCTATTCTGTGTATGTCATCCAAATACCAGGACATCACACCCTACTACCTTCTTAACAGATCCATCCCCTATTCTGATGAAGTCAAACCTATGACTGTTAAATCAGAAATAGATGATCTATCTCCGCTTTATCTGCTTTAGTCCATAAATAGACATAAGCCACCTGTCCACCAATGCTTCCGCTGCTTCCACTGACTACGACAACCCTCTGGCAGAGTTATATAGACGTACACTTCTAAAGCTTGTTTAGAACGACGCTATACTCATCCTCCTGCCAGGTCTCACAGTCTGGAATAATAGCAATGGCAAGTCTGGGTAAACAAGAACCTCCCTGCCACCGTCCTTGAGGCTACCGAGTACCTCTCGGGTGCCTGAGGTTACCCATCTTATCTGCGGAGTGGCCAATGGAATGTCAAACCAGATTGAATCTTTAGGTTCTTATCAAATCTTCAGTAATCGTTTGCGGTTCTGGAATCACTTCCAGTTCTACCATACTCCCACTACTGTTTTCTGAAGAAAAAAAATCCATTTTAATTCAAACTGTGGCGAGTCAAGAACAATATCACTATTGATCTTCCAGATGGTAAAGTCAACCCTCGTCATAGCCTGGATCAACCCACAAACAGCCATTACAGAAACGTGCCTTGAGTTATCCAGAGTCTGATTTTAAGCATAAGCCGGACAACTCCCCGTACCTTAACATCGTTACGATACGAACTATTCTATATTCAATACAGAAACAGAAGCACTGATTTAATTGAACCAGATTCAAATCATGCAACTGTCTCCAGTGCATGTCAACTAAATGGAGAGAGGCGATCAGCATTACTCAACTTAGGAGTGCTTCCAATTATGAGTAATCTGAAAGAGAAGCAAGTTCTCTTAATCATTACTATCAACTGAATACCCTACACAAGTATCTACATCTTCGATCACTTTGAAGAATCCCGATACTTGTAACACCTGGTTCTCTACTTTATTCATATACCTATAACTTCTCAAAACTCAGACCTTGTGTTTCTACGAAACACTTATCTAAGAACTAGAGAAGTCATAAGTAAACCGAATATTGTACGGGGACCAACCCTTCTGTCCTAATGGACACTGGACAACATACAATACTCTGTATAAGTCCCTTGAGTATAATAACTCAATCCCTGTGTGCCGTAGGTTGAAAACTGTACTTATGGTTAAGAAGAATTACACCGCTGTTTAATGCTCCTTACCTAACCATCCACTGATATAGGTAAATGTCATAGACATAATTTCAAAAAGGTATATCTCACTCTATAAAAATAGACGTACAGATATATCAATTTGAAATTAACAACGGATATTCAAAACCAAATATTTGCCGTCATAGACATAATTTCAAAAAGGTATATCTCACTCTATAAAAATAGACGTACAGATATATCAATTTGAAATTGGTGCATAACAACGGATATTCAAAACCAAATATTTGCCGTCCGGCAAACAACCCAGGCGATTTCCTCAAATATCACCAATTACAACGAATTCCGATATAATGAGGATGATCACCTAATTCCCAATAACTTACTCCCACTCATCATCTGTAAAACCATACAGATGTGAGAATCATACATGGTAAATACATACCCTGGAGCAAGTGTCTAATTGGGAAATCAGTTTTCTTTTAACAGTACACAGTGAAACTGAAATATTGAAATGTTTCGATGGGGTATCCCGGTATTCCTAGTAATACCTCTTCCATTATCCAGATTCACAACTGTAACCGTATAATTCTTTGCCATCTCTCCAAATCCCTTTATATGTCTTTAGTCATTACTTTCTGTACACCCTCTTAGGCTAAATGGTTTTCTTCCTTCCCTACCGTTCGGCACCAGCCTATGGTTTGGAAGAAGACTATCCAATAAGCATAATGGGTGTACTGTCCTAATGCTAGGAGCACCCGCAATGCGAGAGAAGGTGAAGATAAAAGGCACCTGAATAAACCTTATTCCTATTTCTCCTGAACCAGAATCCATCCCCGAACTGGAACAAATTCCTTTCGAGTTCGTATATAACCATACAATGGAATATCCAATAAATTGTGGATCTTCGTAGCGATACAGAGTGTCCTGGAGAAATACAAAAGTGAAGTGGGAGTGGTAATGAAATACTTGGTTTGGTCGTGAATAGCAGTCGCAATTTACTTTTCCCTCCTTCTAATCCCTTTATTTGTCTTAACTTAATACCTTCTGTACACCATCGTTATGCTAATTGGTTTTCTTCATTTCCCACCGTTCGGCACCAGCCTAAGGTTTGGAAGAAGACTATCCAATTTGCGTAATCGGTGTACTATCCTAATCCAAGGAACACTCGCAACCTGAGAGAAGGTAAAAGGAAAAGACAATTGAATGGTCATATTCGTTTTCTCCAGAACCGGAAACCATCCTCGAATAAATTCCTTCGAGTTCGTATATAACCATACGATGGTTTTATCCAATGGAAGTGGACGTTCGTAGTAATACGGAGTGTCCTGGAGAAAAGGGTAAAAGTAGGAGTGGCAATAAGGTATGCAACTCTGACAATCCAAAAGCTAGTCTTATAAGAAGGTTCGGTCAACTTGGTCACTGAGTGATAGTCTAGGGTCGGGCAATGGTCGCTGCCAAAGAGAAAGAGAAAAGAAACACTCAGCGTGCACTCTAACCTAGATCAGAATGGTTATCACTTTATCTAATCAGGAAACCTCCCACTGTAACGTCAAATTCTTCCCCAAACCTGAAAGAAGAATTAGTCGGGATCACCCGAGGAGTAACCAACTCATCAGTGGGAATCAGGATCCAACTATCATCGCATGATAACGTGACGGAATCCGCTCACGTTATCACACTCCAGAAGGTATGCGCATATCTGGCAAGTTTCAGTTTCTTTAGAAACTCCCGATGTGATTTTTGCCCCATGCTCTTATGACCTTGACGAAGGTCAACAAATCATAAGTCACATGTCAAGTTCTACCCGTCATTGTCCAGGTTAATTTGAACCTACCCGTACAAGCCCTTGACGAAGGTCAACAAGGCTATACGACTGTCCCAAACCAACGCATCTATCTATGCAGCAGAAAGGTAACAAGCAGCTACCATACACTATGCCTTGATGAAGGTCAACAAACATAGCATAAATACTACGTGCTACCCGTCTGAAATGACGGAGGGCTACGAATAGTTTCTGGCGAAAAACCTTTAACGTAATGAACTTGATATCGTTGAAGGAACCGGATAGCTTTTTAGAAAAATATAGCAACGAAAACCTTTACTAAAGAGGTCACTCCCGGTGAAGGGATCTCGGCTCTTTCCCCGTAGAATGAAGTGCAGAATATTCCAACTGAATACCATAATGCAAAGCAAAAGTAATCGACTATAGTGAAGTTATTGCCCTGACGCAAACTTCTGTCCAAGGGGTCACTCCCGGTGAAGGGATCTCGGCCCTTGCCTTATCGACTGAGGTGCAGGATATTCCAACTGAATATCACTGTGCAAAACAAAAGAGAACGCCCTTGCAATAACAGCTTTTAGAAAATTGTTCCAACAACATCAGAATAGGTTTGTTTAGCTTGCATTGATCTGAATCAATGCAGTCCCATCAATTGATCACACCAATAAAGAACGAAAATAATGATGTACGTAGATGCCATCCGCATTCGCCACTGGGTCCCGTAATCACCCGTTAGGTTACTTAACTAACGACAGAGCGGGGACTGGACTAGCGTGGATGCAAAACATATACAACATCTACTAGTATATATATCAATATATAATATTCGCTCAAGGCGTGATGAAATGCAACATCACAGAAATGTAATAAGCATCACAGAACAATACAGATATCTGGGATCCCCGGGTTTTATAGAGCCGCTACTGAAACCCGACGTTCCCCTGGTCATGTGGATAGCCTGTACAATGAAATCCTAGATCCCTACGGGCGCGGCAAGTTACCCGCCAAAACCTGAAGCGAGGCAGCCCCCTTCAGCAACGTGAATGGACCACCCAGCACTTCACGGAATCCGGTAACTTGGGCACCCCTCCTTGGGTCAACCTGTACCCCCTACGAGTGCGGCGAATAGCCCGCCAATTCTAGAGTGAGGCCCCCTCTGTCTCAACGCTATGAGATGCGGGCCTGTTGCCCTCTAGAACCCGGCTATCCGTGCACCCCATCTTGGGGTAATCCTAGTACAGAAAGTAAAATATACATACAACGGGTACATCGACCTCATCCCGGTCATGCCCCAAAAGAATGATATACAAACAAGCAGTGACGGCAGTCCACATGTCGGACGCTCGCCCCGTAATATCAAATGTACATAAACAACAAAACTGTACTAACATTGCATCCAGGCTATCCACCACGACAATCCGCAACATCACAGCACAACACAGAACATCAACGTGAATGTCACGTTCGCAAATCTGTCTGAAAGGGCTATAGCAGTTAGACAGGATTTACCGATCAAATGACATTCACGGTCGCAGATATAATGTAAATACTGTGAACTAACATGTTTAAAATTTTCGATCGACCAAAATTTTCCCAAGTGGGCCCCAAGCACTACTGTAGCTCTCAAAGAAAATCTGGGCCCAAAAAGAATATACCAAAAACCCTATTTCCATGTCAGAAGCTCACTGTAAAAATTTGGTGCAGTTTGGACACAAAACGGCGGCGGATCCGCGGCCCAAACATGGTTTTGGCCGCTGATCCGCCGCGCTACAGTAATATCAGCCGACCAAATTTTCACAGAATTTTCAAAAAACCCTGCACGTAATTTTCCAATGTACCAAATAATTTTTTGACGACTGGAAAAATTTGACAGAAACTGATGCATGGAAAATGTGGTTTTTGGAAATTCGTTCGATCGAACTTGTAAACACGTTAGAGCAAGCTAGACTAGGTTAATGGCGTGGCTCTGATACCAGTGTAAGTGCACGGCGGTGCCCCGGCCGTCAATCCGAGGCCAAAATGCGGAAACAATACTTTTACAAAACTTTTAAACCGGCACCACCGTGCACTAAAATCCCGGATCGGGCCATTAACCTACTTCTAACTAACTAGAGAAGGGGTAGAGAGATATACCGAGCGATCCGTGTCCTTCGGTCTTCTCGTCGTCGTCCCGATCTCCCCGCGGAATCTCCGGTCTTCATTTCCTCGCCGGAAGGGCACCACATCGCCGAGTTCTTTTACGGGCTCCCACCTCTGGACCGAGGCAACTCGGGCACGAAATTGGTGAGTCGACGTGCCCAAGGATGCTGTAGGCAAAGTGTAGAATCCATTTGTCTCTATTGGGGTTGAAGTTGCCATGAGAAAGTGGAGTTAAAATGAGCAAGAAGAATGAACTTGAGGACTTTTCTTTTGCAATGAAATGAACCAAAAATCCTCACATAAAAAAATGAATCACACTCTCCTCACACAAGTGGCCGGCCCCTCTTTTGCCCGGGGGGGGAGAAAAGTCAAGGGGGGAAGCTATCATGCAAGAGAGAGAAAAATGATGACGATGAAATATAATGATCACAACCAACTCTCACTCCAAATCAACCCCCATCATCAACAACCATGATTACTCCAAAAGTCAAGCAATCATGGACTAATGAAGTCAAAGGAAGCAAGGACCATCATGAAGCAACCATATACAAAGACCACTCTCCACAATACTAATTTGCACAATTGCAAATAAGCCCTCCTCCACCAATTTTCAGCCAAGGAAAGAAACAAAGGAAAATGGCCGAAACGGAAAGCAAACTGGCAACTTCAAAAAACTGATCCCGTAATAAATTACGGGAAAACCCCGCGACTGTATATACATATCCGCATTTGTATTCCGATCGAATACAAATGCAATGAGACAAAATCTACACTGTATAATACTAGGATCCGGCTTAAACCAAAGCCCGCTAGTATTATCCGTCCGATCATGATCCATGCAATACCGCACGTATATGATCGAACCCTGCCATATTTCCATACGGCCTCTACAGCGTTTCGCCCGAAACTTGAGAAACGGTCTGTGGGGGACTCTAAAGACTCGTCAACACTTTGGCTGTGGATTTAACCACAAGCACGTCAGAGGTATTAGCCATACGTAACGGGCTACCAGGTATTGAACAAAAGGGACGTCGATGAGCGAACTCATCCTGACACCCTACTGAGCCTGTCAGTGACAATATCCGTACAGTCCGGTCCGTTCGTCTATGAGCATCGCATGGCGGGCCTAGGGGGTTGGTAAAAGTCAGACCCCCAAAAGCGGTACAAGTCGTGTCGGAGTGTAGCCCAGAACACCATGAGATACTACTGGAATATCTACCAGTAAATCTCCTGCCTTGGCCAAGGACTTTGTGTAATGGCTCTCCTAGACACAGCGCGACCTCACCCCCAATACCGGGAGAGACGAACCCCTGCAGATCCGCTCACTGCCTCTATGTGGCTCGGGATTGTACCCAACTAAAACCTGTTTGCACGTCTCCTTTAAGCGTGGTAGGATAGTAATCAAAGTACAGTGGGAACTCACACGAGACAAATGACGATCTCAGGTCGATGAACTAACCTGTACACATGTCACCAGGGAACTGCTATCCGACGTCATGTATAAGACCAACTAGCATGTTCCCGGCGAGTCCTGTCCGGTGTACTCATAACCAAATGAGCACCTGTATACATCTTAGGTGAACCAACTGACACCAGTGGCTTGTGAGACCGGCCACCGTCCCTCGTCGGGGTCTCGACTGTATACATTAGTCTACTCTGGAGTATCGATGCCCTGTCTCGAAAACTCCCACGACTAGGGACCTTTTAAGGATGTGCTTATAGACCCCAGCTCCCACGTATATGATCGCCCTCATACTGCTGGCAGTCAAGCAAGAATTCTAGGGGCTCTATCAACGCGCAATAGTGACCTGTAAGGTCACCTAAAGCAGTACACGATGATAAAGATAAACCAGATAACACACTATCATCTTGAGCAAGACTGTCTTATCGGGATAGGTTCTCCATCAATCATGGCAATCACGTGCCTGTGATCCAATAATTGACTCTGAGGGCACTATCTCCAACACTGGAAACCCGCCCCCTATACTTATTGTATAGGGGGCGGGTTCTAGGAACCCGCCCCCTATTTTGGGATGGGGGGTGTGGGAGGCGAAACCGTCCTATTTTCATAATTTTAAATATAACCCCTCTATTTTAATAATTAATTTTTAAATTATTAATATTTCAAAAAAAAAAACCCATATAAAGGGGTTTTAATTGGGAGGCTTTTTTACACAAGCTTGAAGCTGGGGCTTTTTGACAATTTGCCCTGACAATTATCGTTTTAACACCTTTTATATTATTCATGGCAATGTTGCTTAGAAAATGGTAAACTAAAAACTTAATACACTTTTTTTTACTGGAAGATTAGCGGTACATGCAAAAGAATAACATCCTATTACCTCTTGGAACTTTTCTTTCCATTGATCTCTATTCACCGTCTAAATTTTTGAAAGACGTGAACTTATTTTTTGTTATTTTTACTATTTTTGCGTCGGGTAGATGAAAAGTTTGGTTAAGGCGCAATTCATTATAAACTTTAATACTACTGTGTTTTAGATTGCAAAGAGGGATATAAGCAATGTTAATCACACAGCTAAGGAAAAAAATAGCTTGGAATTGACTTATAACCTTCATAAAAAGGCGGTTCTCTCAAACGATAGCTTGTGCACATCAATCTCTTCTGATATGCGACTTCATCTCAATGTATAGAATTTTTTTGCAGCGGCAACCTATTCTGATCATTCTCCATGTTTATATGCAGAGATTCATTAAAACTAAATGATATAATCACATAAAAGAGTACTATGGAGCTGCGCGTGACCGGGTTAGGAGAAAAACCAAGTGCCTGTTTGTTTTGGAGGAATGTGGTTGGAATCTGTGGAACAGAGGGGACAAACTACTGGAGCAAGGACCAATTCCTGACGGAATGGCAATTCTTTAGTTTGATCGCAAGGGGCTGTTTGTTAGCAGATTATGAAATTTGGATTGCAAAATAGTACGGTTGAAAATTTCTAGATTTGGTAATTTGTTGTTTGGTTGGTTTTGGATTTCTAGTATTGGATTTGTGGATCCTTATCATCTTTGTCTGGTTGGTGAAAAGAAAGTGGGATTTGGATTTGAGAATTTTAGGGCCTGTATGGTTGCAGGATTATAGATTTGGATTTGGATTTGGATTTTGGATTGTGGAATACTGGGATTCCATAATTTTGTGTTTGGTTGATGGATTTGAATTTCTAGGATTCCTTTGTTTTTTATAGGGCGCCCACCACAAAATAAGGATTCTTGAATCCTAAAAAATTTCAAGGATTTTCAAGGATTTGACACTATTCACTGTACTTTTAGATGTGACCCGTGTACTTTATTTATTTAATAATCCTCTCTCAATCTATCTCTCTCTAAAATTCGCAAATCCAAATCACACTTTTTTTCACCAACCAAACAAATATTACAAGGATCTACAAATCCAATACTAGGAATCCAAAACCAACCAAACAACAAATTACCAAATCCAGAAATTTCAACCGTACTATTTTGGAATCCAAATTCCATAATCCTGCAACCAAACAGCCCCTTAGAGAGAGATAGAGAGAGATAGATAGAGAGAGAATTATTAAATATATAAAGCACCATGGATCCGATCTAAAAGTACAATGAACAGTGTAAAATCCTAGCAAATTCTCTAAAAAACTTTGGATTCAAGAATCCTTGTTTTGTGGTGGCCCCCCATAAAAAACAAAGGAATCCTATAAATCCAAATCCTCCAACCAAATACAAAATTATGGAATCCATAGATTCCACAATCCAAAATTCCATAATCTTGCAACCAAACAGGCTCTAAGCGCCCGTTTGGTTGCAGGATTATGAAATTTGGATTTCCAAATAGTACAATTGAAAAATCTGGATTGACTAATTTTGTTTTTGGTTGGTATTGAATTCATAGTGTTGGATTTATAGATTCTTGTAATCCTTTAGTTGGGAAAAAATAAGTGAGATTTGAATTTGAGAATTATAGAGAGAGATATAGAGAGGTTTTTTTTTTAATAACATGAAGTGCTTGGGGACCCACGTGAACAGTGCCAGATCCATAGAAATCCATATATTTTTTTTTTGGATTCAACACAAAAATGGCTCACAAAAAACAAGCAAATCCAAAACAACCAAAATCCTACAACCAAACAAAAAATTCAAGAATCCAAACTCTTTTTGGATTCAAGAATCCAAACAGTGCCAAATCCTCTCCTAATTCTGCAAGCAAACAGCCCCTAAAAGAGTGAGGGGGCAAGAATTACCTGCTTACATGAGCACGCCTCGGCTAGGGCTATTAATCGGGCCAAACAAGCCAAGCTTTGGCTTGTTCGGCTCGAGCTCGTTTCAACCAAATTGAGCTCGAGCTCGGCACAAGCTCGTTTGAGCCGAAACTGAGCTCAAGCTCGCCAAAGCTTGGCTCGTTGGCTCACCAAAAAAGCTTGGCTCGTTTAACTATTTTTTAGCTTGGATGGGCTGGATTAAAGCTTGATCTTAAATTGTTTTAAAAAGTAACAATAAAACATGACCAATTCAACTACGTGATATAATTAAATCTCATCAACCATTATTTATATCATTTAAGAATAATATTGTTTTAATCTAATTTTGTGCATTAAAGTACTATACACCATTGTCCGTGCAAAAAGGACTCATATAAGTAAAATCATATTTTAATATGAATGCTTAAATGCTATAAGCTATGTATTCTTAAGCGTATATCAGTGCGCGTACAAGACTTAACCAAGCAGAGCTTGAGCCAAGTTCGACCTGAGCCAAGATGATCCCGAAACGAGGCAAGCTTGAATACAAGCCAAACTCGAGCTCGTTCATGTTCGTGTTCGTTTGTTTATTTCATCGAACTTAGATTTATGTTCATGCCCGGGCTCATTTAGTTGTGAAACGAGCTTTTAACGAGTGGATCTCGAGCCGAGCATCGAGCTTTGAGCTTTTTTAATAGCCATGCTCAGCAGAAATGGGAATTGGTATTCCGAGCTTTTTGCAGGGACATGGGGATGAATCAGAATAAAAGGGGTTTAAAAATAAAGTGAGCAGATCAAATAACTCCATTTCTCTTATTTCTTATTAACTCCTTATTTCAAATCTTTTCCCAACAAACATATGAATTGCATTCTTAAAAAAATTCTTGTTAATTCTTTTGTGTTAGAAGTCCCATTTCTGGTAAATTGGAAGAGTAGACATATTGTAACCCCTATATATAGAGGGGGTCTCTGTATCTTTTAGATCATAATAAAGTATCTAATTTCCTCATCTCTTTTACCATCGAACATGGTATCATAGCCAGGTTACATAAATTAGAAACCCTAACCCAAGCCTCCTCTTTAAAAATAGGTGATAGTTTGGTGAAAGGTCTCTTATGGGAGGTAACAGAGCAGGAGGTGATGGATCTGGTTCTTACTTGTTCCATTGTGAAGGAGATGTCCCAAGCTTGCTCTATCTCTCAGACTTATTCTAGATCAGATCAAGAAGGTATGTGATAACTTACAGGCTATTTTCTCCAAATCAGCTGCTAAAGGGAAAATAGTATGCAACTCATCACATACCTTCTTGAAAGCAGCATAGTGCTCCTCTATCGCCCGACTCCCCTCATATGATATAGAATAAGTCTGAGAGATAGAGTAAACCCAAGCAATACTACTTTTCCCTGAATACATGATCTGCAACAATGTCTGCATCTCCTTCGCAATGGAATAAGTAAAAGCTAGATCCATCACCTCCCACTTCATGACCTCACATAAGAGACCTTTCACCAAACTATCCGCTTTTATCCAAACAACAGTTTTTGGTTTTAGGGGATCATTGGTGAGATGATGATCTTTACCCTTCCCAGTCAAATTCGTCATCACAATAATCTGCCATTGTTGTCAATTCAAACCATTGAGTTTCCAATCCGATAACTTAACAGAAGCCAAGGTTGGCCCTACAACAAAGTCATTTAATACAATGAATGGAATATTAGTTGAACGAGAAACGATTTTATTGTCTTTTTTTTCTATACGCAATTCAATCGCTGACGACGCCTCTCTGAAGCAGGCATATCGCTCAACAACCTCCTTCTAAGCATCACCTATGGCAACAATAACAGAGACACAGCAGAAAACTCCTAGCACTACTCTACCTCCCAATCGACCAAACAAATTTGAACAGATGATCTACGATCGGATCTAAACAGACATCTAAACGAATAGGTGATCCACGACAAGATTTAAACCGAGCAGATGATCCAGAAAGATAGATAATTTCTTCCCTCTGACCTTGAAGATATTATGACTTGTTCATCATCATGCATCAGTAATTTTTCAAGCAATTAAAAAGGATAATCTGGTCCTTTTCTTGGTCAAAAGATGCAAATTTCATATATAGAAAAATATAAAGCTACTGGATCTAAACAGAGGTGATGGAGTAGAAGTGGCGATCATACGAAGAGCGAGTTCGTCCAGGGGTGATCAGTGACTAGATCAGCGGCGAAGAGAGTCGAAGGATGAGCATCAACTAGATCGGCGGTGAGAAGCGATAGGTGTAATTTATTGCACATTTATCATTTATATTTCATATTTTATGCTATTTTGGGTGTTCTTGTGAATAAATACATATAAACGCAAAAGGACGGAAAAGTGCGCTAAAATGAAGATCACATGCGTGGCTAATTTCCTTTCTAGGTTTTGATTTATTTATCTTCTATGATTGGATAGTGTTGCTTAATTTCTTCTTTCTCTTGTTTTATATAAGTTCTCTTAGATCTAATAGTTTCATCTATAAGTTTTTCATCTAAAAATCTAATTTTTATAATGGTAACTGACAATTTGAATAAGATTAGGGAAAAGATGATACACTAATAAACCTATTAAATTAATGAAAGATTGACACCGTAGAAATCTAATTAGGGGAGATAAGATGAAAACGTTAATCAAGAGAATTTAATCTATTTAATTAGGGTAATCTAAGTATACTGAAACATGGTAGTTGTAAATCGGCAACCTATAGGTATTCATCAAAGGTTTTATCTAGATTATTAATTAATTAGAACCAATTACTTTAATTGTTTTTCTAAATGATCTTATGTGTTTGATAGGTTAACATTAATAGTATGAGTTATCATTACAGAGAGTGTTTTATAATTCATTGCTAGATTAATTCAATCTATGTTTTTACATGTTTAATAGTTAATTAATTAAAGCAAAGATCTAGAGAAGAAGAAATATCATAAAACCCAATCATAGTAATTTAAACAAACCAAAACCCTAGAATATCCTTTCTACTATATAAATCGTTTTTATTTCCTTGCTTTTAATTTCTGCATTTTTTAAAATTCCTTGCTGCCTAGTTTTAAATCTAAATCAACTATTTTTATAAAGTTACTTTTAGAATTAATTAAATCACACCTCTCTGTGGATCGACCCGTAAACGCATTACTATAAAAATCATGCACTTGCGGTATTAAAATTTATAACGAACAAGGAGGGTTGAGGGGTGAGCAGTGAGGGCGTCGAAGGACAGCGACGACTGGAGGATTGACGGTGAGGGCTTTGATAGAAAATCGGCTGGAGAGGCAGTGCGGGCGTCGAGGGCAGTGGCGGTGAGGTATGAGGGCATCAAGGGATGATCGGTGGCGAGTGGCAGCGGCGCAGGTGATGGTGATGGCATCGAGTGGTGGTGGCACTGAACGAAGGGGTTGCGGTTGATGGTGATGGTGATGGCGGCGGCAGGCTAGGTTTTGAAGAAAATGAAGACACGCCAAGATAATTTTGATGTACGGACCTTTTTAGGGAATCTGAATTCTTTATATGATGCGACACGACTACTAGTGATTGGTTGTGAGTCGTCAAAAAATCTTTTAGAGGTGTTCCATTTGATCCAAGAGATGTTTCCAACTCGCCGGAGCGCGGAACCAGTCGTAGAAAAGTCTATATTGGCCGTTATGCCATAGAGAGGAGGCTTCAGTCAAAACAGGGGTCATTCTGGTCGAGGAGGTGGTCGAGGAAATTATTATGGAAGAGGAGTTAATGGGGATAGTAGCCGAGATAGTTACTCAGGAAGAGGATCTGGTGGTAGTCGAGAGGGGGTTAAGTGTAATTATTGTCATGAACTTGGACATATGAATTATGATTGCCCGAAAAAAGTAACAGTTCTACAGCTCATGTCGCTTTCGGTACTAACTCTGTCGTTAATTCTATAGATGCGAAGACGTTGAAAAGTTTCAGATTGTTTCAGCAGTTTCAGCTCTCTCTCAGTCGTAGTCATCCTCTAGTACTACATTTGCTATGACAGGTAACTCTACTGCTTGTTTATTCTCAGTAGCTCCTACTTCATGGGTGATTGACTCAGGTGATAGCTTATGGATTTTCATTATCCATTCTCGCCTTGTTTTGATGATAGCTTAAACAGAATAGCCATTTAGTGTCACATTCTCTATCTTGTTTTCATTATCGACACTAAACTTTTATACACTTAATATTTAGCTTGCATATCCTATATCTTGTGTATATCAAGTAATATATCGATATCGACATACTTTACTTGTGTTATATCTTTTGATATCAATATATTATTCACATTCGTTGTTTTGATAATTCGTAATATGAAAATATGTATATACATGTGTTCTATATCTTAGTTTTCATATAACATGTATATATGTATGGTGTGTCAATATCTCATGCTCTGCTTTTGATTTATATCTTTATATTGATATACTATTCATGATTATGATATCAAATAATGAATGTCCATAGATTAGTGTTTACTATCTTATTTATATTTCATAACACTGTATATGATATGCTTGGTCGTGTTGAGATTGCTTTTCAAGATATCGGATATCTCACGGCACAAGCATATAATGGAGGACGGAGGATATCGAGCTAAAACGGCATATCTAATGGAAGTTGGAGAATACGGACGAATGCTTCTCAATTTATCAAGATCAAGTTACGAATAGCTAAGAAGTGATGCATCCCGAACTATCAAATCTTGTCCGATTCGTGGGTTCCACCAGCCAAATCGAATATCTCGCAAAATTGTCTGGGTCAATGGATATGCCACAGGTATTCCATTGACGTCTCTCGGAATCGCCAAATTCCATCATTTATGGCCCCGAAATCGCGTATCGCAAATGAAGGTTGCACCAAGAATCCAATTCCTAGTTTGAAGCGTTATGAGTCGAAGTCAAATTGAAGATTCATCGACCAACGCTTATGAGTGACGTGTCCAAGTTTGAAACTATGAAGCCAAGTTCAAGCTCACGTCAAAGTTCGAGAGCTCGAGACAACAAAGATTCAAGAATTCGAAGAATTTGCGATACCGGAATAAGAATCTTTGTAAGTACTGTATAGAATATGGTTATATCATTTAGAGCTCTTGAACACTCACACACGATATCACAAAAGTTTTACAATCTTCGGGTTTTCGAGTTTAAAATTTTCGCTTTTATAAAACCCAAACTTTTGTTTTTTATGCTTAGCCAGACGTCTTCCTTGTTGAAGTTCAAACGTCTGTGCACTGTTCATTTCCTGACATTTGAAAATATCATAAGATTTTTAGATGAGACATACGTCTAAAGGTCAATTTGACAGACATCTGAAAAAGCTTTTGAAAATGGATATTTTATACCTTCAGTCGTTTGTCCTTTGTACTTCAGACGTCTATACTAAAGTCTCTGATTGGCCAAGTTTTATCGACAGACGTCTGATGCCCATTCTGGCAGACGTCTACTGAAGGTTTTGAAAATTATTTTTTATAACTTCAGACATCTACCCATTGTTCTTCAGACGTCTATGTTAAAGTCTCGGGTTGAAAAATATTTTTAGCTTCAGACGTCTGAAGAAAAAAAGTTTTTGAAAATATAGCTGTTGGGTTATTTTTTATATAAAGCCAGACGTCTGTCCCGACCTTCTTCAGACATCTGCCTCATGTGTTTTCTGGCTGTTTTAACCCATAACGGCTACTTTTCTTTTAGGGCTATATACAGTCTTTTGTTTTAGATTTTTGGAATCCAATCACTTAAGTATTTTCTGGCCATCTTCTAAAGTAATTTTAGAAAGAAAAATTTGATCCCTTGTGAGAGTTTAAAAGAGTTTTCATTTGCTTATCCAATTCACTCTTACACAAAAATCGAGAGCTTCAATTGATTATCCATACTTTGTAGAGTATTAGTAGTGAGCTTGAGAGAAACTCCTAGAGAGTATTATGTTTAATTGTAACCCTCTTCTTTTCTTTGTGTGAGGATATCTTGAGTGCAAAAGAGTCCTTTGTAAGAGAGAAACGTGAGATATTTATATTTCTTTATTTGTGTGAGGACCAAGACGTTATCGGTGCCTTTGTAAGAGAGGAGTGCAAGTGCTTGCAGAGAGAAGAGTCGCTCGTGTGTCGAGTGACATGTTTGGTTGCGGGTGCAACGTGATTGTCTTATAGGAAACGTGATTAGTGGGACGGTTCGTGCGCCTACAGAAAGTAAACTAGGGGATCTCCCGAACCACTCTAAAAATCATCCGTGTTTAAGTCTGCAAGTTCTCTATCTCTCTCTTTATTACTTGCCATTTATATTGTGCTTAATTGATTACAAGTTTTCATTGATAGAAATTGCATGCTAGATTATCTTTGCTCTATATGCTCATTCCTGCTTGATTGTGGGCATTATCTCTTGTTATATATTATAGTTCATAATTGTAGTTTTCTTAGTATTATATCATCTTGTCTCATATTGCCTGAGCTTTACAGTTGGGGTTTTTGATTAGCAAGTGTATTGGTTAGAATTTTTAATTTGGGCTTATAGTTAGCATAGTCCTATTCACCCCCCTCTGGGACTATTTATGTTATCATCCGCATACTTTCATCAGGAGTTTCAGATCACATGACTGGGAATTCAGATATGTTATCCAATTTCTCACACACCTGTCAAACTAACTTATGGTTTTGTTTCACCTATTAGTGGTAACGGTTCAGTGATTCTAAATCCGTTTATGCATTTGCACTCAGTTTTATATATGCTTCGCTTTCGTTTCAGTTTGCTTTCTATTAGTCAACTCACCAAATCCTTAAACTATTATGCTATCTTTTATCCTAACCATTGTGTATTTCAGGATTTGGAAACAAGGAAGATGATTGGCACTGGATATGTGTCTGATGATCTGTATCAGATGAATAGTTTTTCAGAGTCTATTGCATGCTTGAGTGGTTCTACAGCCTTAGATTTGCACTGTCAGTTGGGACATCCATCATTACGAAACCTGAAAAGGTTGCATCCTGAAATTTCTGCGACTACTAAGTTATTATGTGAGTTTTATCAGTTGGGTAAGCACTATCGTATATCTTATCCTCTTCGAGTCAATAAGCGAGTTAGTACTCCATTTAATGTAGTTCATTCGATGTCTGGGGACCATGTCCCGTTGAGTCGTTATTTGGTGATCGGTATTTTATCATATTTGTTGATGATTTTTCCCGTGCAACTTGGTTATATTTAATAAAATCTCATTCCAAAGTTTTTTCCATATTTCACAATTTCTGTGTTGAAATTAAAACACAATTTGATATTTCTGTGAAAATATTCCGTAGTGATAATGCCAAAAAATATCTTTCTTATGAGTTTTAGAATTTTATGTCTATATCTGGTATTCTTCATGAGTCCTCTTATTTCTATACCCCTAACAGAACGGTATTGCTGAGCGCAAAAATCATCATCAGTTAGAAGTCGCTTGAGCACTACTCATTCATCGACAGGTTGCTCACCGTTTCTAGGCAGATTCAGTTCTTACGGTCATTTACCTCATTAATCGTATATTCTCCTCTGTGTTAGATGGCCAAACACCTTTTTCCATCCTATTCCTCAATGACCGTCTGTTTTCTGTTCCATCTTGAATTTTTAGTTGTGTATTCTTTGTTCATGACCATAGACCTGGTCAAACTAAGTTGCATCCTCGATCCCTTCCGTGTGCCTTTTTAGGATACTCTCGCTCACAGAAAGGGTATCGTTGTTATCATCATACCCTCCATCATTGCTTTACCTATGTCATCTTTCTTGGGTCGCGGTCTTTCTTTCTCACGAGTCTATCCCCAATTGACACCAGTGGCATGGTATTTCTTGAATATCTCTACATTCCATAGGATAAGATTGTTCTCAATAAAGCTTGCAACCTATCTTTGGACACTACTACTGCTCCAGCACTAGAGATGCCTCCACCAGACCAAGATATTCCTCTGACCCCAGTTCCTGTTATACCAATCCCCGAGCTTACTCCTGATCCGATTTTTGAACCCACACCAATTGCACCTTCTGACCTTGATGTTCCCATCGCGATCCGCAAAGCACCTCGTTCCACTGCAATCCACTTTATCGTTCTGTCTCCTATGTTCATTTGTCTTCTCCACACAGTGCTTTCATTTCATCCATGGATAAATATACCATTCCCACGAATGTATTGAAGGTTGTTGCACATCCTGGCGGGAAACAATCTATGATCGAGGAGATGACTGCAATTTAGCAAAATGATACTTGGGATTTAGTTCCGCTTCCACCTGGGAAGCGTGTTGTTGGTTGTCGATTGGTATTATTAGTCAAGCTCAACTCCGATGGTTCTCTTGCTCGGTTAAAGTCTCGGTTAATGGCTAAAGGATATTCTCAGACCTATGGACATGATTTTATTGATACCTGTAGGGTGTTTTTTGTCACCCCATTGAGATGGGAATATGCACTCGCTTGTCAAGCGCATTACAGATTCCCCCTGCCTAGGGTAGACTGGGGTTTATTGATTGTGGGGATCCGAATCTCCGACAGCCGCGGACTAAGCTGCCGTTAATTACCCCTCACCTTTGGAGCGAGAGAACCTCCGATTGATGGGTCAAACAGGTCATGCGAACTCAATGTGCAATGTTGTGTTTTGAAGGGGTTTTGGGATATCGGGAGCCCCACAGAGTTTCTACGGGGGTCCCGCTACCCGGATAGCGGGCTGGGGGTCAAGGGGGCTAGCAACCCCCTTGCGGGGTGCGGAACAGCACCCTGTTAGAAATTTTTTCTAATGGGAACAATGTTGTGGAGTATGTGTGTGTGTGTGTGTACATACATATATATAAGGAAAGGCATCGAAAGGATGCGTGGGCGCAAGCGCCTCACATGCCTAGCACGCTGGCGCTGGGCACTGGCGCTAGCGCTTAGGCGCTTGGATTAGCGCTAGGCGCTAGTGCTTTGGGCGCTGGCGCCACCGTGCCCGGCGCGTGGGCATTCGGGCGCGGGCACTGGCACTAGTGCTTTGGGCGCTGGCGCCGTCGTGCCCGGCGCATGGGCGCCCGGGCGCTGGCACTGACGCTAGCGCTTTGGGCGCTCGTGCCCCAGGTGCCCGGCACGTGGGCGCTAGCGTTTTTAGCGCTAGTGCCTCACGTGCCCGGCACATGGGCGTTTGGGCGCTAGCGCCTCATGTGCCCGGCACGTGGGCGCTCGAGCGCCAGCTCTAGCGCTTTGGACGCTAACGAAAGTAAGGGGTTTTTACCTCCAGAAATAGGAGTTAAACTCCAAAAGAAGATTTTGAGTGGAGTTAAACTCCAAAAGGTCTGGATTAGGAGTTAAACTCCTTTGAGGATTTGGGTCTTAGAGTTGAAATCCCTAAAAATCTTCAAAGGTTCTTCTCTCTTAAGCCTTGGATCCTTCCCAAATGGGATCTTTGGAGATGGGTCTCCTTCCTCCTCTTCTGTTAGTCGGCTCTTGGAGAACAAGAGGGTGGGATTTTAAAAATCTCCCCTTTTTAAGATCTGATGGAAGATCCAAGCTCCCCTTTGTGGGTGTAACAACCTAGTTCATTTATAACAATTCCAGTTCTCGTATTTTCTTAATTGTGGTATTTTCCTGATTTATCGTGTTTGGGTGCGAATGGTAGTTTACATTTTTACATTGCATTCGACCCGACCCGCTTGCTTGAACCTGTTTGATTCTTATCTATAGATTACCTTGACTTGTTGCATGGACACGTGCATCTCATGATTAGTACATACTGGTATTTTATCTAGTGTCGCATCTTTTATCATACTGTAATCTAGGTCACAGAAAATAATTTAAAATTGCATTTCATAGCCTGCATGATACCCCTAACCCCGTGGTAGCGTCCGCTCATCTCGTTCTCGTCCCGTTCAGTGAAACGGACGTGTTTGGATGGCTACGCGCACGTACGTGCATCCGTTCTTGGGGGTATGCATTTTCTTTGACTGAGCATTCATTTTGAAATTTGGAAGTCGCATATATTTTTCATATTTTAAATCCGAATTTTTAGACCCGACTCGGGCGTGTTTTGGAGTAAGTTTGTATTTGCCAAGATCTCAAACCGGACTAATATTATATTCTTTATATATTCTAAACTATTAATATAAATTTAACTAATATATATATTATTTTATCCTTATATCTAACAGTTAGATTTTAGATACGTATATATTAATATATTTGTTAACATGCAGCAATATCTCTCTCTCTCTCTCTCTCTCTTTCTTTACTAATATATTATTAATATATTTAAATAACGTACAGCTCTCTCTCTCTCTCCTTTCTCTCTCTCTCTATCTCTCTCCTCCCCTCTCTCACCTTTCGCGAATCCTATTCATTCTCGATTCTCGTCGCCTCCCTCCTCCTTACACTCACCTCCCTTCTTCTCTTTTCTTCTTCTTCTTTTTAAAACCCACTGCCCTCCACGAAAACATCACACAAACCCTAACCCTAACTTCGAACCCTCGCCTCCTCGTCGCCTTCATCCCCTCGTCGTCAACCCCTCGGCGACCTTACCTCCATCTTCCCAACCATCTCCTCTTCATCTCCTTTTATCCAGTCCCTGCACACCGAGACCTCAACCCAAGAAAACCCACAGAACCTCCAACCCATCGCCTCCACTGCCGGCAACCCCTCGTCGTCACAACCCCCTTCTCCTCTCCTCCTCAGCCTTGCCCTCACCGCTCTCCAAACCCCGACCAGAACCCTCAACACCCCCGAGCTCCTCTTCTTTCCTGCATACCCAGAACCCTGGCACCCGCAGAACCCAACAATGCCGGCAACCCCATCGCCGGAGACTTCATCGACAGCACCCCCTCGCCGCCTCGTCTTTGACCCCAAAACCCAGAACACTAAACCCCAGTCCCCATCTTCTTCTTCTTCTTCTCTTTCTGTTGGGTTCTTGGCTGTCGACCATCGCCGGAAAACCAAGGCGTATCGTCGTGTCTCCCTATCCTCTGTCCCAGATACCCCAATCCAACACCACAGCAACATTCTCCCCCTCCTTCTTCTTCTTCAACTTTCCCTTCCTTTTCTCTTTCTTGAATTCTTGATTCCGATTGTCACCAAAGCCGTACCATCCCCGACGATCCGGGCGATCCAGAAGACGTTCTCGTGCAGCGTGATCACATCTTGCATTGGCTGGTCCATTCCGAGCACACGTGTGTGCATCGCAGCTTTTACCGACATTGGACGTTGTACCACGTATCCGTATTGCGATCCATCAGGCAAGTGAAACTTGCTACATGCTATTAAAATTACTATATATGTTATTTAAATTACTATATACCTATTTGAGTGCACGTTAAACCTGTAGTTTACATTTAATACCATAATTTCCATTTTAACAGTTCAACATCCCGTTATATCATTTTAGATTCATCGCTCGAAACATACCATGTTGCATTTAGTTCTATTATACATAGTACCCACAATCATATTTAAATCGTATAACAATTATTTGCATAGCCCACAGTACCCCTTTTATTTTATACCCTGTCGGACGACCGTTTGCATACTTCTAACCTGATTTATAGTCCATTGCATTTTTAGATTATTTAGTACATATTAACCTGATTTTAACATCCATATATGTTTATACTGTAGTTAAGTAATGTTGAAACTATCCCTTATACACAAAATGATAACCGTGCATCGATATAATTTAATTTGTACCTATTTGCATATCATACTACATGTTCCAGTTTATTGTTCTGATAGCACCTATGCTTGTTTATTTATACCCATGCTTATGTTAGTTTGATTGCGAGCACCCACATAACATCTTGTGCTTCTTGACATGATCTGTTACACTTCCTACTTGACATGACATGGTACCGTACAACTCTTGACATAACATGACACCTTTATATATTACCTGGCTTGACCTGATGTACCATGGTCTTACCTGTTACCTGATCTTGTGTCTAATGCCAACAAACATGTCCTGTAGTCCTTACGGACCGTTCCTGTTGTCTATCCAGACAAACCTGTACCTGCCTGATCCTGTGTTGGCATTAACTCTAGATTATTTAATACCTGACTTGAACACATATAACTTGGGGGTATGGGGAAATCAATGATGAAACCTGACTTGTAACTCGACAGTTGGTTGATTTTACTGATCAGTTTTAGATGCTAGGCCAGCCTCGGGACGATGCTGCTGACATCGTTCGTCTTTACATATTTCCTGTCTTAGTACCTAGCTGCATATCTCGGTATCAGCCCAAGAGTCTTAGACCGTGGTCCCGGACATGCACGGGATACTATTGAGTTACATCGATGATTCATCAAATTGATTTCAAAGACTTGAGAGTAGTTCACCCAATAGACCAGTTTAGATAACTCACTACACATTACCCCACTGTCCTTACTTGTATCACTGTTATGCTTGTTTACCTTTTATGTTCATACTTGCATGTAATGCTACCCCTGTTTATATTATTGCTTGATGTTATGACGTGCTGACGTCTGGGTTTTGCATGGCCCAGATTCTTCTACCTTTGTTGCAGACTGACCAGGAGTATTGCTGCTGTTAGACCGAGCGGTGAAGTTCCTGTCGGTATGTAGTTTTACTTTCCAGGTGTTTCATTTATTGTATCTTCGCTTCCGCGTATCATTATTTCTTGACTCATTCATTCTGGCTCATGGACATGTACTATATAGTTTAGTTTACTTTACTGTTCTTGATATCTCTACAGCCGTAATGTGACTGGAGGAATTTTTCCTATCCACAGGTAGCATGGTTGGCTATGTCACGTGCCTATTCGAGCGTACTCTGGGAAGCGGGGCGTGACAGTGGGTTTTGTGGTGAAAAACTATTTAGTTTTGGAAAAGGAAGAGTAAAACTCTTGATTTAATTCAAAGAAAGAAGAAGGTTTAGAACCTTCAGGAAAAGGAAAGAGGCATAAACCCTAGAGTTTTTTGAGAATGAAAAAGTGTATATTTTATTCATCATCATGTTGTCTTATATAGGCTTACACATTTACATATAGCCCCTTAGGCTTTACAAAATGACATTTTGCCCATCTCATTCCCAAGAAGGAAAACGCACCTACGAGATCCTTCATGAGCCGTAAGGGTCTCACAAAGGTATTTCTCCCTACAAGTCGTGAGGATCTCGGAGGTGCGTTTTCTTCTTGGGAATCGTGAGGATTCCTAAGTGCGTGTTCCCCTGTAAGTCGTAAGGATCTTACAAAAGGATTTTCTCCTTATAAGTCGAGAGAACTCATAAGGGTTGTTCACCATATGGACATATCCCTAGTCACGGGTGGGACTTGGTTAAGGAAATGTTTATTCGCGCCCGTGGATTGTATACAAGGGTCAGCATTGAGCCACTTGTAGGGCACTATCGAAGGTGGTGGGAGTTTCTTAAGAACAGGTTCAGGTCTCTTTAACTTAAGACTTTCAAATCTTATGAGCCGTGAGGGTTCCATAAGAGAGTTCTCCTTACGAGTCGTGAGGATCTCGCAAGTGTAATTTCTCCTTAGGAATCGTGAGGATCCCGAAGTGTGTTGCTTCCCTGTGAGTCGTAAGGATCTCACGTGGGTGGTTTCTCCTTACAAGGTCGAGAGGACCATGTAAGTGTCTTTTAACGAGCTTGCGCCCTTTCGGGTTTTCACAAACACTCGCCGGTAGCCCTGCTGTTTTTACTCACGGAGCCCTTTCGGGTTTTCATCCGTGCCCATTTTGCTTATGGACATACCGTTTCCTTTTTTTTTCTTTTTCTTTTCTTTTTTTTGTTTATTCTAACGAGGTTGCGCCCTTTCGGGTTTTCACAAGACTCGCCGGTAGCCCTGCTGTTTTTACTCACGGAGCCCTTTCGGGTTTTCATCCGTGTCCATTTTGCTTATGGACATACCTTTTTTTTTCTTTTTTTTTAACGAGTCTGCGCCCTTTCGGGTTTTCACAAACATCGCCGGCAGTCCTGCTGTTTTTACTCACGGCGCCCTTTCGGGTTTTCATCCATGTCCATTTTGCTTATGGACGTACCGTTTTTTTTTACCACGTCAGCCTGAAGATACTGCGGGTTGGCAGTAGTTTAACGATGTTTCGGTCTACAGCCAGTTTTAGGACATAGTGGTCCATCGTTAGTTTAACGACGTTTCGGTCTACAGCCAGTTTTAGGACATAGTGGTCCATGGGGCTTTCTCTATGAAAGAGCACGATACCCCGGCATGTCCATCTTTTTCGGAGCATGTGGTTATGGCGGGCTCACCTTCCAGTTTTCGGACAGCGCGAGTTTGCCCTGTTGGTATTGGTCTTCAACCCAGTTTTTGAAGACGTAGCAATTTTCGAGTGGGTGACCCATTACTCCATGGTAGGGACAATAGTTAGGATTGTTAACGTTACCTGGCTGCAACGGACGTTTTGGATCTGGCAGAGTGATGAGCCCGCTGCGCACTGCTAGCTCGAACAATCTCTTTGTTTTATCTTTGGGAAACGAGTAAGGACGTTTCAACTTCTCATTGAGGTATCGCGGCTTGTTGTTTTGACGACAAAACGGTCTCGGGTTACTCGGCTGTTGTTGAGTGTTGGCGACGAAGGTCGCTTTTCCATTCCCCTTATCCCTTTTGTTCGATCCCTTGTTCGCAGGTCCGAGATTCTTTCCGGGTAGCGTGCAATTGCACGGCTGAATGTTCTCGCAGCTCCTCAATTCTTTCGTTTCAGAGATGGATTCCTTCAAGAAAGGACCGTGGGCTACTTTTTCGTCGAAGTCGCTCCCGAAGGTGAGAACTCGCGATCCTCCGGAATCAACCCTATGACAATTGCCGGCAACTCTTTTATGCCCATCTGTCGTATTTTTCCGCTGTCTACGAGCTTCACGCTTTGTCCTGTTGAAGTGTTGCCTGTGAGCGACATACCCTTGCCACCAACACTTAAAGGAGTTGCAGTCTTCAGTAGGATGTGCGATCTTCTGATGATATAAGCAGAAGTTAGGATGTACGTCCGCTTCATCAAGATGTATACCGCTAGAAGAATTTTCTCTGAAAGAGGGCAACTTCATCCCCATCGATATGGCTTTGGCGAATCGTTTCCTTGTCTTGATCCTGCTTTCATTTGCGTCGGATGTACTTTTGATTTGACGGAAGTGTCTCGACTCTTTGGTCTAGTAGTCGGTGTTTGGCTCCTTCCAGTATGGCCATCTCACGCTCTTGATTGGCTTTAACTTTCAGACGAATCTCATTCAGGAAGGCATCGATCAACTCGTCTGACGACCGCAGAATTTCTGATTCATGGTCCGCCCTCGGTTTCTCGGCGCACCGCAAGGAGCCTCTTTATCATCCACCAATGAGTGAGAGATTACATGACAAGTTTCCCCCGGTGCGTCCGTCTTCTTTGGAGTGTGCGACTGTGGTGGGTTTACCTTCCACTTTTCAGACAGCGCAAACTTGCCTTGTAGGTACTGATCCTCGATCCATCTCTTAAAGACGAAGCAATGCTCGATCGGGTGACTTACCGTTTGGTGGTAAGGGCAATAATTGGGATTATTGAGATCGTCTGGCTGCAACAGACGTTTTGGACTCGGAAGATTGATGAGTCTGTTGCGCACTGCCAGCTCAAACAGTCTTCTTGTCTTATTATGAGGAAACGAGTAAGGACGTCCTAATCTCTCCTCGAGGGACGGGTGTGGACGCACGTCGTTTTGGCGAACGACCGGCTTTGAGTTGCTCGGCTGCTGTTGAGCATTGGCGACGACGATCACTTTCCCTTTTCCTTTCTCATTTCGAGAGTCTGGTTTTGGAGGAGACGGTCCATGGCCCATCTGGTCCATTTAGGCTAATTTGTCGATCAAGGCCTGGAAGGTGGTCGGCCTGAAGAACATCATGAATTGCGAGATGGTCGCTTGCGGATCGAGAGTGCCCACGAACATGCCTACCGCAGGTGCCTCTTCTATGCGTTGTTCACATTTCGACCATAGGTTCCGCCATCGTGTTGCATATTGGCCCTACGTTTCGCCTGGCCTTATCCTGGCATTTATCAGTGCTGTTATCGGGGTGCATTCACTAGCACTCGCGAATCTTTGTGTAAACAGTATCTCCATCTCCGCAAATGTTTTGATAGAGTCGTTAGGTAGCTCCGAATACCATTCAAAAGCTGTTTCTGCTAGGCTGCCGATGAATTGGCGAAGCAACAATTTGTCATCACCTCCAGTATTGCCGCATAAGGCACTGAATTGAGCGACATGCTGATGCGGATTCCCTGTCCCTTTATATACGTGGAACTTAGGGATCGTATATCCCGGCGGGTAACTAATTTGGTCATACCAGCTTGGATAGGGTCGTCCGGTTCTAACAATTTACGCAGCCGCTTCATTCGCTTGATGAACTCGTATTTGCTGAGCTATATAATCATCCAGGGCGGCCTTGGAGATAGTTTCCTCTTTGGCTGTTGAAAGGGCCGGAGGAGGATCAGATGTTTCCCCTCCGTCGTTTCCGACAATGACTGGAGGGTCTTCAGCTGGAGGGTCCGGCTGTAACATCATCCCTACCATGTCTTGGAAAAGAAGTGCCATTTGTTTTATGTTAGTCGCTTGTTCTGCGGATTCTTTGTCCTTCTTTTCGAGGACTCTACGTAAGAAGTCAGCATCGGTTTCTTGTTCGTGACGCTGCTCTGATGATACTTCCGAACTTTCTTTTGGTTCGGTAAGTGTAGCCATCGCAGTCATCATTTCCTGAAGCTTCTGTTGCTGCTCCTGGGCTTTTGTCACGGATCGGGTGAGCGGTCGGTGACCCGTCGAAGCGCGGTTTTCCTCCTTTCCGGAAGCCATATAAACAGTGTGCACCATCATGCCCCCAGACTTGGGTCGTTTGTGTTCAGCGCTTTTACGGTTCGCCATGTTCACAGTGGCTTTCTGCGGCCTCCTTTTTTGAGTGATTGGAGTTGAGGGGGCCGTTGTAGTGGGCACCCAAGTAGCTGTTGCTTTTTGTGGCTTGACGGAGTAACCCTTCTCCTGTCGAATCTTCATATTTTTCTGTCGGTGGAGATAGTCTAGATCAATCACTGACTCCTGGACCTGTCGCCAGACCTTGTAAATTTTAGAGGACGGCCGTTGAGGGGGCTGCTCCAGCTTCTTCTCTGGAGCATTCTTCACAGGTGAAGGAATTCTCTTTAGCACTGCAGTAGGAGAGTTTCTGCGCACCCTGTTGAGCAGTTCAAAGCTGTTCTCGGTCGGAACAGCAAGATTGATTCCCACCATTGGAGCTGGCGGAGTTATCCCAGAGGGGGAGTTGCCCCCAGCCTTTCTCACCCGACGCCAGTGGCGACGTCGAGCGTGTCTTGCGGATGGAGTTGTTTCAGCTATAAGGGTGACTTCGTCGTGCACCTTGCTTTGAGGAGAGACTGTTATTGGTGTTAGCCTGTCGCAGACTGACACCCGTTGAGAAGCAATGTCTAATCTGTCAAAGACAAACCTCTGAGCAGGGGAAGCAGCTTTGAGGACCTCGCCTGGAGCAGCAACCGGAATGGCCAGCCTTGTAAAAACTGACTTCTTGGAAGGAGGAGCCTTTCCAATGATTTTGTCCGCTTGAGCCGGGGTGGCTATCCGCTTTGAGATGGCAGCTTCGGGTATCGCGGGCTTGCAGACGTTCTGGCCCTGTCTGTTGAGAACTGAGGTATTAGAGTTGGGCGACCCGTTGAGAGGGGCCGCGGCAGTGGTAAGTCGATCAAAGACCGACTTCTTTGGGGCTTCTTGCAACGTCATTGGGACATTGAAGCTCATCGGTGGGAGCATGGTCCCGAAGAATAGTCCAGTGGTGATTTGAGTTACCTGCTCCACTGGCATCTTGAAAAGGGAGGCCGCTTGGGGCCCATAAGTCACTCCTCCAGCAGGGACGGAGCGAGAGTTGCAGTTGCAGGTAGTGCAGTTTGAAGCCATTGATCTTCTGTTTTCTGCACGGAGCAAGACACTAAATCTAAGTACC
Source organism: Agapanthus africanus (assembly GCA_030015575.1). Lineage (NCBI taxonomy): Eukaryota > Viridiplantae > Streptophyta > Magnoliopsida > Asparagales > Amaryllidaceae > Agapanthus > Agapanthus africanus. The sequence continues at coordinate 95,677,241 of JASDDO010000014.1, forward strand.
TTGAATCCACAGGAAACCACAGCAAACCGCGATTTGTTCGCGAACACGACACACGAAGTGTGGGGTGGAAAGAGGAAAAGGTCCCACCGGGCGTGCCAGAATCTATTTCCCTCCGAAAGACGCGCAAGACGGCATGTCTTGCCTGAGATTCGGGGCAGATGCTAATTGGTTTTATCCGTCCACCTCTCCGAAGATGCCAAGTTGATTTATGGTACCGTGTATCGGAGGTTTAGACAGATGCGGCCGATGAAGCAGACTTCATCAGATTCCCCCTCGTTTGAGGGGTTTTTGATTGTGGGGACGCTCTTCCCTGCAGGCGCAAGCCCCTGCAGTTAATTACGCTACCGCGTCGCGGTAACAATTTTCTCCTTCTCCAGATGGTCACTTCGTGTCGTGGGTGTTTGTTTTGTTTGTGGTTGCCCGTGGATTGTATACGGAAACTAATTTATGTCGTCGCCCGTAGGACGTGGATTAGTCCAAATCCGTATTTTCTTAGATTTGGGTTTGGGGTTTTGGTTTGAGGATACGTTAGCCATATTTGAGGATAAGATCTACTCAAACGTTTGTTAAGGATACGTTAGTCCAGTTTGAGACTAAGATCAACTTAACGGGATCGTTTAGATCCGACAAAAGAGCATTTGGGCTCTATTGCTTCAGTTTAGGGACATAGTGGTCCATTATTCCCATTTTGGGGACGGATATTAGTTCAAGGACACATTAGCCATATTTGAGTCTAAGATCAACTTAAACGTTTGTTAAGGATACGTTAGCATAATCTCCAGACTAAGATCAACTTAACGGGATCATTTGGATCCGACAAGAGAGCAATTGGCTCTATTGTTCCAGTTTAGGGACATAGTGGTTCATTGCCAGTTTAAGGACGTGGTGGTCCAATACCAGTTTAAGGACATAGTGATCCAATACCAGTTTAAGGACATAGTGGTCCATAAAATGTATGACTGTCGGGACCCATCACCTCTCTGAAGACGTTGAAGGATTACAACGATAAATATCAGAGAAGTTCATAGATGTACCCTTGAACCAATGAGTTGGTTGAAAGAGCGGATGTGCTCAGTTCAAGATGATTTGAGGACTTATGGCCAGTTTGGGCTAAGTCCAATTATGTTTGAAATATTGGCCCTTTGGACCATTAGACATTTGTCTAGGTTCAGCCCCTCATCATTCAGCAGTGCTAAACAGAGGTTTGGGGGCTCTGACAATATTTTGTCCTTGATTTCCTCAATTTTGAGATTCATTTGGAGGAGGGACTTTTGCCTCTGGAAAAATAGCCGATTTGGCTAAAAGTAGTGTTAAACACTAGAGAAAAACAGTGTTAAACACTGGAGATAGAACTCTCAAATTAGTGTTAAACACTAAAAAACAATCGGTGTTAAACACTGGAAATATAATCTTCAATTTAGTGTTAAACACTAGAAACAATCAGTGTTAAACACTGAAAATATAATCCCTAAATTAGTGTTAAACACTAAAGAAAGAGGGGTCACGTGTGGACACGTGAGAGCGCCCAAAGATGGGACCAGATCCCTTTTCTTCGTTCTACAATTAAGTGTTAACACTTTTTATTTTACTTTGGAGCATCACGTGCTGACACGTGAGGAGGATTCATGCACTGATTGTTAGAGCGTCTGCCAAGAGGTCACGTGGGAACACGTGAGAGCGCCCAAGGCCTTTATTTCTTTTACTTTTTCTCTCTGTATTTCGGGAGTCACGTGGAGCACGTAAGGCGTTGCCTCAGTGATTTTTCCTTCTCATTTCTGGGGATCTTTTCAGGGGTCACGTGGGAACACGTGACATTAATTCTTGTTTGTTCTCTTTTGATCATTGAGGGGAAGGGTCACGTGTTACCACGTGATCAAGTTCTGTTTTTTCTTCTCTGCTCATTGAGAATGGGGGTCACGTGTTACCACGTGATCAAGTTCTTTACGTGCATAGAGATCTTTCAAGTCTCTTTATTTCTTTAAGAATTAAATTCTCTGTAGGGTTAAACCCTAATCATGATTTTGGAGGAATTAAATTCCTATAATATGGGGTTAAACCCTAATTTTATCTCAAAGGAATTAAATTCCTGTAATTCTGTGAGAATTAAATTCTCAAAACTCAATTCCTCCTTTGTGTTTTAGATCTGCATGGCAGGATCTCAACCCAATGAAAATTAAATTCTCAATTTATGGGGAGATGTGCACTTTGCAGATCCTCAACCAGAGAAAGAACTAAGTTATTTTCTTTATATAAGAGTTAAACTCTTTTGAGAATTAAATTCTCCTTTGAAACCTCTCTTTTCTTACCTAGGGTTTTTCTTTTGCAGAGAATTAAATTCTCCTCTCTTTTCTTTTTTCTCTTGAGAATTAAATTCTTCTCTCTCTGTTTCTTCTCTCAAAAAAGTAGATCTCTTCTCTTCTTTTCTTGGCTCCTATTTATAGGAGAAAGAAAAGAATCAATTTGTTTTGCAAATCTTTCATTGAAAGATTTGATTTGTTTTCATATTTAATATGAGCCTTTAGATCATTCAGTGAATTTTATTCGCCGTTGGATTTTAAATCCAAAAGATATTCTATTTGTTATTCTTGGTGAGATTTAGGGAAATCTTTCCTTGTCTAAGATTTTCCCATAAATTGGTGATTTTTATCACCCTTGGATTTTTAATCCAACGGTCCCCCATAGACCTTTTGTGTTTGGAAAGAATTAGAAAATTTTAGAATTTTAATTCTATTAATCTGTAAGGCTTTCAAAGCCTCACGTGTGAGCACGTGACCCTTGGTCACGTGTGAGCACGTGACCCCTAATTGAGTCCTTTTCTCAGCATTTACTTACGGTTCAGTTTTAACCATCACGTGTCAACACGTGACCATTGGTCACGTGTGAGCACGTGACACCTCATTGAGGTATTTCCTTCAGCCGTTTGTTATTTCATTTCTGTTTCGATTGTCACGTGTCAACACGTGACCATTGGTCACGTGTAAGCACGTGACCCCCAATTGGGTCCTTCTTCAGCCGTTATTTTTACTTCTGTTTTAACTATCACGTGTCAACACATGACCATTGGTCACGTGTGAGCACGTGATACCTCATTGAGCTAATTTCTGATTTTTAATCAGGGAACAATGCATAGCATATTTGCTCATAACTTTTGATCCCGGATGAATTATGAAGCCCATAATATATCAAATCGAAGGGTTTTTCGAGATTCTTCCAATATCATTAGAATTTAACAGTTCCTCTTTCGGGAGTTTATCAAAATACAGGCCGGAAGATACTGGTTCGCATTTCCTTAAGCGTATCGCTGCCATTTGATACCTTGGACTCTTTTGCGCAGAAATTTTTGGCGGGAACAGGAGGGAATCCATCTTGTCAGAGTTTAAAAAAGACAACATGCACTGGAAATACTTTCTGAGAATAGAATGTTGGATTGCACACCTCGTCACACATCGATGGATCCAAATTCCAAGTTATTACCATATCACGGAACGTTACTAGATGATCCAGCTAGATACAGGAGGTTGGTTGGTTAGTTAAATTATCTCACTGTTTCTCGACCAGATATCTCATATCCAGTTAGTATTGTAAGTCAGTTTCTGAAATCACCCCACATAGGTCATTGGGATGCAGCTATTAGGACTCTTTAATATCTGAAGAGTTCTCCAGAAAAAGAATTGTTGTATACTAATAGAGGACACAACAGAATAGCAGGTTTTTCCGATGCTAACTGAGCAGGGTGTCCGATAACTAGAAAATCCACTGCAGAGTATTGTGTGTTTGTAGGTGGGAACCTAGTGACTTGGAAGAGCAAGAAATAACGTGTGGTATCACGTTCTACTGCAGAGTACAAGTATCGTGCTATGGCAGACATCACTTGTGAGATGGTATGGATCAAACGATTTATGGAAGAACTAGGTGTTGTTCAACACAACTTAATGAGGTTATATTATGACAATCAGGTTGCTATCCATATTGCTTCGATCTAGTGTTCCATGAGTGGACTAAACATATCGAAGTAGATTGTCATGTGGTTTGAAACAAGGTTGTTGGAACTGAGGAGGAGTCTCTAGAGATTGAGATACGACATGTGCGCACAGGTCACCAGTTAGCCGATATACCCACTAAACCACTTGCTCATTATAGGATGCAATTTATTTGTAATAAGCTGAGTATGAACGATATATATATATATATATATATATATATATATATATATATATATATAGAGAGAGAGAGAGAGAGAGAGAGAGAGAGAGAGAATAATGGAGGAAAGATGCCATAGGAGGGAATTTCCTCCTATAGCGTCGAAAAAGTATGCCGTCCATCGTGTTTTCCGACGATCGGCACCCATCATCTTCATCGTTATCATCTAAGATATGAGTACACCAAATTTCATGTGATTCTACAACTTTTTCACCGTTGGATTAGTGGGTTCAAAATTAACGGTTTACCGACAATAGAACTTTTTACATTGCTAAATCAACGGTGAAAAAGTTGTAGAATCACATGAAATTTGGCGTACCCACATCTTAGATGATAACGATGAAGATGATGGATTCCGATCATCGGAAAATACGACAGAGGGCGTATTTTTTCGACGCCATAGGAGGAAATTCCCTCATATGACATCTTTCCTCCATTATTCTCATATATATAAACTTGAGGAGTATTAGAGTTTGATATGAGTTTATATACATTATTCTCATATATATAAACTTAAGGAGTATTAGAGTTTGATATGAGTTTAGTCCCATAGTTGGTAAATTGGAAGAGTAGACATATTGTAACCCATATATATAGAAGGCGCTATGTATCTTTTAGATCATAATAAAGTATATAATTTTCTCATCTCTTTTACCATGGAACACTTTGCAAACAAACATACGATTTGCTAAGGGGTTGTTCGTTTGCTAGAATAAAAAAACAAGAACGAGAATTAAGGTCTTACAAACAAAATTCCTTTATTTGTTGTAAAGAATTGGAATGGTTTTTATCCCCTTCAATTTTTTCTTTTGTTTGGTTGAAAAAAGAAAAGTGAGAATTGAGTTTTGGGAATTGGATAAAGAAAAGGAAGAGAAAGAGAAAATGCATGTGGCCATAATCTTTCCCAAATAAAATAGCTGGGAATGGGCAATTCCATCTAAAAAAACTTGGATTTGAAATTGCCAAAAAGGTGATGTCAATTTCCATTTGATGGTATCAATTCCTAAAACCTGCAATTCCTATTTCATGCAAACAAACAAAAGAATGACAATTCCATGCTTTTTTTTATGAATAGTGTTTGTCCCCCTCATAAGTTTTGACAATTCCTCGTAAACAAACAGCCCCAAACCCAGACAAAAAAAAATTGGAATTCTGACCTAAATCAAAATTCTAAAATTTCAATTCCTTGTGCCACACCGCCCTGAGCAGAAAATTCAAGATTAAAAAAAGAAACACGTTTCCACAGTGGGCCCAGAGACCGACCATCACATGAGAGGCCATATCCTCGCTGACAACGCAACACAAATAAGGGAATGTTTGGTTGGATGTAGTTGGAGTGCCATGTAGCTTCAGCTACACATTTTTCTAAAATAGAGTGTTTGGATACATGTTTTTGCAACTTCCCATATAGTTGCAAAAGTAAAAGAAGATAAAAATGGTATAGTTGAAGCAACACTCAAAATTGATGCATCTTCAACCATATGAAAATAGAGTGTTTGGGTACATGTTTTTGCAACTTCCCATATAGTTGCAAAAGCAAAAGGATGTGAAAATGGTTATAGTTGGAGCAACACTCAAAATTGGTGCTTCTTCAACTACATGTTGGAGTTTGTGCAAAATCCTTATCATGTCACCAAATCCTTACTTAATATCATAGTTTAATTATATATATCTCAAAACAAAAAAGTTAATGAACATCAAGCATTATTTAATATTTAATTAGTACAATTGAAATAACAATACATCCAGACAACACAATCCATTAGCCACCGTAGGTGGAAAAGCATCTAGTTGGAAATACAAATGTAACTCTGACCGCAAATCACCAAACACACCCTGAGTTTCGTTTCCCCTTACTTCAATTAATCCAGCACAAAATTAGGGCTTTGCCCCTCACCGTTACATTTTTTTCACAAGCTCTTCAATTTCTCGCAGAGCTGAAATCAAAAGAAAAATCACATCTTTATCTTCGTAAAATTGGAGCTTCGGTCATCGATCGATGGGGTTGTCGTCGACGACCGCTGCCACCGCCATTGATGGGTTCCAATTCTGCATCTTCGACTCGAGAAGAGGGCAGCATGAAGGCCAAGAGATCGACAAGATCCTATTTTTCTACCCCTCTGAATGCCCTTACACAGCTCAGCTTTCTGTAATCGGGCTCTGTGAAGGGATCATCACGTTCATGAGGTGAGCAAAGCTCTTGTGAACATTTTATCAAGCAATTAGATTATTGTTGATGTTTCTGTTGCTTCTTTTTGCATGAAGTAGACACTTAGATTATAAGTAGTTCATATATATTCTCGTATTTCTATGTAGTGAGAACCGAGGAAAAGAATTCTAAGGCCCTGAGTTTCATTAAGCTATCTGAAGTTAACTCTTGAATCCTAACTATGGCATTGCTTGGCTTTCATTTTGGAGTTTAGAGTAATCCGGTTATCTTAGCTCCAAAGTTTAGATAACCAGAGTTTCCTAAACTCTACTCCAACCGAAGTTTTCTGAACTCCAAAATAAAGACCTGTTCAGAGTATATATTACTCCAAAAAGACATGATGGAGTTTATACAACTATAATGCCAAACACCCATTTAAAGTTGAATGTTTATTTATAGCTAGGGCCTTGCAAACTAGAGTTTGCATTCTCTTTACCTCCACCTAATAAGTCCATATCCAAACAGGGTGAGATGGAAATATACCTACATACCTTACCAAAATATTAAGCCCAATTTTTTGTATTGCAAGGATGTATGTTTGTCTATTCTTGGGAGTATGTTCTAATTAACTCTTCGCTTTATTTGGGCCTTAACACAGCATATTTTTTTGTTAAAGAAAACATATCATGTTTCTCCTTTTTTCCTCGACTTCTTCCACAATCTAGGAGAATTTAGAGCAATTAGGATTGTCGCAAGCATGGGCGGACACATAGAGCCCAGCAGGGTCACGTGCCTCTACTGAGATTTTTGGAGAAGAAAATTCCCTATTTCGATCTATTAATGTAAATACATATAAATGAGTGTATATTATATATATTATATCTGTAACCTTAACATAAAGATGCTTTTTCTCAGTTAGTAGCATGACACTTTTAATTGCTTTCGGTTGTGGGTTTAATTCCCTCAATTGACATTTTTTCCAATAATTATTTAATTATTAATTCTATTATGTACTCTTTTCATGCTTTTGGTTGAGATTCTAATAGAAAATTTTAAAATATTGTTCATAAACCATCTATTAGTCAAATCTTGCATGATAGATTTGGCTAGTACCATCACTACAACCATAACCAAAACCCAACAAATATCTCCTCTTTTTTCCAAAATAAAATTGAAAGAAATCAAGAAAAAATATTTAGCTTTAGGTGCCTCCCTCCCTCTCTCCCTCCATGCACACATATAGATATATACATAAATGCATACACACACACACGTGCACCATATGCACACTAATATAGGATTGCCTTCACCAAATGAATGGTTTGTATGCCAGGTCCTAACTATAAAGTCTAGAAAAAAATATTACGATTGAAATTAGTTATATATATTATGCACTTCTTTTCTTTTTTTTTTCTAGAGAAAAAAACAGGGCAAGATGCTCTACTCAATTAAATATTATTAAAACATTATGCACTTCTTTTCAATGGAACATTGTTGTATATTGTGCCCCCATTGACCGAAATTCTTGTGTCCGTCACTGGTCGCAAGTATGGTTTTCTCGGCAAGATTGGTAATAATTAAAATAGGATTAATATCAGGCCAGCAACAAATCATAAAACTATGTCAAATCTTTCATGAGGTGCTTCCCATTTTAAATTTAGGGGATTTCCCCCCCAAGCATGGTTGTTTGAAACTCACAACTCAAACCATGGATAATTTGGATATATCCAATTCATATTTGGAGCTAACATACAGACACATACATCATGGTGATCATGATTGCAAATGGATATATCCAGTATCTATATTTTTCTATATTTTGCTCTAGCATACAGACACAACTAAGCACTAAGCAACGGCACGCCATGCACAATAGGACTAATGCATGTCAAAATCCTGAACTTATGTAGGACAAGCTTGTACAGAACTATGTAGAATCATATTTCTCTTTATCAATCATGGTCTTAGTAAAATCATTTTTTGTGTAACTGGGATTAGGAGAGGCTTACCTCATATAAATTAACTCATTTTCCATAGCTTCTTTTTGTCTGTGCTTAAATCCGATCTTTCTATGGCTCTTTTCTTCAACTATGAGTGTTATCATCATCAATTTCCAATCTGCTTATGTATGATCTCATATCATATATATTCTACCTTTGATATATACATTTCTAACCAAAGTAAAATTACATTTAATATAAATATATTTAAATTCTTATATCACCCTCTTTTTTGGTGTTTGTTAACTTGTTGGATGAGCATCGGTATTGTAGGGCAAGTTTTGGAGCTTCAGTAAATCTTATTTCCCTCTTCTATTCATAAAATTACAACTTATGTTCAGTGTTCTCTTTTTACTGCTGATGCTATTCTTAATGCATTTTACATCCTCTTTTGGCTGCAAACCAATGCTTTTTCTGAATACATTCTTGTTTATGTCTTAGGCCATTTCATTGATAGTTAATGTATCATGTAAATTTCATTTTACCATTCATGTGTTTTAAGTTTATACTTGCATTCCACTAATCGCATCGATATCATGATGCAAGCTAGTAGTTAAACAAAAATCTGTTTCCCGCAGAATCTTTTCGCCAGAGGCTGATGATGAGGTCATTGAAGCAGAGAAACATTCGCATGTGTTCTATCAGGCTGAGCCAGATATATGGATGGTTATGGTACATGTTTATTTTTTATTTTTGGTTGTCTAGCTGCCAATAGAGAACCATCCTTTCCTGTTTGCTATTCAAGTATTCTGTAATATAACACCTGTATATGTACCAATATAACCTTTTGCATGCTGACCAGTAATGCTTTGCGGTGTCCTCATATGCTTCCTGAAAGAAAGTTCTCCGATTTTCTAATTGCTGCTCAGCAGTCAGTTCCTTGGATCTTTCTTGAAGCTGTAAAATATGTAGGTTACACATAAAAGCAACTGCCATTGCATGGATTTTCTTGTTTTGACCTTTGTGCAATTTTTAGTTAGTTGTTTGGGTTAGCGCACATATGATAAATTTTCAGTTTACATCTAGAGTACAAGTGGAGGGCTTTAGTTAGGAATGATAGGATCATAGAAAGCTCGGTTAAGATGATAAACCAAGCTGAATTTGGGCTGAGGCCATAGAAGAACGCATATCGGATGCTAATTTTAATTAAGAGCCTTGTTCTTTTGTCACGTACGACATAATTTTTTCTTCATGTATTTTTGTTCTTATTCTTTGTTGTTTATCACTTATCAGACATAAACATATAGAAGATTTTTAACTCCCTTGGTCTTGACAACCTTTCCATTATGCAATATACCGCACATTCTTACATTACATATTTGTTACTATCTTCCTTATTGCAGGTAGTGGAGAAAAATAAAGATACTGAATCTGTTTGGCGATATGATGCGCTTAGAGAAATACTTGAGGAAGTGCATTCTCTTTTTATAATGTTTCATGGATCCCTAAGGTCTTTGCTAGATAAACAACTAAGTGGTGAACTTGCTCGCAGCAATTTGTATTCCTTTATGTTAGATTACTTAACTGGTAAAGACAACAGCCGATCATCAATCTTGTCTATTGATTTTAACTTTAGAGTCTCATTTTCAAGTGCTGATGTGCACTTGTGCACTGACTAACAATGGCTCTTTTCTTCACACATTCTGTTTATAACTGTTCTAAACACACTATTTGATTAGTAAAATTCTCTGTGTTCTTTGTAACAGAGTTTCATGTTGGCAAAAGAATTCAAATGCCATCATTTCGTGAATGTTTAAGGGAGCGGGGAACTATCCAGATGCTGACAATGTCTCGAGAAGTGGCTATAGAAGTACAGGTGCATTAAGTCAATTGAACTCTCTGGTTATAGTTTGGCCATTCATATTATATTTATAAGATTAGAAGCACTTTTAAGATGTGTCAAGGGAGGAAATTTTTATAAACATAAAATGTCTAAACAGAAGTCTGCCTTGTGTTTTGGTCAACTTTGAAACCTTGCTTGATAAGAAAAACTTTCCTCAATTAACAATGTCCAATAGGGGTGAATGAAAATAGGTTTTAGAGAATGTAACAATATACGAGAGAATCTCCATAGTTAAAAGAGGATATCTTCTTCATACTATTAACCACCATATTATCCGAAAGATATTGTCCTTTTGTTGGCGTCGACTGACTGATTCTTTGTCAGTACATTCCTCGTATTACTTTTTATCCTGAAATGCTTGAAGAATGTATGTTCTTCGTATATCATTAAGCAATTAGATTCTTTTTTATTTCTCTTTTTGCAGTCCCTCGTCACTGTCTTGGGATCTTCTGTTGCGAATACAATGTGCAACTCACTAATATTGTTTCAAGACCTGCTGGTGTCTACATCCCTTGCTCCTGTACGGTGATATTTCCTATTCTCGTATGTATTACTGCTACTTAGTTCTGTCACATATCTTTCTAGATTAACCCTTGTGTCTTTTGATGATAGGATGACACAACAAACATATACACATATGCCGTTCTGAGGTTGACTCCACATGCTTTGTCCCTCAATTCAAATTCATGGTCCTATTTGCGTAGGGCCAAGTCTGCATCTAATTTTTCTGCTATCTCGAGTATACATCCCGCGGGACCCGAATTGTCTTGTTCTGCATCTCGTGACACATCCTCTAGAGGAGATCGCGAAAGGCATCATATCCCGAGACCTCTACAACGTGACAAATGGTGTAAAGGAAAAGATGGTTTTGTAATCACTGATATTTGGGGCGCTGAAGCTGGTAATTTGATATCTCTGACTCCAACAATATGGCTCCAGCAAATGGAGGAGCGCATGTACCTTTGTGCTTATCAACATAAGAACCTGACTATAATACGCCTTATTCCTATATCATCTTTCGCAAATGGGCAAGACGTAGCTTTGGCGAAGAAGCAACTAATAGAAAATGTCAGTAACTCTTTGGGCTTTATTTATTTTCCTTCCTTCGTGACCAAGTTTTTTTAATATTATAATTTTCTGTGTATCGCTTCATTTACTTGTCCATGTTGGTCCATTTTACCATGACCCTATATAGCAATAGGGATGCTTTATTTGCTTATACAGTTATATCAAAATTCATTCCATTTAAATTGCATTTCAATGTTTCAAAATTTTCTCAAATTTAAACCTTTTTGTTTGTTTGACATGCTCGATGATGTTTAATTATCATTCTTGTCTTTTAATGTTTTGTTTTTTATTTGTTTTGTAAGTATGTCCTGTAAATTGGGACTTCCATATTGCGGCTAGTTACGAAATTTACACCCGTCACCTCGACCGTAGTTGCACTGATCATTTCTCATTTGCCAACAATTTTTATAGAATTATTGTCTTGGTTGGTGTCACTCTTACAGGCATCTCATAAGATAATAAATGTCGAGGAGAAATTATCGAGAGGATGGGGTGGTGAAAATGCATATCATGTTAGTGGATATCGCTATTTACTAATCGATGGTGATAGGAATATATCTAGGGCTTCACCCCCAGGAAAAGTGACTACTCTGACAAAGGTATGAGTTGTCTTCTAGCATACACTAGCGTTCTTTGTTTGCAATTGCATAGCTGGTTCATCGATCCCTACTAGGTTATGCTAATGACTGCTTGCTTGATCCTTTCTTTTCCATTTCAGTTGTGTCAATTCCTTGCAAAATCCTACCACCTTACAATTTTGAATACAATTATTTGCTCCTGCAGTTTATTTTGTCGGCACTTCCGTTTGTTGGTGTTTTATAAGGAAATCTGGAAGTTGAGGAGAATATATATTATATGAAGTGAAATGTTGTTTTGGATGGTGAGTCGTGTGACAATAGGATTATCTAAGTTGATGTTCTCTACTGGATCAGGGACTATGATATGTAGTATATCATGATCCCAAACAATTTCTATAATTGTTACTGCCGGTCAACCAAGGCAGTATATAACCAACCTTTTCCTTCACAGAACCGGCAAACAAAGAGTTCAATATAAATGAAGATGGAAGAAAAGAATGCATGTTGATCTTTTGAGATGCCTTCACTTCAATATGAACACATTTGTTTGGGATATTTCAAGTCTCGAAGATGTCAATTGAAGGCTCGAATCATTTATATCAAGCCATCAGCCTATTGGTTATGCTAGTTTATTGTTGCATACTATCATCTACATAACATCTAGATGGCATAAGTGGTTGAAAGACACATTTGAACACTGATTAATGATATTGTGTCAAAGTCAATTTCATGTATTTAGAGAAGGTTGGTGTCCTACCTTTTGCCATTTAAATAAATACTTCAAGAAGCACAAGTCTTCATAATTCCACTCGGAAATCATTTTGTCGAATGGCAACATTGAATTTTTAAACTTAAAAAATGGAATAAAATGGGTTCCCATCTCGACATGATCATTGCTAAGAGATCTATTCAATTAAATTAAGAGGAACTTCTGATTCTATCATTTGGGTTTCACAGCTATTATATATGCTAATGTAATAATCATTCCCGTGTCATGAAGCTAAATTTTGTAACATCTTGGTCTTTATCTTACCCATTAGTTTGCTTTATTTCAGGATTCCTTGCTTGCCCTTAATAGACTAAGGGAAGAGGTAGATTCAGAGAAAGCGAGAGCAAAGCGGGATGACCCTGAGCATGAAAAGGATCTGGAAGTGTGTATTAGAGCCAGAAATAATGCTTGGGTTATTGCTAAGATTACGAGAGGCGGGGAGCTCTACATGGTTTTAGAGAAGGCAAGAGAAACACTTCTCTATGCCTCCGATGCTGTTGAGAAGTTTAGTAATAGGTAGCATTCTCAATAATTCACCTCGAACATTTCATTTCTTGAAAACCTCCTTGAAGCTACTTTTTTAACCAGCTTCTCAGGATAAATTACATAAATCACCATTGAAGTTTCTTCCTTCTTGTACGGAAACCTCACTAAACTTTATAATCTGTATCAAACACCCTTGAACTTTGAAAAATGGATTGAAATTTGCATAAAGTACCAATGAAAACATACCTCGCCAATCATGGTGTTAATTTCTGAAAGTTTGATCGGTTTATCTATTAAAAAAAAATTTATGACATGTAAATGGTTTTTGATGTCATTTTCCTTTTTTTATTTAGATGCCAAAGTGTAGGAATCTATACCATTTCCTAAGTTTTCTCAATCGCCCGTTCAGTGACAGTGCATTACTGATGCTCTCATCGCCATCATTTAACTCTTTGAACAATCTCAAACAGGTACTGTGATGGAGCTTTTTCTTTGGACTAGGGAGAGAAATCAGGCTGCAGTAACTAGTGGATCATAGTTCTTTTGATACTATAGAGGAAAAATCTTTTAATTTCATTCTCATGCAGATATGAGTTTGTTTACAGAAGGCATGCTTTTTGCGTACAGAAAAAGGGGCATACATGCTTTTTGCGTACATAAAAAGGGGCATACATTTTTAGACAGGGGAAATGTGGAAAAATAAACTCAATGTAGTTTGTGATTTATCCAGGAAAAATAAAATAATATTTCTTGTTTTATATGATTGTACTGTGTTTTGGTGGTATCTTGATCTGTAACGGAGCAAATTATTCGTCAGATGATAAGTCATTTTTATGGTTTGCAGCAATGGATATGCATCAAATGTTGCATGCATCACATCTCTGTATAGTCAATCGCTGTTAGGTATTTTGTGTAAGGATTTGTTTAGATTTTTAATTTTAGCGAGATTCGAAACCAATGTATGTTCTATGTAAAATGCAGCAAACCGCTCAGTCATGATTGATTCCGTGTATTTATTCTGCAAATCTCTGTATGGGCTTTACATTGATCTTAAAAACTGGTGTGCTGGTTAATATAAACTAGCATCTTACACATGCGATGCGATGTACTGTTTATATAGAAGGTGACTGTACATGATGATTGTATGTTAAATATTTAATTATGAAATATTTGCATTTGGTTTTTAAATGCTGATGTGGCCTTGTTAGTCAAGCCATTAAATTGAAATCAAAATTAGGGCTATAATAGTAGAGATAATAAAAGCCTGATAATCAAATATGATTAAAGATGGACCTCGAGGGAATTTATCAATGTACTGCACGGTGAAATTATTAGCACGCTGCTGCTAGTGAATTAGATCTTCACCATAATAATCAATGCATTACAAGAATCCATCTAACACAGAGGCAAGGCTTAACTGATGTTACAATAATCCATCATTATAGGTTAAATGTTTTTGATTGAAAATCTGCCATCTTATTGACAAAATCACCTTTAATTTCATTCCCATAATAGTTATTTACAACGAACATTGGCACTTGCAGAAAAAAGAAGGCATACATACTTACAAACTCGTACATGTATTTTTGAGATCAAGGGACCTGAACAAATTTTTTCAAACAATGAAAAATAAAAATGAATCATATACACTATATTGCGGCTGTATCTTGATCAGCAACCAAGTAAACTTTCTGAGCATCGGAAATCATATCTGCATCAAGTATTTTGCCTCCATCTTCCGAAAGAATGAATGTGCCTTGACATTTGAGCTGCTCTTTAGCGGATCGAATTAACTCGTCCATCGTTTTGGGAACCCATAGCACAAAACCTTCTCTTTTCTTTTCCGCAGGGCCCCATGGATGAAAAGGAAAGACCGTGCATTTCCGTTGATGCATTATATCTTATTTAGTGGAAAGGAGCAATTAACAATTAGTGAATCAAAAAGTTTAACAAAAGGGAAATAAAACTATCAACGAGGCTTGAATTTTGTCAAATTTCCGCACGATATATTGTTAGGATGTTGAGAAATACTTGGTAGCAAGTTATATATCATGCCATTATTTTAAATGTCCTCGAAATCTCTAAAATGTTCAGTCACGATGTCGTTTTTTCCATGACATATAGATAAGTATTGTTTATAGTGTTGCAGGTCTATTTCAGATACATGTTGGATTTAATTTTAACATGAAACATTTCCTGTCATATTGTCCACAATAATTCTAATTTGGCAATTTGCATTTAGAATAAAACAGTTTTTGTTATCTCTTATTCTTTTTATAACTATGACCTATTTTTTTTTATAGGGCTTTTTATTAAAAAGCCCCCCCATACTTCGCTAATTACTAAAAATGCCCTCATACTTTATTATTACTTAAAAGACCCCTCATATATTTAAATTGCACTAAAAGCCCCCTTCAATAGTTTTACATCAAAAATTAGCTTCTGTTAAGAAGATAGAGCTGAAACTTATGCTTGAGCTGCTCTCTTACTTTCTACGTATGTAGGTAGGTTTTTCTCCCATAAAAAACACACATACTCGTTAAATTGAAGATTGAGATTTAGCACAGCTAAAGAATCATTTTCAAATGAGGTGCCCACGAACTCGAAGCTCGCAATTGAAGAGATAACAACACTCGACAAACTCGTTGCTGGAGAAGGGTGAGAAAGACGAAACGGTTTTCATGATCAATATAGAGATTTATTATCGAAACCCAATGTTAAAGCCAATTTAGAAGGAAAATTAGGAATTTTGGAAGAAGAGCTGGGAAGGTTTTAAAACCTTTACTCGATACCTACGTCTCCTAACGGAGAAATGGAAGAGATGCCAAAAAAGGGAAGGTTTTAAAACCTTTACTCGATACCTACGTCTCCTAACGGAGAAATGGAAGAGATGCCAAAAAAGAGAACTTTTGGGGCTACTGGGGGCTTTTTAGTACAATTTAAATGTATGAGGGTTTTAAAAATAAATATGAAATATGAAGGGGCTTTTTAGTAATTAGCGAAGTATGATGGGGCTTTTTAGTAAAAAGTCCTTTTTATATCATATATATACAACACCGGTATGATACACAAGGGATCCACATAATTGCTAATAAATATTCATAACATTCATTTTTTATAAAAAAAAGAAAGAAAGATGGTACTCCAATAATCCAGATCAATATCACAAGTTATGTCAAAATGATTTTTACATGGTTTTGCTTATTATCTATATTCGAACTACAAATAGCGGTGGTTAAGACAATTTTGATCATTTTTACTTTTATTTAAATTTGTGAAAGGCCCTTATCATATTCTACATCTTGAGCATCGGAAACAAAAAACCATGTTAAAATATTAAAGCTAAAATGCTGTAACTACAGTTTCTCAATTTGTCTCTGAGAAAGCCATTGGCATTGACATTTAAGAAACGATTGTTTTGCTTCTGTTATGTGTGCTACTCACTATGGTTTCCCTTCTACTTTGGCAATAATTGAATCGAATTGACCAAGTGCTCATTCCTATCCTAAGTAGGGTGCGTACGTTTACAGATATGGGACACCATACAAGTCGGGTTCACAAATTCACAAGGCAAAGATTAGGATATGTTAACTTTTTGTTGTTTAAATATCATAAAATAATAACAAAAAATTATCAATTTAGCAAACCTAGACTAAAAATACAAATAATTTGCTTGTGTTGATTTATAGATACTTGATGTCCTAACCATTTTTTTTGGATGAAAATTGAAAATTAGATAGGAGCACTATTTATCCCAACGAAATGAAAAAAAATGCATTTTATCAAAGCCCACTATTCCTGAGAAGGAACAAAAACAAGCCAACCTGCTTTCTCTCTCCCCTCCAATCTTCTCTCTGTCAACAAAATATCTTCTCTCTTTCCTCCAAGTCTATCTCTCCATCATCATCAAAAGGAAAAACTAGATATGGACATTAGAAAACCTCACCCAGTTCCATTCAAGTCTTTACTTCAGAAAAGAAGACGAAAGCACAAAAAGGAGGCAAAGCCCCCAAAGATGACATTTTATATCTGCACAGCCTCTCGATATCAGCCCAGGAGCTCAAAGGTTATTTTTAGATCTTTCAGGATCTCAAAACTTCATCTTTACCATATTCACATAGGGAGATGACCAAAAAACCTATCTTTTTCAGGGAATCGACTGACTGACAAGAAAAAAAATGAGATTTTTACAGTGCTTCAGAGCCAGTTTTCATCAAAGTTGGGATTTTTTTTTATTTCTTCCAGCGAAATCTTGGCAGGTATGAAAGGTCAAGGGTAGCCAATCATTTAATCTCAGCAGGAATCATTTGGTTCCTGTAACTGCTACTATATTTTTCTTTCTGAGCTTAAGCTAACAAGAAGTTTGCCACAACATTATTTCCCTAAAAGTATACTTAAACTTGGCTTCAATATGCTCTGCAATAGCTTGAATAGCCTTCACAATGTAAAATAGAGACCATTTTATCTTACTTTTTCCAGTGATATAATCTATATGATAGTACTAGAGTCAGACTCCACCTCAACCCCTTTTATGTGCATGAGTTTACACTACAGCATACCATCTAAATTTGATTACCACTCAGCTTCTAGGATATCCCTTTGCCATAATAGAATTTGGATGCAAAGACGATAGTTCCATCCTCATTTCTTAAAACAACACCCCCTGAGCTCAGATTAACAGAGGGATCTAAAGTCCCATCAGCATTAAGTTTGTATTTCATTTTGGGAGGTTTCTCCTATGAAGTTATGATAATATTTTGATAAGAATTTCCCACAATGACCATATCAAACATACCAAACCGCTGTAGGATATGAGAATTTGTATTGCCCTTAAAGAGTTATTTGAGCCGCTAGCACCAAATTCTTTAAATCAGTAATAACTTGATGCCAAACTGAGGTAGCAACTGACCTCATCTTGAAATTTATTCATGCATCTCATTTTCCAGATATTCCTACTGATAAAATGTGGGAGCCACTTAGCAACATCTGTACATTATTTAATGCTATACCAAAAGTTAAAAATTTCCTCAATAGTGTCGAAATCTTCTGCTCTCCCCCCAGTGTTGAAAACACCATGCATAGAATTCCAGAGGAACGCTGATAGTTCACTTTTGACAAAGAGATGGTCTCTGTCCTCATGTTGTGAATTAATGCAACAAGAACACTTAATATGGATGTTAGATCCCAGACTCCTGATTTTAGAACCAAGAGACAACGCATTCCTGAGTAGTTTCCACCTAAAAATCATATATTTTTAGGCATTTTTCTGAGTGTAAGGAATTTGGCTTTATTGTCCAGTTGTTTATTTTGCCTGATATAGTCCCATGCTGAGTGAAGTGTAAAATCTCCCGAGTTGGTAAGCTCCCAAATCAATTTGTTAGGGCCCTCATTGATACTATAATTTTTGCTTTTGGTCACAGAGATGATGTTTGCAGGGATATCATGTTGAATTGTAGTGAAATTCCATCCCCTTTCTGTCAATTTTGTCCATAGGAAGAACAACTTTTCTGATTGCTTGTAATATCTTGCAGGGATGTCCTAGTCATTTATACAAGCTCAAATGTGGAACATAATATAAGTATCACAAAAAGAGTTCCATAAGTTTCTCCGCAAATCCGAAAGAATCTGATAACGATACAAATCCAATATGCATTCGTCTCCTTGAGAACGAATCCATGCAATGTAGTTCCTATCCGTTGAATGAATTTGGTTTGGTTTGGTGCAGTTCTTTATGCTATTTAATTAAGTTTTTTTTTATAACTTTTTCACAAAAAGAAAAAACGAAACTCCGTAATGCCAAGTCCTATAAGCAAATATGTGAAAGTTCATATGAATTCATAATTAGATAAGTACGTTTTCAAATAAGATCATTATACATTTTTTTAATTCTATATATACTGCTTTTCACAACCATAACAATATATATTAACCAAGAACACAAAATCGCCAGTAAGAAGAAAATTAATACCTTGGATTTCTGGACCTCGTTTTCCAGGGAACTTGGACAGTTCTTTAGATTTAGCTTCTTCCATAATCCTTACCAGGGATCTGCTTCCACTTTTTCGCGCTTCGTCCATAGGTGTAGTTCCCCATCTGTAATTCAAAAATGATTATTATTTAGCTGGATAAATGCCTGAGTTTTTATTGTTCTTAGTAAAGGAAAGTTGAAACCAAATCATGGTGTATCATTATTGTTGATAACGAAAAAATCAAACCGAATGGTCCCATTGTTATATGAAGAGTCATATTTGATGGCTTTCAGAATTCTCAGTATGGTTACACTGCATTATAGTACCCTACGTGTAGTTATGAGTTTACGACATCCTGTTTGATATTGAAAATTCTGTTTTATCGATTATAATATTGCTACAAGTGCTAACTATCATGGCTATAGGGCCAATATCGCTTCACGGATCAAAATGTTGGGCAATTAAGAAACGACATGTTCAAAAGATGGGTATAGCTGATATGAAAATGTTAAAATGAATGAGTTGGTAATACCCTAAACGATAGGACAAGTAATTTGTGTGTTCAGAACAAGTTTGACGTTGCTGCAGTAGAGGATCAAATGAGCGAGAACTGATTAAGATGGTTCGGACATATGGAATGGATACCAATAAATGCTCCAATTAGGAGAAGTAATAATATTGTAGTTAATGACACAAAGAGGGCAAGGAACAGAGTCAATAGACCTAAACGAACATGGATGGATAGAAACAGTTAGAAATGAAATTCAAAAATGTCAATTTAACCTAGGAGGCGGCCCTTACCAGAGCAGAATGGGAAAAAAGCATTCTTATAGGCTTATAGCCAAACCGAAAATTTGGGATAAAGGCTTCTTGATGTTGTTGTTGTACTAACTAATTCATTGTTACAGTACTTTAAAATTTTATCGCCGTCAACTCATAGGAAAATTAGAAAGAGCCCATGACGTGCATCAGGTAGAGTGAATGTAATAGATTTTCTTTTCGATGAATAATAATTTTTTTAAAAAAATTATAAGCTTAGGTGTCATATTTGTGATTCAAATTTTTTTATACTCCTACACGCTCCCGCAGGCTTAGCACCCCTTTTGTAGGCTGAAACCTGGATTTTGCAAAACAATTTATTCACTTGATAGACTCTTCCGCAGATTAAGCATGTTATTTTATATGCTGAAGCTTAGATATTATGCAAATGTTGTCTTTTATACATTTCCTCTTTTATCATGCATGCGGCTGAATTTAAACCAGGATCGTCCTGATACCATTTCAATGTCTCTAACAGCAAATGTATGATGAGCAAGGTATTCATATATATTCTAACAAAAGGTTACCTAACATGGAACATTCTGCACGAGAAAAGAAAACAAAAGCATGACATTCAACTGTTAAGTATGGAACTTAAATCCGATACAGGCAGGTTATCTTCGAATATTGGTGTGGACAAAATACAGTGCAGGTTGAATGACTAGCAATTTTCAGCAATTTAACAGTTTCTAGCTATTTCAAAAACAAGTATTCTTCATTATTATGCGATGGGAATCTGTCCATATTGTACTAATTGGTTATTGAATAGAAACTAAAATATAATAAAAGGTTAAAGTTAATATGCACATGGCGTAAGCCCATGCTGTAATATTTCTATGGGGCGAATCAATTCCGCTTTTGGGAAAACAAGTTCCCAAACAGAGAATAAATGGATTAAAACAGGAAAAAACAAACAAACAAGGATTAAAACAGAAAAATGCAAGGGTTAAAAAGTTGTAAACAAGTTCATTGTGGTCTTTCTATTTATTTCATACAGAAACATCAGGTCTAAAGTCACAAGGGCAGCACGGTATCCTTTAAAGCCTGTATCCAAATTATAATTTTTGAAGCTCATATCGATATGCTTTAGGATGAAACAGACCATAATATGTTAAGTTGTTGAAACTAGTTTTCTGACAAAACTAACATCGGATAGCTTACCTGTCCTTGGCAAAAACACTAGAGCCATTCTCTAGAAGTATTTTTGCAATCAAGTATATACCATCTGCAGCAGCTACATGAAGGGGTGTTCGATGATCATAATCTTTCGAGTTTGGATCAATCCCACAAGATAAGATTCTCTTCAGAAAATCTGAGTCTCCCCTTGCAACAGCAGCACAAAGCTCGCAACCTGCATCCTTAAGGCTTAAGTTTGCTCCATTTTTTAAGAGTATGGAAACCACTCTGTCGTGTCCATTTTTTACAGCCTCCATTAACGGCGTGTTCCCAAAATTATCTGATCGGCAATCACATATATTAATAAAACCGTTAATGTCTGTGATCAGCTTGAAAATTAACAATATTCTACCTATAACGTTAATGTCCAAGCCTTCTTGAATGAGAAATGAAGTAACATCTTCATACCCTCTTGATGCTGCAAGGTGCTGAAAAAGTACATCAAGATTTAATTAGGCTGCAAGATCACCATAATGCAGATATAAATAAAGGTATCTTCCTTTTATTATTGTTATGAAAGAATTGAGGCAGAAACCTAAGTAAATGATCAATGCTTTGCTTGGGTTGATGCTTATGGTTTTTCTTTTCAATTGGTCAGGCACATGGAATTTTTGTTATACAGTTTCATATTTTATTTCACACATTACTTATGATGCAGAGCTGTTCTTTGCGCGATTTTGAAGGAATTGCAAGGTAAAATAAACAATTTCATGAAAGAGATCATAAGAATTAATATGGCGAAACTAGAGGTTGCATATTTGTAAGGGGTGAACCTAAGAATCCATCCCCCAAACATCAAGCCCTATACGAGAGCCCTTTCTTAATTTTATTAAGATTTGATCATGTTTGGTTCTTACTAAATAGCTCAGGCAAGACTTTTAAAATTTTCAGGCCTTTACACACAGGAGTGCCAAGAATCAATACGGTTGTTGCAAGCTGGGATTGGGAATGTTTGAACCTTAGACCATCTCATTGACACCCCTAGGTATAAGAAATGGAAGACAGTAAGAGAACAAAACTGACGTTAATTTCCTTGTGCTAAAAAACAAAGTGGTTCTAATTTTGGACAACAGCTACTGCCCATTACATGCATGACATAATAGTTCATAATTAAAATTTCCGACTTCCAATAAAAGATGACAACGAACAATTGGTTCTTAGCATTAAAGAGGGGAATTCCCAAAATGCATAAATGCTTGAAGAAAATTCTTGTGAACAAGACGATGAGTTTTTGATGATAAACACGGTGAAGAAAATAAAAGTGGTTTTTATATTGACCTCCTTTTAATAATTGTGAGTGACTGAAGATAATCATAAAATCGGAGCACATTTTAGATGACAAATCATTGTTTGATGAAAGCAATCAACTTACCATTGTTTGTTGGAACTAACATGATTCAGATGTTAGATTGGTAATTAATTTTATATAAATTTCTTACATTCTGTACAGAACAAAGTGCAAATAAACTAACCAGACATATAATAAGAAACTGCACTCTATCATGATCATACCAAAGGAGTGCGTCCATCGTAATCAGTATTCGTAGGGTCTGCACCAGATCGGATCAAATCCTTCAGGTGATTCAGATCCCCGTAAAAAGCAGCACTATTTACTCTTAATGCAAGCTCAGATTCTTGCTTTCCAATATGAAATGTAATATCGGTTTCGAGTTGCTTGATACGAAGATTAGACTCATTAACCTGATATGAAGCAAAGGGGTCATAGAAAGCATTGGTTTAAATAATACATCAAAGTTATGGATATAAGAAAAGAAAAACTGGCTTTTCTGAAAATAAAATATCCGGAAATGCATTCAGCATTTAGAATATACCTCAAGAAGGTTGCTTAATACTGTCCGGCCATCTACAAAATATATTTGCAAGATGTTTGTGAAAAGTTGCTTATCAATTCTCAAGAGTCTGCAGAGTTCACAAACACGTACAGTATAAGGCTGAGGAATGTTGCAAAGAATGGCAATTTCTCCAAATGAATTATTAGGCTCCAGCATTAAAACAGTCTCCTCATTTCCATCTTCACCAATCTCAACACCTTCCTACAATTATTATAAAAAAAATCCTGCCTCAAGGAGATATATTTCCAGTTCATCAATCTTGTAAAGCATTCTGATAGCCTAGCAAAAGAGGTTAGAGTAGAGACACTTTTTATCAGGTCAAGTGAGATTGAGGGATATGCAAGTGTAGAACATTATACCAGCCAAAATATGAAGCTATCTGTTTAATCCTCATCACTTTTTCAGTGCTTCTTCTTTTCACTGCTTTATTGAACATTTTGTTAGAATAAATGAATGCTCCAAAAGTTTTGGTAATTGGTTTAAAGATTGTTATTAAATATCTTATTAATGGGAGGAAAAGAATTATAAATCTTCATGTCCTTAAATTTTCCTCATACATTCCTTTAAGAATCATCATGTTGCATTAATATGGTGTTGTAATTGTGTCCTTTATGCGGGACCTCATGAATTCTGTCAAGTAACTAAGTGATGGAAACAAACAACAAAATGTAGGAACCTAAAACTGAAAAAGAATTTAAACATTATCAAGTTAACCGGTTGCAAGTTCAAAGATAAGTGCTATCTGAAACATAAATGCTTATATTACCATTTATGCATGTATGTCCACATGCATGCGTGTAATTATGTATGTGCGCGCAAACTTGCAAAGATTATATATGTTCTTCCTTGAATTTGGAGCACGATAAATTAAGAGATTTGACGGAGAGAAGTGTACCAATACACCATGGCAGATAAAATAAAGTTGATCTACTGCATTGCCTTGTTCCATGATCAATTCCCCAGGAAGGAAAAACTCTTCTTGCAGCCCAATTACCTGCAGAGTCGTACCAATTTCATTAATTTGTACATCATTCTAGTATTTCCAGATGACACACAAACAGACAATCAATCAATATGGTTCATAAATCTATAATTTAGAAAAGCGAAAAGATATTTGCAAGAGGAGGATGAATTTTTGCGTTTTTAACACTAATGCTTGGAGCATATTATATAAACTCAAGAATGTATGCCTGCATGACAAAAAAATCAATGATGCCGAAAGAGACTTCCATATTGGAGCGCACTGTTAGTGTATATGCTCTAGGGGTCATTATTGTATCATACTAGCTTGTATATTCCTTAATGGAAGCTTGAGATATTCCCAGTTATATAACAGTCTTGCTAAACATGGCAGTATGCTACTTGGTTTTATCTATCTTAATATGTGAGTATACGTATTGATAGAGCTTTTAGGATCTTACTTAACTACCAGCGTTGTGATGGCAGTCACACTAGTGGGGGCTGAATAGTCTACAAGCACATCCTTTTCAGGTCCCTAGTCGTAGGATTATCGAGACAGGGCATCGATACTTCGGAGTAGACTAGTGTGTACGCTTCTCATCCCAGTTGGGGAGATGGTCTGTCCCACAACCGTCAGTACGTCGTACTGGAGATAGTATACAGGTGCTCGTTGGGTTACGGGTACACCAGACAGGACTCGCAGGGAACTGTTAGTTGGTATTATACCCGTCATCAGTTAACAGTTCTCAGATGACATGAGTACAGCATAGTCCGCAGACTTGACACTGCTACCTCGCCTCGAGTGTGTCCCACTGTTCTTAGATTGCTATCCTACCACGGCTCAAAGGAGTCGTGCAAACAGGTAGCAGTTGGGTGCAGTCCCGAGCACTTGGAGGCAGTGGCGGTTAGACAGGATTCGTCTCTCCCGGTATTGGGAGTTGATATCGCGCTGTGTCAGAAAGCCATTACGCAAAGTCCCTGGCCAGGGCAAGCGAGATTTACTGGTAGGTTCCAGTTGTTTCTCAGGATGTAATGGGCTACGCTCCGACACGACTTATACCGCTATTAGGGGACTGACGCTTGCCGTCCCTTAGACCCAATATGCGATAGTCTTAGACCAACAAACCGGACTGTACGGAGATTGTCACATCAGGCTCAGTAGGAGTTCGGATGGGTTTCCTCATCGGCCTTCTTATCGACAGCTACCTGGGGACCGTTACGTACAGCTAGTGCCGCTTGCGGTCTGTGGTTAAACCCACTGCCAACGTAGTAGTCGAGTCTTTAGAGTTCCACACAGAGAGTTTCCCTGCTCCGGGCGAAACGATATAGAGGTCGTATGGTTTTACGACAAGGGTTCGGACGCATACGTGTGTTTACGCACGTACGACATTCGGACAGTTTTTACTAGCCGGTTTTGGTTTAAGCCAGTTTCTAGTATCTGGTTATTGGATTTATACAGTCTAAAGTTTTTCCGTGTTTTCACGGATAGGAGGGGCGTTCTCGTAATTTCGCGAGAAGCTTCTAGAAGGATGGTGACTTGAGGGTTAAGGTGGCATTTGCATTTATTGTGTTAATGACTCATTTGTGTGATTCATCCATGGAGTTAATGCATCATTTATTGATCTAATGACTCATGAGATGAATCACTCATATGAATGAAAGAAGCATGGTTGTTAAATGATTTAATTGATTTATTTCATAAAACATTATGCTTCATATATATTCAAATGAGTTCATTATCTCTTCTCATTCTCTTGCTCACATTCTCTCTCCTCAAGCTCTCTCTCTTCAAACCCTAATCCTCCCCTCTCATGTGTTGAGACCAAGGATTAGAAAAGACTATTTAATCCATAACACTTCTCTATATCACCTAGGTTACTTAGATTAGCACTTTAAGAAACCTAGTTACCTCAAGTTAGAGGTGAAGCTTGGAGTATAGCTCTCGGGTGGACCATCTATTACGTGGAGGAGACCGAGAAGGACGTGGATAACGAAAATGAGAAAGACACGGTTCATTAGGTATAATCACTTATCATAGTAGTTCATAACTTCTATGTTTCATGTTAGTTATAGTTTAGCAAAAATTCTCGGTTAGTCGATGTTTATGCAAAGAACAAGATCGTTTTTCATTATTCCGCCTTCCCGCAAGTCGTGGGGTGTTGTGCATCGACTTACAGTGGTATCAGAGCCTCGCTAAATAATAATTAACTTATTAGCAAAGTCATATGAATTTCGAACGCAAAACGAACCGAAAAAACATCGATATCACTAAGTTTCTGTCGTTTTTAAAACAGGCCCTAAAATTTTTTTCAGGGACCTCTAAAATAACAAGAAAGGAATTATAAGGTTACTGGAGAAAAATGGGTTCTTGAATCGGCCAAACAGCCGCGGAACCGCGGCCGAACCCACCGATCCGCCGCGGATCCGCGACCGAGTTGAAGCCGATTCAACCCAGTTTGCTCCAGTAACTCTTCTGTGATATTTTTGTGTTTTCTGGAATGTTTATTTTTCTGCTCAAGTCTCAGGTGCACAGAGAAGTTTTGGAGTAGAATCTAAAGTGTTTGCTCGATCGAAATCTTACGATGTTTGCTAATTTGATTATATCTGTGATTGTATAATGTGTTCGTAAACCTCCCCTAACTGCTAGTATGTCGGTTGGCATGGGGTTGCACATTTCTGTAATAGTTTTTACTGTTTGTGGTTATGAACTGTATTGGACTGTTGTGATGATTAGCCGGGGTTTGTGATGGGTTGTTATATTCATTCAAAGTAATTGTAATATGTTGTAATATTATTTTGCGGGGCACAACCAGGTTACGGTTGTAGCCACCGTTGTATTATTTCATTTTACTGTTTTTGCTTCTAGGATAGACCCAATATGGGGTGCACAAACTACCGGGTACTTTGAAGTGTTTAGTGTCCTACTCACGTTGTTGAGGGAGACCGCTTCACTTCGGGTACTTGGCGGGTAGTTTGCCGTACCTGTAGGGGTCTATGGTGGGGTAATGGCTATTCATCTCAACTGTGTAATCCGTCTTTTGTTGCAGGCTCTAAACAAACGCGGATTGCTTGCAAATCCAATAATGTTCATATGTGATCTGGAATGCCTATTATTGCGTCTGACGAATGTGCAATATCTATATATGATAGCTATTTAGACGTCACTTATGTCTTACACCCGCGCTAGCCCAGTCCCCGCTCTGCCGTTAGTTAAGTAACCTAACGGGTGATGACGGGACCCAGTGGCGAATGCAGATAGCATAAAAGGACGTTGTATTTTCGTTGTTTTCTGCAATAATAGGTTAATGATGGGACACATTATTATTAATGCAAAGAAAATAAACCAAAAGTTGAATCGATGGAACAATTTAAAAGAAACCACTCGGTTATTTTAAAACAGATGATATTTTTAATTGCGGAGTTTTAACCACTCCTTTTAAAAGCTATCAGGTTCCTTCGGTCATATCAAGTTCACTACGTTCACGATTTCGCCAAAACCATTCGTAGCCCTCCGTCATTTCATTTGGGTATTCAGTAGTATTCAAGCTATGCATTTTGGCCAAAGTCAAGGCATAGTGTTTGGTAGCTGCTAGGTATTCATTTGTTGCATAGATAGATGAGTTAGTTTGGGACAGTCGTATTATCATTTGACCAAAATCAGGGGTATGTACGGATGGGTTCAAATTGATAAGATAATGATGGGTAGAACTTGACATGTGACTTATGACATTTTGACCAAAGCCAAGGTCATAAGAGCATGGGGCAAAAATTTATATCGGAAATTTCTAACGAAACTGAAATTTGCAAAGAGATGCATACCATTTGGAGTTTGATGAATGTTGGTAGGATTCCTTCAACATTATCATACGATGATATTTGGAACCCGATCCTACTATGAGTATATGCTACTCATCAGGAGATTCATCACTTAAACGATCAATACTATAAACCAAATAGGCGTCAAGAAAGGTGTCAGCAGGGTTACGCCCCCAGAGAAAAGAGGTTATTTAATTAAGGAACTTCACGAAAACGTTGGAAAACCTCCCTCGAAGTACCGACACCGGCCTGGCTGAACGGTTAAGCAAGTATTGTACAGTGAGAATAGTCCTGGCTAATTCTTCTTTTATGGTTTAAGGAAGGATTCGAGAAACAGTGGGAGCCATCCAGTTTAGATAAATTAAAAACCACTCTAAACTTGCAAGAGTATCAAGCTAAAGTGTTTCTTCTCTCTCTCCTACTTGCAGCGACCCTGAAAATGACTGGACTTAAGTTACTTTTAGAGAAAAATATACTGACAGGGCCAAACTATAAAGATTGGCTGCGGAATGTCAAAATGGCTTTGACCTATGACAAATTAGGGTACGTCCTCACCGCTAAGGCACCTGCAGTCTCAGGTCCCAAATCCAATAATGCGGATAAGGAAATCCGCAAAACCTGGGAGTATGATTGCGCAAAGGCCAAGTGCATTGTGCTTGCCTCGATGAACAATGAACATCAGAGGAGGCACGAGGATATGGATCTTGATGCCATATTTCTCCATACAAAGGAACTTTATGAAGAGCAATCTCGTATAGCAAGATACGAGACCTCTTAGAACTTGTTTCGAGCGACGTTGGCCGTCGGATCATCGGTAGGTGAACATGTCCTAAAGATGATTGGCTATATAAAAGAGCTCGCAGACCTTGGGACGACTTTGGATAATGAGCTCTATACAGACCTTATTCTCCAGTCCCTTCCTTCCACCTACGTCCAGTTTATTGTGAATTTCAACATTCAAAAAAAAGAAGTTGAACTTCCGGAACTCCTTAACATGTTGAGGAGTGCAGAGGGCACCTTGCAGAAGGCAAGGGAAACACCCGCTATGTTTGTTAGCGGTGCTTCTTCTTCCGGGTCCAAGGCTAAGGCCAAAGGAAGAAGAAGAAGGCCGCCACCAAACCTAGAGGATGTGTAAGTAAGGTGAGAGCGAAGGGAAAGAAAAAGTTTGCGGTACCAGTAGTGGCCCAGGATGAGTGCTTCCATTGTCATAGGAAAGGGCACTGGAAGAAAGATTGCAAGGCGTGGAACGCCAAGAACCAGGAACCGAAGCAAACTGTGGCTTCGACTTCAGGTGTGTTTGTAATTGAGAATTGTCTGTCAATCAACTCTACTTCTTGGGTATTGAATACCGGATCAGGATCTCATATATGCAATTCATTGCAGGCACTGAGAAACCGTAGAGTGCTGAAGGATGGTGATATGACCCTGATGGTTGCTAACGGAGCTAGCATGGGAGCTGTGTCCGTAAGGGATTATCACCTGGGATTGACGAGTGGACACATTTTGGTTTTACATAACTGTTTTTGTGTACCTAGCTTAACGTGTAATATCATATCAGTTTTCTTGTTATCAAATAAAGGTTATGATTTCACGTTTGTAAGTGATGTTGTCAACATCCACCTTAATCATAGTTTGATTGGGTCTGGTACACTGGATAACGGTATATATGTCTTAAACCAACTCTAAATTTTCAATGTCCATAACACACTAAAAAGAAAGTCTCCAGATTTAAATAAAGCTTTCTTATGGCATTGTAGACTAGGTCATATCAATGAGAGAAGGTTGACTAAGTTACATAGAGAAGGATATTTGGACTTTTTCGAATATCAAACTTATGTCACTTGTCAATCATGTCTCAAAGGAAAGATGACAAAGACTCCATTCACTGGACATGGAGTAAGAGCGAGCTCTTAGGACTCATACACAGCGATGTATGTGGTCCAATGTCTACACATGCAAGAGGTGGTTTTTCCTATTTCATTAATTTTACGGATGATTACTCAAGATACGGATTCATTTATCTGATGAAACATAAATCCGAGGCTTTTGAGAAATTCCAAGAGCATAAGAATGAAGTAGAAAACCAAACCGGCAAAAGTATCAAGACACTGAGATCTGATCGAGGTGGTAAATACTTAAGTGCAGAGTTCCTAGGTTACCTAAAAGAGAAAGGAATTCTCTCTCAGCTTACTCCTCCATACACTCCACAGCATAACGGTGTATCGGAAAGACGGAATCGAACCCTATTGGATATGGTACATTCCATGATGAGTAATGCTGAGTTACCGCGATCTTTCTGGGGTTATGCGCTAGAATCAGCGGCATATCTTCTGAACAGGGCTCCTACCAAGACTGTGCCTACCATCCCATATCAGATGTGGAGTGGGAAGAAACCCCATCTTCAGCATATGAAGATATGGGGATGTCCAGCTTTTGTTAAAAAGCAGCATGCGGACAAGCTCGAGGCACGATCAGTACAGTGTAAGTTTATGGGATATCCAAAGAACTCCAAAGGATATTATTTCTATTACGCAGAGGAACAAAAGGTTTTTGTTTCTCGTAATGCTCATTTTCTAGAACAGCAGTTTTTAGAAAAGGAAATAAATGGGAGCGAAATAGAACTGGAAGAAATTCCAGAACCACAAACTACTACTGAAAGTTTGGTAGAACCAGTAGTTCAAGAAGAACAGGACATTCCCGCACCCCTCCGCAGGAGTAGTAGGCCGCTCATCCGCCTGAGAGATACTACGGTTTTCTCATAGATGGGGATAGAGAGGATTGCATCATAGATGATGATGAACCTACTAGCTTCCAGCAGGCCATCTAGAGCGGCGACTCGGTACGATGGCTAGATGCAATGCGGACCGAAATGGAGTTCATGTGCACCAACAAAGTATGGACTTAGGACTTTGCTCAAGATGGTGTAAAACCCATAGGATGCAAATGGATCTTTAAGAAAAAGATTGGTGTAGATGGACAGGTGGAAACCTATAAGACTAGACTTGTTGCAAAGGGTTTTCGTCAAAGACCTGGTTTGGACTATGACGAAACTTTTTCTCCAGTGGCTATGCTCAAATCCATTCGGGTCCTTCTTGCTATTACTGCCTTCCATGATTATGAAATCTGGCAGATGGACGTAAAGACGGCTTTTCTGAATGGAAATTTAGAAGAGTGCGTCTATATGGATCAGCCAGAGGGTTTCAATCAGAGTGGAAGCAGCGGGAAAGTATGCAAGTTGCTTAAATCCATTTATAGACTAAAGCAGGCATCACGGAGTTGGAACATCTGTTTTGATGAAACGGTCAAAGAATATGACTTTATCAAAAATCCAGATGAACCATGTATATATAGTAAAGTTGTAGCACGAACTGTCGTATTCCTCGTCTTGTACGTGGATGGCATTCTATTGATAGGAAATGACATTCCTATGCTACAATCTGTCAAAGGATTCTTGTCACACAGGTTCTCCATGAAAGACCTGGGTGATGCCTCTTACATTCTGGGGATCCGGATCTATCGTGATAGATCCAAAAGGATATTGGGACTTTCGCAGTCCAGGTATATCAACACTATACTGAAAAGATTCAGTATGAAAGATTCTAAGCGCGGTAATCTACCGGCTTGTCACGGAATCACCCTATCCAAAGAGATGTCTCCCAAGACTGATTTGGAAAGAAAACGCATGTCTATTATACCATACGCTTCTGCGGTAGGCTCTATAATGTATGCGATGTTGTGCACCAGACCAGATGTAGCTTACGCACTGAGCGTGGTAAGCCGGTATCAGTCAGACCCAGGGGAGAAGCACTGGATAGCAGTAAAGAACATTCTCAAGTACCTGAGGAGGACTAAGGAGATGTTCTTGGTTTACGGCGGAAAAGACCTCAAGATGGAGGCCTTTGCTGATTCCGGCTTCCAGAGTGATAAGGACGATTCCAAGTCCATGTCAGGTTATGTCTTTACCCTCAATGGAGGGGCGGTGTGCTGGAAGAGTTCCAAGCAGGACACCGTTGCTGACTCGACGATGGAAACGGAGTATATTGCTGCTTGCGATGCCGCAAAAGAAGCGGTCTGGATGAAGAAGTTCCTAACAGAACTTCAGGTGGTTCCTACCATTGTTGATCCAATACCTCTGTATTGCGACAACAACGGAGCTCTAGCTTTAGTGAAGGAACCAAGGTCCCATCAGAAGTCCAGACACATCTTAAGGCGGTATCACCTGATCAGGGAGATCATTGATCGTCGGGAGATCGAGGTCCGGAGAGTTGCTACTGAAGAGAACATTGCTGATCCATTCACGAAGGCCCTACCTCAGATTCAGTTCGAGAGGCTACTCGAGATCATCGGTCTTCGATATGCCAGTACATGGCCCTAGTGCAAGTGGGAGATTGTTAGTGTATATGCACTAGGGGCCATTATTGTATCATACTAGCTTGTATATTACTTAATGGAAGCTTGGGATATTCACAGTTATATAACAGTCTTGCTAAACATGGCAGTATACTACTTGGTTTTATCTATTTTAATATGTGAGTATACGTATTGATAGAGCTCTTAGGATCTTGCTTGACTCCCAGCGTTGTGATGGCAGTCACACTAGTGGGGGCTGGGTAGTCTACAAGCACATCCTTTTCAGGTCCCTAGTCGTAGGATTATCGAGACAGGGCATCGATACTCCGGAGTAGACTAGTGTGTACGCTTCTCATTCCAGTTGGGGAGATGGTCTGTCCCACAGCCGTCAGTACGTCGTATTGGAGATAGTATACAGGTGCTCGTTGGGTTACGAGTACACCGGACAGGACTCACAGGGAACTGTTGGTTGGTATTATACCCGTCGTCAGTTAACAGTTCCCAGGTGACATGAGTACAGCATAGTCCGCAGACTTGACACTGCTACTTCGTCTCGAGTGTGTCCCACTGTTTTTAGATTGCTACCCTACCACGGCTCAAAGGAGTCGTGCAAACAGGTAGCAGTTGGGTGCAGTCCCGAGCACTTGGAGGCAGTCCCGAGCACTTGGAGGCAGTGGCGGTTAGACAGGATTCGTCTCTCCCGGTATTGGGAGTTGATATCGCGCTGTGTCAGAGAGCCATTACGCAAAGTTCCTGACCGGGGCAAGCGAGATTTACTGGTAGGTTCCAGTTATTTCTCAGGGTGTAATGGGTTACGCTCCGACACGACTTATACCGCTATTAGGGGACTGACGCTTGCCGCCCCCCTAGGCCCGATATGCGATAGTCTTAGACGAACAGACCGGACTGTACGGAGATTATCACATCAGGCTCAGTAGGAGTTTGGATGGGTTTCCTCATCGGCCTTCTTATTGACATTTACCTGGGGACCGTTACGTACAGCTAGTGCCGCTTGCGGTCTGTGGTTAAACCCACTGCCAGCGTAGTAGTCGAGTCTTTAGAGTCCCACACAGAGAGTTTCCCTGCTCCGGGCGAAACGATATAGAGGTCGTATGGTTTTACGACAAGGGTTCGGACGCATACGTGTGTTTACGCACATACGACATTCAGACAGTTTTTACTAGCCGGTTTTGGTTTATGCCAGTTTTTAGTATCTGGTTATTGGATTTATACAGTCTAAAGTTTTTCCGTGTTTTCACGGATAGGAGGGGCGTTCTCGTAATTTCGCGAGAAGCTTCTAGAAGGATGGTGACTTGAGGGTTAAGGTGGCATTTGCATTTATTGTGTTAACGACTCATTTGTGTGATTCATCCATGGAGTTAATGCATCATTTATTGATCTAATGACTCATGAGATGAATCACTCATATGAATGAATGAAGCATGGTTGTTAAATGATTTAATTGATTTATTTCATAAAACATTATGCTTCATATATATTCAAATGAGTTCATTATCTCTTCTCATTCTCTTGCTCACCTTCTCTCTCCTCAAGCTCTCTCTCTTCAAACCCTAATCCTCCCCTCTCATGTGTTGAGATCAAGGATTAGAAAAGACTATTTAATCCATAACACTTCTCTATATCACCTATGTTACTTAGATTAGCACTTTAAGAAACCTAGTTACCTCAAGTTACAGGTGAAGCTTGGAGTATAGCTCTCGGGTGGATCATCTATTACGTGGAGGAGGCCGAGAAGGACGTGGATAACGAAAAGAAGAAGGACACGGTTCATTAGGTATAATCACTTATCATAGTAGTTCATAACTTCTATGTTTCATGTTAGTTATAGTTTAGCAAAGATTCTCGGTTAGTCGATGTTTATGCAAAGAACAAGATCGTTTTTCATTATTCCGCTTTCCCGCAAGTCGTGGGGTGTTGTACATCGACTTACACGCACAAGGTCCAAACTTATCTAATAATAGACTTACATTGTTTAGTGAAGTAAGGAAAGTAAAAAAAATATATAATCACTTAGTTAGAGTAGGCATTAGCCCTCATGACGCTCAATTTTCATGCAAGATAGAGTAGAAAAAAATTTGTTAAAGAAATTTAGGTCCCGGTCATAAGATTACCAATTTTAGCGTATACATACACAAACCAATTGTTTTATGAATCAGACTGCAGAGACACTTACAATCTGATGAATAAATTCTGAAGAGCATCCTTTGAACAAAGGAACATTTTCTATGTAGGCTTTGTATAAGCTTTGT
Source organism: Agapanthus africanus (assembly GCA_030015575.1). Taxonomy (NCBI): domain Eukaryota; kingdom Viridiplantae; phylum Streptophyta; class Magnoliopsida; order Asparagales; family Amaryllidaceae; genus Agapanthus; species Agapanthus africanus. The sequence continues at coordinate 95,711,547 of JASDDO010000014.1, forward strand.
GAAATCTGGAAAAGAGAGCAAACTAGTTAAGGCAACTTGAAGGAGTGTAGAGTCTAATTCCAGACATCATTGGGATGAAGCAGAAAATGTATGAAATAATCCCACATCAGAGAACGAAAAAATAAACTATTCTTTCTTTTTTCTTTTTTCCTTTTAGGGTAGTAAAGAACTACGTTTTGAACTAAGCTTTTCAGATTCAGAATGAAGCAGTACTGAATTGTTTTCTGATTTCTTAAACTATTGTGTGCAAAGCATAACGAAAGGAACAACCAAAGGAAGTCCACTTCCATCTGAGAAATACATCTCGCTTTATCTGTATTTTTTGAAGGTTATATGGTTCTGCTGTGCAAAATTTTTTGCATCCACACACCTTGGCACGAATTGACACTGGAATATCTTGAAGAACAGAAGCTTCTGTATAGTTGCTCTCATATTGCAAGCGCACATGTCCTTTGATCTGGTCCCGTATATCACTTCCAAGCCTGTTCCTATTCATGTATTGAATCAGATCCTTCATTTTGTCCCTGAATCTTTCTGTCCTTGATCCTTTTACAATTAGCGCAGTCATGTTACCAATCAGGTAAGCTCCCAAAATCATATCAAAAGAAACAAATATCATGACAAATATCATTTCCCTTGTATTGACTGCATGTATGTCTCCAAAACCTGTGCATGGCAACAACAGCATTCAGAGATACAATTTTTTCTTTTAAATGACAAATAATCCAAAAAATAAAAATAAATAAAATGCTTTAGGATTACTGTTACGATAGAGAAGATAAAAACTACATTAAAGAGAAGTTCTCAACTCAATACACACAGCCACATACAAACATATATAAGGTTTATTTTCATTCAGATCTTCCAATGTAAACTGTGTTATCCCACTATAACATGCTTGAGCCATACGAAAAGATCAACAATTAGACTCTCCCTTTTCAGAAATGAAATAACCTAAAAGATTAAATATCGAATAACTAATGAAATGGTCAATGAAATAATACCTACAGTTGCCATGGTAACTATGGCAAAATATAAGGACAGCAGATAACGTTGTGATAGCTCACTCTCCCTGAAATGTGCATAGCTGTGATCGCCGAGTTTTAAGCTCCCTATCCATGTATAGCCCTCCATAGATGGAGGCATAGTTGTTGCCAGGTAATAAAAAATGCAGGCAGCTGTGTGTGTGCAATAAAACTCGACAACAATGAGTTTCACAATCCGCGTAAACAAGTAATTTATCCGTATATCCTTCTCAAGGTTCTGGAAAAATTCTGTCACCTTTTGCACCCGGCTTAAGCGAAGCCATAAGAGGTATCTCACCGCTTCCTTATCTCCACATGCCTAATTTGAGCACAAAGAAAGAATTTAGGTAGTCTTTTTTAGTGTGGTCGCTTATGCAAATACTAAAAAGCATAAAGGTCTACATAAAATTACTGAAAATAAACTGAATGACAACTCAATACTGCCAATTTTCATTCTGAGATTAATGGTGTTTCCGCCATTCAATCCTGTCGACTGCCACTGAGAGAGTAAGGACCATAGAGAACTGATGATGTGACTGACAAAAGAAGTCAAGATTTGAGTAAACTTTACACCAGATATTTGCAAACCGAATACAAACTTAATTAATAAGAATTGGCATGGAACAAAAGTCTTCAAACTCCAAAAGGGTGGGGGAGTTGGCAACGTATGCAAATTGACAAGAAAGTGTCAACCTCAAGTCATGCAACCAAGACAAGAGAAAAGGAGTGCCTCGCTTGGGCACAACCATATAATCCCATGAGATAATGGAACTGTTCATGGCATAGCCTGTTAGAATAATAATCAGTAACAAACTTAACTATGAGACCTAAAGAAAGCTGATAACGCCCAATGAGAACTCTGTAGTCAAACTAATGGCAGGTTATATCAGTTGGACACGTCAAATGCGGTGATGTTTTAGACTTTTAGTGATATTTATATTGGATGATAAGAAAGCAGTTCAAGTTTTCAACTAAGTAAACAAAATGCAATATTTTTATGATTTGTATATACTAAGAAAGCAGTTCAAGTTTCATCTAGTAAACAAAATACAATATTTCTACGACAAAAGTTCAAATTCGTGTATCAGGAACCAACTGGCACCCTTATGCTTGGCATATGTTTTTTTTTTAAATGAAAGCAAAAGCAATCTTCTGCAAGAAAAAAACACGAAAGAGATGAAAAGAGAGAATACCCTGTATATAACATCCCATGGGAGGCAAGCAAGTAACTCGAAGACAAAGCCAGACTTCACATATCTGCATCATGAGATTCGTACCAAACCCGAAGACAGGCATACTAAAACATCAGCAAAGGTACTGCATATAAAAATGGTAAAGAAAGAGAGTGTAAAAATACCTGAGAGCAATGGAGGAAGGTTTGTAGATCATGCAATAGGTATGGTTGTCTCGATAAGCAAGGAAGAAGTGGACGACGATGTCGAAGAGGAATGCAATCTGGCCGGCAATGTCGAGCCAGAAGAGTCTATATGGGAGGCCTCGAAAGAAGCCAAACTCAAAGGGTGTGAAGAAGGATGAGTACACTGCCCATGCCAATATAAAATGCTTCCATAGTTGATACCATCTGCATTATTTGGTATATCACACTTCACATAGCATACATATAACACATGAATACACGTCTGGTTAGATTTAAGCCGAATTTCCCCGTTTATATAAATTATGGAGCAGGACTGATTTCTTCAAGGATCGTGACTGAATCCCCCCCCCCCTCTCCTTCTTTTTCATTCTTTAATGTGCATAAGCATATTGTGATAGAAGGTTGCATGTTGAAAGCACGCAACCAACAAAAAAGGAGAGGAAACCAAATGGTGTTGAATGTGTTTTTGGTGCAGCATTACTGAATGTAGCTTGATTATGTACATATTGCATCCTCTATTATCTTGAGTTGTTAGGTGTAGAGTCACAAAAGATTAATGTCCAAGTTACATGAAGGGGAGAAAAAGTGTTAATGATCATATTAGACCCAATAACTGAAAAGAAAGAATTGGATCTAGCTGACATTATGTTAAGGGTTATAGCATTAGCAGCCCACTTGCACCAATTTTATATAGGCCATTCTCATATGGACAGATAGTCAATCAGTTTCTGTATATCCTATTTTAAGACAGATGGGATACACTTCCATAAATCTCGCTAATCTCCATGTAACCGATATGGATTCATACCCAGTAGGATATGAATATTATAAGCTCATTGATCATGAGTCACTGACCATACAGCTAACCAAAGTTATAATATTAAGATTCCAGAGTATAAATCATGTGAGAGTGATTGTTGTATTTCACTTAAAAAATAATAATGGAAGCACATGTAGCTTCAGCCTACACGAGACAGAGGTCCTCTTCAGTTCTTACAATCTTAGTTAAGATAGTAATGGTATTTAATTCCATTTGTTAAATATATACCAACAATAAATACTCAGACATGATGACCTAAACCTTCTTTTCGTCAAGGTATCAGATAAATAATTCTTTTCCTTTGAAAAATAAACAGCTGGAGTGTGATTACTTTACCAATAATTGCCACAGCATATTTGGATGGATGACAACCATACTTCAAATCATGATCATGATGCAGATTCAGTAATCCTAAAGATTTCTGATCATAGAATTTCTAATAGTGGGTTTAGCTTTACATTTCCAGTGACATTGTTTATATTTTACAAACAAAAATAACATTATTCAGATTATAATAAGCTTTAAACGAAACTTATTGTCACATTTTCCCCAAAAAGGGATGGATTAATAAGATAGTATATAGCCATTTCATGCACAAACTCAAATTGAAGGGTTATCATGATTTAGAATTATCAAATAGCCAAAACCAAAATTATCTCATATAATCATGTTTCTCATAAATTAAAGATGTACGTATGCAAAAGGCAAAATATTTAGCTCAAAGTTTCATAAAGTTTTTTTAAAACCTTGTTTCATTTTAGGACTACACTAGCAAACATCAACCGATTATATCCCTTTTTTCTTTCGTACCCTATCTTTTTTTAGGTCATAGCCTTTCATTACAAATTACATAGAATAATCTAGCTATCCTTAGGTTCTTGCATTCCTAATTAATTAAATTTTAATCTAAATACAGTGCATTAAATCCAAATATAAGAAAAGGTCACATTTCCCCTATCCAAACTCATTTACCAAGTTGTTATCTTTAATCAAATCTCCGTCTTATCGCCTCATTTAACAAAAACATCAAATGTCCAAATTTTAAATTAGAACGGAAAAGACTCGGCTTTTTCCCAAAATGTTGCAGCCACAAACCCAAAATGGGAAACGACGACGACGACATCCCATAACAGGATTTTTTTTCAAAATGCAAGAGAAAAAAATAAGGAAATTACTTGTTATCGGGATGAATGACGTAGCGTTGGAGGAGCTGGTCTTGGCTCCGCCTCCTGAACCGCCTCGCCCCAGGCTCCCGCACAAAGAGAGAGAACCGGCTGCCACGTGTCGGCTCGAGGCGCTCCTTCAATTCCTCGACCTCGTACTCGTTCTCATGATCGGACTTCGAGTTCGAATCCGAATTCGCGTTCGCGTTCGAGTTCGATCTCGCTGCTCGAGGCGTCATCGAATCGCCGGCGGGGGCGAGATTCCAGTGACGGAGAGATAAGGAAACGATTTTCAGAAAGAGAGGGGGAGAGAGAGAGGTTTATATAGGGATTGGATTTTTTTAATGGTTTTTTGATGAATTTGATAATAGAGGAAGAAAAACATCAGACAAATTCAAAAAAAATAATAATTTGTCGGATAATTTTGAGGAAATTCAGTTCATGATTGATAGCCATACATGATAGGTTTTTGGAAATAATAATTGGTGTGGGGCATTATTCTCCATAAATAAACAAAAATTTCGTTTTTGGTGCAAATCTTCTACTTAAAATCTTATAATACAAGTCTGGGCTTTTTTACTAAAAAGCCCATTATATTTCGTTAATTACTAAAAAAACCTTTCACACTTCATATTTATTTAAAAGACCTCTCATACATTTAAATTGCACTAAAAAGTCCCCTCACTGGTTTTCCATCAAAAGTTGGTATCTCGTTAGGAAGATGAAACTAAGGTTGTGTTTGGGGTGTTCTCCTGCCTCCTATGTATTTAGGTAGGTGTTTCTTCCATAAAAAGAACTTGAATTCTCGTTTAATTGAAGATTGGGATTTAACACAACTGAAGAATCGCCCCCCTTTCAAATGAGGCAGCCCACGAACTCAAATCTTGCATTTGAAGGGATAACAGTACCCGACAAGCTCGTTGCTGGAGAAGGTTGAAAAAATGAGCCGGTTTTAATGACCATATTTTTGATCGAAATCCTAATGCTAAGGAAAAATTTATGAATTTTGATAAAAAAAAGAGGTGTTGAGAAGGTTTTAAAACCCTAATATGTAACAACCGGGTTCATTTATACCAATTCCAGTTCCCGTATTTATTTATCTGTGGTATTTTATTGATTTATCGTGTTTGGGTGCGAATGGTATTTTACATTTTATATTGCATTCGACCCGACCCGTTTACTTGAACCTGTTTGATTCATATTTATAGATTACCTTGACTTGTTGCATAGACACGTGCATCTATTGTAAACTGCATATTGGCATTTTATCTGATATCGCATCTTTTACCATATAACATTTTAAGTCACGGAAAATAAATTAAAATTGCATTTCATAGCCTGCATGATACCCCTAACCCCGTGGTAGCGTCCGCGCATCTTGTTCTCGTCCCGTTCAGTGAAACGGACGTGTTTGGATCGCTACGCGCACGTACGTGCATCCGTTCTTGGGGGTATGCATTTTCTTTAACTGAGCATTCATTTTGAAATTTGGAAGTCGCATATATTTTTCATATTTTAAATCTAAATTTTTAGACCCGACCCGGACGTGTTTTGGAATAAGTTTGTATTTGCCAAAATCTCAAAACGTACTAATATTTTATTAATATATTTCTAAACTATAATTATATATATATACTGTCATATATTATTCGTTATGTTTTTTAAACAGAATATATTTTTTAACCAACTGATCCCTTCTCTCTCTCTTTCTTTACTATATTATATATTTATATATACATTTTTTTATTTAAAACCTAATAACTTTAACACACACACCCGACATTATTCTCTCTCCCTCACAATTTCTCTCTCCTCTCGATCTCTCTCCCTTTCTCTCTCTGTATCTCTCTCTCTATCTAATCTTTATTTTTTTATTTAAACCTCACCCTACGAATCTCTCTCTCTCTCCTCTCGCTAATAAATTCTCTTTCTCCCTCTCTGCATATATTTTCTTCCTTCTTCTTTTTTTCACGAACCCGAAACCCAAACCTACCGCCGCTGCTCCCTCGCTCACCCATCACCGACGACCTCGTCATCGTGTTCCCCTCTGTCCACTCACCTCTCTCAACTCCCAACGCCGCCACCACTATTCCAGCCTACCCCGCGCACCTTTCCTGCACCCAAACTCAACCCTGCACCCTCGCTGCACCATCGCCGCCGGAGCTCCGACGATCTCGTCGCTGACTCCACAACCCTCTCCCTTTCCTCACCTCCTCTGCCAACGACTCCAGCCACCAAGAATCTCGCACACATACACACCAGAACCCAAAAACGAGCCCTGCACATCTTCGCATCGCCGGAGTTGATCGCCGCCGTCGATCTCGTTCTCGTCTCCCGATTCCAGTGCACCCAGTGAGTAGTTCCCTTCTTCCCCAATCTCATTCTCCTCTTTTCTTTCCTTTCCTTCTTTCTTTTCCCTGTGTTCTTTTCTTTATGTGTTCTGTCCCTGTAGTTCGCCGGAATACAGTCGTGCCGTCGACGATCCCGACGACCCAGCGAGCGTACTTGACCCGTGTGATCACTTTGTGCGTTTTTTGGATCCATTCCGTGTACCGTGCGCGCATCGCGGCTTTTTCCGCCAACGTGAGACGTTCCGTTCACTCGTTTCTTGATCTGTCGAGGCAAGTAAAACTTGCTACATGCTATTTGTATTATATTATACTATTCAACTGCATATTGAATCTGTAGATTGAATCTAATGCCGCATGTTACATTTTAACATTCGATGTTCCATATATCATTTTAGACCTAGAACTTGAAATATATCATATTGCATTTTAGTTCACAATACGTGGTACCCACGTCTATATTTAAATCACATAATAATTTTTGCATAGCCATAGTACCCTTTTAATAGTTTATACCTTATTGGACACTCGCTTGCATACATCTAGCCTAATGTATAGTCAATTGCATCCCTAAATCATTTAATACATATTAACGTGATTTTAAACATGCTGTATTCGATAAACTGTGTTTATTTAATGTTGGAACTATCCTTTTAAACCAAATCGATAACTGTACATCCATATGTTTTAATCTGTACCTATTTGCATTTCATGTTCTATTTTATTGTTCCATTAGTACCCCATACTTGTTTGTATACCCATACTTATTAGGGTTTGATTATGAGCACCCATGTGATATTTTGTGCACCCCTGACATGACTTGACATACCATTACTTGACACGACGTGATACCGTGCACTTCTTGACTTGACATGTTATCTATATGTTACCTGACTCGACCTGTGGTACCATAGTTTTACCTGTTACCTGATCTTGTTACTAATGCCAACAACCCTAACATGTTGTCCCTACGGACATTTCCTGTTGTCTAGCCAGACAAACCTGTACCTGCTTGATCCTGTGTTGGCATTAACTCTAGATTTATTAATACCTGACTTGACATATATAACTTGGGGATATGGAGAAATCAAATATATAACTTGGGGATATGGGGAAATCAAGAATATAACCGAACGTAACTCAAAGGGCCATCCCATTGTTTGCCGTTTTTCCGGGCGTTACGGAATACCTATTGTTTGCCGTTTTTCCGGGCGTTACGGAATACCTATTGTTTGTCGTCTTTCCGGGTGTTACGGAATACCTATTGTTTGCCGTTTTTTTCGGGCGTTACGGAATAATCACCGATGGGTTACGATGAGGATTACATTACTTGGTTTCGAAGACTTTAGAATAGATAACCACGTAGCACAGTTTAAATATCACTGCACGTCACTTATACTGACATACTCACTGATATATATTCTTGTTATATTCTTGCTTATACCAATACCTGCATGTATTGCTACCCCTGTTTATAGTATTGCTTGATATTATGACGCACTGACGTCTGGATTTTGCATGGCCCAGATTCTTTACCTTTGCTGCAGGCCGAGCAGGAGTATTTCAGTCAGCAGGCTGAGCAGTGAGGACTTGTTAGTAGTTAGTTCTTTTACTTTCGGTATTTGCATTCCTGATGTGAGCCCGCATTATGGGACATACATTCCAGTTATTCTTGTATTGGATCTTTTGCTTCCACATTATTTTATTCTTGACTCGTTTTATTCTGGCTTATGGACATGTGTTAGATAGTTTATTATTGTTCTTGATATCTCCACAGTCGTAATGTGACTGTGGAAGGATACTTCCTATCCACAGGTAGCATGGTTGGCTATGTCACGTGCCCATTTTAGCGTACTCCGGGAAGCGGGGCGTGACATGGTTCTTTTGGTATCAGAGCCATAGGATCTAGGTTAATCGGGTTTGATTTTTTTGTAGTTGGGTATTGGACCCAATACACGAATCAGAATACTCGTGATTAGGAAACATGTCCTGCCACTTTACCGTCTTACCATTTTTGAATCTTAACTTCCTCCTGATCCTACTTTTATGATATGCAAACCTCCTTTGCATATCGCCTCGAAACCTGGTTTCCTTTTGGTTATCTCTAGAACTCAGGCGACTTGAGTGGAGTTATGTAATTGTAGCTATGATACCGCGGTATGGTTACAATGCGGTACTCTATTTAAGTAACTTGGAGTTCTAGCCTTGATTCATATCCTTGATCTATATTTTGAATCCGTTATCATGCTAATCCTTTGGGTGCTTTGATTTCAGGAACATGGCAGGAAAGAATCTGAAAACGTACCAGAGGCGTGTTGACGAAGCCGCTATGCTTGGAATAATACGTGGGATGTTGGAGAACCAAAAGCGACAGACCGAGCTGATCCAGTAACAAGCTGAATCTTTTCAGGAAGGTTTGTGGACCATTCAGCAGTCTGTGAGCAATGTTGTGGCCAGACCAGTGGATCGTGTGGGCACCGTGGCGGATTTCACGAGACTGGGTCCGTCTGTCTTTACTGGCCTGGAGGAGCCGTTGCCAGTGGAGCAGTGGCTGGTTGATACGGAGAATTTACTCGTTGCGGCACAGATCCCAGAGGATAAGAGGGTGGATGTGGTACGCATCCAGTTGGTAGACTACGCCCATGAATGGTGGCTTGTGGAAGAGACCCGCTTGCCCAAGCCGATCAGTTGGGCGGATTTTTCGAAGAGTTTCTTGGGGAAGTTCTTCCCGCGGACTGCATGGGAGGAAATGGAAGAAAAGTTCGTCAGTTTGAAGCAGAACGGCGCACCTGTAGATGTACATGCAACTGAGTGGACGCGGCTCAGTAGATTCGCTGGACCTTTGGTTGCTGTAACACCCGAGTTCATTTATACCGATTCCAGTTTCCGTATTTAATTATCCATGGTTTATTCTTGATTTATCGTGTTTGGGTCGAATAGTAGTTACTGGTACATTGCATTCGACCCGACCCGCTTACTTGAACTTGTTTGATTTATATTTATAGTTTACCCTGACTCGTTGCTTAGACACGTGCATCTAGTATAAACTGCATATTGGCATTTCTTCTGGCATCGCATGTTTTAACATATAACTTTTAGTCACTGTAAATATTTATTAAAATACATGACTTGGCTTGATTGATACCCCTAACCCTGTGGTAGCGTCCTTGCATCGTGTTCTCGTCCCGTTCAGTAAAACGGACGTATTTGGACGGCTACGCGCACGTACGTGCGTCCGTACTTGGGGGTATACTTTTTCATTACAGAATCCTTCATTTCAATTTTTGGGACCTGCCAATATTTTTTCATATTTCAAATTCAAATTTTTGGACCCGACCCGGGCGCAATTCTGAAATATTTTGTATTCCGCCAAATTCTATTTATTTCAAAATTTCTTAAATCTGTTTGAAATATATTTCTTCAGCCTATTAAAATTTTAGCCAATGTTATCATTTTTCTAACACCCAGAAAATCTTTTCTAATTTTTTTCCAACCAATTCCTAGACCAATCAGAGCTTTCCCTTACTTGTTTTGGGCCCCACCATCAAACCTCTCTTCATCTCGTCTATCTTTCTTTTTCCTTCTCAACCAATCAGAGTATCTTTTCTTATTCTTTTCCAAACAAAATTTAATCCTCCAGCCAATCAAATCTCTCCCTCTGCGTGCACCTGGGCCCACGAGCACAGATTTCTCTCTCTCTCTCTCTTTCTTTCTCTCTCTCCCTCAGCGAGCGCAGCTCTCTCTCTCTCTCCCCTCTCGTCTCTCTCTCTCATCTTGCAAGCACTATTTATTCCTCGATTCCCGTCACCGCGCGTGCGATATGGGCACCTCCCTTCACAGCATTTCTTCTTCTTCTTCTGTCTGCTTTGAAACCCTCACACCTCGCCACGAGAGCCCATGGACCTGAGAAACCCTAGCCTCGTCGCCTCACCCCCGCGACCACCATCTCTTCCACCTTTCTCTCCTCTCCTCATCTCTCCCTCCTCGTCATCTCTCTCTCATTCTTCCTTTCCTGAGCCTGCAACCGCAGAACCCATCACCGCCATCGATCCCTCCGTCGCCACCTCCTCATCTATGAACTCGGCAACACCCTCTCCTCCATCTCGTTCGTCCTCCTCCTCATCTCTCTCCTTATCTTTCTCCTCTTCTTTCTTTTTAAACCGAGCCCTCACATTAACCCATGCGATGAAAACCCTAACCCTAACCTAGCTCCCTGCCTCCACGATCTCGCCTTCACTTAACTAGCCGTCTTCATCTCTTCAACCTCTTCTACACCTCACCTTCCTCCTCGCCATCTTCCTCTTCTTCTTCCTCCTTTTCCCGTCACCTTGCAACCCTCAAACCTAAAGAACCCGTCGCCGTCCCCTCACCTCCGGCGACCCCAGCCTCACACAACCATTGCCACCATCTCCTTTCTCTTCCCTCTCCTTCCTTCTTCACCCTACACTGACCCATACCTGCACACCAGACCCCGCAACCTAGAACCCAAGAAACCTTATCCATCGCCGGCAGCCCATCACCGGAGACCCATGACTTGTCGTCACAATCTCTCCTCGACCCGCCTCGGCCATAGAACACCACACCAACCCGGCCGTGACGTCCACGATCCCGACGCACCAGCGATCGTATCTGACTCGTGTGATTCCATCGTGCGTTATTTGGACTCTTTCTGTGTACCATTCGCGCGTCGCGACTTTTCCCCACCGACGCGTAACGTTCCGTTTACCGTATCGTGATCCGATCAAGGCAAGTTAATCTTGCTACATGCTACTTAAGTCATTATATACCGATTCTAATATATATAATACATGTAGTTTAAATATAGCACCCCATGCATCATTTTATAACATTTTGAAGTTCTGTTTGCATATGTTCATATTATTCCAGATCTAGAACTTGAAACCGTTATTGCATTTAGTTTACTAAACCTACGTAATCACATTTATATGTTAGATCACATAATCACAATTGTTTTATAGTCATATTTCCCTTTTGTAGTTTTACCCTATCGGACGACCGATTGCATACATTTAGCTTTATTCACATTTAATTGCATCTCCAAATGGTTTCAATACATATTAATATGATTTTATCCTCCACATGTGTAATACTGCATCCCTAAAATGTTAAAACTATCCCCTAAACCAAACTGATAACCGTACAACTAAGTAGTTTATGTCCCCCTCCGAAAGACGGCGCGACACCGCGTCTTGCCTGAGATTCGGGGCAGATGCTAATTGGTGCTATCCGTCCACCTCTTCGAAGATGCCAAGTTGATTTATGGCACCACGTATCGAAGGTTTAGACGGATGCGTCCGATGTAGCAGACTTCGTCAGATTCCCCCTCGTTTGAGGGGTTTTTGATTGTGGGGACGCTCTTCCCTGCAGGCGCAAGCCCCTGCAGTTAATTACGCTACCGCGTTGCGGTAACAACTTTCTCCTTCTCCAGATGGTCACTTCGTGTCGTGGGTGTCTGTTTTGTATTTTGTTGCCCGTGGATTGTTTACGGAGACTGAGTTATGTCGTCGCCCGTAGGGCGTGGACTAGTCCAAATCCGTATTATCTTAGATTTGGGTTTGGGGGGGTTTGGTTTGAGGATACGTCAGCCATACTTGAGGCTAAGATCAACTCAAACGTTTGTTAAGGATACGTTAGTCTAACTTTGTGACTAAGATCAACTTAACGGGATCGTTTAGATCCGACAAAAGAGCGTTTGGACTCTAATGTTCCAGTTTAGGGACATAGTGGTCCATGAATGTACGGCCGTCGGGACCCGTCACCTCTCTGACGACGTTGAAGGATTACAACGACGGATGTCAGAGGAGTTCAGGGATGTACCCTCGAGCCAGAGTTAATTGGGGGGATTTATAGTCCACTCTGTTTGAAGGTTTAAGGATACGTTAGCCATCTTTGAGGCTAAGATCAACTTAAACGGGACCGTTTAGATCCGACAAAAGAGCATGCGGGGCTCTATTGTTCTAGTTTAAGGACATTACGGTCCATGGGTAGTTTTAAGGACATTGCGGTCCATGGGTAGTTTAAGGACATTGCGGTCCGCTGTTAGTTTTAAGACATCTCGGTCAAGGTTAAGGACGTCGTAGTCCATGGGTTTAAGGACCCCACAGTCCGTTGTTAGTTTTAAGACATCTCGGTCAAGGTTAAGGACGTCGTAGTCCATGGGTTTAAGGACCCCACGGTCCATTGTGCTCTGGATGCTTCACACGGGTTCACTGCCGTGCTTGGCGAGGACCAGGCTCCGCTCTGGACGTTTTCCACGGGGTCAAAGAGTGACATTATCCGCGTTCCACGTAACCAGGAATTTTTGCATTAGACATGAGTTTAAGGACCCCATAGTCCATATCAATGTGTGGTCGTCGGGACCCGTTACCTCTTTGAAGACATTGAGGGATTACAATGCCAAGTATCGAAGGAGTGACGAGATGTACCCTAGAACCGGAGTGGATTAAATAGTCCTTGGCCCAATTTAGGGTCAAGACGAATTAATTATGTTATGAGTCCATTGGACCAGTTAATCACCAATTGAGGACTTATGGCCATCTTGGGCTAAGTCCAATCAGGAGAGGCTTTGCCTCTATCCGTTTAGGCCAATTGGGCCAAAGCATAGTGTTAAACACTACAGAGCAGTCAGTGTTGAACACTGGGAATGGGGTTGACAAGTTAGTGTTTAACACTAAGAGATAATTGGTGTTAAACACCAGCAACAAGGCTTTTCAAATTAGTGTTAAACACTAAAACAGATCAGTGTTGAACACTGCAGATGAAGCTTTTTATTTAGTGTTGAACACTAAGGCCCAACAGTGTTTTAACACTGGGCTCGAGAGTTTTAATTTAGTGTTAAACACTAAGGCAAGAGGGGTCACCCTTTATTTATTCTGAGATTATCGTGTCTTTCAGAGCGTCACGTGCCATCACGTGATGGGCATTCAAATGCCTATGTATTAAAGCTTCTGCCGAGGGTCACGTGGGTCACGTGGGGTGTTGCCTTAAGGGGCTTTCTGTAGATCTCTTGGGGGGTCACGTGATGGCACGTGACCCTGCCTCTATGTATTTTGTTTAGAGGCTTTGTTAATCTTTTTTCAGGAATTAAATTCCTCGAGCTGTAAATTTCGGAGGAATTAAATTCCTACTTCCTTTCGAAGACTTATGTTCTGGAATAGAGTTTAACTCTGAATTTTTTGTAGGAATTACATTCCTCATATATGTGAAGGGCTGAATAGGGTTAAACCCTAATAAAAGCTTTTAAGGAATTGAATTCCCATTCCCTGTTAAATGATGATTAAGGGAATTAAATTCCCGTTGTTTCAACAGAACTAAGTTCTTAATTAGGGTTAAACCCTGTTTCTTTTTATTCTGAAGGAATTAAATTCCCATGATACAGGGTCAAGCCCTAATTTTATTTTAAAGGAATTAAATTCCTATAGTTCTGTGAGAATTAAATTCTCATGCTTGCATTTCCTCTCTATGTTTCGGATCTGCATGGCAGGATCTCAACCCATTAAGAATTAAATTCTCAACCTAAAGGGGAGATGTGCACTTTGCAGATCCTCTATCAAAGAGAGAAGAAATATGTTCTTCTGTTTTTATGTATCAGAGTTAAACTCTGTTGAGAATTAAATTCTTTTCTTCTTTCAAGGAGCTTTTCCCTTTCTTACCTAGGGTTTTTGCAGAAGATCCAAGTTCTCCAAGTATCGAAGCTCTCTTTCTTTTCTCTTTTTTTTTCTCTGCGTCTGTCTCTTTTTCTCTGTGTCTCTTGGCTCCTATTTATAGGAGAAGCAGCCGAATCAATCAGTTTTTGATGAATCTCCATTGAGACTTGATTTGCATTCAGCATCCATTTTGGGCCTTTGGATTATTAGGTGAATTTTATTCACCATTGGATTTTAAATCCAGAGATTCTCCCTTGTTATTTTGGTTAGATTTAAAGGGGAAATCTTTCCAAACCCGAGATTTTCCCATAGATAGATGATATTTCATCACCTCTGAATCTTTAATTTGATTGGTTCCAGATAGTTGCTTTCTTTTGAAAGGATTTGAATTTCCTTCAGAATTTAATTCTGTTGACAAAATGGGCTTGGACAGCCGGTCACGTGTGACCACGTGACCCATGGTCACGTGTGAGCACGTGACCCCATTTGGCATGATCCTTTTCCTTTCTTTTGCGCTCTGTCTTCTGATCGTTGCTTAAGCGTCACGTGCCACCACGTGACTCCTGGTCACGTGTGAACACGTGACCCCTGTTTGAACTCTCTTTCCTTGGTTCGTCTGGAGAACGAGTCTGCTGTCTTGAACGTCACGTGCCAACACGTGACCCTGGTCACGTGGGAACACGTGACCTCTTCTGAAGCCTTTTCTTGACTTAATCAGAGAACTTGTGTGCCTTTGACGCTTGCGTTTAAATGTCACGTGTCGCCACGTGACCCTGGTCACGTGGGAGCATGTGACTCTTTCTGAAGCCCATTTTCTTCAGCGTAGTCAGGAAACTGCACTTGACTTGATGATGCCTTTTAGGTGTCACGTGCCAACACGTGACCCCTTTTTGAAGCTTTTCCCAGAAGCTTTCCTGATTTTAAATCAGGAAACAAATGCCCCCACAGCGTTGTTCTCACGTGTCTGCACGTGAGTGCAACGCTGTCACCTCTTGTGACCGTTGGATTCCTTTAGGGATCTGGGGAGACGAAGCGTTTTCATTGTCTTCTATAAATACCTCTGTCTCTTCATAAGAGCCTTCACTTTGTTCATCTTCTTCTTCTGAGAACTTTTTCTGAGAATTTAATTCTCTTCTTCCAGAGCTTAGTTCTCTGTTTTGAAACAATCTTCAGAGTTTAACTCTGTTCAAAAGGAATCCTTTTTCCTCAGGTAATGTTCTTGGACAACGATGGACCTTCACATTTCCCTGGATTTTAAATCCAAAACAAGGGTTTTTACCCTTCTTTCTTCATATTTTCCATAAGAACATGAAACTGTTTAATCTTTCAACTGTAGATCTCTTAGGGTTTAGATGATCTTTGGGGAGATGATGATGGCGGTTCAAATCCATGGAATTTAATTCCATCCAAAAATGTTTTTGGGAATTTAATTCCCTTTTCTTAATAAGGAATTTAATTCCAACGAAGAACTCGATTTCTTCACACAGAGGCTTCCTGGGGTCTCTTGGCCCGAGGTTGTTCTTCCTGCAGTTAATGCAATGGGGGTCTTGTAATGATGTCTTTTTGTGTGAATTCAATTCCTCTGATTTTATTGGATCCACTGTAGAGCCCGAGACAGATCCTGTTTGGGGGATGTGCATGGCCATCATTTTTATTAAATGAGGATATTCCCTTTTGTTTTATTGTAACTGTTTGGTCTCATTATTAATGAGCCGTCATCCGGATTCTGTGGGGCCCATGTGTTTTATAGCCAATGGTCCCAGGAAACTTTGCTGTTGCTTTCTCCCACTAGTCTTCATGTTCATGCATGAATAAACATCGCTGACTTTCCTTTTAACGGTCTTCTTTTGTTGGATTTCAGGTGCGATGGCTTCTGCTCCACGCTTTCCCTTTTCTCGCTCGGAGGCGGCTTTTCCTCAGTCACCGTCTGATGAGGAAGCGATGGCGATGATTCGGGCTCATGACCCGAACTGCACCAACCTCCTTCAGTGGGGGTCTTGGTATAGTCAGATTATTCAGGGTCGTCGGAGTTTTCTCTGCGCGGTGCCAACGGAGCCTACTTTCCCCTTTTTACCGATGGATCCTCCAAGGACAGCTTTTGCTGTGGAAATGCCCAACTGGACTCCAACGGGGAGGCTTGAGCCTTCGACGACCGGTATTCCGAACCATCCGATTCCGGCCATAGACATACTGGGGCGGCGTATCTGCCAGGGTGAGGCCCACCCGTGGGGGCAAATTTATAAGATAGGGCTCACTCCCAGGCATCCTACGGGCTACCTTCTCTGGGCTCGCTACATCCTTTCCGCCCATCGGGCGCGGTTGCAGAAAGTTGGGCTTTATCAGGCCATATATGCGTCACTGTTCCATTACAAGTCCCCGCATGCCTGGTGGGTCAAGCGTTTTTGAACCAGTGGAATCTTCCCACCAATACTTTTCTTCTGGGGGATCGCGAGGTCTCGATCTCTCTTGCAGAATTTTATGAAATCTCAGGATTGCCAATCAGGGGCGCACTGTATGAGGAGTTGTTGCCTTCTGACGAGTATGTCTTCGAGCCCGAGTCTGCACCGATTGATGGCCTGTCCGCTGAGAATGCTGTTCGCCATAAGCGCCCCAGCTTGATCAAGGCGCTGGGTATTTTTGATCAATTGTTCACTGAGTCTGAGGAGCAGGGTGTTACTTTTAAAAGCTTCATTTCCTGCTTCTTTCATGAGGATATCATATCGAAGACTGCTCCGAAGTTTGCTAACATCAGAGACCCCTTTGGGTTTGGTCCGAAGAAGCTACCGACTGCTGAATCGGACCTGTCACAGTATTATATTCCCATCGTGTCGCCGATGTCTTTTGAGTCCGTTGCAGCACCTGGTATGGATGAGGAAACATTCTTTGTGGGGTTTGTCAGTGTTTGGATTAGCTGGTTCGTTATCCCCATGCATCGCCGCTTCATGAGAGCCTCGGTCATCTACCCGGCTCATCGTATTGCTGAGGGGACGCGGTTGGCCATCGGCATCCCGGCCTTGGCACACCTCTATAATGGATTGGGCACCGCAGCTAATACCTCTACGCCTGGCGTGGATGTGGTGAACTTTTCGCTTCATTATTTCACGTCCTGGATCGAAATGCATGTATTGGGGGCGTTCGCCATGCATCAGAGGCCCTCATTTTACGATGCCTACCCCTTTCCATGACTTATGCGGCTAGTGGATGCTTCTGCCGCCGACCCGACTCAATTCGGGGCCATTCGGGTGCTAATTTCTCCTCATGCCACCGCTGGCGGGTTGGTTTTTACCGATCGGGTCTTGTCTACTCCTTCGGGTCCCGTCCAACAACTCTGGGACCAGTCGAAAGACAACGCACCTTCTCTGAAGCCCCGGGAGGCCACGCATTTGTATGCAATCAGACCGGGTTACTTGGTGTTTCGCCAGGACAATGCGGCTCTTTTCATGCGGTACAATCCGCATCGATTTGCCCGGCAGCTCGGGTACGACCAGGGTGTTCCTTTCGAGGCTTTTATGGTCACCCCGATCCCTTCTCTTGATGCTGTTCGCGATGCTGCTCATCATTTTATGAGGCTGAACACCGGCTCTTATTTCATGGTCCCTGAAGCTGAGTACATGCCTCGATGCGTGGGCGCGTTTACGGGTTGGTATCTTCATCGGGTCAACCCAATCATTCTCGAGGAAAGGAGGGTGCTTCTTGGCCACGATGCCCCTCCTCTGGCTCCTGGGGCTGAGTTACGACCGAGGGTTCCAGTCCGCTTTCCTTTGAGGGAGATTGGCACCGCGCTCATTCCAGGGGAGTCCGGGGTAGACCTTACTCCGATAGCTGGTATGCCTTTGGGTTCTCATTCACGGGGTAAGCGGGCTCCGGTGGTAGCACCCCTGCCGGTGGCGGCGACGCCTTCTGTGGCGTCGACAATGGCGATGTCATCCTCGGTTGTGGCACCGAGCGAGAGTAACAGGAATGAGGGCTCCGAGGGCGATGTGGGCCAGCGCCGCCCTAAGGCTTCGCGAGGGAGGAAGCGGCCATCCTCAGCGACCGGCTCCGGGTCTAAACGGCGGAAGAAAGCGGCTACTGCCCCGCTTGATTCTGTGGTGGAGTCTGAGCCTATCCTTGAAGACGAATCATTGGCCCTGCAAGGGTCAAACGCGGGACTTCTCTTCCCGAGTTCAGCTGACGAGGAGGCTGCACAGTTGGCCGAGGCCATACGGCGCTGAAAAGACGCGTCTCATAACGCCAAGGTTCCGAAGAAGTCTTACCCCGCTGTAATTTTCTACGAAGACCCTTCGTGGATTCGGCGGCGATTTATCGGCCCTTTGGAGGAATGGGGGGAAAGGGCTCTGAAGCAGGCCGCTTCAGAAGACGCAGCTGATGCACTTTCTTTGTGGACTGGCGGTCATGAGTCTACGCTCGAACCCCGGCGAGCCCACCTCCTTGAGAAGGAGCAGCGGCTTGAAGAAGCCATATTGAGGGCTTCTTTGCGTATAGGTACGTTGTGCTTCCTTTGTAGTCTCTCCGATTATTTATGCCCATGCATATACATCATTATTCTTACTTGGATCATGCAGAATCTTCGACGCTGGGGGAGCTTCCTACGGGCCTATTAAAGCTAAAGCCCGCCGAAACTCCCAATGAAGCCTTGCTGGATGTGGAGGGGGCTGACGAGGCTGTTCCTCTCATGGTGGAACTTCCAGCGGCGGTTCTTGGCCAGGGCGTGCTTGCCCCTTTGGAGGAGGCTCCTTTGGAGGCCGACGCCCCAATGACTCTTACCGAGGGCAACCCAAGGGCTGGGAGTGAGGTAGTCGGGACTATTCTCCCTTTGTTGGAGCCTGAGGTTACGGCGGAGACCGTTGAAGCTGCTATCCCCCCGGCTCAGAATGGGAGGAGTGTTGAAGGTATCCCTCCGCGTTTTAATTTAGCAATCCCTTCATAGTCTGAACTCTTTTATCTTTCCCAGAATTGCGCGGTTTGGCGGCCACGATCGCGGATCTGTCGCCTCGACAGTCATTTCAGCGTTTATTGGAGATGGCAGCTCCGCAGGCGATCTCCCCTCAGCGCATTGTCCTTTCGTCTGGGCAAGGTTGGTGTCGTCCATCCCTTCTCATAGCATCGTCGTTATTTTTGCGTACTGACATTGACGTTTCCTGCAGTTCTGGAAGCCGATGACGAGGTCGAGATTCTCGAAGGGCCAGGGGAGCCTTCAGCTCCTGCTTGTACGACTGTCGGTGAGTGACATTTCATTGCACTCTCACTCGTTCCTTGCTTAAGAGTTTTGTTGACGTCTTTTAAATTTAAACAGCTCTGCCAGTCTCCACGGCGTTGGAGTCGCGCATCGTGATGCCACCCGGCCCTTATGCCTTGCGGGCTTCAGAACGCTTGGCCGAATTAAGCCTCGTCTCCTTGTCGTCTCTGATCGAGGAGCTTCGTGCTGGCAGCACGACCACGGCTGAAGCGTTCGCTGCCGAGGCTAACGGTTCTCTTCCTTTTCTTGCCACCTACCACAGCGAAGAGGTGGTGCGAGTCTGGGTGGAGTTCTGCCGGCGAGTGGAGGCTTGCCTGCACACTCTCGAGTGTTCTCGCCTTTCCTCGGAGGCCGTGGCTGCAAAGGCGGAGTTACGAGGGCTGATAGTACGGTGCGCGGCCAACATGACGTCATGTGAGAAGAGGCTCGGTCGTAAGTTCTCGGAAAGGGAGCTAGCCTCCAAGGCGCTGAGCGAGCTTCAAGCCAATCTCACAGCCAAGACCAACAAAGCGTATGAACTCTGGCGGGTGCTTCAGGAGTCCATCAAAGAGGTGGTGGCTCTCGATAAAGCTGCCATGTTCACTCGTGAGAGGGTCGAGGCTCATAAGGCCACTGAGAAAGAGCTTGAAGCCCGGCTCGCTTCGTATCAGGCTCAGCAAGCTCAAGCGGAGGCTCGTCTTCTGGAGATCTTGCGTCATGAAGCCGTGGCTCAGCAAAAGCAGGATGAGCTGACCAAGCTGCTGAATCGCCCGCCGGCCTGAAACATTTGTATCTTTTTCTTCCCTTTTGTACATACTCATGGATGAGAGTATTTTCTTTTTGTTTCTTTCATGAATTGTACTTTGTACCCATTTTGGTTTATGAATAAAAGATACATTTTTTCTTGTCAATGATGTGTCTCCTTTTCATTGAATGTATTCTGCGGGTATTCTATCTTGATCTCCTTGCAGGACAGCAATGGCTCAAGACTCAGGGTTAAGATCTGCTTCCTAAGACTTTTGCATTTCACGAGCCACGAGGGTCTTATAAAGAGTTTTTCTCCCCACAGGTCGAAAGGATCCCATAGGTATAAGTTCTTCTTAAAGATCGTGAGGATCCTTAAGCGGGTCTTCCCTTGAGAGTCGTAAAGATCTCGCAAGAGAGTTTTTTCTTCCTTACAGGTCGTGAGGGCCTGCAAGTGTTGGATGCGGTCACCCTTGTCCGTGTTTTACGGAGTCGGGAGTTTCTCAAGGTATCGTAGTTTAAAGACGTCACGGTCAAGGTTAAGGACCTCATAGTCCGTGGATTTAGGGACTCCACAGTCCGATGTTAGTTTTAAGACATCACGGTCAAGGTTAAGGACCTCATAGTCCGTGGATTTAGGGACTCCACAGTCCGGTGTTTGGTTGCAGGGACCCGTCACCTCTTTGAAGACGTTGAGGAATTACAACGCCGGGCATCAAAGGAGTGAAGAGATGTACCCTTAAACCAAGGCCAAGTCTGTAGGGAATCGGGGTGGTTGATCGTTAGTTTTAAGACATTACGGTCGAGGTTAAGGACGTCATAGTCCGTGGATTTTAAGGACTCCACAGTCCGGTATTTGCTCTGGATGCTTCGCACGGGTTCACTGCCATGCTCTGCGAGGACCAGGATCCGCTCTGGACGTTTTCCACGGGGTCAAAGAGTGACATTATCCGCGTTCCACGTGACCAGGAATTTTTGCACTAGATGCTTCACACGGGTTCACTGCCGCGTTAGGCGAGGACTAGGCTCCGCTCTGGATGCTTCGCACGGGTTCACTGCCATGCTCTGCGAGGACCAGGATCCGCTCTGGACGTTTTCCACGGGGTCAAAGAGTGACATTATCCGCGTTCCACGTGACCAGGAATTTTGCACTAGATGCTTCACACGGGTTCACTGCCGCGTTAGGCGAGGACTAGGCTCCGCTCTGGATGCTTCGCATGGGTTTACTGCCATGCTCTGCGAGGACCAGGATCCGCTCTGGACGTTTTCCACGGGGTCAAAGAGTGACATTATCCGCGTTCCACGTGACCAGGAATTTTGCACTAGATGCTCCACACGGGTTCACTGCCGCGTTAGGCGAGGACTAGGCTCCGCTCTGGATGCTTCGCACGGGTTCACTGCCATGCTCTGCGAGGACCAGGATCCGCTCTGGACGTTTTCCACGGGGTCAAAGAGTGACATTATCCGCGTTCCACGTAACCAGGAATTTTTGCACTAGATGCTTCACACGGGTTCACTGCCGCGTTAGGCGAGAACTAGGCTCCGCTCTGGATGCTTCGCACGGGTTCACTGCCATGCTCTGCGAGGACCAGGATCCGCTCTGGACGTTTTCCACGGGGTCAAAGAGTGACATTATCCGCGTTCCACGTGACCAGGAATTTTTGCACTAGATGCTTCACACGGGTTCACTGCCGCGTTAGGCGAGGACTAGGCTCCGCTCTGGATGCTTCGCACGGGTTCACTGCCATGCTCTGCGAGGACCAGGATCCGCTCTGGACGTTTTCCACGGGGTCAAAGAGTGACATTATCCGCGTTCCACGTGACCAGGAATTTTGCACTAGATGCTTCACACGGGTTCACTGCCGCGTTAGGCGAGGACTAGGCTCCGCTCTGGATGCTTCGCACGGGTTTACTGCCATGCTCTGCGAGGACCAGGATCCGCTCTGGACGTTTTCCACGGGGTCAAAGAGTGACATTATCCGCGTTCCACGTAACCAGGAATTTTGCTGATTGTATCCGTATTTCACGGGATGAAGGTTTGATTGTTGGCGATATGTATTCCACCGAGCCATGGAACTGGGAGTGGCCGCTGTTCCGCTTAGCTTGAAGTTGTGTCCGTTGTTACGAGACGATCTCCAGGTTATTTGTGAACCGTCGAGATTTGGCTTCCTCTCATGATGAAACCTGGAGGGAGGAGTATGATCCCTTCTTTGTTTGCGCCCCTGGATTGTATACAGGGATTGTTGTAGTATCACCTGTAGGGCAAAAAGGTTTCATTTCTCCATCATTTCCTTTATTCTTTCCGCGATGCTCTATCGTTTCAGCTTTTTATATCGCGAAGGTCGCGATTGCCCAATCATTTCGGCTATTTGTTTTATTTTTACTCGCTGCTTTTTTATTGCGAGTTGCCCCATCATTTCGGCTATTTTTCATGCATACATTTTTACTTGCTGCTGTTTATTGCAAGTTGCCCCATCATTTCGGCTATTTCGTAGGCATGTATGGCTTGCTAGCTTTTTCGCCGCAAGCTCGGATTTTGGACACCGATTTCGGCATCAGCATCGCTGCAACTGGGATGTTGCCAGGAGCGAATCATCATTTGCCTCTGTCGATGTTGAACAAAGGTGGCTTAGCAAACAGGGTTAAGGTCCTGTCGACTAAGGCTTTTGACTTCATGAGCCGTAAGGGTCTCACAAAGGTATTTCTCCCTACAAGTCGTGAGGGTCTTGCAGGTGTATTTTCTCCTCAGGGATCATGAGGATTCCTAAGTGTATGTTCCTCTGTAAGTCGTAAGGATCCTACAAGAGGGTTTTCTCCTCATGGGTCGAGAGGACCTACAAGGGTTGGACTTTGCTGGGGAAATGTTTATTCGCGCCCGTGGATTGTATACAAGGGTCAGTATTGAGCCTCTTGTAGGGCAATATCGGAGGTTGTGGAGGATTTGCTTAAGAACAGGTTCAGGTTTCTGTAGCTTAAGACTTTCAAATCTCATGAGCCGTGAGGGTCCCATAAGAGAATTCTCCTTACGAGTCGTGAGGATCTCGTAAGTGTATTTTCTCCTTAGGAATCGTGAGGATCCCTAAGTGTGCTGCTCCTTTGTGAGTCGTAAGGATCTCACGCAGATGGTTTCTCCTTACAAGGTCGAGAGGACTCTGTAAGTGTCCTTTAACGAGGTTGCGCCCTTTCGGGTTTTCACAAACACTCGCCGGTAGTCCTGCTGTTTTTACTCACGGAGCCCTTTCGGGTTTTCATCCGTGCCCATTTTGCTTATGGACATACCGTTTTTTTTTATTTATATCATTTTTACTCTTCTCTCTTTTTTTAACAAGGTCGCGCCCTTTCGGGTTTTCACGAACACTTGCCGGCAGTCCCGCTGTTTTTACTCACGGAGCCCTTTTCGGGTTTTCATCCGTGCCCATTTTGCTTATGGACATACCGTTTTTTTTTTAACATTTTTTTTTATTTTCTTTTATTTTCTTTATTTATCCACCTCGTCAACCTAAGGACGTTGTGGTAGTAGTTTAGGGACGTTTTGGTCCGTCGATAGTTTAAGGACGTTTCGGTCCGCTGTTAGTTTAAGGACGTTTCGGTCCGTCGATAGTTTAAGGACGTTTCGGTCCGCTGTTATTTTAAGGACGTTTCGGTCCGTCGATAGTTTAAGGACGTTTCGGTCCGTCGTTATAGGAAGGCCGGCTGCTGCTTGTAAAGTCTGAGCCTAGGAAGATAGTGAGCGGACATAGTCGTCGTCATCCATCATTGACCTAGGCTACAACTTATTAAGCGTGGTATTTCTTCAAGAAGCGGCCGTTTATTGGCCTGAAAGGCCTTTCACCGTGCATGTCCATGAGTAGGTAGGCTCCATCCTGGTAGACCTTGTCTATGATGTACGGGCCTTCATAGTTTGGCTCAAATTTTCCCTGCTTGGCACGATTGGGGATCATAGGTCTTTTGACCACTAGTACGGTTCGCCTTGGCGGAATGTCCTCGGCCTGGTCAATCTTTCGTACGAGCGCGTCATCTTTGCTTTGTAGGCTTCCAGATGTTGTTGCGCTATGAGCCGGGTTTCATCGAGGGCATCAAGCTCCTCAAGCCGAAGGTGAGCATTTTCTTCGTTCGTCAGCTCGTGGTGGACTGCTATTCGTAGGGAGGATAACTCTATCTCGAGGGGGAGCACTGCTTCTGTCCCAAATACCAACGCGTACGGCGTTGTGTTTGTGGCCGTCTTGAATGTAGTTCGATAAGCCCAAGGGCTTCTTGTAGCCTTTCGTGCCAGTCTCTCTTATTCCTGGAGACGGTCTTTTTTATGATCTTCGTCAAGGTCTTATTGAAAGCCTCGGCCAGACCGTTAGCTCGTGGATTGTAAACTGAAGAATATCTCCAGTCTATATTGTGCTGCTGTGCGAAGCGGCTAATCTTATGGCTTCGGTAGGCCGGCCCGTTATCGGAGATAATCCGCCGTGGAGTTCCGAACCGATAGATGACGTACGTCTTGAAGAAATGGAGGATATTCTCCGTCTTCACTTCCCTCAGTGGTACTGCTTCTGCCCATTTGGAGAAGTAATCAGTTGTCGCCAGAATAAAACGGTGTCCCCGGGATGATGCTGGCTCAATAGGGCCGACTATGTCAGTCCCCCACATTTCGAATGGCCAACTAGCCAGCGTCGGGTGCAGTGGATTCGGATGTTGGTGGATGAAGTCTCCGTGGATCTGGCATGAGTGGCATTGCTTCGCATACTCGAGGCAGTCCTGGATCATCGTGGGCCAGTAATAACCCATCCGTTTAATTTTTAACTTCATCTTTGGGCCTGCTTGGTGAGAACCGCAAAGTCCGTCATGAACTTCCTGAATGACTCTTTCTGCTTCGTCAGGTCCCAAGCATCTCAGCCATAGAGAATCAAATGATCTCTTGTATAGAATGTCGTTGACCAAAGCGAAAGATAAAGCTCGTTTCATGAGCTGATGCCTTGAGGACGCTTCTTCGGGCATTCGGTGGGATTTGAAGTAGTCTATGAAGACTTCCCTCCAGTCTTCGGCCTTCTCACGGTCTTTTATTTGTAAGGTCGTCTGCTCAATCGGTCCCTTTTCTCTGCATGATTCCGGAGATATTTCTGCCGGGGCGAGCACTCGACGGCTTTGTACCACGATTCTGACGTCATCGAGGTTCTCGTCAGCCAGTTCTTTAGCAAGTTTAGCCAACGCGTCTGCTTTGCTGTTTTCCGCGCGCGGTATGTTCTCCAAAGTATAGGAAGGAATTTGGGTCAATAGTTGTTGCACCCTTTCGCCGTACTTCACCAACTCTGGCTTGCACGTTTGGTAGTCACCATTTACTTGACTAACGACCAGCTGAGAATCCCCGTATATAAGGAGGTCTTCAATTCCCATGTCGATGGCGATCTCGAGGCCTGCTATCAGAGCTTCGTATTCAGCTTCATTGTTTGTCCTCGGCTCTGTTAAGGAGAAGGCGAAGCGCATTATCCCTCCTTGTGGAGTTGCAAAGATGAGGCCTATCCCTGATTTGATCATTGGGATACCTTGTTTCTATTTCTTTATGGAGGACGCTCCATCGAAATAGAGTTCCCATCGGGTGCTTCCGCCGCTAATCGCATCAAATGCATGCTCGTCCGGCAAATCGCAATTCAGAGGAGAATTGGCCGGTATCGGGTGCTCGGCGAGGAAGTCGGCAATGGCCTGGCCTTTCACTGCCTTGAGAGGTTGATACGTTATCGAGAACTCCATCAAGAGCAGGGCCCACTTAGCGAGTCGTCCCGTCAATATGGCTTTCGACATCAAATATTTGAGAGGGTCCACCTTCGAAATAAGACGGACTTCATGTGCTAATGCGTAATGTCTAAGCTTTGTTATTGCGAAGATCAATGCCAAGCAGTGCTTTTCAATGGGGGAATAGTTGCTTTCTGCACCCAGTAGAACTCGACTTAAGTAGTAGAGTGCTCTCTCTTTCCCCTGATCGTTCTCTTGTGCCCATAATGCGCCCAAGGAACCTTCGAGGGCGGTTGTATAAAGAATGAGGGGTTTTCCCTTGACCGGCGCGGCCAACACTGGAGGGTTTTGCAAGTATTGCTTGATCTCGTCTAGTGCACCTTGACATTTGTGATCCCAAACGAATGGAGTTCCCTTTTTCATCAGGTGGCCGTAAGGACGGCATTTGCCCGAAAGATTAGCGATAAACCGCCGGATGTATGCGAGCTTCCCTTGGAGAGACCGCAGCTGCTTGAGCGTTCTTGGCGGAGGCATTTCCATGATCGCTTTAATCTTTGCCGGATCTATTTCAATACCTCGGTGTCGAATGATGAATCCCAGAAATTTGCCCGAGGAGACTCCAAACGCGCACTTGAGGGGATTCATTTTCAAATTATATTGCCGAAGGCGTTGAAATACAGTCTCCAGATGCTTTAAATGCTCCTCGTACGACATGCTCTTTACTACGAGGTCATCGATATAGCACTCGACGATGTCATGTATGAGATCGTCGAAGATCTTTGTCATGGCCCTTTGATAGGTAGCGCCAGCGTTCTTTAGGCCAAAGGGCATAACCCTGTAGCAAAATATACCCAAAGGGGTGCGGAAAGCGGTGTGCTTCTGGTCTTCGGGATGCATTTTTATCTGATTGTATCCTGATGAACCGTCCATAAAGGAGAAAACCTCGTGAGTGGACGTGTTATCTATCATTAGCTCGGTTACCGGCACCGGGAAATCATCCTTTGGACAGGCTTTATTGAGATCCCTGAAATCCACGCATATGCGTACCGTCCCATTCTTCTTCATTACCGGGACGATATTGGCAATCCAGTCGGGATATTGGACTTCTTGGATAAATCCTGAATCGATCAACTTCTTGACTTCGGCGTTGATGCCCACTTCAAGCTCGAGTCGCATCCTCCTCGGCGCCTGCTTGACTGGCTTGATATCTGGGGATATTGCTAATCTATGCACAGCAATCTCCGGATCCAATCCTGGCATCTCGGAATAGTTCCACGCGAAGCAATCTTTATGTCGTAGAAGCACGTTCTTTAACGCAGCCACCTTTTCTTCGGATAACAGCTCGCTGACAAATGTCGGCCGCGGGTCGTCTGCCGATCCCAACTCAATCTTCTTGAGGTTATCTGCAGTAGTATGTATACCATCTTCCAGTTCTTTCGGAGCGGGCGGAAATTCTGAGATCACCTCATCATCGCTGTTCTCAAAGCACCGGTAAAGGTCATCTACGTTCTCGGGCTCTTCCCCCAATATCGTAATCGTATAACAAGTGCGAACCCGCTCCGTGGACTGAGGTGGACCCGGTTCTGCTCTTGTGGCCTTGGGCTCATGCTTTCGCGGCGGCGTTACCTTCCAGCCGTCGGATAAAGAGAATCTACCCCGTCGGTACTGGTCCTCGACCCAGTTCTTGAAGGTGAAGCAGTCTTCGGTAGGATGTCCTATAGTTCGGTGATAAGAGCAATAACTCGGATGAGAGACCTTGCTAGCTTGCTCAGGATGTCTAGACTCTGGAAGCGTGATCATTTGATGTTTTATAGCGAGGTTGAGTAATCTCTCCGTCTTGTCTCGGGGGAAGGAGTATGCTTGACTCATCTTCTTCACGAGGGACAAACCTGAGCCGCTTTTTGATTTATCTCCGTCTCTGCGTCGGGTCTTTCGCACAATGGATTGACGAGGATAAGCGTCTTTGTCTTTTGCAGCACGTTGAGATAGACGTTGCGTCCTGGTCTTCTCGTAGATGGCCATTTCGCGGTTGTGGTTTTCCCGAGCTTTCTGACCCGTTTTCTTGATAGGCTTGTTCGTTCGTTCTTCAAACGACGGACTCGATGTTTCAATCGCAGGGTCTATTTTTAATGAAGGGTTGGCGTCTCCTGACAGGGCGTCCTCTTCTTCATCAAAGGTATATATAGGGTAGCTGCTGTGAGTCCGTTCCCGTTTTCCAGCTCTTGCGTATCCAAGCCCGAGTGTTTCCATCTTCCCGTTGGGCAATTTGCGTTGAGTCCTGGGGACATCCCAAATCCTGTTGTAGAACCGCGCCTGCCGAACGGTCTGTTCTAAGGGTACTCCCTGGCGCTTCAATAGCTTCTTTAATCCATTTGTATAGTATCTGGGCAGACGGATGGGTTGGAGCCTGTCGAGCGTAGTATCTGCGCCATGCCAGATCTATTTCTCTATTTTCGACTCTGAGGATCGGTAAAATAGGATCACCTTCTCGCCCCTTCGCCTGGGAGGGACGTAAAATGTTTGCAGGTCCTGCACATCGTGAGCCTGAAGCGTGTCGAGATCCTTGTAGTGTTCTCGCGGTACCATGGTGATTTGCAAACTATGGTCATCGCCAAGGGGTGCTTGTGTCGGCAGCCGATTGGAGAATACAGCATTAACTTTATTTTCTGAATCACTTCCGAAGACTAATACGGGGGTGGGTGTCCTCAGGTTGTTGCGTTGAGATGGCCCTGCATAAACTATCTCTTCCTCTTCTTCGGTATCGCTCCCGAAAACGGGGATGGTGGCGGCGGCTTTGTTCTCCGGCTTGCGACACCTTTCTGTATCCTCGAAATCTGGCAGAAAGTACTTCGCATCTTCGTATTTACGGACTTCGTTCACGGAAAATGGGTTTAACTCACCTGTTACGGTATACTCGAAACCATCCTTGAAGTACTTCATACACTGATGTTGTGTAGAGGGGATGATGTTGTACTCGTGTAGCCAGGGACGACCGAGCAAGGCGTTGTAGCAGGTCTTGGCGTCAATGACATGGAATTTGATGTCTGTGACGAGAAGTCCGAAGCGTAATGTTAGTATCACGGATCCGAGAGTCCGTGACGATTGTGAATCGAAACCGGAGATAGTAATTTTGTCACGAGCGAGGTGTTGCACACTCATGCAGATTTCCTTCAACACCCGAACATTAAGGAGGTTGACGGATGATCCATTATCCACCAGGATCTTGCCTATCTTGATATCATGGCAGTATCCGGAGACATATAGGGGACGGTTGTGGTCGCACGTCCCGAGAAGGAGGTCTTCATCACCGAAAGTGACGTCGGCCGTATGCACTTCCTCCAGTTCATCCTTCATCCTTTCAGTGGCGAGGAAGGCTTGGAATTGCTCGGGTTCTTGTAACGCCTTAATTAGTGAGTCTCGCGCTTCTTTCGATAATAGGAGGGCATCAAGAAAGCTAAGCTGAGAAGGTAGCTTCCTTAGGTGCGCGAGGATGTTATAGTCCACTTTACTCTTTCTAGGAGGGTCTTTGGTAGCCAGCTCTTTCGTGACTTGGTCATCTAACGTGATATCTTCAGTGACCTTTTCTTTTCCCTTATCTTTTCTATTCCCGGGCCCGAGATTCTTTTCTGGGAGTGTGCGATTGCGCAGCTGAATGTTCTCGCAGATCTCCGATTCCTCCTCTTTCCCCAAAACAGATTCTTTAAAGAGAGGGCCCAGAGCCATTTCTTCATCAGAGTCGCTCCCAAAGGTGAGAACTTGTGACCCCCTGGCGTTAACCATGCAACAGTTGCCAGTCGTTCTGTTGTGCCCATCGACAGTACTTCTTCGCTCCCGACGGATCTTGCGTTTCATGCGCTTAAAATGTTGCCGATGAGCAACATATCCTTGCCACCATGTCTTAAAGGCGTCGCACTCCTCCGTGGGATGTGAGATTTTCCGATGATATGTGCAATAGTCAGGGTGCGTCTCTACCCCATCGTGTGTGTTTTCTTCCGAGGGCGGTAGCTTCATTCCCATTGACATGGCTTTGGCAAACCTTTTCCTCGTCTTGAATATCTTCTTGTCTGCTTCGGATGCCTTATGCTCTGACATGGGTAGTTCAACTCTTTCGTTCAGTTGCCCGCATTTGGCTCCTTCCGACGTGGTCATCTCACGCTCCTGGTCCGCTTTACATTTTAGACGAATCTCGTCTAGAAAAGCGTCGATCATTTCATCTGTTGGCCATGCGCGTTCTGGTACAAGCTCTGCCTCCAGTTTCCTAATGCCAGGAGTTTTCCCATTATCGGTAAACGAGTGGGAGATTACATTACAACTCGCCACATATCCTTCGGATTCATCCGACGAGCTTCCTCCATCATCTTCCTCTTGAAAGATGTGGTTGAGGAACTCTTGCAGTGTGACAGGAGTTCGCGCCTTTTGGTTGTACTCTTCCAATGCGTCGATTTGCTTCTGCAAGTTCGTGTGCTCTTTTCCAGGCTTCACGGACTTCTTGGATTTCTTCTTCTTTTTCTTCGAAGATTTTGACGGCTGGGCGTGAGTATTTGGGCCATTATCGCGAGTCTTCGTAGTTGGGCGGGGCTTCAACATCCTTTTGATAATTTGAGATTCAATAGGGTCCTTCCATTCGATCGCAGGGCACGCATGAAGGTCTCTCAGCATTCTTTTGGTTTTAGTTGATAGCACGACCTCCCATGGAGCTTCTTCAATAAAAGAACATGTTGCCCCCGGTGTATCCGCTTTCCTCGGAGCATGCGGCTGTGGTGGGTTCACCTTCCACTTTTCGGACAGTACAAACTTCCCCTGGAGGTACTGGTCTTCAATCCATCCTTTGAAGACGAAGCAATCTTCAATCGGATGGCCTACCGTCTGTTGGTAAGGGCAATAGTTAGGGTTATTCACCTCGGTGGGTTGCGGCGGTCGCCTTGGATTTGGCAGGTTTATAAGTCTGTTGCGTATTGCCAGCTCGAATAGCCGTTTCGTCTTGTCCCGTGGGAACGAGTAGGGACGCTTCATCTTCTCATTATAATACCGACGCCTTTCCTCCAGTTGATCTGCCGGTTTCGGGGCGTTAGGTTGCTGTTGGGCATTCGCGACAAAGGTTGCCCTCCCTTTACCCTTGTCGTTCCGAGGTTCCGACTTCGGTGTAGGTGGTCTATGACCCATCTGGTCCATCTGAGCCAACTTGTCGATCAGAGCCTGGAATGTGGTTGGCTTAAAGAACATCATAAACTGGGAGATAGTTGCGTGAGGGTCTAGAGTTCCCACGAACATGCCCACCGCAGGTGCTTCCTCAATGCGTTGCTCACATCTCGACCACAAGTTCCGCCAGCGTATAGCGTACTGGACCCAGGTTTCGCCCGGTTTTACCCTGGCGTTAATAAGTGCAGTTATTGGAGTGCGTTCGCTGGCACTTGCAAATCGCTGAGTGAACAACAACTCCATTTCAGCGAACGTTTTGATAGAATCGTTCGGGAGTTCCGAATACCATTCGAACGCTGTTTCTGATAAGCTGCCCACGAACTGGCGGAGCAACAATTTATCATCACCGCCGGTGTTACCGCAGAGGGCCCGAAACTGGGCGACATGTTGATGGGGATTGCCGGTCCCCTTATACACGTGGAATTTTGGTATCGTATAGCCTTGCGGGTATTTGATTTGGTCGTATCAGCTCGGATACGGCCGCCCCGTTTTCACGACTTGACCAGCTGCCTCAGTCGCGTGGTGAACCCGGATTTGCTGGGCTATGTAGTCAGCCAGGTCAGCCTTAGAGATTGCATCCTCCTTGGCCGTTGAGAGGGCTGGTGGTGGATTTGACGTTTCTCCTCGGTCGTCTTCAAGAACGATCGGGGGATCCTCGGCGGGTA
Source organism: Agapanthus africanus (assembly GCA_030015575.1). Classification (NCBI taxonomy): domain Eukaryota; kingdom Viridiplantae; phylum Streptophyta; class Magnoliopsida; order Asparagales; family Amaryllidaceae; genus Agapanthus; species Agapanthus africanus. The sequence goes on from JASDDO010000014.1 coordinate 95,743,492, forward strand.
AGTCCTGCTGGATCATCATTCCTATCACATCTTGGAAGAGAAGGCCCATACGTTGTATGTTGGCCGCTTGTTCAGCAGCCTCTTTGTCCCTTTTCTCCAGTGTCCGGCGAAGGAATTCAGCATCGGTTTCTTCCTCTCGGCGTGCGTCTGAGGACGTTTCTGGGTTTTCTTTTGGCCCGGTGAGCGCGGCCATAGCATTCATCATTTCTTACAGCTTCTGTTGCTGTTCCTGGGCTTTCGTCATGGATCGGGTTAGCGGTCGGTGGCCCGTAGAAGTGCGGCTTTCCTCTTTTCCAGAGGCCACGTAAACAGTGTGCACCACCATGCCCCCAGACTTAGGGCGTCTGGGCTTAGTGCTTTTAGCCGTCGTTGCATGCTGCGGGGTTTTCTCTGACCTCCTCCTTTTATGAGTCAGTTGATCAACAACCTTTTGGGGTTTAGCCTGGTGACCAGCTTCCGGTCGGATTTTCAATTTCTTGTGCTGGCGGGAGAAGTTTGGATCGATGATCGAGTCCCGTGCCTGCCGCCAAACCTTATAGATTTTGGAAGACAGCCGTTGAGGAGATCGGGGTTGTTCGGGTTTTATTTCGACAACCTCTTTTAATGAGGGAGGAGACCTCTTCAGCACTGCCGTAGGAGAATTCCTTCGTACCTTATTTAGCATTTCAAAGCTGTTCCCAGTTGGAACAGCAGCATTAACTTCTGCCACCTGGGCCGATGGAGTCAACCCGGAGGGGGAGTTGCCCCCAGCCTTCCTCACTCGGCGCCAATGGCGACGTCGAGCGTGTCGAGCGGATGGTGTAGGGTCAGCGGTAAGAATGGTTTCGTCTTGCCCCCTGTCTGGGTGGGGGGTCGCAGTTGGTATTAGCCTGTCAAAGACCGATGTCCTTTGGGCAGTAGGAGCGGGAGCTGAAGCCGTTAATCTTGTAAAGACCGACCTTTTGGCCGGAGAGGCTGCCTTGACGACTTCTGGGGTAGGAGCGGCCACTTTCTTAGAAGCAACCTTCTCTGAGATTGTAGGTCCCGTGATGGGTTCGAAGGATTTCTGGCCCAATCTAGAGAAGACCGAGGCGTTGACGCTGGGCGACTCGTTGAGAGGAGTCGCGGCAGGGGTAAGTCGATCAAAGACCGACTTCTTGGGAGCCTCCGTTGTCAGCACTGGAGCGGTGAAGTTTGTCGGCGGGAGCATGGTCCCAAAGAACAATCCTGTGGTGGCACGAGTGACCTGTTCCACGGGCATTGTGAATAGCGAAGCAGCTTGGGGTCCGTAGGCTATACCTCCTGGCGAGGCAGAGCGTTGGTTGTAATTGCAGTCTGAGCGGTTGGAGAATTTCACGGAAGTAGAAGCCATCGATCCTTTGCTTTCTGCAATAAGCGAGACGCCAATTCTTAGTATCTTGAAACCCAAGGGCAACCATTAGCGAACCGCGATTGGTTCGCGAGTCACGACACACGAAGTGTGGAGTGGAAAGAGGAAAAGGTCCCACCGGGCGTGCCAGAATCTGTTCCCTTCCGAAAGACGGCGCGACACCGCGTCTTGCCTGAGATTCGGGGCAGATGCTAATTGGTGCTATCCGTCCACCTCTTCGAAGATGCCAAGTTGATTTATGGCACCACGTATCGAAGGTTTAGACGGATGCGTCCGATGTAGCAGACTTCGTCAGATTCCCCCTCGTTTGAGGGGTTTTTGATTGTGGGGACGCTCTTCCCTGCAGGCGCAAGCCCCTGCAGTTAATTACGCTACCGCGTTGCGGTAACAACTTTCTCCTTCTCCAGATGGTCACTTCGTGTCGTGGGTGTCTGTTTTGTATTTTGTTGCCCGTGGATTGTTTACGGAGACTGAGTTATGTCGTCGCCCGTAGGGCGTGGACTAGTCCAAATCCGTATTATCTTAGATTTGGGTTTGGGGGGGTTTGGTTTGAGGATACGTCAGCCATACTTGAGGCTAAGATCAACTCAAACGTTTGTTAAGGATACGTTAGTCTAACTTTGTGACTAAGATCAACTTAACGGGATCGTTTAGATCCGACAAAAGAGCGTTTGGACTCTAATGTTCCAGTTTAGGGACATAGTGGTCCATGAATGTACGGCCGTCGGGACCCGTCACCTCTCTGACGACGTTGAAGGATTACAACGACGGATGTCAGAGGAGTTCAGGGATGTACCCTCGAGCCAGAGTTAATTGGGGGGATTTATAGTCCACTCTGTTTGAAGGTTTAAGGATACGTTAGCCATCTTTGAGGCTAAGATCAACTTAAACGGGACCGTTTAGATCCGACAAAAGAGCATGCGGGGCTCTATTGTTCTAGTTTAAGGACATTACGGTCCATGGGTAGTTTTAAGGACATTGCGGTCCATGGGTAGTTTAAGGACATTGCGGTCCGCTGTTAGTTTTAAGACATCTCGGTCAAGGTTAAGGACGTCGTAGTCCATGGGTTTAAGGACCCCACAGTCCGTTGTTAGTTTTAAGACATCTCGGTCAAGGTTAAGGACGTCGTAGTCCATGGGTTTAAGGACCCCACGGTCCATTGTGCTCTGGATGCTTCACACGGGTTCACTGCCGTGCTTGGCGAGGACCAGGCTCCGCTCTGGACGTTTTCCACGGGGTCAAAGAGTGACATTATCCGCGTTCCACGTAACCAGGAATTTTTGCATTAGACATGAGTTTAAGGACCCCATAGTCCATATCAATGTGTGGTCGTCGGGACCCGTTACCTCTTTGAAGACATTGAGGGATTACAATGCCAAGTATCAAAGGAGTGACGAGATGTACCCTAGAACCGGAGTGGATTAAATAGTCCTTGGCCCAATTTAGGGTCAAGACGAATTAATTATGTTATGAGTCCATTGGACCAGTTAATCACCAATTGAGGACTTATGGCCATCTTGGGCTAAGTCCAATCAGGAGAGGCTTTGCCTCTATCCGTTTAGGCCAATTGGGCCAAAGCATAGTGTTAAACACTACAGAGCAGTCAGTGTTGAACACTGGGAATGGGGTTGACAAGTTAGTGTTTAACAATAAGAGATAATTGGTGTTAAACACCAGCAACAAGGCTTTTCAAATTAGTGTTAAACACTAAAACAGATCAGTGTTGAACACTGCAGATGAAGCTTTTTATTTAGTGTTGAACACTAAGGCCCAACAGTGTTTTAACACTGGGCTCGAGAGTTTTAATTTAGTGTTAAACACTAAGGCAAGAGGGGTCACGTGGCAGCACGTGAGAGCGCCCTCCCTTTATTTATTCTTAGATTATCGTGTCTTTCAGAGCGTCACGTGCCATCACGTGATGGGCATTCAAATGCCTATGTATTAAAGCTTCTGCCGAGGGTCACGTGGGTCACGTGGGGTGTTGCCTTAAGGGGCTTTCTGTAGATCTCTTGGGGGGTCACGTGATGGCACGTGACCCTGCCTCTATGTATTTTGTTTAGAGGCTTTGTTAATCTTTTTTCAGGAATTAAATTCCTCGAGCTGTAAATTTCGGAGGAATTAAATTCCTACTTCCTTTCGAAGACTTATGTTCTGGAATAGAGTTTAACTCTGAATTTTTTGTAGGAATTACATTCCTCATATATGTGAAGGGCTGAATAGGGTTAAACCCTAATAAAAGCTTTTAAGGAATTGAATTCCCATTCCCTGTTAAATGATGATTAAGGGAATTAAATTCCCGTTGTTTCAACAGAACTAAGTTCTTAATTAGGGTTAAACCCTGTTTCTTTTTATTCTGAAGGAATTAAATTCCCATGATACAGGGTCAAGCCCTAATTTTATTTTAAAGGAATTAAATTCCTATAGTTCTGTGAGAATTAAATTCTCATGCTTGCATTTCCTCTCTATGTTTCGGATCTGCATGGCAGGATCTCAACCCATTAAGAATTAAATTCTCAACCTAAAGGGGAGATGTGCACTTTGCAGATCCTCTATCAAAGAGAGAAGAAATATGTTCTTCTGTTTTTATGTATCAGAGTTAAACTCTGTTGAGAATTAAATTCTTTTCTTCTTTCAAGGAGCTTTTCCCTTTCTTACCTAGGGTTTTTGCAGAAGATCCAAGTTCTCCAAGTATCGAAGCTCTCTTTCTTTTCTCTTTTTTTTTCTCTGCGTCTGTCTCTTTTTCTCTGTGTCTCTTGGCTCCTATTTATAGGAGAAGCAGCCGAATCAATCAGTTTTTGACGAATCTCCTTTGAGACTTGATTTGCATTCAGCATCCATTTTGGGCCTTTGGATTATTAGGTGAATTTTATTCACCATTGGATTTTAAATCCAGAGATTCTCCCTTGTTATTTTGGTTAGATTTAAAGGGGAAATCTTTCCAAACCCGAGATTTTCCCATAGATAGATGATATTTCATCACCTCTGAATCTTTAATTTGATTGGTTCCAGATAGTTGCTTTCTTTTGGAAGGATTTGAATTTCCTTCAGAATTTAATACTGTTGACAAAATGGGCTTGGACAGCCGGTCACGTGTGACCACGTGACCCATGGTCACGTGTGAGCACGTGACCCCCTTTGGCATGATCCTTTTCCTTTCTTTTGCGCTCTGTCTTCTGATCGTTGCTTAAGCGTCACGTGCCACCACGTGACTCCTGGTCACGTGTGAACACGTGACCCTGTTTGAACTCTCTTTCCTTGGTTCGTCTGGAGAACGAGTCTGCTGTCTTGAACGTCACGTGCCAACACGTGACCCTGGTCACGTGGGAACACGTGACCTCTTCTGAAGCCTTTTCTTGACTTAATCAGAGAACTTGTGTGCCTTTGACGCTTGCGTTTAAATGTCACGTGTCGCCACGTGACCCTGGTCACGTGGGAGCACGTGACTCTTTCTGAAGCCCATTTTCTTCAGCGTAGTCAGGAAACTGCACTTGACTTGATGATGCCTTTTAGGTGTCACGTGCCAACACGTGACCCCTTTTTGAAGCTTTTCCCAGAAGCTTTCCTGATTTTAAATCAGGAAACAGTTTAATATGCACCTATTGCTATTATGTTACTGTGCCTATTTATTGTTCTGATAGTACCATGCTTGTTTATTCATGACCATGAGTTTGCTAGTCTATTATGAGCATCCACATGTTATCTTGTATACCCTGACGTGACTTGCTACACATATTACTTGACCCGACATGGTACCATATACTACCCGACTTGACCTGATATACCATGGCTTGACCTGTTACCTAATCTTGTGTCTAATACCAACAAACCTGACATGTAGTCCTCACGGACCGTTCCTGTTGTCTATCCAGACAAACCTGCTCCTACCTGATCCTGTGTTGGCATTAGTTCTTGATTACTAAATACCTGACTTGACATACAGAACTTGGGGGTATGGGGAAATCAATGATGAAATCCTGACTTGTAACTCGAAAGTTGCTTGCTTTTACCGATCAGTTTTAGACGCTCGCCTCGTGACGATGATGCTGACATCGTTGGTCTGTACCCTTTTCCTGTTAGTGCCTAGCGGCACATCTCGGTTTCAGCCCGAGAGTCTTAGACCGTGGTCCCGGGCATGCACGGGATACTATTGAGTTATATCGATGATTCATCAAATTGATTTCAAAGACTTGAGAGTAGATAACCAACAGACCAATTAGTTTACTCACTGCACACTACTTTTCACTGTCCTGATTTATATTGCTGTACATCTGCTTTACTATTTGTTATTATACTTGCATGTCTTGCTATCCTGTTTACATATTATTGCTTGATGTTATGACGCGCTGACGTCTGGGTTTTGCATGGCCCAGATTCTTCTCTCTTGTTGCAGACTGGGCAGGAGTATCGCCGCTGTTAGACTGAGCGGTGAAGTTCCTGTCGGTATGTAGTCTTACTTTCCAGGTTTCAATATTGTATCTTTTGCTTCCGCATATCATTACTTCTTGACTCTTTCATTCTGGCTCACGGACATGTACTAGATAGTTTAGTTTACTTTCCTGTTCTTGATATCTTTACAGCCGTAATGTGACTATGGAGGGATTTTTCCTATCCACAGGTAGTATGGTTGGCTATGTCACGTGTCCAGCTTAGCGTACTCTGGGAAGCGGGGCGTGACAGTTGCCAACGATGCTGATAAGGCAAGGAGGTTCATGCGCAGTTTGGATGTGGACATCCAGAGGCAGATTGTCTCCCTGGGTTTGACCACTTTCTCACAAGTACTTACAGCAGCCCGAGAGCAGCAGAGCCTATCTATGAAGACCGGGAGTACACAGCAGCCAGCAGTTACAGTACGGAAGCCGGCATTTGCACCAAACCGAGTACATGGACGCAGAGGTATTCCGGTGGACAGGCGTGGCGTTGTACCAATGAAGAAACCAGTTTTGCTCAAGCAAAAAGGAAAGGTGTTGTGCGATTACTGCCAACGACCGGGTCATTATCGAAGAGATTGTGGTAAGAGGCTTGGACTTTGTCTTATTTGTGGATCAGCTGATCACACCATTGATACTTGTCCGTCGAAGCTACGGTTGAAGGAAGATACTCAGAAGCCACCGCAGAGACAGTTTCAGGAGCAGAAGCTGATAACTCAGGGACCCAATCAAGCTCGAGCCTTTACCCTGACGGCTGAAGAGGCTAAAGCTTCAGAAGAAACCGTTTCAGGTACCATACTTGTTCATGGTTTTCTCGCATTAGCGTTATTCAATTCTGTGCATTCCATTGATTTATGTCATCCAAGTTTATTACTACACACTCGATTACTTGCACGAGCCTGTTTAGTTATTGGGACATACACACTGGGAATGGGAAAATCATAACTAATAGAGGGTGTAAGGATTGTTCTGTTGTTATTGGCGGACGGGAGTTATTTGCAGATTTCTTGGTGATTGTTACCGGCAGTTATGAAGTCGTCTTGGGATTGGATTTTTCGGCACTTTCCACGCTCATATTGAGTGTAGAGCAAAGGAAGCGAATTTCCAGATTCCCGGACATCCAGAGGTTGTCTGGAGGAAGCAGTTTTGTCGGGTCAGTTGAGTTTAGGGCTAGGCCGACAAATAGTGTTCTTTCGTCGATGGAGGTTGTTAAAGATGAAGCGCCAGCTGTAGTTTGAGAGTTCATGGACGTGTTCGAGGACATCTCGGGTTTACCGCCAAAATAAGATGTGGAGTTCGCGATCGATCATGTTCCTGGTGCAGCGCCAATCTCAAAGGCGTACTTTCCGATGGCACCAGTGGAGTTGGAAGAAGTAAAGAAGCAGGTTGCTGAATTACTTGAGAAGGGTTGGTTTCGTAGCAGTAACTCACCTTGGGGAGTTCCAGTTCTTCTAGTAAAGAAGGAAAATGGCACAAGGAGGATGTGCACCGATTATCGAGAATTAAACCGGTAACTATTAAGAACAAGTACCCGATCCCTCGCATTGGCGAATTGTTCGAGCAGCTTTGTGGCGCGAGGGTATTCTCGAAACTGGATTTGCGATCCGGATATCATCAGGTCCGAGTTAAAACAGAAGATATTTGCAAGACGGCGTTCCGAACTCGGTATAGACATTAAGAGTATTTAGTGATGCCCTTCGGAGTAACGAACGTACCGGCGATATTTATGGACTTGATGAACCGAATCTTTCACCATTTTTGGACCAGTTTATAGTGGTGTTTATTGATGATATTCTGGTCTACTCCAAGACTATTGAAAAGCATGCAGAACACTTGAAGATCGCACTGCAGATATTGAGGCAAGAAAAATTATATGCAAAGATGAGCAAGTGCGAGTTTGGCTTAAAGAAGTGAAGTTTTTGGGACATGTCGTGTCTGGAGATGGAATCGCCGTTGATCCCGAAAAGATTGCAGCAGTTCGAGATTGGCCGATTCCGAAGAACGTTGCAGAGATCAGAAGCTTTCTTGGACTTGCCGGGTATTACAGATATTCGTGAAGAACTTATGAAGGAGGCGCACAGTTCAGCATATTCCGTACATCCAGGAGACACGAAGATGTACCGAGATTTACGACAGCATTTCTGGTGGGAAGGTATGAAACGGGAGATTGCCCGCTTTGTGGCAAAGTGCTTGGTGTGTCAGCAAGTCAAGGCTGAACATCAAAGAGTTGCTGATTTGTTGCAACCACTTCTGATTCCTCAGTGGAAGTGGGAACATATAACCATGGATTTCGTGACGGCTTTACCGCGGAGTCCAAAGGGCAACAATACAGTTTAGGTGATTGTTGATCGATTGACCAAGGCAGCTCATTTAATCCCTTTTCGAGTTGGTCAATCAACAGAAACTTTGGCAGAACGGTACATGCAGGAGATTGTAAGATTGCATGGAGTACCGGTGAGCATCGTGTTTGTAACAACTCCAATTTTTGTATACATAAATTTGATTTAAATTTGAAGTATACTTGGAGTATTTAATGTTGCTGATATCACTTTAAGTATCTATTTTCCCACAATAATTACAAGAAGGAGCTTGTAGCTCATTGGTAATACCTTGCACTGCTGAACCAAGCCACCAGAGTTCGAATCCCATGCCCCACATTATTTTTAGATTATTTTTCTTTTAAAATTCTTGGAAGCCCAACAGTCCACATGCCATAACTCCCAAAAGATGAACTGAACCCTAAAAAGTGAGTATACCAGAGCCTACATCAGGCACACCCACGCCCGACGGCACCCCGACTCGGCCGGACGACCGAGTCGTCTACACGAAAGTTGCGCCTTTTCGTCTTCTAAAACCTCATGTTTACTCCAGTTTAATGGATCGGTTCCCTAATGTTTATTACACCCTATTTAATACAAATTTTAATGATTTTTCTTTAATTTTTACAATTTTTTTTAAAAATAAAAACCTTTCACCTATCCTACCCTAGCCACCCTATAAATAGACCCCTTACCCTCTCATCCCAAAACCCTAGGTTTACTCTCTCAAAATTTTCACAAGAAGGGTGTGCTTTGAAACCGAGTTCACGGCAAAGCGCTGACGGAATTCCGGCGACGTTTTTGAAACAACCGGCGACGAAACAACATCTCGGCCACTCACCTAGTTCCTCTATACTCTTAAGTATAGATCGAAACCCGTAAGTCCCATTCTTCCCTTCTTTCTACTTCTCAAAAATACGAACTTATGAAACCTGACGGAAATCGGAACAAACCGATTTCTGATTCGGTTTTTCTATAAAATCTCACTTGTCACCAATTCCATAATACCTAAACTTATTCATGATGACTATTAATCACATAACAATTAATTTGGACAAAATTTCTCACATGAAATGATAACTTTTGCAATATCGTATTCTTTTTCACATTAATACCATAATGTTTATTTTTCTTCTTCTAATCAACTCAATCATTCCTAAACACCTTTATCTTGACCATTAAACTTGTAAAAGTCAATTTGAATAAGTTTTTACACATGAAATGATAACCTTTTCAATTTACCATATTTTTACACTTTAATACCATCATGTTTAAATTTCACATTTAACCCTTAACTTGCTATACATTTAAAATAGAGCATGAGGTAATGACCTACCTCCACACACACGCAAATACAACCCTAAAATAATATCATCAAAACTTAGAATACGATAAAACGAAATTTTCATTAAAATACCATAATCTTCATAAAACCATTCTTAAAGGTTTTAGATTTGTTACACTTTTAAGTAAATATTTTTTACTAGGAAAATACGATAAGTTGTGGACATCGATCATTTATCTAAACTGACTTTGTGGTGTCTAGGCTAGGCAAGTGAGCTTTGGTAACTTTAAAAGGCCCGCCTCACGATTCGTGAGCGGATCCCTCCTTCCTCACCTATACTTACCTGGCCACAATTGGCGGTGAAGAGGCGATTTGAGGCTTCTAACGACTTGTCGTTTAGACCATTTAGAAATAGGCTAGCTGGCTTAGGAAACCCTAGAATCTAAAATACGGAAAACTACACTTTGAGAATAAATACCTTTTATTTTATAAAACCGTTTTCTAAAAGATTAGTGTTTTACAATCTTTGCAAAGCGCCGCTACAACCCATCTTTGGGGAACCCGTTCGGGATCGTGCGGTTTATCGCGCACCTTCGGGCTAGTAGTGTGAGATTCAGACCTCCGCAAGGAGCATTCGGTCTTGAAAGGTTTAAAATACGACATCTTAAGAAAATGAGATTTTTGAAATATAAAATATTTATTAAAATTATTTTTGTATAAATATATGTATATTCATCATTTAAATATCTATTTTATTATAATATAAATTTTCCACATTTTTTCTAAAAATCACAAGGATAAAGGTTACACTAAAATACCATGAACTTCAAATAATCAGTATTACAGATAAATACCATTATTTATGAAACTAGGATATTTTCATTAGAAATGTCACAACATAAAATCTACAACGCTAAAGACGAGTAATAAATACTTGATGTGTATTTTGAAAAGTATATAAAAGTATTTTTACATAAAAACCCCTCAAGTTTATAAATTACCCTAAGGACCCTAGCAATTATAAGACTTCGATTCACATCCCTGATTGTCTGACTCGGGTTTGAGTCTGATTAATCTGACTTGAATATGATTCAAGTCAATCCATAATCTACAAGTTTCCAATTCAATATGAACACATGAATCCATGAATACAATTACCAGTTTATACAATCTGACTGAACCGAACCATGGATATATTCCTTTTACATGATTCCCAGTATTCCATTTACATGACTCTACGGTTATAACCGTTTCCTGATATCATGGTTTTGGTCAGTCAGTCAATTAATCATACAACCAACACAATTTACAAGATAACAATACAAACAAGACATCGCGGGGTTTAAGGGGTAGATTGGTACGGAAGGTGTTAAAGGTGGCACGAGGTGGTCAGATTTAACACACCTAACCTGAATCCGATTGCTGTTGTACCGTGGCATAAAGATACCTTGTACTATACGTGCCCTTAGTCTCTGGCATATAGAGACTCCCCTCGTATACACTGGCATCCTTCTGTACCAAGCTACAAACAACAGCGTTGACATAACATTACAACAATAGTTTACACTTTAAAATGTACCTTCTTATTCTGTCTTTTTCTACTTCCCTCTTACCTTTGGGACTTATCGAGCGATTTGTTCGCTGACGACATTCTGTTTCTCTCTTCTTTGAATGTCGTCAGGTGAATTGGATACGGCAGAAGTTGAGCCATCGCAAGAAGACTTGGAGCAGTTTACTGAAGACCCTGCACTGTAGTTTCATTGTACACTTTTCTTTTCAGTACTTTTCATTTCCTGTTATGCCACTGTTTAGGCATCTTTTTATTTCAGTTGTATTTCCTTTCATACATTGTACAAAGAATGTTAATAAATAAAAGTTGCTGTTCTTTTTATTTCTTGTCTCTTGTGTACTTATTTTATATTGCTTAGATACGCTTAGCGTATGTACTTCTGAGTATATACGTAGCGGACCTCGTCGCGTCCCCTTTGCCGTACACTGGGAAGCGGGGCGTGATAGTGTTCGACCATGACACTCGTTTCTTATCATACTTTTGGAGAAGCTTACAGGAAAGTTTGGGGACTCGATTGAAGTTTAGCACAGCTTATCATCCTTAAACAGATGGCCAGTCTTAGAGAACGATCCAAACTCTTGAAGACATGTTGAGAGCCTGCATGTTAGACTTCAAGGGTTCATGGGAGGATCATCTACTTTTGGTGGAGTTTTCTTACAATAACAGTTTCCAGGCGTCTATTCAGATGGCTCCATTCGAAACTTTATATGGTCGCAAGTGTGGTTCGCCTGTTTGTTAGGAAGATGTTGGAGAACGAAGATTGTTGGGACCGGATTTAATCGTGCAAACAGTTGAGAAGGTTAACACTATCCGGAATCATATGAAAGCAGCACAAGACCGACAGAAGAGTTGGGCAGATACGTCGAGAAGACCTCTAGAGTTCACCGTTGGTGCTTTGGTAGTCTTGAAGATATCACCGACTAGAGGGGTGATTCATTTCGGAAGTCGAGAAAAGCTTAGTCCTCGATTCGTTGGACCTTTTGAGATTGTGGAGCGTGTTGGAGAAGTAGAGTACCGTTTGGCATTACCATAATCCTTGGCGAATGTTCATGATGTGTTTCACGTATCTCAACTTCGTAAATATGTTCGAGATGAAACACATGTGCTGGATCATTCGGAGCTGACTGTACGAGAAGATTTGACTTTTGAGGAGCGACCGATGTCGATCGTGGATCGAAGAGAAAAGGTTCTTAAGAACAAAGTTATCCCTCTTGCACTTGTTTCTTGGGGTAATCGCTCACATGGAGAATCAACTTGGGAACGAGAAGATGAAATTCGGCAGAAATTTCTACATCTATTCTTGTAGTTTCTTTATTGTTTTATCCTTTCTTGTTCTTGGAATTTCGAGGACGAAATTCTTTTTGTAGTTGGGTATAATGTAACAACCGAGTTCATTTATACCAATTCCAGTTCCCATAGTTATTTATCTGTGGTATTTTATTGATTTATCGTATTTGAGTGCGAATGGTATTTTACATTTTACATTGCATTCGACTCGACTCGTTTTCTTGAACCTGTTTGATTCATATTTATAGATTACCTTGACTTGTTGCATAGACACATGCATCTATTGTAAATTGCATATTGGCATTTTATCTGGCTTGTGTTTGAGGTGTTCTCCTGCCTCCTATGTATTTAGGCAGGTGTTTCTTCCATAAAAAGAACTTGAATTCTCGCTTAATTGAAGATTGGGATTTAACACAAGTAAAGAATCGCCCCCCTTTCAAATGAGGCAACCCACGAACTCAAATCTTGCATTTGAAGGGATAACGGTACTCGACAAGCTCGTTGCTGGAGAAGGTTGAAAAAATGAGCCGGTTTTAATGACCATATCTTTGATCGAAATCATAATGCTAAGGAAAAATTTATGAATTTTGATAAAAGAAGAGGTGTTAAGAAGGTTTTAAAACCCTAATCAATCGTTAGCTTCCTGACAGAGTGATGGAAGATATCAAAAAATTATCTTTTGTCACGTCCCGCTTCCCGGTGTATGGGATGGACGTGGCGAGGCCCGCTACGTATTTACTCCGAACTAAACACGCTAAGCGTATCTAAGCAATATAAAATAAATGTACACAAGAAAAATGGCAATAGACGTAATTGAACAACAACTTTTATTTATTGGCAATTCTTTACAAGTACAACTGGAAATGTAAATACATGAATAGAAAGTAATGCCTAAACAATGGTATAATTGAAATGAAAAGTATGTACAGGTATCTAAAGCTCCGGGTCAAAAGCTGTCACGCCCCGCTTCCCAGAGTACGCTAAGATAGGCACGTGACAGAGCCAACCATGCTACCTGTGGCTGGGAAACATCCCTCCACAGTCACATTACGGCTGTCTAGAGATATCAAGAACAGTAGAAATAAAATAAACTATCTAGTACATGTTCATGAGCCAGAATAAACGAGTCAAGAAATAATATGAGGAAGCAATAAATCCAAATAACAATAACAATCTAGAAGGTACGGAAATAACTAAACTAACTGGATACTAACGGGATCCTCACTGCTCGGCCTGACGGCGGAAATACTCCTGATCAGCTTGCGACAAAAGTAGAGGATCTGGGCCATGCAAAACCCAGACGTCGGTGCGTCATAATATCAATAATTATAAGCAAGCAGGATGTGATGAAATATGCAGGCATGAAGTATGAACAATAACAAGTCATCAGTAGCAAGTAAACCGTAACATGAATATAGATCAGTGAACAGGATATAAACATGTGAAGTGCAGTGAGTAATCTAAACTGTGCTATAGGGATAGCTACTCTAAAGTTATTCGAAATCAATTAATGTAATCCTCATCGTAACCCATCGGTCTATGCCCCGTTCAACCCCACGGGACCACGGTAACAAGATATGATAGACTGTGAGTCTATGTCGCGTTCAACCCCACGGGACCACGGTAACATGATGTAATAGCCCTTTGAGTTACGTTCGGCTACATTCGTGATTTCCCCATACCCCCAAGTTATATGTGTAAGTCAGGTATTGAATAATCTGGAGCTAATGCCAACACAGCATCAAGCAGGAACATATTTGTCTATACAGACAACAGGATATGTCTATCGGGACAACATGTCAGGATTGTCGGCATTAGAAACATGATCAGGTAACATGTCAAGTAGTGATATATCAGGTAGTGAACATGTATCAAGTCAGGTCAAGTAGTAGTGTATCAGGTCATGTCAAGTAGTGCAGAGTTATCAAGCGGGTGCTCATAATCGAACTATAGCAAGTATTGAATCAGGGTGAAAATACGGATGTACAATAAAAGCATGGATGTACAAATATCGATCAGGGGTCACATCATGACTAAGTAGGATGCACAATTATCAAGTATGGTGCTCTAATACAACAGTAACATGAAATAATATGGTCTCGGCATGCAACTAGATATGTAATAAACCGTACGGATACAGACGGATACTATAAAATTGTAAATCGGTAAAATTTGTTGAATATTAAAACACAAGCACTATTATTTATTTAATAGATATTGATATAATAATATTAACATGGATAAAATATTCAAACCGATTAATAACTATAAAAGTGGTATTGATTAACCATGCACAAGAAAGTTCCGTTCAGAAATTCAGCGTCACCCTGATTTGTAAAATAGCTTAAAAATAACAAACGTTCTCCAAAAAGGACGTGTTTTATACCAAAACAAATATAATTCAATAAGGTTTTCATTCTTATAAGTTGAAATATCTCAGGTTGTTCCTACAAAAAGTTATGAATATTCGAAGTTGAAAGTTTGTTGCTGTAATTTCCCTGGACAGCAGTTAGAGATATTTTCATTTGCATTTTACTTTATTTAAAAATTTTATTTTACAAGTAAATATTTCACAAAGTTATATTATTCTGAGTTATCTTTGTAACGAACTAAAGAACGTATACTAATAATTTTTCTATAATTTATAATAAATTTTATAAGGTAAGGTGTACAGTAAATTTCAGATTTGTCGTATCCGCTTTGCAACGACGTTTCATGTGTAAACTATAATATTTTCAAACTATATTTTGTATAACATTATAAAATGCAGATTATAAACTAATTAAAGATAATAATAAAAAATATTACGACGATATATATTTTAAATGATATGGATGAAAACGGGTATCCGAAAACAGTAAAACTTTAGTATGGATGTACAATGGGATGAACGGGTAACATTTTACTCATATGGATGCATAATACTATACCTAACATGTGGCAAGATGATTTAGCATGCGAATATTTATGTAAATACTGATATGGATGCATACGGATGTCATATAACCGTAAAATAATAAACTGGTAAATGTGGGATGTACAATTAAACAATATGAAATGTTATTATTCAATTGGTGCAGTATATTATAGTCTAGCATGTATCAAGATAAATTTGCATGCACTAGATATGAAATAACTTGTACGGATGCATACGGATATCCAAAAACGGTGAAATATGCAAAATGATAATGTGGGATGCATGATTTAAAATACAAGTGCTATATTTATTCAAATAGATGTAAATACAGTAACATAGCATGCAGCAAGAAAAACTTGCCTCGATCGAATCACGCGACGGATACTCACGGCACGTCCGACGTCGGTAAATCGTCGCAACGCACACGCGGCACGCGGGACGGGTCCAAGCAAGACAAGAGGGTAATCATACAGGCAAGGTACGTTCACTGGATCACTTAGATCGTCAGCGACAAGCACGGCTCCAGCGGTGATCACCGGAATTAAGAAACAAGATCAAGAAAAAAAAAGAAGAAAGAAGAAGAAGTAAGAAGAAGAGGCTGTGTAATAAATAAGGAAAGAAAAATAAATAAATAATATATATATATATATATATATATATATATATATATATATATATATATATATGCAGAGGAGAGAGAGAAAGGGGTTGTTAGTTTGTTAGGAGATTAGTTTAGATTTAAATTTAAAAAATCTTTTATTAGTTAACTAAATTTTAATTTGTATCAGTTTATAAAATTAATATTATATAAATAAAATTTGATATTCTGGTAAATACAAATATAGTCCAAAACATGCCCGGGTCGGGTCTAAAATTCAGTTTTAAAATACGAAAAATATACATGTCGACCAAAATTAAAGTTGGATATCCGGGTAACGAAAAAATGCATACCCCCAAGAACGGATGCACGCATGTGCACGTAGTCATCCAAACAAGTCCGTTTCACTGAACGGGATAAGAACAAGATGCGCGGATGCTACCACAGGGTTAGGGGTATCATGCAGGCCATGCAATATATTTTTAAAATATTTTATGTGACTTTAAATGTTATATTAAAAATGCAGATGCCAGATAAATGCCGGTATGCAGTATATGAAAAAATTGAAAGTGCACGGATCCACATAACAAGCTGGGATAAATCATAAACAGGAATCAAAATGGGTTTCCAGCAAGCGGGTCGGGTCGGATGCAAATACAGATGTCAAATACACTATTCGCACCCAAAACGCAGTAAATCAGGAAAATACCATAAATAAAGAAATACTTGAAATAGAACTGTTATAAATGAACTAGGGTGTTACATTATACCCAACTACAAAAAAATTTCTTCCTCGAAATTCCCCAAAACAAGAAAAAATAAACAATCAAGAATCTGCAAGAAGAGATCTGGAAACTTCTGTCGAATCTCGTCTTCTCGTTCCCAAGTCGATTCTCCGTGCGAGCGATTCCCCTAAGAAACAAGTACGAGAGGGATAATCTTGTTCTTAAGGACTTTTTCTCTTCGATCAACAATCGACATCGATTGTTCCTCAAAGGTCAAATCCTCTCTTACAGTCAGCTCCGAATGATCCAGCACGTGTGTTTCATCTCGAACATACTTACGGAGTTGAGATACATGAAACACGTCATGAACATTCGCCCAAGATTGTGGTAAAGCCAATCGATAAGCCACTTCTCCAACACGCTCCAAAATCTTGAAAGGCCCCACGAATCGAGGACTAAGCTTGCCTCGACTCCCAAAATGAATCACTCCTCTAGTCGGTGATATCTTTAAGAACACAAGATCACCAACAGCGAACTCTAGAGGTCTTCTTGATGTATCGGCCCAACTCTTTTGCCGATCTTGTGCTGCCTTCATATGATTCCGGATAGTAATAACTTTCTCTACTGTTTGCACGATCAAATCCGGTCCCAACAATCTTCGCTCTCCAACATCATCCCAACAAACGGGTGAGCGACACTTGCGACCATACAATGCTTCGAATGAAGCCATCTGAATAGTCGCCTGGAAGCTTTATTATACGAGAACTCCACCAAGTGTAGATGATCCTCCTACGAACCCTTGAAGTCCAACATGCAAGCTCTCAACATATCTTCAAGAGTTTGGATCATTCTCTCCAACTGGCCATCTGTCTGAGGATGATAAGCTGTGCTAAACTTCAATCGCGTCCCCAAACTTTCCTGTAAACTCCTCCAGAAGTGTGATAAGAATCGGGTGTCACGGTCGGACACGATGCTCACAGGTACTCCATGCAATCTCACAATCTCTTGCATGTACCGTTCCGCCAACGCTTTCGTTGATTGACCAACTCGAAATGGTATGAAATGAGCTGCCTTGGTCAATCGATCAACAATTACCCAAACTGCATTGTTGCCCTTTGGACTCCGTGGTAAAGCTGTCATGAAATCCATGGTTATATGTTCCCATTTCCATTGAGGAATCGGAAGTGGTTGCAATAAACTAGCAACCCTTTGATGTTCAGCCTTAACTTGCTGACACACCAAGCACTTCGCTACAAAACGAGCAATCTCCCTTTTCATGCCTTCCCACCAGAAATGTTGTCATAGATCACGGTACATCTTCGTACCTCCTGGATGTACGGAATAAGCAGAACTGTGCGCCTCCTTCATAACTTCTTCGCGAATGTCTCCTTTCGGCACACATAAACGGCTACCATATCGCAACGAACCATCTTCATGAATCAATAAGTCCGTTCGAAGTCCAGATTCCACTTGTTCTCGAAACTTTTATAATCTTGGGTCCTGTGACTGTGCTATTTTAATATTATCGATCAATGACGACTGTACTTGCAGCTGCATCAACTGTCCCGAAGAATGCGGTAGCACAATCTCCAACTCAAATCTCCGAAAGTCTTCGATAAGCTCCTTCTGTGCAGTCAACATCCGAATTGCTGGCAACCGAATAAGCGCATCCGGCACAACATTAACTTTCCCCGGATGGTACTTAAGATCAAGATCATTGTCAGCCATCAGCTTCAACCATCTACGCTGCCTCATATTAAGCTCTTTCTGTGTGAACACGTACTTCAAGCTTTTGTGATCGGTGAATACTTCGACTCTTTCGCCCAATAAGTAGTGTCTCCAAATCTTCAAAGCGAAAATCACTGCCGCTAGCTCCAAATCATGAGTCGGGTAATTCTTCTCATGGGTCTTCAACTGTCTCGATGCGTAAGTTATAACTTTCCTATGCTGCATCAAAACACATTCCAAACCTTTCCCAGATACATCGCTGTGAATTACCAATCCTCCGGAACCGTCTGGTACAGTCAAAATAGGAGCGGTTATCAACCTTTACTTCAACGCCTCAAAAGCTGATGCACACCTATCCGTCCATACGAACGGTACTTTCTTCCGTATAAGCTTGGTCAAAGGCTCAGCCAAACGAGCAAAATTTTCCACGAACCTTCTATAATACCCGGCAAGTCCAAGAAAACTTCTGATCTCTGCTACGTTCTTCGGAATCGGCCAATCTTGAACTGCGGTGATTCCATCTCTGGATACGATATGCCCCAAAAACTTCACTTCTTCAAGCCAAAACTCACACTTGCTCATCTTCGCATATAATCTTTCTTGCCTCAATGTCTGCAGTGCGATCTTGAAATATTCTACATGCTCTTCTATGCTCCTTGAGTAGACCAGAATATCATTAATGAACACCACTATAATCTGGTCCAAGAACGGTGAAAAGATTCGGTTTATCAAGTCCATAAATATCGCTGGTGCATTCGTGACTCCGAATAACATCACAAAATACTCGTAATGTCCATATTGGGTTCGGAACGCAGTCTTGCAAATATCCTCTGATTTAACTCGGACCTGATGATATCCGGATCGCAAATCCAGCTTCGAGAATACCCTTGCGCCACTAAGCTGCTCGAACAATTCGCCAATGCGAGGGATCGGGTACTTGTTCTTAATAGTCACCCGGTTTAATTCTCGATAATCGATGCACATCCTCTTTGTGCGATCTTTCTTCTTAACTAGAAGAACTGGAGCTCCCCAAGGTGAATTGCTGCTGCGAATCCAACCCTTCTCAAGTAATTCGGTAACCTGCTTCTTGACTTCTTCCAACTCCACTGGTGCCATTGGATAGTACGCCTTTGAGATTGGCGCTGCACCAGGAACAAGATCGATCGTGAACTCCACATCTCATTTTGGCGATAAACCCGAGATGTCCTCGAACACGTCCATGAACTCTCGAACTTCCATTGTCGAAAGAACCTGTTTGTCGGCCTAGCTCTAAACTCGACTGGCCCGACAGAACTGCTACTTCCAGCAAAACAAACTCCGGATGTCCGGGAATCTGGAAAATCACTTTCTTTGCCCTACAATCAATGTGAGCGTGGAAAGTGCCGAGAAAGTCCATTCCCAAGACAACATCATAGCTGCCGGTATCAATCACCAAGAAATCTACAAAACATGAACTGGTAAGCAATGAAACTGAGAGAACCAAGGTAATAAAACGACCATGGAACAAGGAAATGAATCAAGACCAGGACTCCAAGTTACTTAAATAGAGTACAACATTATAACCATGCTGCAGTTCATAGTTACAATTACATAACTCCGTTCCAGTCGCTCAAATCTTAGTATCAGAATCAAAGGAATAAGACGGAAGAAACAATAGGGAACCAAAAGAATTTCAACTCGAGATGCAAAGTTGTTTGCATATCATCAAGACAAGGGTCAAGAGAAAGATAAGATTCAAGAATCATGAGAACAATGTGGCAGGATATGTCCCTAATACGGGTTTTCCGATTCGTGTATTGGGTCCAATACCCAACTACAAAAGAATCAAACCCGATTAACCTAAATCCTATGGCTCTGATACTAAACAAACCCTGTCACGCCCCGCTTCCCAAAGTGTGCTAAGATAGACACATGACAGAGCCAACCATGCTACCTGTGGCTAGGAAACATCCCTCCACAGTCACATTACGGCTGTCTAGAGATATCAAGAACAGTAGAAATAAAATAAACTATCTAGTACATGTCCATGAGCCAGAATAAACGAGTCAAGAAATAATATTCGGAAGCAATAAATCCAAATAACAATAACAATCTGGAAGGTACGGAAATAACTAAACTAACTGGATACTAACGGGATCCTCACTGCTCGGCCTGACAGCGGAAATACTCCTGATCAGCCTGCGACAAAAGTAGAGGATCTGGGCCATGCAAAACCCAGACGTCGGTGCGTCATAATATCAATAATTCTAAGTAAGCAGGATGTGATGAAATATGCAGGCATGAAGTATGAACAGTAACAAGTCATCAGTAGCAAGTAAACCGTAACATGAATATAGATCAGTGAACAGAATATAAACAGGTGAAGTGCAGTGAGTAATCTAAACTGTGCTATAGGGATATCTACTCTAAAGTTATTCGAAATCAATTAATGTAATCCTTATCGTAACCCATCGGTCTATGCCCCGTTCAACCCCACGGGACCACGGTAACAAGATATGATAGACTGTGAGTCTATGTCCCGTTCAACCCCACGGGACCACGGTAACATGATGTAATTGCCCTTTGAGTTACGTTCGGCTACATTCGTGATTTCCCCATACCCCAAGTTATGTGTGTAAGTCAGGTATTGAATAATCTGGAGCTAATGCCAACACAGGATCAAGCAGGAACATATTTGTCTATACAGACAACAGGATATGTCCATCGGGACAACATGTCAGGATTGTCGGCATTAGAAACATGATCAGGTAACATGTCAAGTAGTGATATATCAGGTAGTGAACATGTATCAAGTCAGGTCAAGCAGTAGTGTATCAGATCATGTCAAGTAGTGCACAGGTATCAAGAGGGTGCTCATAATCGAACTATAGCAAGTATTGAATCAGGGTGAAAATACGGATGTATAATAAAAGCATGGATGCACAAATATCGATCAGGGGTCACATCATGACTAAGTAGGATGCACAATTATCAAGTATGGTGTACTAATACAACAGTAACATGAAATAATATAGTCTCGGCGTGCAACTAGATATGTAATAAACCGTACAGATACAGACGGATACTATAAAATTGTAAATCGGTAAAATTTGTTGAATATTAAAACACAAGCACTATTATTTATTAAATAGATATTAATATAATAATATTAACATGGATAACATATTCAAACCGATTAATAACTATAAAAGTGGTATTGATTAACCATGCACAAGAAAGTTCCGTTCAGAAATTCAGCGTCACCCTGATTTGTAAAATAGCTTAAAAATAACAAACGTTCTCCAAAAAGGACGTGTCTTATACCAAAACAAATATAATTCAATAAGGTTTTCATTCTTATAAGTTGAAATATCTCAGGTTGTTCCTACAAAAAGTTATGAATATTCGAAGTTGAAAGTTTGTTGCTGTAATTTCCCTGGACAGCAGTTAGAGATATTTTCATTTGCATTTTACTTTATTTAAAAAATTTATTTTGCAAGTAAATATTTCATAAAGTTATAGTATTCTGAGTTATCTTTGTAACAAACTAAAGGGCGTATACTAATAATTTTTCTATGATTTATAATGAATTTTATAAGGTAAGGTGTACAGTAAATTTCAGATTTGTCGTATCCGCTTTGCAACGACGTTTCATGTGTAAACTATAATATTTTCAAACTATATTTTGTATAACATTATAAAATGCAGATTATAAACTAATTAAAGATAATAATAAGAAATATTACGACGATATATATTTTAAATGATATGGATGCAAACGGGTATCCGAAAACAGTAAAACTTTAGTATGGATGTACAATGGGATGAACGGGTAACATTTTACTCATATGGATGCATAATACTATACCTAACATGTGGCAAGATGATTTAGCATGCGAATACTTATGTAAATACTGATATGGATGCATACGGATGTCATATAACCGTAAAATGATAAACTGGTAAATGTGGGATGTACAATTAAACAATATGAAATGTTATTATTCAATTGGGTGCAGTATATTGTAGTCTAGCATGTATCAAGATAAATTTGCATGCACTAGATATAAAATAACTTGTACGGATGCATACGGATATCCAAAAACGGTGAAACATGCAAAATGATAATGTGGGATGCATGATTTAAAATACAAGTGCTATATTTATTCAAATAGATGTAAATACAGTAACATAGCATGCAACAAGATAAACTTGCCTCGATCGAATCACGCGACGGATACTCACGGCACGTCCAACGTCGGTAAATTGTCACAACGCACACGTGGCACGCGAGACGGGTCCAGGCAAGGCAAGAGGGTGATCACACAGGCAAGGTACGTTCACTGGATTACTCGGATCGTCAGCGACGAGCACGGCTTCAGCGGTGATCACCGGAATTAAGAAATAAGATCAAGAAAAAGAAATAAGAAAGAAGAAGAAGTAAGAAGAAGAGGCTGTGTATTAAATAAGGAAAGAAAAATAAATAAATAAAATATATATAAATATATATATGCAGAGGAGAGAGAGAGAAAGGGGTTGTTAGTTTGTTAGGAAATTAGTTTAGATTTAAATTTTAAAAATCTTTTATTAGTTAACTAAATTTTAATTTGTATCAGTTTATAAAGTTAATATTATATAAATAAAATTTGATATTCTGCTAAATACAAACATAGTCCAAAACATGCCCGGGTCGGGTCTAAAATTCAGTTTTAAAATACGAAAATATACATGTCGACCAAAATTAAAGTTGGATATCCGGGTAACGAAATAAATACATACCCCCAAGAACGGATGCACGCACGTGCATGTAGTCATCCAAACAAGTCCGTTTCACTGAACGGGACGAGAACAAGATGCGCTGATGCTACCACAGGGTTAGGGGTATCATGCAGGCCATACAATATATAATATTTTATATGACTTTAAATGTTATATTAAAAATGCAGATGCCAGATAAATGCCGGTATGCAGTATATGAAAAAAATGAAAGTGCACGGATCCACATAACAAGCTGGGATAAATCATAAACAGGAATCAAAAAGGGTTTCCAGCAAGCGGGTCGGGTCGGATGCAAATACAGATGTCAAATACACTATTCGCACCCAAAACGCAATAAATCAGGAAAATACCATAAATAAAGAAATACTTGAAATAGAACTGGTATAAATGAACTAAGGTGTTACAAAGGCCGACTGCTCCAAATCTTCAATACTGGGCTCGATCTCCAGTGAGTCCGAATCACCTGACAACATTCTAAAGAAAGAAGAAAAGAAATGTCGTCAGCGAACAATCGCTCGGTAAGTCCCAAAGAGAGGCAGAGATAGAATAGACAGAAAGAGAGTATAACTGGTACTGTTTGATTATAATGTTAACGCAGTTGTTTGTAGCTTGGTACAGAATATACCAGTGTATACGAGAGGAGTCCCACTATCCAGAGATTAAGGTATACGGAGCACAAGGAACCATTCAGCCACGGTACAACGGCAATGGATATTCAGGTTAGGTGTATTATGGTTATAGTCTCGTGCCACTTTTAACACATTCCGTACCAATCTACCCCTTTAAAACCCCGCTATGTCTTCTGTATTGTTTTGTTATATAGATGGATGACTTGTCGAAACTATGATATCAGTAAATGGAAAGGATATAAATGGATAGTCATGTAAACGCAGTATATCCATGGTTCGGTTCGGTCAATATAGATTGATATAGATTGAATAGACGGATTCATGGATTCATGTTGTATTGTAGTTTATACTTAAATCATATTCAAGTCATATTGATTAGATTGAAAATCCGTCTGAGTCAGACACTTTGAAAAGAAATTGAAGTCCTGAATTAGTTTTTATGTTATCGGTAACTGCTGCACATGGACGGCGGGATTTGTGTCTTTTTCCAAGAAAATTACCGTGTTGATAACACCATTTGTTAGATTGTCTACCTTAGATAGGCAGGCACCCACATTCTCCGGCTTCCCGAGGCTCAAGAGAGCTGGTCCCACTTAAACCTATATTTACTAGGGTCCTTATTGTAATTTAGTATTACTTGAGGTTTTTTTTGTAAAATTAGTTTGATATATTTTCAAAATACACCTCAAGTATTTAATTGTCATCTTTAGGGTTTTCATAGATGTATATTTTTTAAAAGTGAAATTTCTAATGAGTAAAACCTAGTTTTCATTGTATATGGTATTTTATTGAAATATTGGAATTGTATTGTATTGAAATGGTACTTTCATATAATTGTGATTCCTTTGATTTAGAAAACTTGGAATATGTGTATAATATATTTAAAATAGATTTTTTGATAATATTCATATGTATATCTATATATTTAATAAAAATAAATTTTATTTATTTTGCAGAAATCCCATTTTCTTAAAAAATAACATTAAAATTCCATCGAGAGCGAATACTCCTTGCGGAGGTTTGCATCTCGCTCTACTAGGCCCGAGGATGTGTGATAATCCGCACCATCTCGATCGGGGTTCCTCAAAATGGGTTGTAGAGGTGTAATTGCAAGGAATTAGATAACACTCTTTTTAAAGAAAACGGCTCAGTAGGTTTAGGGTATTTATTCGTAAAAGCGTATTTCCCATAATCTAGAATTCCAAATTTCATCGTGCTATGTCCAATATATGTGTTGTGATGAGGTAGGTCATTACCTCGTGAGCTTTCTAAAGGTAATACGGTAAAAAGTGGATAACAATATCGTTTGTAAATATGGTGGTATTTTACTGTAAAAGTGATATAAAAGTTGCAACATGAATTATTTTGCGAAGATACTTGTTCTAATATATTTATTTATGTTGTTAAATATTATATGAGAGTATGGTATTTTATGGTTTAAGAACAATAGAATTTTTAAAGAAAAGAGAGTCGGAAGTTGGAATAACTCCGCTTCCGAAGAGTTTGAAAAGGAGAAGTTTTTAGTATAGCAAAAGAGAAGGGGAGAGAGGACTTATTGGCTATTAAGGTAGAGGGGAGAAAGGGGAAGAGTAGGGAAGCGTCGGGGCGTCGTTTCGTCGCCGGAATCTCTTTGGAACGTCGCCGGAACTTTGTCTTTTGCTAACTCCACTTGCACAACTTAGGACATGGGAATTTTACAGAGTTTTGGCAGGGAATTTCTGAATGAGAAGGTGTAAAATGAAGCGTGGTATTTATAGGGAAAATTAGGGTTTTGAGGGTTAAAGAATGCATTAGAAATATGCATTAAGGGTGATTTAATATTCTCTGGATGAATTCGGAGTGAACAAACAACATGGGGGTAGTGAGGTAGGTGAAGAGATGCTAGGGTGAAAAAATAGGGACTATCCCCTATGGACGGCCCGGCGGTGCCGGTCTAGGAACAAATCTCGCTGGTCTTGAACCGGTGGTGGGGCTTGGAATTCTCGCCACGTGTCTCTGTCGCCTCATATACCCCAGTGCACATATTTGTTTATTCTGTAACTCTTCATTTTACGTGTAGTGCACGTGTAAACCCTTGGACTTCTAAAAAATTAAAAGAAAAATTAATAAAAAGATAAGTGGCGGAGGGATTTGATCACATGGGCTACATCACAGCAATTTAAGACTTTACCAATGAACTACAAGTGTTTTTTTGCTGTTCAAAAGCAAATCAAATACTTATAGTGTACACAGGATTGCAAATACTCCATTTGTACATTAACTTTTAAATAATTTTTTGTACATTGAAATTGGAGTTGTTACATCTTTTTCTTCTGTTGGGGGATTTTTAGAGCAACTTGAATGTATGGTTTTTTTTAAAGTAAATAAAAAGTATGGAGGGGATTTTTAGTAATTAGCGAAGTATGATAGTACTTTTTAGTAAAAGCCCTAAAAGTTTTAGTATTTGATACCAACAAATTATGATATATGGAATAAAATTAAATAATGAAGCATGAAAATTGATGGGCTTCGCCATGTTTGCTAAAGCTTAAGACATAAAAATTAGATACCTGGTAATGATATAGAAAGTTGCATTTTTATGGAATACGAGAAAATAATAATATTGCTTATTAGTTGTTTAATTGAAAAACGGTAATGAAAAACAAAGTGATGAGGCTAGATACCGGTGTTTCTCCAGATCATGACACGTGGCAAATGACATGTCCTAGGGCTTACGAGAAAGGATCAAGATCGGTACGTTGGAAGTATACCCCGGGCCTTTGACCCGAGGATGTTCCCAACATTCAGTGGCTTTCCAGACCACTCCTACGATCACCTTACAAACGACCATCGGCTCGTCTCGGAGCCCTCCCGCATGCTTAGTTCCCTCAGCCCTCCAGCTCGCCTCCGAGCTATCGCATATCCAAGATGCCTCGGCCTCCCGCTCGTCCCCGAGCCTCCCGCCGAGCTTAGCTTCCTCGATCTCACCGACCAACCCACAGCACCGATCACAGGCGCCTCCGCCACGGCTCTGCGAATTTCGCCAGACGCGGGATATCCTCCGCCCATGATCCCGCATTCCACGCCATCACGATCCCCCATTAACGAGCATATCTCGTCATTAATGGGGAATTCCGCCTATCACGCGGGCGTAACGGCCGGCGTGAATCTCGTGCCTGCCTGCCCACGGCTGCCACTATATAAACCCCTCTTTCAGATGATTCAGGTAAGCGAGTTTTACCTAAATAGGCCGTTACTCTGCCAAAATACCCCGTCTAACTTGATCGTCGGAGGGTCCTCGGTGGCACAACCATCCCGGGACTTCCTTGCAGGTAGCTCAGCCTCAACCACATAAAACCCATTGAGATCCACACGCTTCAGGAGACAACCCTCCAACTCAATCTCAGCCATCCATCAGCGCTCGCTGCAGATCAACGGAAGATAACATCTGAAGGAGATCCAGAGATCCATCAGTTGGCGCCGTCTGTAGGAAGTAGTTCCACTCAACGAAAGTTCGCCTTCCGATCTCAACTTCATGGCAAGCGATCACCGCGACGATCCAAGCTCTAGCCGTCGCCTTCCCCACAATGGAGGCGCAGATGGATCCCCTCATCCCCCGAATGCTATTCACGCCATATCTGCTCGGATAGATCGGCTCGCGTCCGTCGTGGATGCACTCGTCCGTGTCCAAACGGCCGGGCAAGCCCTCAAAGTCGTTGCTCCCCCACCTCGGGACCGGGACCCCTACAGAGGGAGAGAAGACTCTGCCCATGTTGGCACGACCAAACACCGCCTCGCTGTCTCCGGCGGCCACAGATCCCCCGGTCCAACATATTCAATGACCTTCTGGGCGCCGCACAGATCAACATCGAGGTCTCACGCCATAGCATCTCGCCCCGAGGCCCATTGCACTCCTGTCCCTCCTGAGGAGGTGTCGGTCAGCTCGCTTGCACCCAGGCATGACCGGCACCCCCTCCCTCGACGGGGTTGCGCGGACGGGACTCACTATGATAGCTCGAAGACGACCTCTCCAGGGGACCTAAAGAACCTCATCGAACGGAACCGTGGCCGTGGCCAGGTGCAGGTCTTCGGCAGCAGAGGCCAAAAATCAGAGTATATTGAATCGTCGAGATACCATGGTCGACTCGACGCCTTCGAAAAGAAGATCGAAGGCATTCATCGGGAAAATTATCCTTCAAGCGACGGGGCTAAATATGCCACCTACTCGCTCACGAAGCCCTTCACCAAAGAGCTACTCGCCGTCCATGTCTCCTCCTGGAACAAGCCCCTGAAGGTCTCACTCTTCGACGGGAAGTCCGACCCGAAGGACCATTTGGACGCGTTCACAGCCGGGATGAGTTTCCAAGACTGTTCCGACGCCGCACAATGCCGTGCTTTCCCCGCCACTCTCATCCGCTCCGGACGAGACTGGTTCTGAGAACTCGCGCCACGCTCAATCTCTACCTTCGATGAGCTGGCCACCCAATTCCTCGACCACTTCGTCGGGAACAGACGGCAGAAGCGGACCGTTGACCATCTCTTCACACTAAAGAGCGGGGACAAAGAATCCTTCAAAGGATACGTCACCCGCTTCTACAACGCCCTCCTTGAGTTCCCAGAATACCGGGACGAGACGGTCATTACGATCCTTAGGTCGGGTCTTAGGCATAAGGAGTGGGTACGCTCCTTTGCATTAGCGCAACCTATGACCATGGCCGAGGTAAAGGCCTGGACCGAACGTGAGATCCAGCTCGAGTCCGAGGTGAACGCCAATCTGCCCCGGACAGAGCAAACCGATAAGAAGAAAAGGGCCAGGGAGGAGAAAAAGAAGATTGAGCAGTCAAAGCCCTACTCCCCAAAGTTTCAGGAGTACACCCTGCTGAACGTCTCCCAGACGGTACTATTGGAGGAGGCTAAGAGCGAGAGGTTCTTCAAACCCCCTAGTCTCGAATAGGGCGGCAAAGCGCACCCGGTATAGGATTAGCATAGCACCTTAGCAAGGTTTTGGCAAGCATCAAACATGCAATATTAAAATTTTAGGGTGCTAAACAAACCAACCGAGTAATCGAACTAGAGAATTAAGGTTAACTTTGCATGTAAACAACTTTACATCTAAGTGATGTGGATTACAACCTTTGTAGTCCGTTCTTTCGCTTCAAAAGCTCCGAGTAGTAGTCCCTTCGCTGCAATCCATGAGCTCCCGAACTCTTGAGAGGCTCCACAAGATATACGATACATCCTTACTTGAATTCTTCAAAGTCTGTGATGATCTACGTCGAGGAAACACGGACTCAAGCTCACTCTTCACTAATACGGAATTAGTGAAGCTAACATACTAATATATATGGCTAGTATAGAAGAGGTTGATGAAGTAGGAATTTAGCTAACTTTAGTATTTAATTTCTCACTATTTTTCTTCTTGATCTCAAAAACTAGAGAGCAAAAAATGAGATGAGGAAGAAGAAGATGAATGAATGAATGAGATAAGCTTAGAAATGCAACCCTTGGTTAGTATATGTGAATACCTAACCCTTGTAGAGAGTTAACCATGGCTATGTATCATGGTTGGGTTAGAAAATATCTTAAGCAAAACAAAAAGGGTGGACTTTGTCTATGGTTATCAACAAGCTTCATAAAGCTTCCACCATGACTCATTTCCACATTTTTGAATTACTTAATAATTTAAACCCAAACATTATATATAGCA
The DNA here is from genome assembly GCA_030015575.1 of Agapanthus africanus. Taxonomy (NCBI): domain Eukaryota; kingdom Viridiplantae; phylum Streptophyta; class Magnoliopsida; order Asparagales; family Amaryllidaceae; genus Agapanthus; species Agapanthus africanus. Next base: position 95,772,789 of record JASDDO010000014.1, read on the forward strand.
TGGTATAATTCTCATACATCCTTATTGTATGTATAACCTAGCATGTCACAATATTATATATCATATATATAATATTTATGTAACAAAAGAAAACAATACAATAAACATATATCATATATATGTTAAATGCATCATAAATGAGAATAATAAATATTTCAGTGAGCAGCAACAACAACTGAGCCTTTTATCCCAAGCATATAGGGTAGGCTACATGAACCAACATGAGAATCACGCCGGGTCCAGCACATGAATCCTCCGCCTCCACTCACTCCTATCGAACAATATACTTTCATTGAGTCCTTTGGCAACCATATCGTTTCGTATCACCTCCATCCATGTTTTCTTCGGTCTCCCTTTTGCCCTTTTCCCATTGCCCATATCGAGAGTATCTATTCGCAGAACCGGTTCTTCCATAGGCCTGCGTCGCATATGACCAAACCATCTTAGCCGGTTTTCCCGCATCTTCTCCTCCACAGGTGCTACACCAACTTTTGCACGAATATCCTCATTTCGCACCTTATCAACACTTGATCCGATAACCCGGCTATATCACATATAACCGGCCGATATCACATATCGTGAGAACAGAATACGGTATCACATACTCGTATCAATCTCGATCCCGCACATATCACATATGTGCTCCTACTCCGTTTTGCCTGAGCCTGAAAACCTCTATGTAGGACTCTAAAGACTCGTCAATACGCCGACAGTAGGTGATGATCACATCAAACACCAACAAGCCGCAAGCGGTCAGCTAAACGTAACGGCCACCTGGGTATTAAGCGATCAGAAGATCAACAAGCAAGTCTGCTCTAACTCCTGTAAATCCAATCAGTAACACTACCGTACAGCCCCGTCTCTTCGTCTGATATATCGCATATCCAGTCTAGGGGTGGTAAACGTCAGACCCCAGTAACCGATAAGTCATGTCGATGTGAGGATCATAACGGGTCGAGAAACTACTGATAACACTTACCAGTATATCTCCATATCAGCCCTGGCCTGGGACTTCCAGTTATAGCCAATCGAACACAGCGCAACATCAACCCCCAATACCGAGAGAGACGAAACCCCTCCTATCGCTCATTGCCTCCATGTGATTCGGGACTGTACCCAAAAGCCACCGTTTTGCACGTTCTCATGAACGTGGTAAGGTGGAAATCAAAGCACAGTGGGAATCACACAAGACTCTATGACAATCTCGGGTCTACAGACTAACCTGTACAGTGTCACCAGAGAACTGCTATGTGACGATAGGTATAATACCAATAAGGAGTTCTCGGCGAGTCTGTTCAGTGTACCCAGTCTCCACTGAGCACCCGTATACCATCTTTGATGTCACACACCAATGGATGAGGGATCATCCATCGCTCATCATATGGGTCATGATGCGTATACGCTAGTCTACTCTGGAGTATCGATGCCCTGTCTTGATACACTCTCGACTAGGAACAATTATAGGATGTACTCATAGACTACCCTGGCCCTACTAGTATGATCTGCATCATAGTCCTAGTAGTCAAGTATATATTCTAAGGGCTTTATCAACATGTGAGAGCAAGACAGTAAACCAATACAAGTCAACATGTTAAGACAAAGATCAACCAGATAGCATACTATCATATCGAGCAAGAAAGTCCTCTCTCTATATATCCAAGCATCCAATATAATATACATCATATGTACAACAATGGCCTCTAGGGCATATACATAACTAACACCCGAGGTCCTTACTGCACTTTCCACAGGTCGCAGGGCCACTCCACCGAGAACTGCAAGCAGCTCCGAGACTACATCGAGGAGTTAATCCGCTCGGGGCACCTGGCAACGTACGTGCGAGACAAGCGGCAAGCCAACTGTGAGCAAGAGCACCATCCCCTTCCCAGCGAGTTGACAATCGGCCAAATTATGGTCGTGTCAGCAGGGGGTACAACGGGAACCAACGAGACTCAGCGTCCCTCACTGATCGAGGGGACAAGCGGCCACCCGAGGAAGAAGGCTAAAGCAGCCGAGCCGATCGTTTTTATCGACAAGGACCTCCACGGTATATCCCTGCCTCACAACGACCCGCTGGTGATCACATCTCGGGTCCACCGCTACGAAGTGCTGAGGATACTGGTCAACTCTGGAAGCTCGGTGGACATTCTCTTTTATGACTGCTTTCTGCGTATAGGACTCACCCTGTCAGACCTAAAGCCGACCGCTCATGTCCTGTCAGGGTTCACTAACCACTCCTCCCGGCGGAAGGGGTAATCACCTTCCAATTTAACATCGGGGAAGCGGGCCGTACGCACATCGTGCCTGTGGAGTTTATCGTTGTGAGAATCCCATCGGCATACAACGTCCTCCTCGGTCGCCCGACACTGAACTCCCTCCGGGCCCAGATATTGACCTACCACCTAGCGATGAAATTCCCGCTCGACCAAGGTGGGATAAGTCGGGCCTACGGGGACCAACGAATCGCAAAGGTTTGCTTCACCGCAACATCTACGTCTGAGCGGCCAAACAACGACGTTGGGGGTGATGGTGATATCAAGGGTTCTCTGGACACTCGAGACAAACAAAAAGAGGTCCGAGGGACCCCGGTGGAGCCACTGACGGAGGTCCCCCTCATAGAAGGGGACGATGAACGAACCGTTCAGATATGGTCGCTCTTGACGGGGACTCAGCGAGACGACCTGGTCCACTTCTTCAGAAGTAACTCTGACGTATTCGCTTGGGCACCTGCCAATATGCTTGGGATCGACCCCAAGATCTTATCGCACAAGCTCAGGTTAGACCCTACGGTCCGACCCATCAGGAAGAAAAAACGAAGCTTCGCCCCGACAAAAAAAAGGAATCGAGGACGAAGTAGACAAGCTCCTTGCCGCCAACTTTATTCGGAACGTGCCTTACTCAGAATGGTTAGCGAACGTAGTCATGGTTAAAAAGTCAAGCGGGAAGTGGCGCATGTGCGTCGACTTCACCGACCTTAACAAGGCCTGCCCGAAAGACAACTATCCCCTCCCTCGGATAGATCAGCTTGTCGACAGCTCGGCAGGCCTGTTTCCTGATTTAAAATCAGGAAAGCTTCTGGGAAAAGCTTCAAAAAGGGGTCACGTGTTGGCACGTGACACCTAAAAGGCATCATCAAGTCAAGTGCAGTTTCCTGACTACGCTGAAGAAAATAGGCTTCAGAAAGAGTCACGTGCTCCCACGTGACCAGGGTCACGTGGCGACACGTGACATTTAAACGCAAGCGTCAAAGGCACACAAGTTCTCTGATTAAGTCAAGAAAAGGCTTCAGAAGAGGTCACGTGTTCCCACGTGACCAGGGTCACGTGTTGGCACGTGACGTTCAAGACAGCAGACTCGTTCTCCAGACGAACCAAGGGAAGAGAGTTCAAACAGGGGTCATGTGTTCACACGTGACCAGGAGTCACGTGGTGGCACGTGACGCTTAAGCAACGATCAGAAGAAAGAGCGCAAAAGAAAGGAAAAGGATCATGCCAAAGGGGGTCACGTGCTCACACGTGACCATGGGTCACGTGGTCACACGTGACCGGCTGTCCAAGCCCATTTTGTCAACAGAATTAAATTCTGAAGGAAATTCAAATCCTTCCAAAAGAAAGCAACTATCTGGAACCAATCAAATTAAAGATTCAGAGGTGATGAAATATCATCTATCTATGGGAAAATCTCGGGTTTGGAAAGATTTCCCCTTTAAATCTAACCAAAATAACAAGGGAGAATCTCTGGATTTAAAATCCAATGGTGAATAAAATTCACCTAATAATCCAAAGGCCCAAAATGGATGCTGAATGCAAATCAAGTCTCAATGGAGATTCGTCAAAAACTGATTGATTCGGCTGCTTCTCCTATAAATAGGAGCCAAGAGACACAGAGAAAAAGAGACAGACACAGAGAAAAAAAAGAGAAAAGAAAGAGAGCTTCGATACTTGGAGAACTTGGATCTTCTGCAAAAACCCTAGGTAAGAAAGGGAAAAGCTCCTTGAAAGAAGAAGAGAATTTAATTCTCAACAGAGTTTAACTCTGATACATAAAAACAGAAGAACATATTTCTTCTCTCTTTGATAGAGGATCTGCAAAGTGCACATCTCCCCTTTAGGTTGAGAATTTAATTCTTAATGGGTTGAGATCCTGCCATGCAGATCCGAAACATAGAGAGAGAATGCAAGCATGAGAATTTAATTCTCACAGAACTATAGGAATTTAATTCCTTTAAAATAAAAGTTAGGGCTTGACCCTATATCATGGGAATTTAATTCCTTCAGAATAAAAAGAAACAGGGTTTAACCCTAATTAAGAACTTAGTTCTGTTGAAACAACGGGAATTTAATTCCCTTAATCATCATTTAACAGGGAATGGGAATTCAATTCCTTAAAAGCTTTTATTAGGGTTTAACCCTATTCAGCCCTTCACATATATGAGAAATTTAATTCCTACAAAAAATTCAGAGTTAAACTCTATTCCAGAACATAAGTCTTCGAAAGGAAGTAGGAATTTAATTCCTCCGAAATTTACAGCTCGAGTAATTTAATTCCTGCAAAAAGATTAACCAAGCCTCTAAACAAAATACATAGAGGCAGGGTCACGTGCCATCACGTGACCCCCCAAGAGATCTACAGAAAGCCCCTTAAGGCAACACCCCACGTGACCCACGTGACCCTCGGCAGAAGCTTTAATACATAGGCATTTGAATGCCCATCACGTGATGGCACGTGACGCTCTGAAAGACACGATAATCTCAGAATAAATAAAGGGTGACCCCTCTTGCCTTAGTGTTTAACACTAAATTAAAACTCTCGAGCCCAGTGTTAAAACACTGTTGGGCCTTAGTGTTCAACACTAAATAAAAAGCTTCATCTGCAGTGTTCAACACTGATCTGTTTTAGTGTTTAACACTAATTTGAAAAGCCTTGTTGCTGGTGTTTAACACCAATTATCTCTTAGTGTTAAACACTAACTTGTCAACCCCATTCCCAGTGTTCAACACTGACTGCTCTGTAGTGTTTAACACTATGCTTTGGCCCAATTGGCCTAAACGGATAGAGGCAAAGCCTCTCCTGATTGGACTTAGCCCAAGATGGCCATAAGTCCTCAATTGGTGATTAACTGGTCCAATGGACTCATAACATAATTAATTCGTCTTGACCCTAAATTGGGCCAAGGACTATTTAATCCACTCCGGTTCTAGGGTACATCTCGTCACTCCTTTGATACTTGGCATTGTAATCCCTCAATGTCTTCAAAGAGGTAACGGGTCCCGACGACCACACATTGATATGGACTATGGGGTCCTTAAACTCATGTCTAATGCAAAAATTCCTGGTTACGTGGAACGCGGATAATGTCACTCTTTGACCCCGTGGAAAACGTCCAGAGCGGAGCCTGGTCCTCGCCAAGCACGGCAGTGAACCCGTGTGAAGCATCCAGAGCACAATGGACCGTGGGGTCCTTAAACCCATGGACTACGACGTCCTTAACCTTGACCGAGATGTCTTAAAACTAACAACGGACTGTGGGGTCCTTAAACCCATGGACTACGACGTCCTTAACCTTGACCGAGATGTCTTAAAACTAACAGCGGACCGCAATGTCCTTAAACTACCCATGGACCGCAATGTCCTTAAAACTACCCATGGACCGTAATGTCCTTAAACTAGAACAATAGAGCCCCGCATGCTCTTTTGTCGGATCTAAACGGTCCCGTTTAAGTTGATCTTAGCCTCAAAGATGGCTAACGTATCCTTAAACCTTCAAACAGAGTGGACTATAAATCCTCCCAATTAACTCTGGCTCGAGGGTACATCCCTGAACTCCTCTGACATCCGTCGTTGTAATCCTTCAACGTCGTCAGAGAGGTGACGGGTCCCGACGGCCGTACATTCATGGACCACTATGTCCCTAAACTGGAACATTAGAGTCCAAACGCTCTTTTGTCGGATCTAAACGATCCCGTTAAGTTGATCTTAGTCACAAAGTTAGACTAACGTATCCTTAACAAACGTTTGAGTTGATCTTAGCCTCAAGTATGGCTGACGTATCCTCAAACCAAACCCCCCCAAACCCAAATCTAAGATAATACGGATTTGGACTAGTCCACGCCCTACGGGCGACGACATAACTCAGTCTCTGTAAACAATCCACGGGCAACAAAATACAAAACAGACACCCACGACACGAAGTGACCATCTGGAGAAGGAGAAAGTTGTTACCGCAACGCGGTAGCGTAATTAACTGCAGGGGCTTACGCCTGCAGGGAAGAGCGTCCCCACAATCAAAAACCCCTCAAACGAGGGGGAATCTGACGAAGTCTGCTACATCGGACGCATCCGTCTAAACCTTCGATACGTGGTGCCATAAATCAACTTGGAATCTTCGAAGAGGTGGACGGATAGCACCAATTAGCATCTGCCCCGAATCTCAGGCAAGACGCGGTGTCGCGCCGTCTTTCGGAGGGGAACAGATTCTGGCACGCCCGGTGGGACCTTTTCCCCTTTCCACTCCACACTTCGTGTGTCGTGACTCGCGAACCAATCGCGGTTCGCTAATGGTTGCCCTTGGGTTTCAAGATACTAAGAATTGGCGTCTCGCTTATTGCAGAAAGCAAAGGATCGATGGCTTCTACTTCCGTGAAATTCTCCAACCGCTCAGACTGCAATTGCAACCAACGCTCTGCCTCGCCAGGAGGTATAGCCTACGGACCCCAAGCTGCTTCGCTATTCACAATGCCCGTGGAACAGGTCACTCGTGCCACCACAGGATTGTTCTTTGGGACCATGCTCCCGCCGACAAACTTCACCGCTCCAGTGCTGACAACGGAGGCTCCCAAGAAGTCGGTCTTTGATCGACTTACCCCTGCCGCGACTCCTCTCAACGAGTCGCCCAGCGTCAACGCCTCGGTCTTCTCTAGATTGGGCCAGAAATCCTTCGAACCCATCACGGGACCTACAATCTCAGAGAAGGTTGCTTCTAAGAAAGTGGCCGCTCCTACCCCAGAAGTCGTCAAGGCAGCCTCTCCGGCCAAAAGGTCGGTCTTTACAAGATTAACGGCTTCAGCTCCTGCTCCTACTGCCCAAAGGACATCGGTCTTTGACAGGCTAATACCAACTGCGACCCCCCACCCAGACAGGGGGCAAGACGAAACCATTCTTACCGCTGACCCTACACCATCCGCTCGACACGCTCGACGTCGCCATTGGCGCCGAGTGAGGAAGGCTGGGGGCAACTCCCCCTCCGGGTTGACTCCATCGGCCCCGGTGGCAGAAGTTAATGCTGCTGTTCCAACTGAGAACAGCTTTGAAATGCTAAATAAGATACGAAGGAATTCTCCTACGGCAGTGCTGAAGAGGTCTCCTCCCTCATTAAAAGAGGTTGTCGAAATAAAACCCGAACAACCCCGATCTCCTCAACGGCTGTCTTCCAAAATCTATAAGGTTTGGCGGCAGGCACGGGACTCGATCATCGATCCAAACTTCTCCCGCCAGCACAAGAAATTGAAAATCCGACCGGAAGCTGGTCACCAGGCTAAACCCCAAAAGGCTGTTGATCAACTGACTCATAAAAGGAGGAGGTCAGAGAAAACCCAGCAGCATGCAACGACGGCTAAAAGCACTAAGCCCAGACGCCCTAAGTCTGGGGGCATGGTGGTGCACACTATTTACGTGGCCTCTGGAAAAGAGGAAAGCCGCACTTCTACGGGCCACCGACCGCTAACCCGATCCGTGACGAAAGCCCAGGAACAGCAACAGAAGCTGCAAGAAATGATGAATGCTATGGCCGCGCTCACCGGGCCAAAAGAAAACCCAGAAACGTCCTCAGACGCACGCCGAAAGGAAGAAACCGATGCTGAATTCCTTCGCCGGACACTGGAGAAAAGGGACAAAGAGGCTGCTGAACAAGCGGCCAACATACAACGGATGGGCCTTCTCTTTCAAGATGTGATAGGAATGATGATCCAGCAGGACTTACCCGCCGAGGATCCCCCGATCGTTCTTGAAGACGACCGAGGAGAAACGTCAAATCCACCACCAGCCCTCTCAACGGCCAAGGAGGATGCAATCTCTAAGGCTGACCTGGCTGACTACATAGCCCAGCAAATCCGGGTTCACCACGCGACTGAGGCAGCTGGTCAAGTCGTGAAAACGGGGCGGCCGTATCCGAGCTGGTACGACCAAATCAAATACCCGCAAGGCTATACGATACCAAAATTCCACGTGTATAAGGGGACCGGCAATCCCCATCAACATGTCGCCCAGTTTCGGGCCCTCTGCGGTAACACCGGCGGTGATGATAAATTGTTGCTCCGCCAGTTCGTGGGCAGCTTATCAGAAACAGCGTTCGAATGGTATTCGGAACTCCCGAACGATTCTATCAAAACGTTCGCTGAAATGGAGTTGTTGTTCACTCAGCGATTTGCAAGTGCCAGCGAACGCACTCCAATAACTGCACTTATTAACGCCAGGGTAAAACCGGGCGAAACCTGGGTCCAGTACGCTATACGCTGGCGGAACTTGTGGTCGAGATGTGAGCAACGCATTGAGGAAGCACCTGCGGTGGGCATGTTCGTGGGAACTCTAGACCCTCACGCAACTATCTCCCAGTTTATGATGTTCTTTAAGCCAACCACATTCCAGGCTCTGATCGACAAGTTGGCTCAGATGGACCAGATGGGTCATAGACCACCTACACCGAAGTCGGAACCTCGGAACGACAAGGGTAAAGGGAGGGCAACCTTTGTCGCGAATGCCCAACAGCAACCTAACGCCCCGAAACCGGCAGATCAACTGGAGGAAAGGCGTCGGTATTATAATGAGAAGATGAAGCGTCCCTACTCGTTCCCACGGGACAAGACGAAACGGCTATTCGAGCTGGCAATACGCAACAGACTTATAAACCTGCCAAATCCAAGGCGACCGCCGCAACCCACCGAGGTGAATAACCCTAACTATTGCCCTTACCATCAGACGGTAGGCCATCCGATTGAAGATTGCTTCGTCTTCAAAGGATGGATTGAAGACCAGTACCTCCAGGGGAAGTTTGTACTGTCCGAAAAGTGGAAGGTGAACCCACCACAGCCGCATGCTCCGAGGAAAGCGGATACACCGGGGGCAACATGTTCTTTTATTGAAGAAGCTCCATGGGAGGTCGTGCTATCAACTAAAACCAAAAGAATGCTGAGAGACCTTCATGCGTGCCCTGCGATCGAATGGAAGGACCCTCTTGAACCTCAAATTATCAAAAGGATGTTGAAGCCCCGCCCAACTACGAAGACTCGCGATAATGGCCCAAATACTCACGCCCAGCCGTCAAAATCTTCGAAGAAAAAGAAGAAGAAATCCAAGAAGTCCGTGAAGCCTGGAAAAGAGCACACGAACTTGCAGAAGCAAATCGACGCATTGGAAGAGTACAACCAAAAGGCGCGAACTCCTGTCACACTGCAAGAGTTCCTCAACCACATCTTTCAAGAGGAAGATGATGGAGGAAGCTCGTCGGATGAATCCGAAGGATATGTGGCGAGTTGTAATGTAATCTCCCACTCGTTTACCGATAATGGGAAAACTACTGGCATTAGGAAACTGGAGGCAGAGCCTGTACCAGAACGCGCATGGCCAACAGATGAAATGATCGACGCTTTTCTAGACGAGATTCGTCTAAAATGTAAAGCGGACCAGGAGCGTGAGATGACCACGTCGGAAGGAGCCAAATGCGGGCAACTGAACGAAAGAGTTGAACTACCCATGTCAGAGCATAAGGCATCCGAAGCAGACAAGAAGATATTCAAGACGAGGAAAAGGTTTGCCAAAGCCATGTCAATGGGAATGAAGCTACCGCCCTCGGAAGGAAACACACACGATGGGGTAGAGACGCACCCTGACTATTGCACATATCATCGGAAAATCTCACATCCCACGGAGGAGTGCGACGCCTTTAAGACATGGTGGCAAGGATATGTTGCTCATCGGCAACATTTTAAGCGCATGAAACGCAAGATCCGTCGGGAGCGAAGAAGTACTGTCGATGGGCACAACAGAACGACTGGAAACTGTTGCATGGTTAACGCCAGGGGGTCACAAGTTCTCACCTTTGGGAGCGACTCTGATGAAGAAATAGCTCTGGGCCCTCTCTTTAAAGAATCTGTTTTGGGGAAAGAGGAGGAATCGGAGATCTGCGAGAACATTCAGCTGCGCAATCGCACACTCCCAGAAAAGAATCTCGGGCCCGGGAATAGAAAAGATAAGGGAAAAGAAAAGGTCACTGAAGATATCACGTTAGATGACCAAGTCACGAAAGAGCTGGCTACCAAAGACCCTCCTAGAAAGAGTAAAGTGGACTATAACATCCTCGCGCACCTAAGGAAGCTACCTTCTCAGCTTAGCATTCTTGATGCCCTCCTATTATCGAAAGAAGCGCGAGACTCACTAATTAAGGCGTTACAAGAACCCGAGCAATTCCAAGCCTTCCTCGCCACTGAAAGGATGAAGGATGAACTGGAGGAAGTGCATACGGCCGACGTCACTTTCGGTGATGAAGACCTTCTTCTCAGGACGTGCGACCACAACCGTCCCCTATATGTCTCCGGATACTGCCATGATATCAAGATAGGCAAGATCCTGGTGGATAATGGATCATCCGTCAACCTCCTTAATGTTCGGGTGTTGAAGGAAATCTGCATGAGTGTGCAACACCTCGCTCGTGACAAAATTACTATCTCCGGTTTCGATTCACAATCGTCACGGACTCTCGGATCCGTGATACTAACATTATGCTTAGGACTTCTCGTCACAGACATCAAATTCCATGTCATTGACGCCAAGACCTGCTACAACGCCTTGCTCGGTCGTCCCTGGCTACACGAGTACAACATCATCCCCTCTACACAACATCAGTGTATGAAGTACTTCAAGGATGGTTTCGAGTATACCGTAACAGGTGAGTTAAACCCATTTTCCGTGAACGAAGTCCGTAAATACGAAGATGCGAAGTACTTTCTGCCAGATTTCGAGGATACAGAAAGGTGTCGCAAGCCGGAGAACAAAGCCGCCGCCACCATCCCCGTTTTCGGGAGCGATACCGAAGAAGAGGAAGAGATAGTTTATGCAGGGCCATCTCAACGCAACAACCTGAGGACACCCGCCCCCGTATTAGTCTTCGGAAGTGATTCAGAAGATGAAGTTAATGCTGTGTTCTCCAATCGGCTGCCGACACAAGCACCCCTTGGCGATGACCATAGTTTGCAAATCACCATGGTACCGCGAGAACACTACAAGGATCTCGACACGCTTCAGGCTCACGATGTGCAGGACCTGCAAACATTTTACGTCCCTCCCAGGCGAAGGGGCGAGAAGGTGATCCTATTTTACCGATCCTCAGAGTCGAAAATAGAGAAAGAGATTTGGCATGGCGCAGATACTACGCTCGACAGGCTCCAACCCATCCGTCTGCCCAGATACTATACAAATGGATTAAAGAAGCTATTGAAGCGCCAGGGAGTACCCTTAGAACAGACCGTTCGGCAGGCGCGGTTCTACAACAGGATTTGGGATGTCCCCAGGACTCAACGCAAATTGCCCAACGGGAAGATGGAAACACTCGGGCTTGGATACGCAAGAGCTGGAAAACGGGAACGGACTCACAGCAGCTACCCTATATATACCTTTGATGAAGAAGAGGACGCCCTGTCAGGAGACGCCAATCCTTCATTAAAACTAGACCCTGCGATTGAAACATCGAGTCCGTCGTTTGAAGAACGAACGAACAAGCCTATCAAGAAAACGGGTCAGAAAGCTCGGGAAAACCACAACCACGAAATGGCCATCTACGAGAAGGCCAGGACGTAACGTCTATCTCAACGTGCTGCAAAAGACAAAGACGCTTATCCTCGTCAATCTATTGTGCGAAAAACCCGACGCAGAGACGGAGATAAATCAAAAAGCGGCTCAGGTTTGTCCCTCGTGAAGAAGATGAGTCAAGCATACTCCTTCCCCCGAGACAAGACGGAGAGATTACTCAACCTCGCTATAAAACATCAAATGATCACGCTTCCAGAGTCTAGACATCCTGAGCAAGCTAGCAAGGTCTCTCATCCGAGTTATTGCTCTTATCACCGAACTATAGGACATCCTACCGAAGACTGCTTCACCTTCAAGAACTGGGTCGAGGACCAGTACCGACGGGGTAGATTCGCTTTATCCGACGGCTGGAAGGTAACGCCGCCGCGAAAGCATGAGCCCAAGGCCACAAGAGCAGAACCGGGTCCACCTCAGTCCACGGAGCGGGTTCGCACTTGTTATACGATTACGATATTGGGGGAAGAGCCCGAGAACGTAGATGACCTTTACCGGTGCTTTGAGAACAGCGATGATGAGGTGATCTCAGAATTTCCGCCCACTCCGAAAGAACTGGAAGATGGTATACATACTACTGCAGATAACCTCAAGAAGATTGAGTTGGGATCGGCAGACGACCCGCGACCGACATTTGTCAGCGAGCTGTTATCCGAAGAAAAGGTGGCTGCGTTAAAGAACGTGCTTCTACGACATAAAGATTGCTTCGCGTGGAACTATTCCGAGATGCCAGGATTGGATCCGGAGATTGCTGTGCATAGATTAGCAATATCCCCAGATATCAAGCCAGTCAAGCAGGCGCCGAGGAGGATGCGACTCGAGCTTGAAGTGGGCATCAACGCTGAAGTCAAGAAGTTGATCGATTCAGGATTTATCCAAGAAGTCCAATATCCCGACTGGATTGCCAATATCGTCCCGGTAATGAAGAAGAATGGGACGGTACGCATATGCGTGGATTTCAGGGATCTCAATAAAGCCTGTCCAAAGGATGATTTCCCGGTGCCGGTAACCGAGCTAATGATAGATAACACGTCCACTCACGAGGTTTTCTCCTTTATGGACGGTTCATCAGGATACAATCAGATAAAAATGCATCCCGAAGACCAGAAGCACACCGCTTTCCGCACCCCTTTGGGTATATTTTGCTACAGGGTTATGCCCTTTGGCCTAAAGAACGCTGGCGCTACCTATCAAAGGGCCATGACAAAGATCTTCGACGATCTCATACATGACATCGTCGAGTGCTATATCGATGACCTCGTAGTAAAGAGCATGTCGTACGAGGAGCATTTAAAGCATCTGGAGACTGTATTTCAACGCCTTCGGCAATATAATTTGAAAATGAATCCCCTCAAGTGCGCGTTTGGAGTCTCCTCGGGCAAATTTCTGGGATTCATCATTCGACACCGAGGTATTGAAATAGATCCGGCAAAGATTAAAGCGATCATGGAAATGCCTCCGCCAAGAACGCTCAAGCAGCTGCGGTCTCTCCAAGGGAAGCTCGCATACATCCGGCGGTTTATCGCTAATCTTTCGGGCAAATGCCGTCCTTACGGCCACCTGATGAAAAAGGGAACTCCATTCATTTGGGATCACAAATGTCAAGGTGCACTAGACGAGATCAAGCAATACTTGCAAAACCCTCCAGTGTTGGCCGCGCCGGTCAAGGGAAAACCCCTCATTCTTTATACAACCGCCCTCGAAGGTTCCTTGGGCGCATTATGGGCACAAGAGAACGATCAGGGGAAAGAGAGAGCACTCTACTACTTAAGTCGAGTTTTACTGGGTGCAGAAAGCAACTATTCCCCCATTGAAAAGCACTGCTTAGCATTGATCTTCGCAATAACAAAGCTTAGACATTACGCATTAGCACATGAAGTCCGTCTTATTTCGAAGGTGGACCCTCTCAAATATTTGATGTCGAAAGCCATATTGACGGGACGACTCGCTAAGTGGGCCCTGCTCTTGATGGAGTTCTCGATAACGTATCAACCTCTCAAGGCAGTGAAAAGCCAGGCCATTGCCGACTTCCTCGCCGAGCACCCGATACCGGCCAATTCTCCTCTGAATTGCGATTTGCCGGACGAGCATGCATTTGATGCGATTAGCGGCGGAAGCACCCGATGGGAACTCTATTTCGATGGAGCGTCCTCCATAAAGAAACAGAAACAAGGTATCCCAATGATCAAATCAGGGATAGGCCTCATCTTTGCAACTCCACAAGGAGGGATAATGCGCTTCGCCTTCTCCTTAACAGAGCCGAGGACAAACAATGAAGCTGAATACGAAGCTCTGATAGCAGGCCTCGAGATCGCCATCGACATGGGAATTGAAGACCTCCTTATATACGGGGATTCTCAGCTGGTCGTTAGTCAAGTAAATGGTGACTACCAAACGTGCAAGCCAGAGTTGGTGAAGTACGGCGAAAGGGTGCAACAACTATTGACCCAAATTCCTTCCTATACTTTGGAGAACATACCGCGCGCGGAAAACAGCAAAGCAGACGCGTTGGCTAAACTTGCTAAAGAACTGGCTGACGAGAACCTCGATGACGTCAGAATCGTGGTACAAAGCCGTCGAGTGCTCGCCCCGGCAGAAATATCTCCGGAATCATGCAGAGAAAAGGGACCGATTGAGCAGACGACCCTACAAATAAAAGACCGTGAGAAGGCCGAAGACTGGAGGGAAGTCTTCATAGACTACTTCAAATCCCACCAAATGCCCGAAGAAGCGTCCTCAAGGCATCAGCTCATGAAACGAGCTTTATCTTTCGCTTTGGTCAACGACATTCTATACAAGAGATCATTTGATTCTCTATGGCTGAGATGCTTGGGACCTGACGAAGCAGAAAGAGTCATTCAGGAAGTTCATGACGGACTTTGCGGTTCTCACCAAGCAGGCCCAAAGATGAAGTTAAAAATTAAACGGATGGGTTATTACTGGCCCACGATGATCCAGGACTGCCTCGAGTATGCGAAGCAATGCCACTCATGCCAGATCCACGGAGACTTCATCCACCAACATCCGAATCCACTGCATCCGACGCTGGCTAGTTGGCCATTCGAAATGTGGGGGACTGACATAGTCGGCCCCATTGAGCCAGCATCATCCCGGGGACACCGTTTTATTCTGGCGACAACTGATTACTTCTCCAAATGGGCAGAAGCAGTACCACTGAGGGAAGTGAAGACGGAGAATATCCTCCATTTCTTCAAGACGTACGTCATCTATCGGTTCGGAACTCCACGGCGGATTATCTCCGATAACGGGCCGGCCTACCGAAGCCATAAGATTAGCCGCTTCGCACAGCAGCACAATATAGACTGGAGATATTCTTCAGTTTACAATCCACGAGCTAACGGTCTGGCCGAGGCTTTCAATAAGACCTTGACGAAGATCATAAAAAAGACCGTCTCCAGGAATAAGAGAGACTGGCACGAAAGGCTACAAGAAGCCCTTGGGCTTATCGAACTACATTCAAGACGGCCACAAACACAACGCCGTACGCGTTGGTATTTGGGACAGAAGCAGTGCTCCCCCTCGAGATAGAGTTACCCTCCCTACGAATAGCAGTCCACCACGAGCTGACGAACGAAGAAAATGCTCACCTTCGGCTTGAGGAGCTTGATGCCCTCGATGAAACCCGGCTCATAGCGCAACAACATCTGGAAGCCTACAAAGCAAAGATGACGCGCTCGTACGAAAGATTGACCAGGCCGAGGACATTCCGCCAAGGCGAACTCGTACTAGTGGTCAAAAGACCTATGATCCCCAATCGTGCCAAGCGGGGAAAATTTGAGCCAAACTATGAAGGCCCGTACATCATAGACAAGGTCTACCAGGGTGGAGCCTACCTACTCATGGACATGCACGGTGAAAGGCCTTTCAGGCCAATAAACGGCCGCTTCTTGAAGAAATACCACGCTTAATAAGTTGTAGCCTAGGTCAATGATGGATGACGACGACTATGTCCGCTCACTATCTTCCTAGGCTCAGACTTTACAAGCAGCAGCCGGCCTTCCTATAACGACGGACCGAAACGTCCTTAAACTATCGACGGACCGAAACGTCCTTAAACTAACAGCGGACCGAAACGTCCTTAAACTATCGACGGACCGAAACGTCCTTAAACTAACAGCGGACCGAAACGTCCTTAAACTATCGACGGACCGAAACGTCCCTAAACTACTACCGCAACGTCCTTAGGTTGACGAGGTGGATAAATAAAGAAAAAAAAAGAAGATAAAAAAAATGTTAAAAAAAAAAAACGGTATGTCCATAAGCAAAATGGGCACGGATGAAAACCCGAAAAGGGCTCCGTGAGTAAAAACAGCGGGGCTGCCGGCAAGTGTTCGTGAAAACCCGAAAGGGCGCGACCTTGTTAAAAAAAAGAGAAGAGTAAAAATGATATAAATAAAAAAAAACGGTATGTCCATAAGCAAAATGGGCACGGATGAAAACCCGAAAGGGCTCCGTGAGTAAAAACAGCAGGACTACCGGCGAGTGTTTGTGAAAACCCGAAAGGGCGCAACCTCGTTAAAGGACACTTACAGAGTCCTCTCGACCTTGTAAGGAGAAACCATCTGCGTGAGATCCTTACGACTCACAAAGGAGCAGCACACTTAGGGATCCTCACGATTCCTAAGGAGAAAATACACTTACGAGATCCTCACGACTCGTAAGGAGAATTCTCTTATGGGACCCTCACGGCTCATGAGATTTGAAAGTCTTAAGCTACAGAAACCTGAACCTGTTCTTAAGCAAATCCTCCACAACCTCCGATATTGCCCTACAAGAGGCTCAATACTGACCCTTGTATACAATCCACGGGCGCGAATAAACATTTCCCCAGCAAAGTCCAACCCTTGTAGGTCCTCTCGACCCATGAGGAGAAAACCCTCTTGTAGGATCCTTACGACTTACAGAGGAACATACACTTAGGAATCCTCATGATCCCTGAGGAGAAAATACACCTGCAAGATCCTCACGACTTGTAGGGAGAAATACCTTTGTGAGACCCTTACGGCTCATGAAGTCAAAAGCTTTAGTCGACAGGACCTTAACCCTGTTTGCTAAGCCACCTTTGTTCAACATCGACAGAGGCAAATGATGATTCGCTCCTGGCAACATCCCAGTTGCAGCGATGCTGATGCCGAAATCGGTGTCCAAAATCCGAGCTTGCGGCGAAAAAGCTAGCAAGCCATACATGCCTACGAAATAGCCGAAATGATGGGGCAACTTGCAATAAACAGCAGCAAGTAAAAATGTATGCATGAAAAATAGCCGAAATGATGGGGCAACTCGCAATAAAAAAGCAGCGAGTAAAAATAAAACAAATAGCCGAAATGATTGGGCAATCGCGACCTTCGCGATATAAAAAGCTGAAACGATAGAGCATCGCGGAAAGAATAAAGGAAATGATGGAGAAATGAAACCTTTTTGCCCTACAGGTGATACTACAACAATCCCTGTATACAATCCAGGGGCGCAAACAAAGAAGGGATCATACTCCTCCACCCAGGTTTCATCATGAAAGGAAGCCAAATCTCGACGGTTCACAAATAACCTGGAGATCGTCTCGTAACAACGGACACAACTTCAAGCTAAGCGGAACAGCGGCCACTCCCAGTTCCATGGCTCGGTGGAATACATATCGCCAACAATCAAACCTTCATCCCGTGAAATACGGATACAATCAGCAAAATTCCTGGTTACGTGGAACGCGGATAATGTCACTCTTTGACCCCGTGGAAAACGTCCAGAGCGGATCCTGGTCCTCGCAGAGCATGGCAGTAAACCCGTGCGAAGCATCCAGAGCGGAGCCTAGTCCTCGCCTAACGCGGCAGTGAACCCGTGTGAAGCATCTAGTGCAAAATTCCTGGTCACGTGGAACGCGGATAATGTCACTCTTTGACCCCGTGGAAAACGTCCAGAGCGGATCCTGGTCCTCGCAGAGCATGGCAGTGAACCCGTGCGAAGCATCCAGAGCGGAGCCTAGTCCTCGCCTAACGCGGCAGTGAACCCGTGTGAAGCATCTAGTGCAAAAATTCCTGGTCACGTGGAACGCGGATAATGTCACTCTTTGACCCCGTGGAAAACGTCCAGAGCGGATCCTGGTCCTCGCAGAGCATGGCAGTGAACCCGTGCGAAGCATCCAGAGCGGAGCCTAGTTCTCGCCTAACGCGGCAGTGAACCCGTGTGAAGCATCTAGTGCAAAAATTCCTGGTTACGTGGAACGCGGATAATGTCACTCTTTGACCCCGTGGAAAACGTCCAGAGCGGATCCTGGTCCTCGCAGAGCATGGCAGTGAACCCGTGCGAAGCATCCAGAGCGGAGCCTAGTCCTCGCCTAACGCGGCAGTGAACCCGTGTGGAGCATCTAGTGCAAAATTCCTGGTCACGTGGAACACGGATAATGTCACTCTTTGACCCCGTGGAAAACGTCCAGAGCGGATCCTAGTCCTCACAGAGCATGGCAGTAAACCCGTGCGAAGCATCCAGAGCGGAGCCTAGTCCTCGCCTAACGCGGCAGTGAACCCGTGTGAAGCATCTAGTGCAAAATTCCTGGTTACGTGGAACGCGGATAATGTCACTCTTTGACCCCGTGGAAAACGTCCAGAGCGGATCCTGGTCCTCGCAAAGCACGGCAGTGAACCCGTGTGAAGCATCCAGAGCGGAGCCTAGTCCTCGCCGAGCACGGCAGTGAACCCGTGTGGAGCATCTAGTGCAAAATTCCTGGTTACGTGGAACGCGGATGATGTCACTCTTTGACCCCGTGGAAAACGTCCAGAGCGGAGCCTGGTCCTCGCCAAGCACGGCAGTGAACCCGTGTAAAGCATCCAGAGCAAATACCGGACTGTGGAGTCCTTAAAATCCACGGACTATGACGTCCTTAACCTCGACCGTAATGTCTTAAAACTAACGATCAACCACCCCGATTCCCTACAGACTTGGCCTTGGTTTAAGGGTACATCTCTTCACTCCTTTGATGCCCGGCGTTGTAATTCCTCAACGTCTTCAAAGAGGTGACGGGTCCCTGCAACCAAACACCGGACTGTGGAGTCCCTAAATCCACGGACTATGAGGTCCTTAACCTTGACCGTGATGTCTTAAAACTAACATCGGACTGTGGAGTCCCTAAATCCACGGACTATGAGGTCCTTAACCTTGACCGTGACGTCTTTAAACTACGATACCTTGAGAAACTCCCGACTTCGTAAAACACGGACAAGGGTGACCGCATCCAACACTTGCAGGCCCTCACGACCTGTAAGGAAGAAAAAACTCTCTTGCGAGATCTTTACGACTCTCAAGGGAAGACCCGCTTAAGGATCCTCACGATCTTTAAGAAGAACTTATACCTATGGGATCCTTTCGACCTGTGGGGAGAAAAACTCTTTATAAGACCCTCGTGGCTCGTGAAATGCAAAAGTCTTAGGAAGCAGATCTTAACCCTGAGTCTTGAGCCATTGCTGTCCTGCAAGGAGATCAAGATAGAATACCCGCAGAATACATTCAATGAAAAGGAGACACATCATTGACAAGAAAAAATGTATCTTTTATTCATAAACCAAAATGGGTACAAAGTACAATTCATGAAAGAAACAAAAAGAAAATACTCTCATCCATGAGTATGTACAAAAGGGAAGAAAAAGATACAAATGTTTCAGGCCGGCGGGCGATTCAGCAGCTTGGTCAGCTCATCCTGCTTTTGCTGAGCCACGGCTTCATGACGCAAGATCTCCAGAAGACGAGCCTCCGCTTGAGCTTGCTGAGCCTGATACGAAGCGAGCCGGGCTTCAAGCTCTTTCTCAGTGGCCTTATGAGCCTCGACCCTCTCACGAGTGAACATGGCAGCTTTATCGAGAGCCACCACCTCTTTGATGGACTCCTGAAGCACCCGCCAGAGTTCATACGCTTTGTTGGCCTTGGCTGTGAGATTGGCTTGAAGCTCGCTCAGCGCCTTGGAGGCTAGCTCCCTTTCCGAGAACTTGCGACCGAGCCTCTTCTCACATGACGTCATGTTGGCCGCGCACCGTACTATCAGCCCTCGTAACTCCGCCTTTGCAGCCACGGCCTCCGAGGAAAGGCGAGAACACTCGAGAGTGTGCAGGCAAGCCTCCACTCGCCGGCAGAACTCCACCCAGACTCGCACCACCTCTTCGCTGTGGTAGGTGGCAAGAAAAGGAAGAGAACCGTTAGCCTCGGCAGCGAACGCTTCAGCCGTGGTCGTGCTGCCAGCACGAAGCTCCTCGATCAGAGACGACAAGGAGACGAGGCTTAATTGGGCCAAGCGTTCTGAAGCCCGCAAGGCATAAGGGCCGGGTGGCATCACGATGCGCGACTCCAACGCCGTGGAGACTGGCAGAGCTGTTTAAATTTAAAAGACGTCAACAAAACTCTTAAGCAAGGAACGAGTGAGAGTGCAATGAAATGTCACTCACCGACAGTCGTACAAGCAGGAGCTGAAGGCTCCCCTGGCCCTTCGAGAATCTCGACCTCGTCATCGGCTTCCAGAACTGCAGGAAACGTCAATGTCAGTACGCAAAAATAACGACGATGCTATGAGAAGGGATGGACGACACCAACCTTGCCCAGACGAAAGGACAATGCGCTGAGGAGAGATCGCCTGCGGAGCTGCCATCTCCAATAAACGCTGAAATGACTGTCGAGGCGACAGATCCGCGATCGTGGCCGCCAAACCGCGCAATTCTGGGAAAGATAAAAGAGTTCAGACTATGAAGGGATTGCTAAATTAAAACGCGGAGGGATACCTTCAACACTCCTCCCATTCTGAGCCGGGGGGATAGCAGCTTCAACGGTCTCCGCCGTAACCTCAGGCTCCAACAAAGGGAGAATAGTCCCGACTACCTCACTCCCAGCCCTTGGGTTGCCCTCGGTAAGAGTCATTGGGGCGTCGGCCTCCAAAGGAGCCTCCTCCAAAGGGGCAAGCACGCCCTGGCCAAGAACCGCCGCTGGAAGTTCCACCATGAGAGGAACAGCCTCGTCAGCCCCCTCCACATCCAGCAAGGCTTCATTGGGAGTTTCGGCGGGCTTTAGCTTTAATAGGCCCGTAGGAAGCTCCCCCAGCGTCGAAGATTCTGCATGATCTAAGTAAGAATAATGATGTATATGCATGGGCATAAATAATCGGAGAGACTACAAAGGAAGCACAACGTACCTATACGCAAAGAAGCCCTCAATATGGCTTCTTCAAGCCGCTGCTCCTTCTCAAGGAGGTGGGCTCGCCGGGGTTCGAGCGTAGACTCATGACCGCCAGTCCACAAAGAAAGTGCATCGGCTGCGTCTTCTGAAGCGGCCTGCTTCAGAGCCCTTTCCCCCCATTCCTCCAAAGGGCCGATAAATCGCCGCCGAATCCACGAAGGGTCTTCGTAGAAAATTACAGCGGGGTAAGACTTCTTCGGAACCTTGGCGTTATGAGACGCGTCTTTTGAGCGCCGTATGGCCTCGGCCAACTATGCAACCTCCTCGTCAGCTGAACTCGGGAAGAGAAGTCCCGCGTCTGACCCTTGCAGGGCCAATGATTCGTCTTCAAGGATAGGCTCAGACTCCACCACAGAATCAAGCGGGGCAGTAGCCGCTTTCTTCTGCCGTTTAGACCCGGAGCCGGTCGCTGAGGATGGCCGCTTCCTCCCTCACGAAGCCTTAGGGCGGCGCTGGCCCACATCGCCCTCGGAGCCCTCATTCCTGTTACTCTCGCTCGGTGCCACAACCGAGGATGACATCGCCATTGTCGACGCCACAGAAGGCGTCGCCGCCACCGGCAGGGGTGCTACCACCGGAGCCCGCTTACCCCGTGAACGAGAACCCAAAGGCATACCAGCTATCGGAGTAAGGTCTACCCCGGACTCCCCTGGAATGAGCGCGGTGCCAATCTCCCTCAAAGGAAAGCAGACTGGAACCCTCGGTCGTAACTCAGCCCCAGGAGCCAGAGGAGGGGCATCGTGGCCAAGAAGCACCCTCCTTTCCTCGAGAATGATTGGGTTGACCCGATGAAGATACCAACCCGTAAACGCGCCCACGCATCGAGGCATGTACTCAGCTTCAGGGACCATGAAATAAGAGCCGGTGTTCAGCCTCATAAAATGATGAGCAGCATCGCGAACAGCATCAAGCGAAGGGATCGGGGCGACCATAAAAGCCTCGAAAGGAACACCCTGGTCGTACCCGAGCTGCCGGGCAAATCGATGCGGATTGTACCGCATGAAAAGAGCCGCATTGTCCTGGCGAAACACCAAGTAACCCGGTCTGATTGCATACAAATGCGTGGCCTCCCGGGGCTTCAGAGAAGGTGCGTTGTCTTTCGACTGGTCCCAGAGTCGTTGGACGGGACCCGAAGGAGTAGACAAGACCCGATCAGTAAAAACCAACCCGCCAGCGGTGGCATGAGGAGAAATTAGCACCCGAATGGCCCTGAATTGAGTCGGGTCGGCGGCAGAAGCATCCACTAGCCGCATAAGTCGTGGAAAGGGGTAGGCATCGTAAAATGAGGGCCTCTGATGCATGGCGAACGCCCCCAATACATGCATTTCGATCCAGGACGTGAAATAATGAAGCGAAAAGTTCACCACATCCACGCCAGGCGTAGAGGTATTAGCTGCGGTGCCCAATCCATTATAGAGGTGTGCCAAGGCCGGGATACCGATGGCCAACCGCGTCCCCTCAGCAATACGATGAGCCGGGTAGATGACCGAGGCTCTCATGAAGCGGCGATGCATGGGGATAACGAACCAGCTAAGCCAAACACTGACAAACCCCACAAAGAATGTTTCCTCATCCATACCAGGTGCTGCAACAGACTCAAAAGACATCGGCGACACGATGGGAATATAATACTGTGGCAGGTCCGATTCAGCAGTCGGTAGCTTCTTCGGACCAAACCCAAAGGGGTCTCTGATGTTAGCAAACTTCGGAGCAGTCTTCGATATGATATCCTCACGAAGGAAGCAGGAAATGAAGCTTTTAAAAGTAACACCCTGCTCCTCAGACTCAGTGAACAATTGATCAAAAATACCCAGCGCCTTGATCAAGCTGGGGCGCTTATGGCGAACAGCATTCTCAGCGGACAGGCCGTCAATCGGTGCAGACTCGGGCTCGAAGACATACTCGTCAGAAGGCAACAACTCCTCATACAGTGCGCCCCTGATTGGCAATCCTGAGATTTCATAAAATTCTGCAAGAGAGATCGAGACCTCGCGATCCCCCAGAAGAAAAGTATTAGTGGGAAGATTCCACTGGTTCAAAAACGCCTTGACCCACCAGGCATGCGGGGACTTGTAATGGAACAGTGACGCATATATGGCCTGATAAAGCCCAACTTTCTGCAACCGCGCCCGATGGGCGGAAAGGATGTAGCGAGCCCAGAGAAGGTAGCCCGTAGGATGCCTGGGAGTGAGCCCTATCTTATAAATTTGCCCCCACGGATGGGCCTCACCCTGGCAGATACACCGCCCCAGTATGTCTATGGCCGGAATCGGATGGTTCGGAATACCGGTCGTCGAAGGCTCAAGCCTCCCCGTTGGAGTCCAGTTGGGCATTTCCACAGCAAAAGCTGTCCTTGGAGGATCCATCGGTAAAAAGGGGAAAGTAGGCTCCGTTGGCACCGCGCAGAGAAAACTCCGACGACCCTGAATAATCTGACTATACCAAGACCCCCACTGAAGGAGGTTGGTGCAGTTCGGGTCATGAGCCCGAATCATCGCCATCGCTTCCTCATCAGACGGTGACTGAGGAAAAGCCGCCTCCGAGCGAGAAAAGGGAAAGCGTGGAGCAGAAGCCATCGCACCTGAAATCCAACAAAAGAA
Source organism: Agapanthus africanus (assembly GCA_030015575.1). Lineage (NCBI taxonomy): Eukaryota > Viridiplantae > Streptophyta > Magnoliopsida > Asparagales > Amaryllidaceae > Agapanthus > Agapanthus africanus. Next base: position 95,796,467 of record JASDDO010000014.1, read on the forward strand.
GACCGTTAAAAGGAAAGTCAGCGATGTTTATTCATGCATGAACATGAAGACTAGTGGGAGAAAGCAACAGCAAAGTTTCCTGGGACCATTGGCTATAAAACACATGGGCCCCACAGAATCCGGATGACGGCTCATTAATAATGAGACCAAACAGTTACAATAAAACAAAAGGGAATATCCTCATTTAATAAAAATGATGGCCATGCACATCCCCCCAACAGGATCTGTCTCGGGCTCTACAGTGGATCCAATAAAATCAGAGGAATTGAATTCACACAAAAAGACATCATTACAAGACCCCCATTGCATTAACTGCAGGAAGAACAACCTCGGGCCAAGAGACCCCAGGAAGCCTCTGTGTGAAGAAATCGAGTTCTTCGTTGGAATTAAATTCCTTATTAAGAAAAGGGAATTAAATTCCCAAAAACATTTTTGGATGGAATTAAATTCCATGGATTTGAACCGCCATCATCATCTCCCCAAAGATCATCTAAACCCGAAGAGATCTACAGTTGAAAGATTAAACAGTTTCATGTTCTTATGGAAAATATGAAGAAAGAAGGGTAAAAACCCTTGTTTTGGATTTAAAATCCAGGGAAATGTGAAGGTCCATCATTGTCCAAGAACATTACCTGAGGAAAAAGGATTCCTTTTGAACAGAGTTAAACTCTGAAGATTGTTTCAAAACAGAGAACTAAGCTCTGGAAGAAGAGAATTAAATTCTCAGAAAAAGTTCTCAGAAGAAGAAGATGAACAAAGTGAAGGCTCTTATGAAGAGACAGAGGTATTTATAGAAGACAATGAAAACGCTTCGTCTCCCCAGATCCCTAGAGGAATCCAACGGTCACAAGAGGTGACAGCGTTGCACTCACGTGCAGACACGTGAGAACAACGCTGTGGGGGCATTTGTTTCCTGATTTAAAATCAGGAAAGCTTCTGGGAAAAGCTTCAAAAAGGGGTCACGTGTTGGCACGTGACACCTAAAAGGCATCATCAAGTCAAGTGCAGTTTCCTGACTACGCTGAAGAAAATGGGCTTCAGAAAGAGTCACGTGCTCCCACGTGACCAGGGTCACGTGGCGACACGTGACATTTAAACGCAAGCGTCAAAGGCACACAAGTTCTCTGATTAAGTCAAGAAAAGGCTTCAGAAGAGGTCACGTGTTCCCACGTGACCAGGGTCACGTGTTGGCACGTGACGTTCAAGACAGCAGACTCGTTCTCCAGACGAACCAAGGAAAGAGAGTTCAAACAGGGGTCACGTGTTCACACGTGACCAGGGGTCACGTGTTCACACGTGACCAGGAGTCACGTGGTGGCACGTGACGCTTAAGCAACGATTAGAAGACAGAGCGCAAAAGAAAGGAAAAGGATCATGCCAAAGGGGGTCACGTGCTCACACGTGACCATGGGTCACGTGGTCACACGTGACCGGCTGTCCAAGCCCATTTTGTCAACAGAATTAAATTCTGAAGGAAATTCAAATCCTTCCAAAAGAAAGCAACTATCTGGAACCAATCAAATTAAAGATTCAGAGGTGATGAAATATCATCTATCTATGGGAAAATCTCGGGTTTGGAAAGATTTCCCCTTTAAATCTAACCAAAATAACAAGGGAGAATCTCTGGATTTAAAATCCAATGGTGAATAAAATTCACCTAATAATCCAAAGGCCCAAAATGGATGCTGAATGCAAATCAAGTCTCAATGGAGATTCGTCAAAAACTGATTGATTCGGCTGCTTCTCCTATAAATAGGAGCCAAGAGACACAGAGAAAAAGAGACAGACGCAGAGAAAAAAAAAGAGAAAAGAAAGAGAGCTTCGATACTTGGAGAACTTGGATCTTCTGCAAAAACCCTAGGTAAGAAAGGGAAAAGCTCCTTGAAAGAAGAAGAGAATTTAATTCTCAACAGAGTTTAACTCTGATACATAAAAACAGAAGAACATATTTCTTCTCTCTTTGATAGAGGATCTGCAAAGTGCACATCTCCCCTTTAGGTTGAGAATTTAATTCTTAATGGGTTGAGATCCTGCTATACAGATCCGAAACATAGAGAGGGAATGCAAGCATGAGAATTTAATTCTCACAGAACTATAGGAATTTAATTCCTTTAAAATAAAAGTTAGGGCTTGACCCTATATCATGGGAATTTAATTCCTTCAGAATAAAAAGAAACAGGGTTTAACCCTAATTAAGAACTTAGTTCTGTTGAAACAACGGGAATTTAATTCCCTTAATCATCATTTAACAGGGAATGGGAATTCAATTCCTTAAAAGCTTTTATTAGGGTTTAACCCTATTCAGCCCTTCACATATATGAGGAATGTAATTCCTACAAAAAATTCAGAGTTAAACTCTATTCCAGAACATAAGTCTTCGAAAGGAAGTAGGAATTTAATTCCTCCGAAATTTACAGCTCGAGGAATTTAATTCCTGCAAAAAGATTAACCAAGCCTCTAAACAAAATACATAGAGGTAGGGTCACGTGCCATCACGTGACCCCCCAAGAGATATACAGAAAGCCCCTTAAGGCAACACCCCACGTGACCCACGTGACCCTCGGCAGAAGCTTTAATACATAGGCATTTGAATGCCCATCACGTGATGGCACGTGACGCTCTGAAAGACACGATAATCTCAGAATAAATAAAGGGAGGGCGCTCTCACATGCTGCCACGTGACCCCTCTTGCCTTAGTGTTTAACACTAAATTAAAACTCTCGAGCCCAGTGTTAAAACACTGTTGGGCCTTAGTGTTCAACACTAAATAAAAAGCTTCATCTGCAGTGTTCAACACTGATCTGTTTTAGTGTTTAACACTAATTTGAAAAGCCTTGTTGCTGGTGTTTAACACCAATTATCTCTTAGTGTTAAACACTAACTTGTCAACCCCATTCCCAGTGTTCAACACTGACTGCTCTGTAGTGTTTAACACTATGCTTTGGCCCAATTGGCCTAAACGGATAGAGGCAAAGCCTCTCCTGATTGGACTTAGCCCAAGATGGCCATAAGTCCTCAATTGGTGATTAACTGGTCCAATGGACTCATAACATAATTAATTCGTCTGGACCCTAAATTGGGCCAAGGACTATTTAATCCACTCCGGTTCTAGGGTACATCTCGTCACTCCTTTGATACTTGGCATTGTAATCCCTCAATGTCTTCAAAGAGGTAACGGGTCCCGACGACCACACATTGATATGGACTATGGGGTCCTTAAACTCATGTCTAATGCAAAAATTCCTGGTTACGTGGAACGCGGATAATGTCACTCTTTGACCCCGTGGAAAACGTCCAGAGCGGAGCCTGGTCCTCGCCAAGCACGGCAGTGAACCCGTGTGAAGCATCCAGAGCACAATGGACCGTGGGGTCCTTAAACCCATGGACTACGACGTCCTTAACCTTGACCGAGATGTCTTAAAACTAACAACGGACTGTGGGGTCCTTAAACCCATGGACTACGACGTCCTTAACCTTGACCGAGATGTCTTAAAACTAACAGCGGACCGCAATGTCCTTAAACTACCCATGGACCGCAATGTCCTTAAAACTACCCATGGACCGTAATGTCCTTAAACTAGAACAATAGAGCCCCGCATGCTCTTTTGTCGGATCTAAACGGTCCCGTTTAAGTTGATCTTAGCCTCAAAGATGGCTAACGTATCCTTAAACCTTCAAACAGAGTAGACTATAAATCCCCCCAATTAACTCTGGCTCGAGGGTACATCCCTGAACTCCTCTGACATCCGTCGTTGTAATCCTTCAACGTCGTCAGAGAGGTGACGGGTCCCGACGGCCGTACATTCATGGACCACTATGTCCCTAAACTGGAACATTAGAGTCCAAACGCTCTTTTGTCGGATCTAAACGATCCCGTTAAGTTGATCTTAGTCACAAAGTTAGACTAACGTATCCTTAACAAACGTTTGAGTTGATCTTAGCCTCAAGTATGGCTGACGTATCCTCAAACCAAACCCCCCCAAACCCAAATCTAAGATAATACGGATTTGGACTAGTCCACGCCCTACGGGCGACGACATAACTCAGTCTCCGTAAACAATCCACGGGCAACAAAATACAAAACAGACACCCACGACACGAAGTGACCATCTGGAGAAGGAGAAAGTTGTTACCGCAACGCGGTAGCGTAATTAACTGCAGGGGCTTGCGCCTGCAGGGAAGAGCGTCCCCACAATCAAAAACCCCTCAAACGAGGGGGAATCTGACGAAGTCTGCTACATCGGACGCATCCGTCTAAACCTTCGATACGTGGTGCCATAAATCAACTTGGCATCTTCGAAGAGGTGGACGGATAGCACCAATTAGCATCTGCCCCGAATCTCAGGCAAGACGCGGTGTCGCGCCGTCTTTCGGAGGGGAACAAGGCCACGGGCTATTTAGCTTCATGGATGCCTTCTCTAGCTACAACCAGATCCGTATGAATCCGGCAGATGAGGATCTCACCGCATTCACAATGGACCAGGGGGTATACTGCTACAAGGTGATGCCTTTTGGCCTCAAAAACGCCGGAGCTACATACCAACGCTTGGTCAATTGCATATTCAAATCGCAGATCGGCAGGAACATGGAAGTTTGCATCGACGACATGCTCGTCAAATCGATCTCATCGGACGAACACGCCAAGGATCTGGGCGAGGCATTTGACGTCCTCCGCAAATGCAAGATAAACTGAACCTCGCCAAGTGAGCATTTGGGGCCACCGGTGGAAAGTTCCTCGGCTTCATGGTCACCCACCATGGAATCGAAGCTAACCCGGAGAAAATCAACGCCATCCTTAACATGGCCGCGCCCAAGACTAACGTCGAAATCATGCGGCTGACAGGACGGGTAGCCGCTCTGAGTCATTTCATGTCTAGGTCTGGGGAGAAGTGCCTCCCGTTCTTCAAATCTCTAAGGAAGATACCAATGTTCGAGTGGTCAAAGGAGTGCCAGACCGCCTTTAAGAAATTAAAGAGGCACCTTGCGACTCCCACGCTGCTCACCTGGCCAATTTAAGGGGACGAACTTATTCCCCTCCGAATGGCGGCCAAGACGACGTGAGGACGCCTTGCCTGAGATTCGGGGCAGATGCTATATAGTTTTATCCGTCCACCTCTCCGAAGATGCCAAGTTGATTTATGGCACCGTGTATCGGAGGTTTAGACGGATGCGGCCGATGTAGCAGACTTCGTCAGATTCCCCCTCGCTTGAGGGGTTTTTGATTGTGGGGACGCTCTTCCCTGCAGGCGCAAGCCCCTGCAGTTAATTACGCTACCGCATCGCGGTAACAAGTTTCTCCTTCTTCAGAATTTCAATTCGTGTCGTAGGTGTTTATTTTGTTTGTGGTTGCCTGTGGATTGTATACGGAGACTAATTTATGTCGTCGCCCATAGGACGTGGATTAGTCCAAATCCGTATTTTCTTAGATTTGGGTTTGGGGTTTTGGTCTAACGATACGTTAGCCGTATTTGAGGCTAAGATCAACTTAAACGTTTGTTAAGGATACGTTAGTCCAGTTTGAGACTAAGATCAACTTAACGGGATCGTTTAGATCCGACAAAAGAGCGTTTGGGCTATATTGTTCCAGTTTAGGGACATGGTGGTCCATTGTATGCATGGCCATCGGGACCTGTCACCTCTCTGACGTCGTTGAGGGATTACAACGATAGGTGTCAGAGGAGTTCGGAGATGTACCCTTGAACCAGAGTTGATTGGAGGATCTATAGTCCAATTTCTAGTTTAGGGACATAGGGGTCCATGTTCCAGTTTAGGGACATAGGGGTCCATAGGTAGTTTAAGGACGCTGCGGTCCATTGCCTGTTTAGGGACATGGTGGTCCATATTCCAGTTTAAGGACATGGCGGTCCATAGCCAGTTTAGGGACATGATGGTCCATATTCCAGTTTAAGGACATGGAGGTCCATAGGTAGTTTAAGGACGCTTAAGTCCGTGGGTTTAAGGACCCCACAGTCCGTATTTTAGTTTAAGGATGCATAAGTCCGCGGGTTTAAGGACCCCACAGTCTGTGTTGATGTGTGGTTGTCGGAACCCGTCACCTCTCTGACGTCGTTGAAGGATTACAATGATAAGAGTCAGAGGAGTTCGGAGATGTACCCTCGAACCGGATGTAAATTGATTTAGGAGAGCAGCTGAGCTCAGTCAATTTAATTTGAGGACTTACGACCATGATTGGGCTAAGTCCAGTTGAAAAATGTTCAACGCTTTTATTTGTCTTTGGCCTATTAGGCCTGTGCTAGGGCTTTGCCCCTTTTTTAAAATAATGCATTGCATTTTTTTTATTTTGTTTGGGCTCTGCCCATTTATAAATGAGGCAGAACATCAATTTTGTCCGGGCTCTGCATTTTATTTTGTTTGGGCTCTGCCCTTTTATAAATAATGCAGAGCATCAATTTTGTTTGGGCTCTTCATTTTTATTGCATTGCAATTTATTTTGGCCTACTAGGCCTTTTTTGATTTGGGCCTGGCCCTTTAGCAAACAATGCATTGCATTTGTCAGGCGCTTTGCACCAATCAATGAGCGCAAGCGCTTGTGGTGATGGCACATGTCACGTAAGCGCAGTGCGCTGCGCTTACGCTGCTGACACGTGGCGCGCTCTGGTGAGTTGCGCCAATTTCAGAGAGCAAGGCTCTATCTCAAAAGCGGATAGCGCAAGTGGTTCAGGTGGCGCTCTCTGGTGGCTTGCGCCAACCCAGGAGCGCAACAGTGCAGTTTTTGCAAGTGCAAGGCACTATTAATAACTCGAGAATCTTTAAGATTTCAGAACCAATGGTTCATAAAAAAGTGCAAGGCACTGTTTGATTTCTTGATCCAATTTGGATTAAAGAAAACAAGTTTTTCTTGCTTTTCTTGTTTTCAGAGAACCAGTGGTTCATAAAAAAGTGCAAGGCACTTATTATTATTTGAAGATCATTGATCTTGTTCTTAGATCAATGATCTATTAGAAAAAATTCTTCTATTTTGTGAAGGTTTTTACCTTTATCTTGGACTTTCTTCAGAGTTCTCTCTGTTTTGAGGTTCTTAATCTCTCACAATATTTTTTTTTGAATTGGGGTCTAGGGGCCTTTATATAGTGCCCATAAATTTGTTAAATTTGTTAAAGAGATCTTTCTCTGAGTGATTTGAGGAATTTTCCCCACCGTTGGATCTTTTGATCTAAGGGCTTCTGTTTTACAGAAGGCAATCTTCTTGTTTTAACAAGAACAGAAGGATCTTACTAGAATTTAATTCTGTTTGGTGCAAACGCCCCAGCGCGTGACACGTGTCATGCGGTGCAGAGCGCAGCGCATCTGCGCTGACACGTGTCGCGCGGCGCACAACGCAGCGCATCTGCGCTGACACGTGTCGCGGGGCGCACAGCGCAGCGCAACTGCGTTTGCGCTGATACGTGTCGCGCAGCGCTTGCGCAACTGAAGCGTTGCTTCCTTTAATTTTTGTTTTAAATAGATCCTTGCTCTGATTGGACGCGCTCCCTTGGGCGCTGCGCCGACATATCAGCTTTTGACACGTGGCACATTGCGCGCAGCGCAAGGAATTTGAAGCGTTGCTTCGAATTTTGAATTTTTAAAATTCAAACAGAGCTTTGCTCTGATTGGGGGAAACAAATGCCCCCCCACCGTTGCGCTCACGTGGCGCGCACGTGAGTGCAGCGGTGACAAGATCCTGACCGTTGGATCAACTCAAGAGCTGAAGGGGCGCAAGCGCCTATATATAGGACCCCTGGCCCTTAGAAAATCTTTAATATTTTCCAAGATTTTGATTTTCAGAGCTTTGCTCTTGCTTAAGAACTTCAGAGCTTTGCTCTTGTTTCCAGACTCTAGAGCTTTGCTCTCATTTCCAAAGCTAGAAAAACTTTAGGTAAAATTAATTTAAATTAATTTAAATCAATCTTAACCAACAGAGCCTTGCTCTCATAGATCTTTTGATCTAAAGAAATCCCCTTTGGGGTTTCATAAACAGAGCTTTGCTCTCAAGAATTTGTTTCAGGCTTTCTTGACCCATAAACAGGGCTTTGCTCATTGATAGAATATAGATCTTTTGATCTTCTGATGATGAACTCTTAAGAGTTTTTTTTATATGGATCTTTAAGATCCCAGAACTTTAATTTTTTTTTTTAGGAATTAATTAATTTTTTTCTTTGATGGATTTTTTATATTATTATTACAGAGCTAGGCACTTTTAAGGAATTTTATTTCCCTGAGACCAGAGTTTGACAAGTGTCACTCTGTGACAGAGTTTTGCTCTGAAAGAGGAGATTTTCTTCTTGTCTCTAGGGATTTTTTATTATTAATGAGAATGTTCTCTTGGGGTTTAACTGACAATCTCATCCAATGATGGGGTTGTCTTATTAACTGATGCATTGTCATCCAGATTTTGTGGGTCCCCCTTTGGTCTCCTTCCCACTGCACAGCAGTGTGGTGTAATTAATTTTTAAATTTAGTTAATTAATTAATTAAAAAATTTAAATGCCAAGCGTTGGAATTGCAACACTAACGGCTAATTTTGTTCCCTTGCAGTGACCATGTCTTTCGATACTTCATTCCCATTCGCTCGTTCGGAGGAAGGGTTTCCCGAAGCGCCCGTGGACCGCGAAGTCCTAGCTATGATCAGGGACCACGATCCGGAATATAAGAGTCTCCACCTTTGGGGGTCGTGGTACAACCGGATTATCATGGGTCGACGGAGCTTCACGTGCGCAGTACCGTCAGAGCCCATTACGGCGATCCATTATGCCAGCCCACCCCCGGTGCAGTATGCCGTGGAGATGGTTGATTGGACCTAGAAGGGCTTTCTTCATCCTGCCATAGATGCAATTCCGGTTCAGCGTCCTATGGTTTTGGATATCCTGGGACGCCGTATCTGTCAAGGCGAGGCGCGACCTTGGGGGCAATCATATAACATAGGTCTGATCCCCCGCCACCCGATCGGCTATCTGCCGTGGGCTCGCTATATCCTGTCGGCAAAGAAGTCGCAGTTGATAAGGTTAGGGTTGTACACTGCGGTTTACATCTCCCTCTTCCAATATCCCACGCTTCCCACCTGGTGGTTCAAGGCCTTCTTGGAGCAGTGGAACATTCCCACTCACACTTTCCTCGCAATGGACCGGGAAGTGTCAATTTCTCTGGAGGAATTCACAGAGGTCTTCGGTTTACCGGTTATAGGGGAGCACTATGAGGAGTTGCTTCCTACAGAAGAGTATATCTTCGGTGCTAAGCCGGCAGTAAGGGGCCTCACCCCGGAGAATGTTGTTCAACACCAATTCCCAAGTTTGATCAAAGTGTTGAACATCTATGAGGCCTTTTTCATCGAACGTGGGAGTCGCGGAGTTAGCTTAGAGGATTTTATTGCTCGGTTCCTTCACCCAAACGTCCTTTTGGCAGAAGCTGCCAAGTTTGCCACCCTTGATGACCCTTTCGGTCTAGGTTTGGATAACCTGCCGGCGAAGGAAATAGACCAAAAGGGTTTTTTCCTTCCTAACTCCCCGACTATGTCTTTTGCGGAAGTTGCAGCCCCTGGGATGGACGAGGAGGCCTTCTTCTTAGGATTTCTTGGGCTATGGCTGAGTTGGTTTGCGCTCCCGATGCATTCTCACCATATGCGGCCCTCTGTCTTTTACCCAGCTCACCGGATGACCATCGGGGTAAAAGTGGCCGTCGGGATCGCCGGCTTGGCACACTTTCACGGCCTCAGTCGAGCGGCGGATGCTAATGAGCCTGGGGTACTGCACGTGATCTTCCCGATGCACTACTTCGTATCGTGGCTCGAGCTACACACATCGGGCGTTTTCGGCATGCACAAAAGGCCCTCGTTCTATGACAGGTGCAGCTTCCCTCGCATCATACAGTTGATTGGCGCATCAATCGTGACTCCATCGCCACAGAATGCCAGGGGTTTACTCCTTCGCCCCCACACCGTTGGAGACGGGGTGTCTTTCATCGACAAGGTGTTGACTATTGGAAAGGCATCTACCACTGCGGTGCGGCCATTGCGAGACACTTTCAAGGATGGAGACTCAGTTTTGACGGCCCGCGAGACCCTCCATTTATAATCTATCAGACCGGGCTTCCTGGTGTTCAGGCAGAACGGTGCGGCGATTTTCATGAGATACAACCCGCATCGTTTCGCCCAATAACTGAGCTACAATCAAGGGGTACCACTGGAGGCTTTCCTATCGGAACCTGCTGCTGCCGAAGAAGGGATAGAGAGCGCGCTGCATCACTTCATGCGTCTGAATACGGGTTCCTACTTTTTTATCAGTGATCCGGCTTGCGCCCCACGACTCCTCAAGGTATATACAGAATGGTATAGTCATTCGACGGGAGCTGTCATAAAGGAGGAAAAGCGATTGCTGGTCGACCGTAAGGGTGTGCCTCCAGGTAGCGACCGCAATGCTCCTTTAGTACCAAGGACCCCGGTAGTTCCCCTCTAAACATGCTAGAGTCGGGCCACCGCGTGCGCAGAGTCCTCTACGCGGATTGACGCTTCCCGATATTGCGGATGCACCACCAGCGCCCTGTGCTCCAGTGGAGACAGTGGTTGTAGCCTCGCCGGAGTCTGGTGTCGGTGCGGACATCGGGACTCGCCGCCCCAAGGTGCCTGCAAAGCGCAAGTCGATCCCGGGTGCACCTAGGGCAGGTAGGCAGAAGAAGAAAAAGAAGTCGCTCTTCGCAGCTGACGTTGTGTTCGGTCAGGAACCCCACGCTCCTTATGGTGAGGGCCTGAGTGAATACGGGACCAACAGGGGGTTAGTCATGCCGCCAGATGACACGGACTTGGAGGCCGCCATCGTAGCTTCAGAGCGGTTGGCGAGACGCGACGCGTGGCTAGCTAAGCTTGCACAATCATGTAATCACTAGTCGCATTTTTTATTGTATCATATCTTTATTATTTCCCTTGACTAATGTTTTTCCCTTCGTTTCTTCAAACAGGCATCACCACTGAAGAAGCCATTGCTGCTTCCCTCAAGACTTTCCAAGAGGAGGAATGCCTTAGAGCGTCCTTAAGCCTTGGTAAATTTCGGTTCATCAAGTCTTCATTTTCCTTGTGTTATGGTCGATCTAATCTCCCTTTTTTTTATCGCAGGAACCACAATGCCGATCCCGCCAGGTGACGCGGAGACTCTTCCCGTGCCAGCCGCTGATGTTTCTGCCTCCTCGGGGCTACCACGAGAGGCCCATCTTGAAGAGCCGATGAGAGATGCCTTAAAGGCTCTGGAGGCATCTCTGAACGAGGACGACGATACCTTGATGAAGGAAGCGTCGAAGAGGTCCATCGCGACAGCCCGGGAGGAGAAGAAGCGGTCGAGGCGTGAAGCGAAGTCACGCAGGGCCACTTTGGCCATTGGAGCAGGCCCAAGCACCGTCCCTCGTGCTGATACTCCGTCAGAAGAGCCCCCGGTCGCCTTGTCTACAGCTCATAGACAGGCGGTGCGCGCCAATAGGGAGGTTAACGATAAGTCCACCTCAGGTAATATTTCTTTTAGGATTTTGTTGTAAGAATTATGAAGCTGTCGGTTCTTATATATTCTGTCCTGCAGGGCCAAGTCCAACCGGGGGGGGAGGCAGAGACTATCGAACCTGAGGAGCCACAGGAAGAGGCATTGGTCGAGCCCGAGCCGATGGCGGACGACAAAACCTGGATTGCCGGGCCCGAGCTAGTAGCTGACGAAATGGTCACGTCCACTATGCCTGAGCAGGTGGCCGATGCCGAGCCCGAGCTAGCAGCGGACGGGGTGCCTGAGACCGATAACCCCATGGCAATGGCGGACGAGACAGCCGTGACTGCTGAGCCCGAGGGAGTAGCGGGTGAGGTGGACATGATTCCTGAGGACGAGCTGACCGCTCTTTCTCAGGAGTCTGGTAATGCTCCGGTCATAGCTCTCCCCGCCTACGGCTTTCCGCCATCTCCTGGCCTCGCAAGCACGACGACAGCCCCCGTGGAGTCTGGGGATGAGGCCACGGGTGGTGGACTTATGTCGATTGAGGGGGGAGACGCCTCCGTCTCGGCTGGAGGCTCATCAGGTAAATTTCGGAGTACCGTCCCTTTTTTTATCTTGCAATCTTTCCTGACAGGTTTACCCTTGTTTTTTTTAACGCAGGTGCGGCCAGTGCCGATGCTCCATTGCTTGAGGGAGCGCCGTCAACTACTGCCTTGGCGGTGGTCACCTCTCAGCCCTCTCTCGTACCATCGAAGATATTGGAAGGTATGGGTTTGCAACTTATGAGTCTTATTTTTCAGACGCATAATTTATGTGCTGAAGTCGTACTGTTGTGTCTTTTTCAGGAGTGTTTTTTGAACATCATTATCAGGTGTTGCTCCCACACTTCTCCTTCCCAACTGAGCTCGCTTCTCCTTCTGGTGGCACTGGTGAGTATAGTTTCCAACTGATGTCTTTCTTTTTTTAGTAATGGAATTATTTCTAATTTTCCCTTGTCCTGATTGCAGTGCTACAAATCGAAGGAGGAGACGAAAGATCGGTCGCGCCACCGGCCCTTCCGGCCTTGCCACCTGCTGCAGCTGGTATAGTAGACTATCTCATCAATGACTTTTTCATATTTCTTGAACTGTTATCTGATCGTTTTTTTTAGCTGTCGTTCCGGTCTCGGCGCCCTTTGAGCCTCGTGTTACAATGCCGGCGGGCCCTTTCCTGAGACGTCCATCCTCGAAAGGCGTCGCGAATAGTCTGCGCATGTTGAGCGACTACATCGAGGAACTCGATGTCGAGACTCCTACGTCTGCTGCAGATTTCGCTACGGCGGTTAACCCGATGCTGGTGATACTCGTAAATTTCCATGACGAGGGCATCGTTGCGTCTTGGGTTAACCACTGCAGAGAGATCGAAGCTCGCCTGCATCAGTTGGAGTCGATGCGTCCCGCCCCTGAGGTTTTGGCCGTGAGCACTCAACGGGCGGCATGGATTGAGCGAAGCGCTTCTTACGTCCACCACTTGGAACAAGAAGCGGCTTTAAGGCTGAGGGAATACCAAGAGACCTCGAGGGAGATGGCTCGTCTGCGTGCTGAGGTTGAGGCGAATGCTGCCCAAGTGAAGGCTATCTTTGAGGGCCTCCTGGAACGCATCTCTCATGGGCTAAACTTGAAGCGAAAGCTTGATGTCGCCGAGCGTGACACCCCAGGCCGCGAAGCCGCTCATCAGGCCGTTGGGGAGCAGCTTGCATCTTTCTTGCAGCAGCGGGCTCAAGTGGAGGCAGAAATGGCGGTGGTGACCGATCAGGAGAAAGCGTGGAAGGAGGTGCGCGAACAATTGCTAGAGCTATGCAAGACGCTTCCTTCCCGTTAGTTCCCCTTGTATCCATATACTTGTAAAAAAATTCTTTTTCGAATAAGATGTATCCATTCTTTATTCTTTTGTACGCTTCACCTTGTACTTGGTTAAATTAATAAATAAAGATACACATTTTTATTTGCAATGTCTTGTACTATTTCTTTGCTTTCTCCCTTCTCTTATTATCAGCATGCTGTCTTGATAAATACAATTGACAGATAGTAGAGTAAGCATCTAGATTCTCCAAGAGATAGCGATGGCTTAGGCCGCAGTTTCAGATCTGCTGCCTAAGACTTTTCAACTTTATGAGCCGTGAAGGTCTTATAGAGACTTTTCTCCCTACGGACCGAGAGGATCTCGTAGGTGCATTTTCTCCTTAGGAATCGTGAGGATTCCTAAGTGTGTTTTCTCTTATAAGTCGTAAGGATCTTATAAGAAAATTTTCTCCCTTACAAGTCGAGAGGACTCGTAAGTGGTTGGTGAGTTGACTTATTTCTGAGTCGAAGTATTGCTCCGACGGGGAGGTCGTTGGCTGATTTGTTTCCGGGTCGGAGCGTTGTTCCGATGAGGAGGTCATTGGCTGACTTTTTTCCGAAACGGAGGTCGTTGGTTGACTTATTTCCGCAACGGAGGTCGTTGGTTGACTTGTTTCCGCGACGGAGGTCGTTGGCTGACTTGTTTCCGCGACGGAGGTCGTTGGCTGACTTGTTTCCGCGACGGAGGTCGTTTGCTGACTTGTTTCCGCGACGGAAGTCATTGGCTGACCTGTTTCCGAGACGGAGGTCATTGGCTGACTTGTTTCCTCGACGGAGGTCATTGGATGACTTGTTTTCGAGACGGAGGTCATTGGCTGACTTGTTTCCACGACGGAGGTCGTTGGCTGACTTGTTTCCGAGACGGAGGTCATTGGCTGACTTGTTTACGCGACGGAGGTCATTGGCTGACTTGTTTCCGAGACGGAGGTCATTGGCTGACTTGTTTCCGAGACGGAGGTCGTTGGCTGACTTGTTTCCGAGACGGAGGTCATTGGCTGACTTGTTTCCGCGACGGAGGTCATTGGCTGACTTGTTTCCGAGACGGTGGTCATTGGCTGACTTGTTTCCGCGACGGAGGTCATTGGCTGACTCTAGGTTGTCTGTGAACCGTAGAGTCTTGGAACTGGGGACTTTGCCGTGGCTCCGATTGGTGATGTCACGTCCGTGTCCTGCTGGAATGAGGAGGAACGCCGCCGTTGGTCTCCAGGCTGTACATGTGGTCGTCGAGATCTGACTTCCCTTTGTCGCAGCCTGGTGGGGAAATGTAGTCCCCTTTTCTTTTTTTGTTTATGCCCATGGATTGTATACAGGGGTCACTACGGACTTACCTGCAGGGCAAAAGTTTCATTCTTTCATTTTTTTTTATTTCTTTCTGCGATGCTCTATCATTTCAGCTTTTTACATCGCGAAAGTCGCGATTGCCCAATCATTTCGGCTATTTTTCGCAGTGCCCAATCATTTCGGCTATTTATTTTATTTTTACTCGCTGCTTTTTATTGCGAGTTGCCCAATCATTTCGGCTATTTCGAATGCATGTGCGGCCTACCGGCTTTTCGCCGTAAACCTGAAGTTAGACACCGATTTCGGCATCAGCACCGCTACAACTGGGATGTTGCCAGGAGCGAATCATCATTTACCTCTGTCGATGTCGAACAAAGATGGCTTAGCGAACAGGGTTAAGGTCCTGTCGACTAAGGCTTTTAACTTCATGAGCCGTAAGGGTCTCATAAAGGTATTTCTCCCTACAAGTCGTGAGGATCTTGTAGGTGTATTTTCTCCTTAGGAATTGTGATGATTCCTAAGTGTATGTTCCTCTGTAAGTCGTAAGGATCCCACGAGAGGGTTTTCTCCTTGTAAGTCGAGAGGACTTATAAGGGTTATTCATCATGCGTACATATCCCCAGTCACGGATGGGACTTAGTTAGGGAAATGTTTATCCGCGCCCGTGGATTGCATACAAGGGTCAGTATTGAGCCACTTGTAGGGCAATATTGAAAGTTGTGGGGTTTGCTTAAGCACAGGTTTAGGTCTCTGTAACTTAAGACTTTCAAATCTTATGAGCCGTGAGGGTCCCATAAGAGAGTTCTCCTTACGAGTCGTGAGGATCTCGCAAGTGTATTTTCTCCTTAGGAATCGTGGGGACCCCTAAGTGTGTTGCTCCCATGTGAGTCGTAAGGATCTCACGCGAGTGGTTTCTCCTTACAAGGTCGAAAGGACCCTGTAAGTGTCCTTTAACGAGGTTGCGCCCTTTCGGGTTTTCACAAACACTCGCCGGTAGTCCTGCTGTTTTTACTCACGGAGCCCTTTCGGATTTTCATCCGTGCCCTTTTTTGCTTATGGACATACCGTTTTTTATTCTCTTTTTTTTTACGAGGCCGCGCCCTTTCGGGTTTTCACGAACACTCGTCGGTAGCCCTGTTGTTTTTACTCACGGAGCCCTTTCGGGTTTTCATCCGTGCCCATTTTGCTTATGGACATACCGTTTTTTATTATTTATTTATTTATTTATTTATTATATTTATATTTTTTTTCTTTTTTATTCATCTCGTCAGCCTAAGGATGCTGCGGTAGTAGTTTAAGGACGTTTCGGTCCTTCATTAATTTAAGGACATTTCGGTCCGTCATTAGTTTAAGGACGTTTCAGTCCGTCCAGGAGAAGGCTGGATACTGCTTATAAAGTTTGAGCTAAGGAAGATAGCGAGCGGACATAGTCGTCGTCATCTATCATTGACCTAGGCAGTAACTCGCTAAGCGTAGTATTTCTTTAGGAAACGACCATTTATTGGCCTGAAAGGCCTTTCACCGTGCATATCCATGAATAGATAGGCTCCACCTGGTAGACCTTGTCTATGATGTACGTGCCTTCATAGTTTGGCTCGAATTTTCCCCGCTAAGCGCGATTAGGGATCATAGGCCTTTTGACCACTAGCACGAGTTCGCCTTGGCAGAACCTCGGCCGGGTCAATCTTTCATATGAGCGCGTCATCTTCGCTTTATAGGCCTCCAGATTTTGTTGCGCTATGAGCCGGATTTCATCAAGGGCATCAAGCTCCTCAAGCCGAAGGTGAGCATTCTCTTCGTCCGTCAGCTCATAGTGGACTGCCACTCGTAGAGAGGGTAACTCTATCTCGAGGGGGAGTACTACTTCTGTACCGAATACCAACGCATATGGCGTTGTGTTCGTGGCTGTCTTGAACGTAGTTCGATACGCCCAAAGAGCTTCTTGCAGCCTTTCATGCCAGTCCTTCTTATTTCGGGACACCGTTTTCTTCATGATCTTTGTCAAGGTCTTGTTGAAGGCCTCAGCTAGACCATTAGCTCGCGGATTATAAACCGAGGAATATCTCCAGTTTATATTGTGTTGTTGCGCGAAGCGGCTGATCTTGTGGCTTCTGTAAGCTGGCCCGTTATCGGAGATGATCCGACGCGGAGTTCCAAATCGATAAATGACGTGCGTCTTGAAAAAGTGGAGGATATTCTCCGTCTTCACTTCCCTCAGCGGTACTGCCTCCGCCCATTTGGAGAAGTAGTCAGTTGTCGCCAGGATGAAACGATGTCCCCTGGACGATGCTGGTTCGATGGGGCCGATTATGTCAGTTCTCCACATTTCGAATAGCCAGCTAGCCACTGTCAGGTGGAGTGGATTTGGATGCTGGTGGATGAAGTCCCCATGAATTTGACATGAGTGACACTGCTTCGCATACTCAAGACAGTCTTGAATCATCGTGGGCCAGTAGTAGCCCATCCGTTTGATCTTCAACTTCATCTTTGGGCCTGCTTGGTGAGAACCGCAGATTCCATCATGAACTTCCTGAATGACTCTTTTCGCTTCGTCAGGTCCCAGACATCTCAACCACAGAGAATCAAATGACCTCTTGTACAGCGTATCATTGACGAAGGCGAAAGACAGAGCTCGTTTCATAAGCTGATGTCTTGAGGATGCATCTTCGGGCGTTCGACGGTATTTGAAGTAGTCTATAAAGACTTCTCTCCAATCCTCGGCCTTTTCCCGGTCTTTTTCTTGCAGGGTCATTTGCTCGGTCGCTTCCTTCTCTTCGGATGATTCCGGAGATATTTCTGCTGGGGCAAGCACCCGACGGCTTTGTACCACGATTCTTACGTCATCGAGGTTCTCATCAGCCAGTTCCTTAGCGAGCTTGGCCAACGCGTCCGCTTTGCTGTTTTCCGCGCGCGGTATGTTTTCCAAAGTATAGGAAGGGATTTGGGTCAACAGTTGCTGCACCTTCTCGCCGTACTTCACCAATTATGGTTTGCATGTCTGGTAGTCGTCGTTTACTTGACTAACGACCAGTTGGGAATCTCCGTATATGAGGAGGTTTTCAATTCCCATGTCGATGGCGATCTCGAGGCCTGCTATCAAAGCTTCATATTCGGCTTCATTGTTTGTCCTCGGCTCTGTTAAGGAGAAAGCAAAGCGCATTATCCCTCCTTGTGGAGTTACAAAGATGAGTCCTACCCCCGATTTGATTATAGGGGTACTTTGTTTGCGCTTCTTCACGGAAGATGCTCCATCGAAATAAAGCTCCCATCGGGTATCACCATCGTCGATCGCATCAAACGCATGTTCATCTGGAAGATCGCAATTCAGAGGAGAATCGGCGGGTATCGGATGCTCAGCGAGGAAGTCGGTGATGGCCTGGCCTTTCACTGCCTTGAGAGGTTGATACGTTATCGAGAACTCCATCAAGAGCAGGTCCTATTTAGCGATTCGTCCCGTCAATATG
This sequence comes from Agapanthus africanus, assembly GCA_030015575.1. Lineage (NCBI taxonomy): Eukaryota > Viridiplantae > Streptophyta > Magnoliopsida > Asparagales > Amaryllidaceae > Agapanthus > Agapanthus africanus. The sequence goes on from JASDDO010000014.1 coordinate 95,814,548, forward strand.
GCATTTGACATTAAATATTTAAGAGGGTCCACCTTCGAAATGAGACGGACCTCATGCGCCAACGCATAGTGTCTGAGCTTTGTTATCGCAAAGATCAATGCCAGGCAGTGTTTTTCAATGGAGGAGTAGTTGCTTTCTGCCCCCAGTAGAACTCGACTTAAGTAGTAGAGTGCTCTTTCCTTCCTTTGGTCGTTCTCTTGCACCCATAATGCGCCTAAGGAACCTTCGAGGGCGGTTGTATAAAGAATGAGGGGCTTTACCTTGACCGGAGCAGCCAACACTGGCGGGTTCTGCAGGTATTGCTTGATCTCGTCTAGCGCACTTTGGCATTTTTGGTCCCAGACGAACGGGGTTCCCTTCTTCATCAGGTGGCTGTAAGGACGGCACTTGTCTGAAAGGTTGGCTATAAATCGCCGTATATACACGAGCTTCCCTTGGAAAGACCGCAGCTGTTTGAGAGTCCTTGGCGGAGGCATTTCCATGATCGCCTTGATCTTTGCCGGATCTATTTCGATACCTCGGTGTCGGACGATGAATCCTAGGAATTTGCCCAAGGAAACTCCGAATGCACACTTGAGAGGGTTCATCTTCAAGTTGTATTGTCGAAGACGTCGAAATACGGTCTTCAGATGCTCGAGATGTTCCTCGTATGATTTGCTTTTCACCACGAGGTCGTTGATATAGCATTCAACGATTTCATGTATAAGGCCATCGAAGATTTTCGTCATGGCCCTCTGATAGGTGGCACCGGCGTTCTATAGACCGAAGGGCATCACCTTGTAGCAGAATATACCCAAAGGAGTCCTGAAGGCGGTGTACTTCTGGTCTTCGGGATGCATCTTTATCTGATTATACCCTGACGAGCCGTCCATGAAGGAGAAAACCTCATGAGTGGACGTATTGTCTATCATCAGTTCGGTGACTGGCAATGGGAAATCGTCCTTCGGGCAAGCTTTATTGCGATCCCGGAAGTCCACACATATGCACACCGTCCCATTTTTCTTTATCACGGGGACGCTGTTGGCGATCCATTCAGGATATTGAACCTCCTGAATAAAGCCAGAGTCGATCAGCTTTTTGACCTCGGCGTTGATGATCATCTCAAGCTCGAGCCGCATTCTTCTTGGTGCCTGCTTGACCGGCTTGACGTCCGGGGATATTGCCAATTCGTGCACAACAATTTCTGGATCTAGTCCTGGCATTTCGGAATAGTTCCATGCGAAGCAATCTTTATGCTGCATAAGCAGGTCTTTTAATGAAGCCACCTTCTCTTCAGACAGCAGCTCACTAATGAATGTCGGTCGCGGGTCGTTCGACGTTCCCAACTCAATTTTCTTGAGGTTATCTGCAGTGGTATGGATTCCATCTTCCAGCTCTTTTGGCGCTGGTGGGAATTCTGAGATCACCTCGTCGTTGCTGTTTTCAAAGCACCAGGGAAGGTCATCCATGTTCTCGGGCTCTTCTTTTGATATTGTTATCATGTGACAAGTACGAATTTGTTTCCAAGCCCAATGTGGAACTGGTTCTTCTTTTGCGGCCTTGGGTTCGTGCTTCTGTGGCGGCGTTACCCTCCAGTTGTCAGACAGAGCGAACTTGCCAAGCTGATACTGATCTTCAGCCCAATTCTTGAAGGTGAAGCAGTCTTCGAGAGGGTGCCCTATCACTCGGTGATAAACGCAATAATCTGGGTGTGAGACTTCGCCTGCTTGTTCGGGGTGTCGGCAGTGTAAGCATCTGATGTTTTAGAGCGAGGTCAAGTATTTTCTTCGTCTTGTCCCGAGGAAAAGAGTACGCCCGACCCATTTTTCTTATGAGCGATAGATCGGAACCGTTTGATTCCCGCTTGCGTAGCTTCTTAGTCGCGCTTTGTTGCTGTTGAGCGCCTTTTTCGCCTCTCGACTTGTTTCTGCCTCTGCGTCGAGCCTTCTTTATAACAGGTTGACAAGGAGCGGCATCTTCATCTTTCACAGCCTGTTGGAGGAGGCGTTGCATTTTGGCTTTCTTGTAGATGGCCATTTCGCGGTTATGGTCGTCTCGGACTTTTTGACCAGCTTCCCTTATAAGCTTGTCCATTTGTTCTTCGAACGACGGACTGGGCACTTTTGCATCTGGAACTTTTACCGGTTCAGGATTAGCATCTTCCCATTGAGCATCCGCTTCTTCATCGAAGTCATGCACGACGTAGCAACCGTGGAGTAGCTCTCGTTTCTTTGACCGGATGTATCCAAGCCCGATTGTTTCCATTCTCCCATTAGGCAACTTGTGCTGAGTCCCGGGAACGTTCCAGACCTTGTCATAGAACTTGGCTTTTCGAGGGTCTGTTTGAAGGATATCCCCTGGCGCTTTAGCAACCTCTTCAAGCCTTCTGTATAATATTTGGGCAGATGGATGGGCTGAAGCCTGTCAAGCGTAGGATCCATACCGTGCCAGATTTCTTTCTCCACTTTGGTTTCTTCAGAGCGGTAGAATAGAATTGTTTTTTCGCCTTTTCGCCTAGGAGGGACATAGAATGTTCGCAGCTCCTCTACACTGTAGATATCAAGTGCATCTAGTTCTTTACGGTGTTTGGGTAGAACCATGGCGACTTGCAGACTTTGCTCTTCATCAGCGGACGTTTTTATTGAAGGTCGAGCAGAGAATACAGCATGGACCTCATCTTCCGAGTCGCTACCAAAGATCAACGTAGGAGCAGATTGTCGCGGCTTGTTGTATTGGGGCGGACCCGAATAAACTATCTCCTCTTCCTCCTCAGTATCACTGCCGAAGACAGGGATGGTGGCGTTAGCTTTATTCTCCGGCTTGTGACACCTCTCCGTGTCTTCGAAATCCGGTAAGAAGTATTTGGCATCTTCATATTTGCGGACCTCGTTCACAGAGAACGGGTTCAGTTCTCCCGTCACGGTATACTCGAGACTATCCTTAAAATACTTCATACACTGATGTTGTGTAGAAGGGATGATGTTGTACTCGTGTAACCATGGTCGGCCGAGCAGAGCATTGTAGCAAGTCTTGGCATCTATGACGTGGAACTTAATGTCTGTGATGAGTAGCCCAAAGCGTAGCGTCAATATCACAGACCCAAGAGTTCTTGATGACTGGAAGTCGAACCCGAAGATGGTGATCTTGTCCCGAGCAAGGTGCTGGACGCTCATGCAGATTTCTTTTAACACCCGCACGTTGAGGAGATTAACGGAGGATCCATTGTCGATCAGGAATTTGCCTATCTTTATATCATGGCAGTATCCTGAGACATAGAGGGGGGGATTGTGTTCGCATGTCCCAAGAAGAAGGTCTTCATCACCAAAAGTGGCATCGGCCGTGTGCACTTCCTCCAATTCATCCTTCATCTTTTCTTCAGCCAGAAAAGCTTGGAATTGCTCCGGCTCCTGAAGTGCCTTGATTAACGAATCTCTCGCCTCTTTTGATAGTAAAAGGGCGTCAAGAATGCTGAGCTGCGAGGGTAGCTTCCTCAGATGTGCTAGAACGTTGTAGTCCACCTTATTTCTCTTTGGCGGGTCCTTGCCAGTTAGCTCTTCCACAACTTGGTCATCCAGGGCGATCTCTTTAGGGACCTTCTCTTTCCCTTTATCCTTTTTATTTGAGGGTCCGAGACTCTTTTCGGGAAGCGTGCGATTACGCAGCCTAATATTTTCACAGACCTTCGGCTCTTCCTCTTTTCCCGAGGCGGACTCTTTAAAGAGGGGGCTGAGAGCCAGCTCCTCGTCAGAATCGCTCCCGAATGTGAGCACTTGCGATCCCCCGGCGTTAACCATGCGACAATTGCCGGTAGTTTTGTTAAGCTCTTCGGTCGTATTTTTCCGCTCCCGACGAGTTTTGCGCTTCTCCCGCTTAAAATGCTGTTGATAAGCAACATATCCTTGCCACCATCTATTGAAAGCTTTGCACTCTTCGGTAGGGTGTGAAATCTTCCGATGATACAAGCAGTAGGAGGGGTGCATTTCCACTTCACCAGTAATGTTTCCTTCGGAGGATGGTAGCTTCATGCCCATTGATATGGCCTTAGCAAACCTTTTCCTCGTCTTGAATTTGCTTTTGTCCGTAGTGGATGTATTTTGCTCCAGCGGAAGTGTCTCAACTCTTTCGTCAAGTTGTTGGCGCTTAGCCCTTTCAAATATAGCCGTCTCGCGTTCCCGATCAGCTTTACTTTTCAACAGAGCTTCATTGAGGAATGCGTCAATTACTTCATCTGATTGCCCCAGAATTTTTGGTTCAGGATCCGCCCCCAGCTTCTCAGCGCAAGGAGTCTCCCCATCGTCCGTGAACGAATGGGAAATCACATGACAGCTCGCCACTTATTCCTCAGATTCATCCGACGAACTTTCTCCCTCATCTTTCTCTTGAAAGACGTGGTTGAGAAACTCTTGGAGTGTGATGGGAGTTTGTGCTTTCTGGTTGTATTCTTCCAGCGCGTCAATTTGTTTTTGCAAGTCTGTGCGCTTGTCGCCAGGCATCACGGGCTTCTTGGATTTCTTCTTCTTCTTCTTTAAAGATTTTGACGGCTGGTTGTGAGCGCTTGGGCCACCACCATCGGTCTTTGGAGTTGGACGCGGCTTCAACATCCCCTCAATGACTTGCAGTTCCAACGGGTTCTTCCATTTGATCGCTGGGCATGTCTGAAGATCATTCAGCATTCTCTTTGTTTTGGCTGACAGCACAACCTCCCATGGGGCTTCTTCAACGAGAGAACACGTTGCCCCCGGCATATTCATCCTCTTAGAGGCGTGAAGTTGCGGCGGATTCACCTTCCATCTATCGGATAACGTGAACTTGCCCTGTTGGTACTGGTCTTCAAGCCAATTTTTGAAGACGTAACAATCTTCGATCGGATGACCCAGTACTCGGTGATAGGGACAGTAGTTGGGCTCATTGACATCATTTGGTTGCGACGAACGTTTTGGCTCCGGCAGATTTATGAGTCGGTTGCGCAATACCAGCTCGAATAATCTTCTCGTTTTATCTCGGGGAAACGAGTAAGGACGTCCTAGTCTCTCCTCAAGGGGTACCTGTGGACGCATATTATTTTGACGAACAACCGGCTTCGAGTTGCTCGGCTGTTGCTGAGCATTAGCGACAACGATCGCTTTTCCCTTCCCCTTTTCATTTCGGGAGTCCGGCTTTGGAAGAGGAGGTCTATGGCCTATCTGATCCATTTGCGCTAGCTTGTCAATCAAGGCCTGGAAGGTAGTCGGTTTGAAGAACATCATAAATTGCGAGATGGTTGCTTGCGGATAGAGGGTTCCCATAAACATACCCACTGCAGGAGCTTCTTCAATACGCTACTCACACTTTGACCATAAGTTCCACCACCGTATAGCATATTGAACCCATGTCTCGCCTGGCTTCACGCTGGCGTTAATCAGTGCCGTCATCGGGGTGCGTTCGCTGGCGCTTGCAAAACGCTGGGTAAACAACAGCTCCATCTCCGTGAAGGTCTTGATAGAGTCGTTCGGGAGCTCAGAGTACCACTCGAACGCCGTATCTGACAAGCTTCCAACGAACTGGCGAAGCAACAATTTATCATCACCGCCAGTATTGCCGCAGAGTGCCCTGAACTGGGCAACATGCTGGTGGGGATTGCTCGTCCCCTTATAGACATGGAACTTGGGAATTGTGTAGCCCGGCGGGTACTTGATCTGGTCATACCAGCTCGGATATGGTCGTCCTGTTTTTACGACCTGGCCGGCTGCTTCAGTCGCATGATGAACCCGTATTTGTTGGGCTATGTACTCGTCTAAGTCAGCTTTGGAGATTGTCTCCTCCTTAGCTGTTGACATAGCTGGCGGAGGATTCGACGTTTCTCCCCTATCATCTTCAAGGACGATCGGGGGATCTTCGGCCGGAGGATCTTGTTGGATCATCATTCCCACCATGTCTTGGAACAGGAAGCCCATACGCTTTATGTTGGCTGCTTGTTCAGCAACCTCTTTATCCTTCTTCTCCAATATCCGACGAAAGAATTCAGCGTCATTTTCTTGCTCCTGACGTTCATCCGAGGACGTTTCAGGGCTTTCTTTTGGCCCAGTAAGTGCGGCCATCGCGTTCATCATCTTTTGGAGCTTTTGCTGCTGCTCCTGCGCTTTGGTCATCGATCGCGTGAGCGGTCTATAACCCGTGGATATGCGGCTTTCCTCTTTACCGGACGCCATGTAGACGGTATGAACTACGATGCCCCCGGACTTAGGGCGTTTGGGTTCACCATCTTTGATATTCGTCGTCGGCGTGAGGACTCTCTCTGGCCTTCTTCTCTTATGGACCATTGAAGTTGAGGGGGCCGTTGCTTTGGGCACCCAAGTGGTCGTCACCTTTCGTTGCTTGACCGGGGGATTTTCTTCTTGCCGACCTTTCGACTTCTTGTGGTGGCGAGAGAAATTATGATCAATCACAGATTCTCGGACTCATCGCCATGTCTTGTAGATCCTGGAGGATAGCGATTGAGGAGGCTGCTCCGGCTTTTCTGCTTCCACGGCGGTCTCTACCGGTGAAGGAGATCTTTTGAGCACCACAGTTGGCGAGTTTCTGCGTACCCTGTTCAGCAGCTTAAAGCTGTTCCCAGTTGGAACAGCAGTATTAACCTCCACCGTTGGAACTGGTGGAGTTATCCCAGAGGGGGAGTTGCCCCCAGTCTTCCTTATCCGGTGCCAGTGGCGTCGTCGGGCGTGACGAGCTGTCGGTATTGGTTCAGTGACGGAGATGGCCTTGTTTTGCCCCCTGTTTAGGTGTGGGGCTGTTGCCGGCGTCAGCCTATTGAAGACTGATGTCTTCTGAGCAGCAGGAGAAAGAGTGGGAGTTGGGACAGTCAATCTTGTAAAGACCGATCTCTTAGCAGGAGAAGCCGTCTTGACGACTTCAGGAGCAGGTTTGGCTACTCTTTTTGGAATAACCTTTTCTGGGACCGCAAGCTTCATCGTGGGACCGCAGGAGTTTTGGCCCAGTCTGGAGAAGACCGAGGCATTAGTGTTGGGCGACCCGTTGAGAGGGGCCGCAGTAATTGTAAGTCGATCGAAGACCGACTTCTTAGGAGCTTCTGGTAGGGGCACGGGGGTGCTGAAGCTTGTGGGCGGAAGCATGGTTCCGAAAAACAGCCTTGTGGTGGCTTGAGTAATCTGCTCCACGGGCATCGTGACTAAAGAAGCTGCTTGGGGCCCGTAGGTTATGCCCCCAGTTGAGGCAGGATGCGAGTTGCAGCTGCAGTTGGAGCACTTCGAACAGGTGAATGCCATTGCTGTTTTGCTTTTTGCGCCAAGCAAGAGACCAAATCTTAGTAACTTGAAATCCAAAGGCAACCATTAACAAACCGCGATTCGTTCGCGAAGACGACACACGAAGTGTGGAGGGGAAAGAGGAAAAGGTCCCACCGGGCGTACCAGAATCTGTTCCTCTCTGAATGGCGGCCAAGACGACGTGAGGACGCCTTGCCTGAGATTCGGGGCAGATGCTATATGGTTTTATCCGTCCACCTCTCCGAAGATGCCAAGTTGATTTATAGCACCGTGTTTCGAAGGTTTAGACGGATGCGGCCGATATAGCAGACTTCGTCAGATTCCTCCTCGCTTGAGGGGTTTTTGATTGTGGGGACGCTTTTCCCTGAAGGCGCAAGCCCCTGCAGTTAATTACGCTACCGCATCGCGGTAACAACTTTCTCCTTCTTCAGAATTTCACTTCGTGTCGTGGGTGTTTATTTTGTTTGTGGTTGCCCGTGGATTGTATACGGAGACTAATTTATGTCGTCGCCCGTAGGACGTGGATTAGTCCAAATCCGTATTTTCTTAGATTTGGGTTTGGGGTTTTGGTTTAAGGATACGTTAGCCGTATTTGAGGCTAAGATCAACTTAAACGTTTGTTAAGGATACGTTAGTCCAGTTTGAGACTAAGATCAACTTAACGGGATCATTTAGATCCGACAAAAAAGCGTTTGGGCTATATTGTTCCAGTTTAGGGACATAGCGGTCCATTGTATGCATGGCCATCGAGACCCGTCACCTCTCTGACGTCGTTGAAGGATTACAATGATAGGTGTCAGAGGAGTTCGGAGATGTACCCTTGAACCAGAGTTGATTGGAGGATCTATAGTCCAATTTCTAGTTTAGGGACATAGGGACACAGCACAGCGCATCTACGCTGACACGTGTTGCGCGGCGCACAGCGCAGCGCAACTGCGTTTGCGCTGACACGTGTCGCGCAGCGCAGCGCTTGCGCCACTGCGCTGACACGTGTCGCGCAGCGCAGCGCTTGCGCGACTGAAGCGTTGCTTCCTTTAATTTTTGTTTTAAATAGAGCCTTGCTCTGATTGGACGCGCTGCCTTGGACAATGCGCCGACGTATCAGCTTTTGACACGTGGCGCATTGCGCGCAGCGCAAGGAATTTGAAGCGTTACTTCGAATTTTGAATTTTTGAAATTCAAACAGAACTTTGCTCTGATTGGGGGAAACAAATGCCCCCCCACCGTTGCGCTCACGTGGCGCGCACGTGAGTGCAGCGGTGGCAAGATCTGACCGTTGGATCAACTCAGGAGCTGAAGGAGCGCAAGCGCCTATATATAGGACCCCTGGCCCTTAGAAAATCTTTACTATTTTCTAAGATTTTGATTTTCAGAGTTTTGCACTTGCTTAAGAACTTCAGAGCTTTGCTCTTGTTTCCAGACTCTAGAGCTTTGGTCTCATTTCTAAAGTTAGAAAAACTTTAGGTAAAATTAATTTAAATTAATTTAAATCAATCTTAACCAACAGAGCCTTGCTCTCATAGATCTTTTGATCTAAAGAAATCCCCTTTGGGGTTTCATAAACAGAGCTTTGCTCTCAAGAATTTGTTTCAGGCTTTCTTGACCTATGAACAGAGCTTTGCTCATTGACAGAATATAAATCTTTTGATCTTCTGATGATGAACTCTTAAGAGATTTTTTTATATGGATCTTTAAGAACCCAGAACTTTAATTTTTTTTCTCTAGGAATTAATTAATTTTTTTCTTTGATAGAATTTTTTATTATTATTACAGAGCTAGGCTCTTTTAAGGAATTTTATTTCCCTGAGACCAGAGTTTGACAAGTGTCACTCTGTGACAGAGCTTTGCTCTGAAAGATGAGATTTTCTCCTTGCCTCTAGGAATTTTTTATTATTAATGAGAATGTTCTCTTGGGGTTTAACTGACAATCTCATCCAATGATGAGGTTGTCTTATTAACTGATGCATTGTCATCCAGATTTTGTGGGTCCCCCTTTGGTCTCCTTCCCACTGCACTGCAGTGTGGTGTAATTAATTTTAATTTAATTTAAATTAATTTTTAAATTTAGTTAATTAATTAATTAAAATTTTTAAACACCAAGCGTTGGAATTGCAACACTAACGGCTAATTTTGTTCCCTTGCAGGGACCATGTCTTTCGATACTTCATTCTCATTCGCTCGTTCGGAGGAAGGGTTTCCAGAAGCGCCCGTGGACCGCGAAGTCCTAGCTATGATCAGGGACCACGACCCGGAATATAAGAGTCTCCACCTTTGGGGGTCGTGGTACAACCGGATTATAATGGGTCGACGGAGCTTCACGTGCGCAGTACCGTCAGAGCCCATTACGGCGATCCATTATGCCAGCCCACCCCCGGTGCAGTATGCCGTGGAGATGGTTGATTGGACCTCGAAGGGCTTTCTTCATCCTTCCATAGATGCAATTCCGGTTCAGCATCCTATGGTTTTGGATATTCTGGGACGCCGTATCTGTCAAGGCGAGGCGCGACCGTGGAGGCAATCATATAACATAGGTCTGATCCCCCGCCATCCGATCGGCTATCTACCGTGGGCTCGCTATATCCTGTCGGCGAAGAAGTCGCAGTTGATAAGGTTAGGGTTGTACACTGCGGTTTACGTCTCCCTCTTCCAATATCCCACGCTTCCCACCTGGTGGTTCAAGGCCTTCTTGGAGCAGTGGAACATTCCCACTCACACTTTCCTCGCAATGGACCGGGAAGTGTCAATTTCTCTGGAGGAATTCACAGAGGTCTCCGGTTTACCGGTTATAGGGGAGCACTATGAGGAGTTGCTTCCTACAGACGAGTATGTCTTCGGTGCTAAGCCGGCAGTAAGGGGCCTCACCCCGGAGAATGCTGTTCAACACTAATTCCCAAGTTTGATCAAAGTGTTGAACATCTATGAGGCCCTTTTCATCGAACGTGGGAGTCGCGGAGTTAGCTTCGAGTATTTCATCGCTCGGTTCCTTCACCCAAACGTCCTTTTGGCAGAAGCTTCCAAGATTGCCACCATTGATGACCCTTTCGGTCTAGGTTTGGATAACCTGCCGGCGAAGGAAATAGACCAAAAGGGTTTTTTCCTCCTAACTCCCCGACTATGTCTTTTGCGGAAGTTGCAGCCCCTGGGATGGACGAGGAGGCCTTCTTCTTAGGATTTCTTGGGCTATGGCTGAGTTGGTTTGCGCTCCCGATGCATTCTCGCCATATGCGGCCCTCTGTCTTTTACCCAGCTCACCGGATGACGATCGAGGTAAAAGTGGCCGTCGGGATCGTCGTCTTAGCACACTTTCTCGGCCTCAGTCGAGCGGCGGATGCTAATGAGCCTGGGGTACTGCACGTGATCTTCCCGATGCACTACTTCGTATCGTGGCTCGAGCTACACACATCGGGCGTCTTCGGCATGCACAAAAGGCCCTCGTTCTATGACAGGTGCAGCTTCCCTCGCATCATACAGTTGATTGGCGCATCAATTGTGACTCCATCGCCACGGAATGCCAGGGGTTTACTCCTTCGCCCCCACACCGTTGGAGACGGGGTGTCTTTCATCGACAAGGTGTTGACTATTGGAAAGGCATCTACCACTGCAGTGCGGCCAATGCAAGACACTTTCATGGATGGAGCCTCAGTTTTGACGGCCCGCGAGACCCTCCATTTATATTCTATCAGACCGGGCTTCCTGGTGTTCAGGCAGAACGGTGCGGCGATTTTCATGAGATACAACCCGCATCGTTTCGCCCAACAACTGAGCTACAATCAAGGGGTACCACTGGAGGCTTTCCTATCGGAACCTGCTACTGCCGAAGAAGGGATGGAGAGCGCGCTGCATCACTTCATGCGTCTGAATACGGGTTCCTACTTTTTTATTAGTGAGCCGGCTTGCGCCCTACGACTCCTCAAGGTATATACAGAATGGTATAGTCATTCGACGGGAGTCTTCATAAAGGAGGAAAAGCGATTGCTGGTCGACCGTAAGGGTGTGCCTCCAGGTAGCGACCGCAACGCTCCTTTAGTACCAAGGACCCCGGTAGTTCCCCCTCTAAAGGATGCTAGAGCCGGGCCACCGCGTGCGTAGAGTCCTCTACGCGGATTGACGCTTCCCGATATCGCGGATGCACCACCAGCGCCCTGTGCTCCAGTGGAGACAGTGGTTGTAGCCTCGCCGGAGTCTGGTGTGGGTGCGGACATCGGGACCCTCCGCCCCAAGGTGCCTGCAAAGCGCAAGTCGATCCCGGGTGCACCTAGGGCTGGTGGGCAGAAGAAGAAAAAGAAGTCGCTCTTCGCAGCTGACGTTATGTTCGGTCAGGAACCCCACGCTCCCTATGGTGAGGGCCTGAGTGAATACGGGACCAACAGGGGGTTAGTCATGCCGCCAGATGACACGGACTTGGAGGCCGCCATCGTAGCTTCAGAGCGGTTGGCGAGGCGCGACGCGTGGCTAGCTAAGCTTGCGCAATCAGGTAATCACTAGTCGCATTTTTTATTGTATCATATCTTTATTATTTCCCTTGACTAACGTTTTTCCCTTCTTTTCTTCAAACAGGCATCACCACTGAAGAAGCCATTGCTGCTTCCCTTAAGACTTTCCAAGAGGAGGAACGCCTTAGAGCTTCCTTAGGCCTTGGTAAATTTCGATTCATCAAGTCTTCATTTTCCTTGTGTTATGGTCGATCTAATCTCCCTTTTTTATCGCAGGAACCACAATGCCGATCCCGCCAGGTGACGCGGAGACTCTTCCCGTGCCAGCCGCCGATGTTTCTGCCTCCTCGGGGCTACCACGAGAGGCCCGTCTTGAAGAGCCGATGAGAGATGCCTTAAAGGCTCTGGAGGCATCTCTGAACGAGGACGACGACACCTTGATGAAGGAAGCGTCGAAGAGGTCCATCGCGACAGCCCGGGAGGAGAGGAAGCGGTCGAGGCGTGAAGCGAAGTCACGCAGGGCCGCTTTGGCCATTGGAGCAGGCCCAAGCACCGTCCCTCGTGCTGATACTCCGTCAGAAGAGCCCCCGGTCGCCTTGTCTACAGCTCATAGACAGGCGGTGTGCGCCAATAGGGAGGCTAACAATAAGTCCACCTCAGGTAATATTTCTTTCAGGATTTTTTTATAAGAATTATGAAGCTGTCGGTTCTTATATATTCTGTCCTGCAGGGCCATGTCCAACCGGGGGGGAGGCGGAGACTGTCGAACCTGAGGGGCCAGAGGAAGAGGCATTGGTCGAGCCCGAGCCGATGGCGGACGACACAACCGGGATTGCTGGGCCCGAGCTAGTAGCTGACGAAATGGTCACGTCCACTATGCCTGAGCAGGTGGCCGATGCCGAGCCCGAGCTAGCAGCGGACGGGGTGCCTGAGACCGATGACCCCGTGGCAACGGCGGACGAGACAGCCGTGACTGCTGAGCCCGAGGGAGTAGCGGGTGAGGTGGACTTAATTCCTGAGGACGAGCCGACCGCTCTTTCTCAGGAGTCTGGTAATGCTCCGGTCATAGCTCTCCCCGCCTACGGCCTTCCGCCGTCTCCTGGCCTCGCAAGCACGACGACAGCCCCCGTGGAGTCTGGGGATGAGGCCACGGGTGGTGGACTTATGTCGATTGAGGAGGGAGACACCTCCGTCTCGGCTGGAGGCTCATCAGGTAAATTTCGGATTACCGTCCCTTTTTTATCTTGCAATCTTTCCTGACAGGTTTACCCTTGTTTTTTTAACGCAGGTGCGGCCAGTGCCGATGCTCCATTGCTTGAGGGAGCGCCGTCAACTACTGCCTTGGCGGTGGTCACCTCTCAGCCCTCTCTCGTACCATTGAAGATGTTGGAAGGTATGGGTTTGCAACTTATGAGTCTTATTTTTCAGACGCATAATTTATGTGCTAAAGTCGTACTGTTGTGTCTTTTTCAGGAGTGCTTTTTGACCATCTTTATTAGGTGTTGCTCCCACACTTCTCCTTCCCATCTGAGCTCGCTTCTCCTTCTGGTGGCGCTGGTGAGTATGGTTTCCAACTGATGTCTTTCTTTTTTTAGTAATGGAATTATTTCTAATTTTCCCTTGTCCTAATTGCAGTGCTACAAATCGAAGGAGGAGACGAAAGATCGGTCGCGCCACCGGCCCTTCCGGCCTTACCACCTACTGCAGCTGGTATAGTAGACTATCTCATCAATGACTTTTTCATATTTCTTGAACTGTTATCTGATCGTATTTTTTTTAGCTGTCGTTCCGGTCTCGGCGCCCTTCGAGCCTCGTGTTACAATGCCGACGGGCTCTTTCCTGAGACGTCCGTCCTCGAAAGGTGCCGCGAATAGTCTGCGCATGTTGAGCGACTACATCGAGAAACTCGACGTCGAGACTCCTACGTCTGCTGCAGATTTCGCTACGGCGGTTAACCCGATGCTGGTGATACTCGTAAATTTCCATGACGAGGGCATCGTTGAGTCTTGGGTTAACCACTGCAGAGAGATCGAAGCTCGCCTGCATCAGCTGGAGTCGATACGTCCCGCCCCTGAGGTTTTGGCCGTGAGCACTCAACGGGCGGCATGGATTGAGCGAAGCGCTTCTTACGTCCACCACTTGGAACAAGAAGCGGCTTTGAGGCTGAGGGAATACCAAGAGACCTCGAGCGAGACGGCTCGTCTGCGTGCTGAAGTTGAGGCGAATGCTTCCCAAGTGAAGGCTATCTTTGAGGGCCTCCTGGAACGCATCTCTCATGGGCTAAACTTGAAGCGAAAGCTTGATGTCGCCGAGCGTGACACCCCAGGCCGCGAAGCTGCTCATCAGGCCGTTGGGGAGCAGCTTGCATCTTTCTTGCAGCAGCGGGCTCAAGTGGAGGCAGAAATGGCGGTGGTGGCCGATCAGGAAAAAGCGTGGAAGGAGGTGCGCGAACAATTGCTAGAGCTATGCAAGACGCTTCCTTCCCGTTAGTTCCCCTTGTATCCATATACTTGTAAAAAAAATTCTTTTTCGAATAAGATGTATCCATTCTTTATTCTTTTGTACGCTTCCTCCTAACCTCTACAAGAAATCCTTCACTCAGCCCCTGCTCCGGTGCGTCGACCCCCACGAGGTCGACTACGTCTGTCGGGACCCGGTTCTTGCTCACAGAGCAAAGTGCCACACGGAACAATGTGCCACGCCAAGTGTCGTGTTAAGTGGGCGGGGGCCACCTCTTGAATCTATGGGGGCCACCTCTTGAGTCCGTTGGACCCACTGCAGAACAATGGGAACTCTTCGGAATACATTCCGAAAGAGGGCAAATCTGTACTATAAAAGGAATAATACCACTCTTCAATACAAATGCGCCTTTAAAGTGAATCGGCACTACAGGAGCTTGAGAACTCCGTAGTTAAGCGTGCTCGAGCCAGGGAAGTTCTGGGATGGGTGACCTCCTGGGAAGTGGCCTCTGGTCGGGTCCGTTTCGCCCCGAAGGGCAAAACCGTACGGTTTCGGCTAAAGCGGACAATACTCTTTGTATTAGGGGTGGGGGCATGACAGAATGGTATCAGAGCCGGTCCCTCAATAGTAGGTCTGTGGTTCGAGGACGAACCATTGTTCAAAGGTGGGGAGAATGTCGGGACCCGGTTCTTGCTCACGGAGCAAAGTGCCACACGGAACAAACTGCCACGCCAAGTGTCGTATTAAGTGGGCGGGGGCCACCTCTTGAATCGCTGGGGGACACCTCTTGAGTCCGTGGGACCCACTGTAGAACAATGGGGACTCTTCGGAGTACATTCTGAAAGAGGGCAAATCTGTACTATAAATGGAATGATACCACTCTTCAATACAGAGGCGCCTTTTAAGTGAATCGGCACTACAGGAGCTTGAGAACTCCGTAGTTAAGCGTGCTCGAGCCAGGGAAGTTCTGGGATGGGTGATCTCCTGGGAAGTGGCCCATGGACGGGTCCGATTCGCCCCGAAGGACAAAACCGTGCGGTTTCGGCCAGAGCGGACAATACTCTCTATATTGGGGGTGGGGCGTGACAACGTCCTCCATGAGATCCACGAAAGGGTCGGCGGCGCGCACCAAGGGGCTCGCACCTTAATCCAGAAGACATTTCTCCAGGGGTACTACTGGCCGACGATTCATCAGGACTCCCAGAAGCTCGTCAGGAGATGCAAAAGCTGCCAACTCCATAGAAGCGTACCTCGCCTTTCGGCTACTGAGCTGACTGCTCTAACCTCCCCATGGCCGTTTGCCCAGTGGGGAATGGACATGATAGGCCAGTTCCTTACCGGTATGGGCGGGCATAAGTACGTCCTTGTCGCGGTGGACTATTTCATGAAGTGGATCGAGGCCATTCCCATCAGGAAACCGTACGCCACCCCGACTATCAAGTTCCTGCAGAACAACGTGATACTCCGGTTCGGCATCCCGAGGTGTATCATCACCGACCATGGGACAAATTTCGAAGACGAAAAAGTTTAGGGATTCTGCAGTCAATACTGTATCCTCATGAAGTTTGCCGCGGTCGCACATCCCCAATGCAACGGGCAAGCCGAGGTCGCTAATAGGGACGTCCTCCGAGGTCTTCGGACACGCCTAGAAGAACGCCAAGACAGTTGGTTCGAGAAATTACCCCGAGTCTTATGGGCCCTGCGCACGTCGAAGAAACCCCCCACTGGGGAGACCCCATTCAGTCTCTGCTACGGTACCGAGGCAATGGTCCCAGCGGAGATCGGGCTCCCCAGTCACCGGGTCAAGCACTTCGACGACGAAGCGAACACCTTGGCCCTCCGAACTAATCTGGACATCTTGTTAGAGAAACGGGACCGGGCTCAGATCAGAGCTGCCGCTATCAACAGCAAACCGCCCGCTACTACAACGCGCGAGTCAAGCGTCACTTCTTTAAAACCGGAGATTTAGTCCTAAGGCGTTAGTTCGTCGATCAAGGCAAGCTGCATAAGTTTTCCCTAAAAATGGGATGGTCCCTTCCTCGTCTCCGAGGTCCTTCCCGGCGGAGCCTATCGCCTATAAGATGCGGATGGTCGCAAATTTCCACGGCCTTACAATGCCGAGAAGCTCAAGCTATACCTCTGAAAAGAATGCCTATGAATGTATATTTCTTCTTTCGCAGAAGCGATGTAAATTCTTCTAAGTTCTTTTTATTTAAATAATAAGAAGGAAATAATAGAGTATTGCAAAAGGGAGAATTTTATTCATTCAAAAGGTATTATGGTCGCCTCAGCCTTACATCAAAAAAAGCTCTTACAACAGCGGGGGAAGGGGGTGCAAGAAACATTGCTCGCTGTACTCCGAAGAAATTTTCGCCAGCCGAGCCCTTGCCGCCTCGGACCTCTTCCTCTGATGCTGTCCGCGAACCTCACGGCCACGGACGGGCCAGAAAGCTCTACGGGCGAGCACCCATCGGCGAGATGCCTCAATTGGTAACACTTGAGGATGAATGCCACCGATCGATCCCGCCAACTCTTCGAGATTAGGACGAGACGACATAACGATCTCAGCTTGCTAACCACCTCGTCCTTCAGTTGTTTGGACAAGGGGTTGTGCATCCCCGGCGATGCCCTCCAGATCGAGTACATCAGCAGCTGGAGTAGGGGTGATCGCCGGGGAAGCAGGCCGCCGACATGATCCTCAACACGCCGGATCACCGCCTGCAGCGTCTTCTCGGAGCACAGCTGGTCGTACAAGTATACGTCCTCGAAAGAAATGATCTCGGGGATGGAGAAAGGGAATTCATCCATTCTTACATTTTGGGGATGGAGAAAGGAATGATCAACACGCCCTCTCTGTTTTATAGCCCCACAGCGCCCCCAAGAGTCTAATATTCACTCGTTTCTTCCAATACTGTACCGCCACGCGGCGGATATCCCGTCTTTCTCGGCAAACCGAAGTTGGAGAGACGCGGCTCTTACTCTTCGCCTCCCCCATGCGTTCATGACACGTGTCACCCACGACGGTCACTCTTCCCGATGTTCACACACCAGGGAAGGTCGGACAGAACCTCACAAAACCGAGCAGCAACCTACTCGGTCTATCCTTAGCAGGCCACTCCGTGCCCTCCCGCGCTAAGAATTAAAGCCCTCATCAAGAGGCCACCGAGCAGCAACCCTGCTCGGTCCATCCTTAGCAGGTCACTCCATGCCCTCCTCGCTAAGGATCAATGCCCTCATCAAGAGACTATCGAGCAGCTACCCTGCTCGGTCCATCCTTGGTTGGTAATCTCTTACCCCACGACACCAAGGATGAAAGCCCTCATCAAGAGGCCACCCAGCAGCTACCCTGCTCGGTCTATCCTTGGCTTGTAATCTCTTACCCCACGAGGCCAAGGAGCAAAGCCCTCATCAAGAGTCCACCGAGCAGCAGCCCTGCTCGGTCCATCCTTAGCAGGCCACTCCATGCCCTCCCGCGCTAAGGATCAAAGCCCTCATCAAGAGGCCACCGAGCAGCTACAACGCCAAGGATCAAAGCCCTCATCAAGAGGCCATCGAGCAGCTACCCTGCTCGGCCCATCCTTGGCCAGTAATCTCTTACCCCACGACTCCAAGGATCAAAGGCCTCATCAAGAGGCCACCGAGTAGCAACCATGCTCGGTCCATCCTTAGCAGGCCACTCCATGCCCTCCCGCGCTAAGGATCAAAGCCTTCATCAAGAGGCCACCGAGCAGCTACCCTACTCGGCCCATCCTTGGCTGGTAGTTCACTACCCACCGACACCAAGGATCAAAGCCCCCGTCAAGAGGCCACCGAGCAGCTACCCTACTCGGTCCATCCTTGGCTGGTAATCTCTTACCCCACGACCCCAAGGATCAAAGCCCTCATCAAGAGGCCACCGAGCAGCTACCCTGATCGGCCTATCCTTGGCTGGTAATCTCTTACCCCACGACGCCAAGGATCAAAGCCCTCATCAAGAGGCCACCGAGCAGCAGCCCTGCTCGGGCCATCCTTAGCAGGCCTCTCAATGTCCTCTCGCGCTAAAGATCAAAGCCCTCGCCAAGAGGCAACCGAGCAGCAACCCTGCTCGTTCCATCCGTAGCTGGTAGTTCACTACCCACCAACGCCAAGGATCGAAGCCCTTATTAAGAGGCCACCGAGCAGCTACCCTATTCGGTCCATCCTTGGCTGGTAACTCTTACCCCACGACGCCACGATCAAAGCCCTCATCAAGAGGCCACCGAGCAGCTGCCCTGCTCGGTCCATACTTGGCTGGTAATGTCTTACCCCACGACGCTAAAGATCAAAGCCCTCGTCAAGAAGCCACCGAGCAGCAACCCTGCTCGTGTAACAACCCCAAATTTCCTATACAAATTTTTCAAAATATTTTTTTCAAAAATCCATAAAGGGTATTTTTTTTTCCTGAGCACAAGACTTAAGTAATTAATTAGCAATTTAATTACAAGAAGAAACTTGTAGCTCATTGGTAATACCTTGAATTGCTGAACCAAGCCACCAGAGTTCAAATCCCCTGCCCCACATTATTTTTAATATTATTTTGTTTTAAATTCTTTAGAAGCCCAACAGTCCACACACAATAACTCCCAAAACTTGAACCGAACCTGAAAAAGTAAATATACTAGTGCCTACACCTCGAGACCCCCACCTTCCTGACCCCCGACACGGCCCAACTCGGGCTGGCGCCGCCGGCCGGACTACCGAGTCGTCAACACAAATAATGTGTCTTCTCACCTTCTAAACTCCCCTGCACACTCTAATTAAATATATCGGTTTCAGAGACCTTTGAAATACTCTATTTACTCCAATTTTTAATACATTTTTACCTTTTTTTTATTAAAAACCCTTCACCTACCCTACCCTAACCTACCCTATAAATACATCCCCTACCCTCTACCATCTCACCCCAAAATCCTGAGCCCACTCTCTAAAATTTTTTTAAGAGTCGTGTACTTTGAAAACAAGCTCGAGGCGAAGCTCCGACGAAATTCCGGCGTAACTTCCGGCGAACGTCTTAGGAACTACCCGCGACGACACAATATCGGCGATCCCTCTAGTTCCCTCTTACTCTCTAGTGTAATCGAAAACCCGTAAGTCCCTTTCTATCTCTCTTTTCCATTCTCAAAATACGAAATTACAAAACCCGACGGAATCGGAACAAATCCGATTTCCGATTCGGTTTTCTATAAAATTCCACTTCTCACTAATACAATCATTCTTAAACTTCCTCATGTTGATTACTAAACACTAATTAAATAATATGAACAAGTTTTATCACATGAAATGATAGCTTTATCAAATTATCGTATTTTTCACTTAAATACCACATTGTTTCATTCCTTCATTTAACTCCATCAAACTTGCTATACACTTAAAGTAGAGCACGAGGTAACGACCTACCTCCTCACACACTCATATACAACCTAACACGAAACCATCGAAAACTTAGAATACGAGAAAACAAACAATTTTCATTTAAATACCATTGACTTAATAAAACCATTTATAAAAGATTTAGTGTTGATACAGTTTTAAATAAATACCTCTTATTATGAAAATATGATAAGTTGTGGACATCGGTCATTTATCTAAACCTGACTTTATGGTGTCTAGGCTAGGCAAGTGAGAAAGGTAACTTTAAAAGGCCCGTCTCACGGTGATTCGTGAGCGGATCCCTCCTTTCCTCACTTGTACTTACCTGGCCATAATTGGCGGTGAAGAGACGATTTGAGGTATCTAACAACTTGTCGTTTGGACCATTTAAAAATAGCCTAGTTGACTTAGGAGACCCTATAATATAGAATACGGAAAATTGATATTTTTACAAATAAATACCATTTATTTTATAAAACCGTTTTCTAAAGAATTTAGTATTTTACAATATTTGCAAAGTGCCGCTACAACCCATTTTGGGGAACCCGTTCGGGATGGTGCGGTTTATCGCACACTCTCGGGCTTAGTAGTGCG
Organism: Agapanthus africanus; assembly: GCA_030015575.1. NCBI lineage: Eukaryota > Viridiplantae > Streptophyta > Magnoliopsida > Asparagales > Amaryllidaceae > Agapanthus > Agapanthus africanus. Next base: position 95,834,664 of record JASDDO010000014.1, read on the forward strand.
AGATTCAGACCTCCGCAAGGAGCATTCGGTCTCGAAAGATTTAAAATACGACATCTTAAGAAAATGAAATTTTCTAGATTGTTTGAAGAATCTTCCTTGCGCTAAGTCTTCCTTGGCTCTCTCCTATATCTTTTGTTTGAGATGAGCTCCCGGGGCTTATTGAGGAAAAGGCAAGAGCCAGTATAGAAAATCTCGTTAGACCGACCAATGTGACCCAAGCCCTAAGGTATAAAATATTTATTAAAATTATTTTTGTATAAATATATGTATATTTATCAATAAAATATCTATTTAGTTATCATATAAATATTCCACCTTTTTCTAAAAATCACAAGAATGAATTTTACACTAAAATACTGTGAATTCCATATAAATCAATATTATAAATAAATACCTTTAATTATGAATCTAGGATATTTTCACTAGAAATATCACAATATAAAATGCACATTCATTATAACTCTAAAGACGAATAATGAATACTTGAGGTGTATTTTGAGAAGTATATAAAAGTATTTTTATATAAAACACTCTCAAGTTTTATAAATTACCCTAAGGACCCGAGCAATTATAGGTTTAAAAAATAATCAAGATTTGATTTACATTTCTAATTGTCTGACTCGAATTTGAGTCTAATTATATCTGACTTGAATATGATTCAAGTACAATCTACAATCTACAATATTCTAATTCAATATAAACACATGAATTCATGAATCCAATTATCAATCTATACAACTCGGCTGAACCGAACCATGGATATATATATATATATATTCTATTTACATGGTTCTCCAGTTATTCAATTTACATGATTCTACGGATACATCCGTTTACTGATATCATGGTTTCGGTCAGTCTTTCAATTATACACCCAATTCAATTTACAGTATAAAACAATACAAATAAAACACTACGGGGTTTAAAGGATAGACTGGTACGGAATATGTTAAAAGGGGTACGAGATGGTCACTTAAGACGTAATTACATCCATGCCGTTGTTCCGTGGTATTATCGACGGAGCCTTGTACTACAGGTTACCAAAGTCCCCGGTGTAAGTGGGACCCCCTCGTATACACTGGTATCTTCTGTACCAAGCTACAAACAACATCGTTAACACTAAATACAACAATATAACAATGTAATACAACTGTAAAAGCTACTCTCTCTCTCCCCCCTTTCTCTCTGTCTATTCTATTTCTCCTCTTATCTTTGGGACTTACCGAGCGACCTGTTCGCTGACGACATTCTATTTTTTTCTTCTTTGAATGTCATCAGGTGGTTTGGACCCGGCAGAGATCGAGCCATCTGCCGAAGACTTGGAGCAGTTTGCCGAAAATCCGGCACTTTAGCTTCATTGTACATTTTTCCATTCAGTGCTTTTCATTTCCTGTTATACCACTGTTTAGGCATCGTTTTTATTTCAGTTGTATTTCCTTTTCATGCATTGTACAAAAGAACGTTAATAAATAAAAGTTGTTGTTTTTATTATATCTTGTCTCTTATGCATTTATTTTATATTGCTTAGATACACTTAGCGTATGTACTTCTGAGTATATACGTAGCGGACCGGTCGTGTCCCCTTCGCCGTATACTGGGAAGCGGGGCGTGACAGGTTTTGTTGGTGGCCCATACAGGCCAGAGCTGTATGAAACTCTATCATGCAGTTCTGTTCTGCGTGAACAACCTAAGCAATATAACACAAGAACCAGCAACTAAAACATTCTTTACAATTCATGTTCCTTGAATCTTACAATTTCATATTCCTTGAATCTTATCATTTCATATACTTTGAATCTGTCCTAATCTAAATTATTCATTCAAGGTTATGGATTCACCAAACAACACCAGCACCAATGTCAACAACACACCTCCACCACTACCACTCACACCTGCCGTTCATGCTCCACTCAACGAGCAAACGGTTCTGCTTGAGGCAATCCGCAGCCTCCTAGAAGGACAACAACAGCTCTTAAACCGTCCCGAGGCTGAAGCACCTGGGGTGAAGCAATTCAGGGCTTTACATCCCAAACAGTTCTCAGGAAAGGGGAGCCCACTGGAAGCTGAGGAATGGGCTCAAAGTATCGAGGATGATCTGGCAGCAGCACAAGTGCCAGAAATAGCTTAGGTCCGAGTTGCGAAGCTGCAACTCACGGATAATGCACGGAACTGGTGGAAGGCGAAAGAAAACCGTCTTGATCAGCCCATTGAATGGAAGACTTTTCGCGATAGATTCGACGCAAAGTACTTCCCTGTGACTGCCAGGTTTGCCATGGAACAACAGTTCATTCATCTACAACAAGGTTCGATATGGGACAAGTCAGTAGATGAGTATGACGCTGAGTTCACCATGCTCAGTCCGTAAGATATGTCACAGTATTTCAAATTTTTGATATCACATAATACACAGCTAACACAAGACCGTAACAGATTTGCAGTGCACCTGATACTGTAATACTCGGTTATTTTATACGCCTAATTCCTTATTTCTCTGTAAACTATAAATTTCGTTATTTTTAGTCATTTAATTATTTAAAGAAACTCCATTAAACCCAAAACTATTTTTCCCCAAAATATTTAAATCTTCCCCTCCGGCCTAAACACATTTTCCAGTCTAGAATCGAATTGTAAATTCCTCTGGCCCGAGCCCATAATTTCATTTTATTTTAATTAATACCTTTAAATTTTCCTCAGCCCGTTATTGTAATTCTTTTATTTTATTTACCCAAACCCACCCATGAGTTGAATTAACAATTTCCCTTCAGTCCAACACAAAAATTAAAACCCATTTTTTTGTTTCAATAGAACCCAAGCCTTTTGAATAAATTCACTTCCTATTGAATATTATCGAGCCCAGCACTTTCTCGGCCCCAGCCCACTCCCTTTAAATTATTCTTTCAATTATTCTTTAATTTTCCCTGCCGGCCCGTTGGCTCAGCCCAATTAAATTGCAAATTCATTTTTGATTTTTTTCTTTTTATACACCGGCCCACTCCCTTGGCCCGCGATCCATACCCGACCTGGTCCGCCACTGCCTTCTTCTCCCAACGCCTAAATTTTTCCCGCGCGCTCAACCCACGATCCCCGCCGTCTTCGTCGCCAACGCTCGCGAGCGTTACACCCACGACGCGCGCGTTTTCCCCACGACCCACTCCCTCAACGGCACTCCTCTCTTCCCCTCTCATCCTCGTCTCCACTCCTACCCTTCTCTCTGCAGAATACAAACGCTCGAGGAACCCACATCCCGACCTCGCGAGCACGTCGCCGCCGTCACCTCCGACCACCTACTCCCATCATCACCGCCCTCGTCTCCTCACAACCTTCCCTCTCTCTTCTCTGCCACCATCACCCAGCACCCTTAAACCCACAGCCAAGCTCCACCCCCTGCACCCTCTTGCCGGCGGGCCATCGCATCTCGTTACACCCGAGCCGACCCCCGCCTCATCGCCGTTCAATCACCGCCGTCGCCTACATCATCTCTCTCGGTTCTCTCTCTCTCTCTCTCTCTCTTCCCCTCCTCAGCTCAGATCTCTTTCTCTCTTCCCCTCCTCAGCTCAGATCCCTCTCTCTCTCTCTCCCTTCCTCTGTTTCTTCCTCTCATCATCTCACTCTCTCTCTAACCCCTACCCACTCTCCCGCAACCCCTATCTCTCTCTCTCTCTCTCTCTCTCTACAATCTCACCCTCAATCTCTCTGTTCTCCCTCTGTACATCCCTCTCTCTCTGCCTACTCCCTCTCTCTCCCATTTCACTCTCTCTCCCTCTCTAGCACTCTCTTTCTCCCTCTCTAAATCTCACCCGTCTTTCCATTCTCTATCAACCAACACCACCACACGACATTGCCCGAGCCCGCAGACACCCGACGACGCCCCGAGCCCCCACTGGCCGAGAACATACCTGAGCTCACTCGGAGCCGTAGCCGTCGTGGTGCTAACTAGTCGCACGTTCGTGCCATTACCACTGACGTGCATCGCCTAGACGTCTCCAGGCAAGTTCTATACTTGCTTCATGCTATTCAATTTATGTTACAAATCCAAAGCATATAAATTGCTATGTTACTATTCCTGAAAAGTACACTATTTACCTGTTCGACGTATGTTCCCAATGAGAATCCTTTCCTAATTTGGCGGAACTAAATGGTATTGTTTGGCCTGTATGGCTGTGAACCTAGTGCATGAATTTCGTTGGATAATTTGATCGTTAATGACAAAAACAACTACCCCAAAGTTTAATCGTAAAACTGTAATTTTATTATACCTGAAAACCGTTAAATTCACCATAAATCATATATATAATGGAATGGTGCGTTCAAGGGCTCAATTCGAAGCCGACTCGACGAACTTTAACCCTATACTGGTTTCATGGTATTCCTGTACTTAAATTGTGATGATATTTGGATCGGAGTGCGACTATGGACTGCAGTCCAGAGCGACTCCAGTTGTTGCTTGCTGTTCCGTAATGGGTACCACAAGATCTCCTTAACTCGTAGATTACGGAACTCCACTGATTATTATAGGTAAATCTATTATCTAGACAACACAATTTATTTCATTTTGTTTCGTTACCATTTATTATTTATTCTATAATTTAAAAGATCGGGACGCACAACAGTCCCAACAGAATCAGAACTGACATATTAGTGATAAACAGTGTATAACTCTTGACGTACAGATGCGATTGATGATCCTTCTATTGCGTTGAAAACCTTACTGAAAACCCTAGATTTCATCCAACTGTAGCGTCGCTAAAATCTGATCCCAATTGGGATTAAAATGCGTTCCGAAACGGATTTCTGATTCTGAAACCAGATTTCCAGCCGTGAACGCTTAAAATGTAATGGCTATAATTAGCAATCCTGGTACCCGATGGGAATGAAACCAAATTCGATGGATGGACAACTGAACATACTAATTACAACCTGTTTATCGTTTCGCTAAATTATATACATACGTTTCATGATAAATCGTGCAAGTGATAGAATACTGTTTTTATGACACCTTAATCGTGCTCCTTATACTGTTTACGTATCATATCATACTCATATCATTGCAGTGATAACCTAGTGATACCGTGCATTTACCCAGTGTTAGGTTTTAGTGATGATTGTGGCAAGTATGTCAGTGTTCGTGTATCCGTGATTAAGTGAAAGTGATTCGTACTTGTACACAATCAGTGACCCTATTATTCTATTGCATTGTCGACGTCTGTGGGATGCGTGTACGTGTGAATATAAGTGGTATGGGACACTTATGGAAGCGCTTGCATGGGTGTCGCAGATAAGGCACCAGACACTGCCATTTATCTTAGGTATTAGTCGGGACGTGTTTGATGGAGGTCCTGCCTCCAGTTCTCGCACAGACTTGTCACGGATCGATTAGTATTTAGGGTTATGGTTAGCGTTTGATGTAGACCACGGGGTGTGGGGTAGTTTAAGTGTGAGTTCAACAGAATCTCGGGAGTCCCATGCCGGCTTATATATTTAGGGAGATATATGGAGATTTACACGGTATGTGATATTCACCGTGATATACATGTTACATGTTGGGCCCGTGGTCCCTTGCCCTTGGGTTCTACCCTTGGATGGAGGACACTCATGAGTGGTTGACTCTCACACTTGGACTGACGATAGGCTTAGTGACTTGTACAGTGAGACTTAGAGACTGGTAGGAATACTGGCATTAATATATCTTATTTACTGTGTTGACATACATGACATATCGTTCTACTGCTTTACTGCTCCGCTGCATTGATTACTGCACATTCATATTCATGCTGTCATTGATTTACTGTTATTCATATCTATTACCACTGTCAGACTGTCACTTGATTTTATATATATTATATTGCTATTGTGTCGCTCTGACGACCTGAGTATGCATGCTCAGTGTGAGGAGAAGATTTAGCCTGGACCAGAACTAGACGTGCATCACAGACTTCTTGACTTGCCATTCCGAGTTACATTCGTTTGTTCCCCCTCAGGTCATTTCTTTACATTGTTTCTTTCAGTTACTGCATTTCTCATTACCTGCGCATCATTTACTGTTTACCATGAAAAACTAAAAGCCGAAGTGTGACTACGGCAGGACATTTCCCTGACCGTAGGAGCATGGCTGGCCTTGTCTACCCCTCGTATTCCGTATTTTGGGAAGCGGGGCGTGACATGGTTTAGTTGGTATCAGAGCCAGGTTTTGTTCCGATGGGGATTGCAGTTTTCCGTGTATTGTTTGGCAATCTAAGACATTCTTCGGTCTAGGTTGTAAACTTGTCATTCTTGATCCATATTCACATCGTGTGTTCAGCTATCCTTTCGCTAGGGTTCCAGGTAACTTGGCAAAGTTTCGTGGTTGTAATTGTGAACTACATCACGATTACACTACCATACTCTGTTTAAGTGACTTGAAGTCATACAGTTGTTTTCCCCCACTTGTAATAAATTCATCACCTCTAATATTCTTGAATCTTTGTCCATCCATATCTTCCAACGACTCTTCGTCTATATCCGCTCTCCGGAATCAGACCATTGAGATTCTGAGTGTACTGCAAGGTCTAAAGGAAGCCCAGGAGCGAACAAACGACTTGTTGGCTGAAGAACTGAGAAGACAGGTGAATCAGGCACCAGCGGGAGTCTCCAATCATAAAGAGATCCCCGTTAGACGAGGAAAAGAGAAGAAGATGAAGCGCCAATTTGTTTCCCCGCGACAGAAGCAGCAGAAGACCCCATGTTGTGGGTACTGTAAGAGGCCAGGACATCTTCAGAGGGATTGTTGCCGCGCCCAAGGGAAATGTCTGATATGCGGGTCCAACAAACATCTCATCAACGGCTGCCCAGAAAGGAAAGAACTACATGGAGGAGACTCGTCCACACTCCCTACTTCTGCCAAGTGAGGATTACTGCGTAGTTCGAATTTCAAGGATAAGGCGGACCCAACACAGGTTTCAACTCGCGAGACGAGAATGCAGCGGCCTAGCAATCAAAGAAGAATTTTCCTATTTTTCCAATTTCAGCATTATGTTGTCATCCACTATGAATAATTCTTTCCGTTTGAAATCTTGTATCCGTTGAACTCTTAGTTAAATGCAATAAAATTTGAATCGTAATATATGTATCATTCTCTTGCTTTCTTTTTATCTAATTCTATTCATTATCACAGTATTTTAATCCTGATCTTTCAGTTCCTGCAACAGCATATCTTCCTATACTTAGTACCCTAAGCTTTTTCCTTGATGTATTCCACTGTCTAATTATGACTTTTCTTTTTAGACCATGGCCCATCCTGGAGCAGCGCCGCATCTAGATAAGGATGCGCAGTCTTGCGTTTCCTTAGACCGCACGCTGATGAGTTCTGACGATGAGGTCAACGGTCCCCAGGTCAATTTCGGAAGCAACGATTCAGAGGACGAAGGAGTAGCCGCCCCAGAGTTTGACATGATAGCTGATTCCGACGAAGAAGAAGGAGATCCTGAAGAGAACCCTATAGAGGAAGACCCGATAGAGGAAGATCCCGATAAAGACCCGATAGAAAAAAATCCAGTTGAGGAAAATCCCATGGAAGAGAATCCAGGAGAAGAGAATCACATGGAATCAGATCTCGATGAAGAAGCTCTATCCAAGGAAGCAGAACCAGAAAGACAATACCCTGCGGTGGAAGCACTCCCAATGGCGATACCTGCGAGACGCTATGGAAATGGACGCCCCTACCTGAGTGCGCGAGCCTACCGCAACCTGCTGAATCTCCACAACCGCGACTGATGGAACTTCTTTTAGATGCTGTCTTTCTGGCCAAATAAATCTGTGTATAGATTAGGGCCACATTTCGTGTTGAGAATGCTTTGTTTCAAATTTTCTTGAATAAAATAAATCTTCTGAGTTCGTAAACCTTTTGATTATTGGTTCACTTGATGCTTGATTATTGCGCATATCCATTTATTTTCCCTATTGAGATCTGTCCACTCTTACTCCTTACATTGTCTTAACCCTCACTGAGTTTAACTAGTACCACACCCGATCCCTTGAGGTCCACCCTCCATCCTTCGTCTGTGCCTCGTTTGTGATCCTTCTGGGAGGAGAACATTTCTTATGAAATTTCCGAGTTCAGTAACTCTTCAAATTTTTGATTCACATGATGTGCCGACCGTTGTCCTCCCCATACTTTCACTTGTAGTCCTTTGTTGCTCACCCTTACTTCCTGTATTGACCCGGTCCCAATCTCCTTAATCTTCAGCCTAAAGCCGTCACACTTCGACCTTTTGTATCAGCCACATTCTATTGTAATCCCTACCCTACCTAGGCCTAGACATATTTGTGTTTTCTCTGTTACCCTAACTATATTTAAGGACGGTACTATTCGGAATTTAGTTTTTAGTATTTTGTATTTATCAAAGAGTACGTGTTATTGATTACTCCGTTTTATGTATTTTAAGTGCATTATTATTATTCTCATTTTCAGTAGCGCGACCTTACACCGCGCGCATTTTGTTCCATGTTCCTTATTTTCACTATATGAGTTTTCTAAGATATTTTGAAACTATTTGACCGATGCATTATCCTAAAATGTTTTAACCTACCGACTAATCCTTCACTATTTTACCGTCGTTACTTTATTTTCGAGTATTGTGCCTATGGTTACTATTATCAATGTTTGTGCCTTATACTTACTATTTCTGATGTATTACTTTTGATATACCTACACGTACACATAATTGAATTTCGATTTTGTCGAGTACGTCTCGAATATCACTGTCCATTATTGTTGTTATTGCTATTGTTATATGCATATAGGTTGCTTTTGTAGTTGTTCCTGTCTTATAGTTATTTAGACTTATACCTTTGTATGTTGTTCTTACATATATAAACTTTCAAATTTTGTTATCTGCCTATTTCAAGTAAAGCATATTGTGATAGTTGCAATATAAATTGCTTTTGCCTATATTTGTATAACTTATCGTTAATTTTAAATTTCGAGGATGAAATTTTTTGTAAGGGTGGTATGATGTAATACCCGGTTATTTTATACGCCTAATTCCGTATTTCTCTGTAAACTATAAATTTCGTTATTTTTAGTCATTTAATTATTTAAAGAAACTCCATTAAACCCAAAACTATTTTTCCCCAAAATATTTAAATCTTCCCCTCTGGCCCAAACACATTTTCCAGTCTAGAATCGAATTGTAAATTCCTCTGGCCCGAGCCCATAATTTCATTTTATTTTAATTAATACCTTTAAATTTTCCTCAGCCCGTTATTGTAATTCTTTTATTTTATTTACCCAAACCCACCCATGAGTTGAATTAGCAATTTCCCTTCAGCCCAACACAAAAATTAAAACCCATTTTTTTGTTTCAATAGAACCCAAGCCTTTTGAATAAATTCACTTCCTATTGAATATTATCGAGCCCAGCACTTTCTCGGCCCCAGCCCACTACCTTTAAATTATTCTTTCAATTATTCTTTAATTTTCCCTGCCGGCCCGTTGGCTCAGCCCAATTAAATTGCAAATTCATTTTTAATTTTTTTTCTTTTTATACACCGGCCCACTCCCTTGGCCCGCGATCCATACCCGACCCGGTCCGCCCCTACCTTCTTCCCCCAACGGCTAAATTTTCCCGCGCGCTCAACCCACGATCCCCGCCGTCTTCGTCGCCAACGCTCGCGAGCGTTACACCCACGACGCGCGCGTTTTCCCCACGACCCACTCCCTCAACGGCACTCCTCTCTTCCCCTCTCATCCTCGTCTCCACTCCTACCCTTCTCTCTGCAAAATACAAACGCTCGAGGAACCCACATCCCGACCTCGCGAGCACGTCGCCGCCGTCACCTCCGACCACCTCTTCCCATCATCACCGCCCTCGTCTCCTCACCACCTTCTCTCTCTCTTCTCTGCCACCATCACCCAGCACCCTTAAACCCACAGCCAAGCTCCACCCCCTGCACCCTCTCGCCGGCGGGCCATCGCATCTCGTTACACCCGAGCCGACCCCCGCCTCATCGCCGTTCAATCACCGCCGTCGCCTACATCATCTCTCTCGGTTCTCTCTCTCTCTCTCTCTTCCCCTCCTCAGCTCAGATCTCTCTCTCTCTTCCCCTCCTCAGCTCAGATCCCTCTCTCTCTCCCTTCCTCTGTTTCTTCCTCTCATCATCTCACTCTCTCGCTCTAACCCCTACCCCCTCTTCCGCAACCCCTCTCTCTCTTTATCTACAATCTCACCCTCAATCTCTCTGTTCTCCCTCTGTACATCCCTCTCTCTCTGCCTACTCTCTCTCTCTCTCTCATTTCACTCTCTCTCCCTCTCTAGCACTCTCTTTCTCCCTCTCTAAACCTCACCCGTCTTTCCATTCTCTATCAACCAACACCACCACACGACATTGCCCGAGCCCGCAGACACCCGACAACGCCCCGAGCCCCCACTGGCCGAGAACATACCCGAGCTCACTCGGAGCCGTAGCCGTCGCGGTGCTAACTTGTTGCGCGTTCGTGCCATTACCACTGACGTGCATCGCCTAGACTCCTCCGGGCAAGTTCTATACTTGCTTCATGCTATTCTATTTATGTTACAAATCCAAATCATAAAAATTGCTATGTTACTATTCCTGAAAAGTACACTATTTACATGTTCGACGTGTGTTCCCAATGAGAATCCTTTCTTAATTTGGCGGAACTAAATGGTATTGTTTGGCCCGTATGGCTGTGAACCTAGTGCATGAATTTCGTTGGATAATTTGCTCGTTAATGACCAAAACAACTACCCCAAAGTTTAATCGTAAAACTGTAATTTTATTGTACCTGAAAACCGTTAAATTCACCATAAATCATATACATACTGGAATGGTGCGTTCGAGAGCTCAAATCGAAGCCGACTCGACGAAATTTAACCATATACTAGTTTCCTGGTATTCCTGTACTTAAATTGTGATGATATTTGGATCGGAGTGCGACTCTGGACTGCAGTCCAGAGCGACTCCAGTTGTTGCTTGCTGTTCCGTAATGGGTACCACAAGATCTACTTAACTCGTAGATTGCGGAACTCCACTGCTTATTATAGGTAAATCTGTTGGCTAGACAACACAATTGATTTCATTCTGTTTCGTTACCATTTGTTATTTATTCTGTAATTTAAAAGATCGGGACGCACAACAGTCCCAACAGAATCAGAACTGACATATTAGTGATAAACAGTGTATAACTCCTGACGTGTAGATACAATTGATGATCCATCTATTGCGTTGAAAACCTTACTGAAAACCCTAGATTTCATCCAACTGTAGCGTTGCTAAAATCTGATCCCAATTGGGATTAAAATGCGTTGCGAAACGGATTTCTGATTTTGAAACCAGATTTCCAGCCGTGAACGCTTAAAATGTAATGGCTATGGAACCCGATGGGCATGAAACCAAATTCGATGGATGGACAACTGAACATACTAATTACTACATGTTTATCGTTTCGCTAAATTATATACGTACGTTTCATGATAAATCGTGCAAGTGATAGAATACTGTTTTTATGACACCTTAATCGTGCTCCTTATACTGTTTACGTATCATATCATACTCATATCATTGCAGTGATAACCTAGTGATACCGTGCATTTACCCAGTGTTAGGTTTTAGTGATGATTGTGGCAAGTACGTCAGTGTTCGTGTATCCGTGATTAAGTGAAAGTGATTCGTACTTGTACACAATCAGTGACCCTATTATTCTATTGCATTGTCGACGTCTGTGGGATGCGTGTACGTGTGACTATAAGTGGTATGGGACACTTATGGAAGCGCTTGCATGGGTGTCGCAGATAAGGCACCAGACACTGCCATTTATCTTAGGTATTAGTCGGGACGTGTTTGATGGAGGTCCTGCCTCCAGTTCTCGCACAGACTTGTCACGGATCGATTAGTATTTAGGGTTATGGTTAGCGTTTGATGTAGACCACGGGGTGTGGGGTAGTTTAAGTGTGAGTTCAACAGAATCTCGGGAGTCCCATGCCGGCTTATATATTTAGGGAGATATATGGAGATTTACACGGTATGTGATATTCACCGTGATATACATATTACATGTTGGGCCCGTGGTCCCTTGCCCTTGGGTTCTACCCTTGGGTGGAGGACACTCATGAGTGGTTGACTCTCACACTTGGACTGACGATAGGCTTAGTGACCTGTACAGTGAGACTTAGAGACTGGTAGGAATACTGGCATTAATATATCTTATTTACTGTGTTGACATACATGACATATCGTTCTACTGCTTTACTGCTCCGCTGCATTGATTACTGCACATTCATATTCATGCTGTCATTGATTTACTGTTATTCATATCTATTACCACTGTCAGACTGTCACTTGATTTTATATATATTATATTGCTATTGTGTCGCTCTGACGACCTGAGTATGCATGCTCAGTGTGAGGAGAAGATTTAGCCTGGACCAGAACTAGACGTGCATCACAGACTTCTTGACTTGCCATTCCGAGTTACATTCGTTTGTTCCCCCTCAGGTCATTTCTTTACATTGTTTCTTTCAGTTACTGCATTTCTCATTACCTGCGCATCATTTACTGTTTACCATGAAAAACTAGAAGCCGAAATGTGACTACGGCAGGACATTTCCCTGACCGTAGGAGCATGGCTGGCCTTGTCTACCCCTCGTATTCCGTATTTTGGGAAGCGGGGCGTGACATGGTTTAGTTGGTATCAAAGCCAGGTTTTGTTCCGATGGGGATTGCAGTTTTCCGTGTATTGTTTGGCAATCTAAGACATTCTTCGGTCTAGGTTGTAAACTTGTCATTCTTGATCCATATTCACATCGTGTGTTCAGCTATCCTTTCGCTAGGGTTCCAGGTAACTTGGCAAAGTTTCGTGGTTGTAATTGTGAACTACATCACGATTACACTACCATACTCTGTTTAAGTGACTTGAAGTCATACAGTTGTTTTCCCCCACTTGTAATAAATTCATCACCTCTAATATTCTTGAATCTTTGTCCATCCATATCTTCCAACGACTCTTCGTCTATATCCGCTCTCCGGAATCAGACCATTGAGATTCTGAGTGTACTGCAAGGTCTAAAGGAAGCCCAGGCGCGAACAAACGACTTGTTGGCTGAAGAACTGAGAAGACAGGTGAATCAGGCACCAGCGGGAGTCTCCAATCATAAAGAGATCCCCGTTAGACGAGGAAAAGAGAAGAAGATGAAGCGCCAATTTGTTTCCCCACGACAGAAGCAGCAGAAGACCCCATGTTGTGGGTACTGTAAGAGGCCAGGACATCTTCAGAGGGATTGTTGCCGCGCCCAAGGGAAATGTCTGATATGCGGGTCCAACAAACATCTCATCAACGGCTGCCCAGAAAGGAAAGAACTACATGGAGGAGACTCGTCCACGCTCCCTACTTCTGCCAAGTGAGGATTACTGCGTAGTTCGAATTTCAAGGATAAGGCGGACCCAACACAGGTTTCAACTCGCGAGACGAGAATGCAGCGGCCTAGCAATCAAAGAAGAATTTTCCTATTTTTCCAATTTCAGCATTATGTTGTCATCCACTATGAATAATTCTTTCCGTTTGAAATCTTGTATCCGTTGAACTCTTAGTTAAATGCAATAAAATTTGAATCGTAATATATGTATCATTCTCTTGCTTTCTCTTTATCTAATTCTATTCATTATCACAGTATTTTAATCCTGATCTTTCAGTTCCTGCAACAGCATATCTTCCTATACTTAGTACCCTAATCTTTTTCCTTGATGTATTCCACTATCTAATTATGACTTTTCTTTTTAGACCATGGCCTACCCTGGAGCAGCGCCGCATCTAGATGAGGATGCGCAGTCTTGCGTTTCCTTAGACCGCACGCTGATGAGTTCTGACGATGAGGTCAACGGTCCCCAGGTCAATTTCGGAAGCAACGATTCAGAGGACGAAGGAGTAGCTGCCCCAGAGTTTGACATGATAGCTGATTCCGACGAAGAAGAAGGAGATCCTGAAGAGAACCCTATAGAGGAAGATCCGATGGAGGAAGATCCCGATGAAGACCCGATAGAAAAAAAATCCAGTTGAGGAAAATCCCATAGAAGAGAATCCAGGAGAAGAGAATCACATGGAATCAGATCTCGATGAAGAAGCTCTATCTGAGGAAGCAGCACCAGAAGGACAATACCGTGCGGTGGAAGCACTCCCAATGGCGATACCTGCGAGACGCTATGGAAATGGACGCCCCTACCTGAGTGCGCGAGCCTACCGCAACCTGCTGAATCTCCACAACCGTGACTGTTGGAACTTCTTTTAGATGCTGTCTTTCTTGCCAAATAAATCTGTGTATAGATTAGGGCCACATTTCATGTTGAGAATGCTTTGTTTCAAATTTTCTTGAATAAAATAAATCTTCTGAGTTCGTAAACCTTTTGATTATTGGTTCACTTGATGCTTGATTATTGCGCATATCCATTTATTTTCCCTATTGAGATCTGTCCACTCTTACTCCTTACATTGTCTTAACCCTCACTGAGTTTAACTAGTACCACACCCGATCCCTTGAGGTCCACCCTCCATCCTTCGCCTGTGCCTCGTTTGTGATCCTTCTGGGAGGAGAACATTTCTTGTGAAATTTCCGAGTTCAGTAACTCTTCAAATTTTTGATTCACATGATGTGCCGACCGTTGTCCTCCCCATACTTTCACTTGTAGTCCTTTGTTGCTCATCCTTACTTCCTGTATTGACCCGGTCCCAATCTCCTTAATCTTCAGCCTAAAGCCGTCACACTTCGACCTTTTGTATCAGCCACATTCCATTGTAATCCCTACCCTACCTAGGCCTAGACATATTTGTGTTTTCTCTGTTACCCTAACTATATTTAAGGACGGTACTATTCGGAATTTAGTTTTTAGTATTTTGTATTTATCAAAGAGTACGTGTTATTGATTACTCCGTTTTATGTATTTTAAGTGCATTATTATTATTCTCATTTTCAGTAGCGCGACCTTACACCGCGCGCATTTTGTTCCATGTTCCTTATTTTCACTATATGAGTTTTCTAAGCTATTTTGAAACTATTTGACCGATGCATTATCCTAAAATGTTTTAACCTACCGACTAATCCTTCACTATTTTACTGTCGTTACTTTATTTTCGAGTATTGTGCCTATGGTTACTATTATCAATGTTTGTGCCTTATACTTACTATTTCTGATGTATTACTTTTGATATACCTACACGTACACATAATTGAATTTCGATTTTGTCGAGTACGTCTCGAATATCACTGTCCATTATTGTTGTTATTGCTATTCTTATATGCATATAGGTTGCTTTTGTAGTTGTTCCTGTCTTATAGTTATTTAGACTTATACCTTTGTATGTTGTTCTTACATATATAAACTTTCAAATTTTGTTATCTGCCTATTTCAAGTAAAGCATTATGTGATAGTTGCAATAAAAATTGCTTTTGCCTATGTTTGTATAACTTATCATTTATTTTAAATTTCGAGGACGAAATTTTTTGTAAGGGTGGTATGATGTAATACCCGGTTATTTTATACGCCTAATTCCGTATTTCTCTGTAAACTATAAATTTCGTTATTTTTAGTCATTTAATTATTTAAAGAAACTCCATTAAACCCAAAACTATTTTTCCCCAAAATATTTAAATCTTCCCCTCTGGCCCAAACACATTTTCCAGTCTAAAATCGAATTGTAAATTCCTCTGGCCTGAGCCCATAATTTCATTTTATTTTAATTAATACCTTTAAATTTTCCTCAGCCCGTTATTGTAATTCTTTTATTTTATTTACCCAAACTCACCCATGAGTTGAATTAACAATTTCCCTTCAGCCCAACACAAAAATTAAAACCCATTTTTTTGTTTCAATAGAACCCAAGCCTTTTGAATAAATTCACTTCCTATTGAATATTATCGAGCCCAGCACTTTCTCGGCCCCAGCCCACTCCCTTTAAATTATTCTTTCAATTATTCTTTAATTTTCCCTGCCAGCCCGTTGGCTCAGCCCAATTAAATTGCAAATTCATTTTTGATTTTTTTTCTTTTTATACACCGGCCCACTCCCTTGGCCCGCGATCCATACCCGACCCGGTCCGCCCCTACCTTCTTCCCCCAACGGCTAAATTTTTCCCGCGCGCTCAACCCATGATCCCCGTCGTCTTCGTCGCCAACGCTCGCGAGCGTTACACCCACGACGCGCGCGTTTTCCCCACGACCCACTCCCTCAACGGCACTCCTCTCTTCCCCTCTCATCCTCGTCTCCACTCCTACCCTTCTCTCTGCAGAATACAAACGCTCAAGGAACCCACATCCCGACCTCGCGAGCACGTCGCCGCCGTCACCTCCGACCACCTCCTCCCATCATCACTGCCCTCGTCTCCTCACCACCTTCCCTCTCTCTTCTTTGCCACCATCACCCAGCACCCTTAAACCCACAGCCAAGCTCCACCCCCTGCACCCTCTCGCCGGCGGGCCATCGCATCTCGTTACACCCGAGCCGACCCCCGCCTCATCGCCGTTCAATCACCGCCGTCGCCTACATCATCTCTCTCGGTTCTCTCTCTCTCTCTCTCTCTCTCTTCCCCTCCTCAGCTCAGATCTCTCTCTCTCTTCCCCTCCTCAGCTCAGATCCCCCTCTCTCTCTCCCTTCCTCTGTTTCTTCCTCTCATCATCTCACTCTTTCGCTCTAACCCCTACCCTCTCTTCCGCAACCCCTCTCTCTCTCTCTACAATCTCACCCTCAATCTCTCTGTTCTCCCTCTGTACATCCCTCTCTCTCTGCCTACTCTCTCTCTCTCTCTCATTTCACTCTCTCTCCCTCTCTAGCACTCTCTTTCTCCCTCTCTAAACCTCACCCGTCTTTCCATTCTCTATCAACCAACACCACCACACGACATTGCCCGAGCCCGCAGACACCCGACAACGCCCTGAGCCCCCACTGGCCGAGAACATACCCAAGCTCACTCGGAGCCGTAGCCGTCGCGGTGCTAACTTGTCGCGCGTTCGTGCCATTACCACTGACGTGCATCGCCTAGACGCCTCCAGGCAAGTTCTATACTTGCTTCATGCTATTCTATTTATGTTACAAATCCAAATCATAAAAATTGCTATGTTACTATTCCTGAAAAGTACACTATTTACATGTTCGACGTGTGTTCCCAATGAGAATCCTTTCCTAATTTGGCGGAACTAAATGGTATTGTTTTGCCCGTATGGCTGTGAACCTAGTGCAGTCCAGAGCGACTCCAGTTGTTGCTTGCTGTTCCGTAATGGGTACCACAAGATCTCCTTAACTCGTAGATTGCGGAACTCCACTGATTATTATAGGTAAATCTGTCAGCTAGACAACACAATTGATTTCATTCTGTTTCATTACCATTTGTTATTTATTCTGTAATTTAAAAGATCGGGACGCACAACAGTCCCAACAGAATCAGAACTGACATATTAGTGATAAACAGTGTATAACTCCTGACGTACAGATGCGATTGACGATCCGTCTATTGCGTTGAAAACCTTACTGAAAACCCTAAATTTCATCCAACTGTAGCGTCGCTAAAATCTGATCCCAATTGGGATTAAAATGCATTGCGAAACGGATTTCTGATTCTGAAACCAGATTTCCAGCCGTGAACGCTTAAAATGTAATGGCTATAATTAGCAATCCTGGAACCCAATGGGCATGAAACCAAATTCGATGGATGGACAACTGAACATACTAATTACTACCTGTTTATCGTTTTGCTAAATTATATACGTACGTTTCATGATAAATCGTGCAAGTGATAGAATACTGTTTTTATGACACCTTAATCGTGCTCCTTATACTGTTTACGTATCATATCATACTCATATCATTGCAGTGATAACCTAGTGATACCGTGCATTTACCCAGTGTTAGGTTTTAGTGATGATTGTGGCAAGTACGTCAGTGTTCGTGTATCCGTGATTAAGTGAAAGTGAGTCGTACTTGTACACAATCAGTGACCCTATTATTCTATTGCATTGTCGACGTCTGTGGGATGCGTGTACGTGTGACTATAAGTGGTATGGGACACTTATGTAAGCGCTTGCACGGGTGTCGCAGATAAGGTACCAGACACTGCCATTTATCTTAGGTATTAGTCGGGACGTGCTTGATGGAGGTCCTGCCTTCAGTTCTCGCGCAGACTTGTCACGGATCGATTAGTATTTAGGGTTATGGTTGGCGTTTGATGTAGACCACGGGGTGTGGGGTAGTTTAAGTGTGAGTTCAACAGAATCTCGGGAGTCCTATGCCGGCTTATATATATAGGGAGATATATGGAGATTTACAGGGTATGTGATATTCACCGTGATATACATGTTACATGTTGGGGCCGTGGTCCCTTGCCCTTGGGTTCTACCCTTGGGTGGAGGACACTCACGAGTGGTTGACTCTCATACTTGGACTGACGATAGGCTTAGTGACCTGTACAGTGAGACTTAGAGACTGGTAGGAATACTGGCATTAATATATCTTATTTACTGTGTTGACATACATGACATATCGTTCTACTGCTTTACTGCTCCGCTGCATTGATTACTGCACATTCATATTCATGCTGTCATTGATTTACTGTTATTCATATCTATTACCACTGTCAGACTGTCACTTGATTTTATATATATTATATTGCTATTGTGTCGCTCTGACGACCTGAGTATGCATGCTCAGTGTGAGGAGAAGATTTAGCCTGGACCAGAACTAGACGTGCATCACAGACTTCTTGACTTGCCATTCCGAGTTACATTCGTTTGTTCCCCCTCAGGTCTTTTCTTTACATTGTTTCTTTCAGTTACTGCATTTCTCATTACCTGCGCATCATTTACTGTTTACCATGAAAAACTAGAAGCCGAAGTGTGACTACGGCAGGACATTTCCCTGACCGTAGGAGCATGGCTGGCCTTGTCTACCTCTCGTATTCCGTATTTTGGGAAGCGGGGCGTGACAAATACCGACGGATGAGATCAGAGCCCATCGATTCCAACAAGGTTTGGACACGGAAATCCCGGTTGCACTAGCCACAGGGAAATTTCCGACTCACGAGGATGCTCTGGAAGCTGCCCGCCGTTATGAAGCAGTGATAAAGGCAAGGGGCAGATCTCACTCTGCAGGAGTGAAACGCTTTGCCACTCAAATGGCAGGAAGGGCCTCTTCAAGGCCAGCTGTTGAACTCAGAAGACTGGAAGAAGCCAAGGATCGGCCACGACCCGATTTTTGCTTTTATTGCAAGAGGGAAGGACACTTGTGGAAGGACTGTAAGCGCGCAAAAGGCCTATGCTTGGTTTGTGGCGCGTCCAATCACGGAATTGGAAACTGTCCCTATAGACGCAACCCAGCTCACACATCCGTCAACTACCCACAGCAGCCAGCTATTCAGGCTCCTGCAACTCATCCTGCACTCCCAGCACCACCTCCACACAGAACTCCTGCACAGCCTACTCGCTAATTCCATCAGGAACTGAGAAACATAGCTCGAGTACAGGGGAATATGCCTCCAGTTAGGAGGAACGTGCCGATATGCTAGGCTTACAATTTGGCGGCCGTAGAAGCTGATACGGTTGGTCAGGATAACCCTGGTAATTCTCTTCAACCTTTTTCACACCCTTGCATCACTTTGTTATTCTTCACACACTATCACCAAACTTTTCTTGAATCTGTTACACTTTCCTTTAACAAATTTCGAGGATGAAATTTTTATAAGGAGGGTAGAATGTAACAACCCCAAATTTCCTATACAAATTTTTCAAAATATTTTTTTCAAAAATCCATAAAAGGGTATTTTTTTGCCTGAGCATAAGACTTAAGTAATTAATTAGCAATTTAATTACAAGAAGGAGCTTGTAGCTCATTGGTAATACCTTGCATTACTGAACCAAGCCACCAGAGTCAAATCCCCTGCCCCACATTATTTTTAATATTATTTTGTTTTAAATTCTTTGGAAGCCCAACAGTCCACACACAATAACTCCCAAAACTTGAACCGAACCTGAAATAGTAAATATACCAGTGCCTACCTCTCGAGACCCCACCTTCCTGACCTCCGACTCGGCCGGCGCCGCCGGCCAGACACGGCCGGACGACCGAGTTGTCAACACAAAAAATGTGTATTTTCACCTTCTAAACTCCCCTGCACACTCTAATTAAATGGATCGGTTTCAGAGACCTTTGAAATACCCTATTTACTCCAATTTTTAATGATTTTTAATACATTTTTACCTTTTTTTATTAAAAACCCTTCACCTACCCTACCCCTAGCCTATCCTATAAATACACCCCCTACCCTCTACCCTCTCACCCCAAAATCCTGAGCCTACTCTCTCAAAAATTTTCCAAGAGTCGTGTATTTTGAAAACAAGCTCGAGGTGAAGCTCCGACGAGATTCCGGCGTAACTTCCGGCGAACGTCTTAGGAACTACCGGCGACGATGCAACATCGGCGATCCCTCTAGTTCCCTCTCACTCTCTAGTGTAATCGAAAACCCGTAAGTCCCTTTCTATCTCTCTTTTCCATTCTCAAAATACAAAATTACAAAACCCGACGGAATCGGAACAAATCCGATTTCCGATTCGATTTTCTATAAAATTCCACTTCTCACTAATACAATCATTCTTAAACTTCCTTATGTTGATTATTAAACACTAATTAAACAATATGAACAAGTTTCATCACATGAAATGATAGCTTTCTCAAATTATCGTATTTTTCACTTAAATACCACTTTGTTTCATTTCTTCATTTAACTCCATCAAACTTTCTATACAATTAAAGAAGAGCACGAGGTAACGACCTACCTCCTCACACACTCATATACAACCTAACACGAAACCATCGAAAACTTAGAATACGAGAAAACAAACAATTTTCATTTAAATACCATTAACTTAATAAAACCATTTATAAAAGATTTAGTGATGATACACTTTTAAATAAATACCTCTTATTATGAAAATACGATAAGTTGTGGACATCAGTCATTTATCTAAACCTGACTTTATGGTGTCTAGGCTAGGCAAGTGAGAAAGGTAACTTTAAAAGGCCCGTCTCACGGTAATTCGTGAGCGGATCCCTCCTTTCCTCACTTGTACTTACATGCCCATAATTGGCGGTGAAAAGGCGATTTGAGATATCTAACAACTTGTTGTTTGGACCATTTAGAAATAGTCTAGTTGACTTAGGAGACCCTATAACATAGAATACGGAAAATTGACATTTTTACAAATAAATACCATTTACTTTATAAAACCGTTTTCTAAAGGATTTGGTATTTTACGATCTTTGCAAAGCGCCGCTACAACCCATTTTGGGGAACCCGTTCGGGATGGTGCGGTTTATCGCACACCCTCGGGCTTAGTAGTACGAGATTCAGACCTCCACAAGGAGCATTCGGTCTCGAAAGATTTAAAATATGACATCTTAAGAAAATGAGATTTTCTAGATTGTTTGAAGAATCTTTCTTGCGCAAAGTCTTCCTTGGCTCTCCCCTATACCCTTTGTTTGAAATGAGCTCCCGGGGCCTATTGAAGAAAAGGGCAAGAGTCAGTATAGAAAATCTCTTTGGACCGGCCAATGTGACCCAAGCTCTAAGGTATAAAATATTTATTAAAATTATTTTTATATAAATATATGTATATTTATCATTAAAATATCTATTTGGTTATGATATAAATATTCCACATTTTTCTAAAAATCACAAGAATGAATTTTACACTAAAATACCGTGAATTCCATATAAATCAATATTATAAATAAATACCTTTAATTATGAATCTAGGATATTTTCACTAGAAATATCACAATATAAAATGCACATTCATTATAACTCTAAAGACGAATAATGAATACTTGAGGTGTATTTTGAGAAGTATATAAAAGTATTTTTACATAAAACCCTCTCAAGTTTTAAAAATTACCCTAAGGACCCTAGCAATTATAGGTTTAAGAAATAATCAAGATTTGATTTACATTTCTAATTGTCTGACTCGGGTTTGAGTCTGATTATATCTGAATTGAATATGATTCAAGTACAATTTACAATCTACAGTATTCTAATTCAATATGAACACATGAATTCATGAATCCAATTATCAATCTATACAACTCGGCTGAACCGAACCATGGATATATATATATATATATATATATATATATATTCCATTTACATGGTTCTCCAGTTATTCAATTTACATGATTCTACGGATACATCCGTTTAATGATATCATAGTTTCGGTCAGTCTTTCAATTATACACTCAATTTAATTTACGGTATAAAACAATACAAATAAAACACTGCGGGGTTTAAGGGGTAGACTGGTACGGAATATGTTAAAGGTGGCACGAGGTGGTCATTTAAGACGTAATTACATCCATGCCGTTGTTCCGTGGTATTATCGACGGAGCCTTGTACTACATGTTACCAAAGTCCCCGGTATAAGTGGGACTCCCCTCGTATACACTGGCATTTTCTGTACCAAGCTACAAATAATATCGTTAACACTAAATACAATAATATAACAATGTAATACAACTGTAAAAGC
Source organism: Agapanthus africanus (assembly GCA_030015575.1). NCBI lineage: Eukaryota > Viridiplantae > Streptophyta > Magnoliopsida > Asparagales > Amaryllidaceae > Agapanthus > Agapanthus africanus. The sequence continues at coordinate 95,857,208 of JASDDO010000014.1, forward strand.
TACTCTCTCTCTCTCCCCCTTTCTCTCTGTCTATTCTATTTCTCCTCTTATCTTTGGGACTTACCGAGCGACCTGTTCGCTGACGACATTCTATTTTTTTCTTCTTTGAATGTCATCAGGTGGTTTGGACCCGGCAGAGATCGAGCCATCTGCCGAAGACTTGGAGCAGTTTGCCGAAGATCCAGCACTTTAGCTTCATTGTACACTTTTCCATTCAGTGCTTTTCATTTCCTGTTATGCCACTATTTAGGCATCGTTTTTATTTCAGTTGTATTTCCTTTTCATGCATTGTACAAAAGAACGTTAATAAATAAAAGTTGCTGTTTTTATTATATCTTGTCTCTTGTGCATTTATTTTATATTGCTTAGATACGCTTAGCGTATGTATTTCTGAGTATATACGTAGCGGACCGGTCACGTCCCCTTCGCCGTATACTGGGAAGCGGGGCGTGACAGGTTTTGTTGGTGGCCCATGCAGGCCAGAGCTGTATGAAACTCTATCATGCAGTTCTGTTCTGCGTGAACAACCTAAGCAATATAACACAAGAACCAGAAACTAAAACATTCTTTACAATTCATGTTCCTTGAATCTTACAATTTCATATTCCTTGAATCTTATCATTTCATATACTTTGAATCTGTCATAACCTAAATTTTTCATTCAAGATTATGGATTCACCAAACAACACCAGCACCAATGTCAACAACACACCTCCACCACTACCACTCACACCTGCCGTTCATGCTCCACTCAATGAGCAAACGGTTCTGCTTGAGGCAATCCGCAGCCTCCTAGAGGGACAACAGCAGCTCTTAAACCGTCCCGAGGCTGAAGCACCTGGGGTGAAGCAATTCAGAGCTTTACATCCCAAACAGTTCTCAGGAAAGGGGAGCCCATTGGAAGCTGAGAAATAGGCTCAAAGTATCGAGGATGATCTGGCAGCAGCACAAGTGCCAGAAATAGCTTGGGTCCGAGTTGCGAAGCTGCAACTCACGGACAATGCACGGAACTGGTGGAAGGCGAAAGAAAGCCGTCTTGATCAGCCCATTGAATGGAAGACTTTTCGCGATAGATTCGACGCGAAGTACTTCCCTGTGACTGCCAGGTTTGCCATGGAACAACAGTTCATTCATCTACAACAAGGTTCGATGTGGGACAAGTCAGTAGATGAGTATGACGCTGAGTTCACCATGCTCAGTCGGTAAGATATGTCACAGTATTTCAAATTTTTGAAATCACATAATACACAGCTAACACAAGACCGTAACAGATTTGCGGTGCACCTGATACCGACGGATGAGATCAGAGCCCGTCGATTACAACATGGTTTGGACACGGAAATCCAGGCTGCACTAGCCACAGGGAAATTTCCGACTCACGAGGATGCTCTGGAAGCTGCCCGCCGTTATGAAGCAGTGATAAAGGCAAGGGGCAGACCTCACTCTGCAGGAGTGAAACGCCCTGCCACTCAAATGGCAGGAAGGGCCTCTTCAAGGCCAGCTGTTGAACTCAGAAGACCGGAAGAAGTCAAGGATCGGCCAAGACCTGATTTTTGCTTTTATTGCAAAAGGCAAGGACACTTGTGGAAAGACTGTAGGCGCGCAAAAGGCCTATGCTTGGTTTGTGGTGTGTCCAATCACGGAATTGGAAACTGTCCCTATAGACGCAACCCAGCTCACACATCCGTCAACTACCCGCAGCAGCCAGCTATTCAGGCTCCTGCAACTCATCCTGCACTCCCAGCACCACCTCCACACAGAACTCCTGCACAGTCTACTCGCCAATTCCATCAGGCACTGAGAAACATGCATCGAGTACAGGGGAATATGCCTCCAGCTAGGAGGAACGTGCCGAGACGTCTTGCTTACAATTTGGCGGCCGTAAAAGCTGATATGGTTAGTCAGGATAACCCTGGTAATTCTCTTCAACCTTTTTCACACCCTTGCATCACTTTGTTATTCTTCACATACTATCACCAAATTTTCCTTGAATCTGTTACACTTTCTTTTTACAAATTTCGAGGACGAAATTTTTATAAGGAGGGTAGAATGTAACAACCCCAAATTTCCTATACAAATTTTTCAAAATGTTTTTTTCAAAAATCCATAAAGGGGTATTTTTTTCCTGAGCACAAGACTTAAGTAATTGATTAGCAATTTAATTACAAGAAGGAGCTTGTAGCTCATTGGTAATACCTTGCATTGCTGAACCAAGCCACCAGAGTTCAAATCCCCTGCCCCATATTATTATTAATATTATTTTGTTTTAAATTCTTTGGAAGCCCAACAGTCCATGTCACATCCCCCTTCCCAGAGTACGCTAAGGTAGGCACGTGACATAACCAACCATGCTACCTGTGGATAAGAAAAATCCTTCCACGGATATCAAGAACAGGAAAGTAGACTAAACTATCTAGTACATGTCCATGAACCAGAATAAATGAGTCAAGAAATAATATAGTATGCGGAAGCAAAGGATCAAATGAACACCTGGAAAGTAAGGCTGGATACCAACAGGATCCTTACCGCTCGGTCTAACAGCGGCAAAACTCCTGATCAGTCTGCAACAAAGGTAGAGAATCTAGGCCATGCAAAACCTAGATGTCAGCGCGTCATAACATCAAGTAATAATATATAAACAGGGTAGCAAGACATGCAAGTATGATCATAAAAGGTAAAGCAAGTGTAACAGCAATGTAAATCAGGGCAGTGACAGGTAGTGTGCAGTGAATAATCTAAACTGGTCTATTGGGTTAACTACTCTCAAGTCTTTGAAATCAATTTGATGAATAATCGATGTAACTCAATAGTATCCCGTGCATACCCGGGACCACGGTCAAGATTCTCGGGCTGAATCCGAGACATGCCGCTAGGCACTAAAACAGGAAATATGTACAGATGAATGATGTCAGCAGCATCATCCCAAGGCTGGCCTAGCCTCTAAAACTGATCAGTAAAGGTAGTACACTGTCGAGTTACAAGTCAGGTTTCATCATTAATTTCCCCATACCCCCAAGTTGTGTATGTCAAGTCAGGTATTCAGTAATCAAGAACTAATGCCAACACAGGATCAGGTAAGAGCAGGTTTGTCTGGATAGATAATAGGAACGGTCCATGAGGACTACATGTCAGATTTGTTGGCATTAGACACAAGATCAGGTAACGGGTCTAGCCATGGCACATCAGGTCAAGTCAAGTAGTGTATAAAGGTGTCATGTCATGTCAAGAATGTACGGTACCATGTCATGTCAAGTAGGATGTGTAACAGGTCATGTCAGGAAGCACAAGATGTCATGTGGGTGCTCATAATCAAACTAACATAAGCATGTGTATAAATAAACAAGCATGGGTACTATCAGAATAATAAACTGGAATATGTAATATGATATGCAAATAGATATAATTTCAAGGATATGGATGCACAGTTATCGATTAGGGTTACATTTATAGTTCCAATATTAATTAGGATGAAATTTATTAAACATGGAGTGTTAATATCACAGTATTATGTAGTAATGTGATCTATGGATGCAATTATATGTATCTTAAATGCGATGATGCAAACGGGTATCCGAAAAGTTATAAAACTATAAAATGGTAATGCGGGATGTACAACTAAGCAATATGTGATATAAATATTGATATAATAATATTAATATAGATAGCATATTCAAAACGATTAATAACTATAAAAGTGGTATTGATTAACCAAGCACAAGAAATTCCGTTCAGAAATTCAGCGTCACCCTAATTTGTAAAATAGCTTAAAAATAACAAACGTTCTCCAAAAGGGATGTGTCTTATACCAAAATAAAGATAATTCAATAAGGTTTTCATTTTTATAAGTATAGGAATCTCAGGTTGTCCCTACAAAAATCTATGAATATTCGAAATTGAAAGTTTGCTGCTGGAATTTCCCTGGACAGCAGTTTAGAGACATTTTCATTTGAATTTTACTTTATTTAAACAATTTATTTTGCAAAAAAATATTTCAAAAAGTTATAGTATTATGAGTTAGCTTCGTAACGAACTAAAGAACGTATACTAATGATTTTTCTATGATTTATAATGAATTTTATAAGGTAAGGTGTACAGTAAATTTCAGATTTGTCGTATCCGCTTTTTCAACGACGTTTCATGTGTAAACTATAATATTTTCAAATGTATAACATTATAAAATGCAGATTATAAACTAATTAAAAATAATAAGAAGAAATATTACGACGATATATATTTTAAATGATATGGATGCAGTATAATGTAATCTAGTATGTCACAAGACAAGTTTTCATGATCTAGATTTAATATGATATAAACGGATGCAAACGGAACATCGAAACGTTATAAAATTAAACATGGGGCACTAGATTTAAAATATAGGTATGGTATTTATTTAAATAGGTATAAAATAAATTATATAGCATGTAGCAAGATTAATTTGTCTAGACGGAACAAGAACGGATGTGTACGGAACGTCCTTCGTCGGCGAAATGTCGCGACGCGCGCACGGTACACGGAACGGTTCCAAACAACGCACGAGAGTGATCACGCAAGTCAGCTACGTTCACTGGATCACTCGGATCATCGGCGACGAGCACGGCTCCGGTGATGATCACCGGAATCAAGAAACAAGATCAAGAAAAAGAAAGAAGAAAGAAGAAGAAGAAGTAAGAAGAAGAGGTTGTGTATTTAAATAAGGAAAGAAAAATTAACTAAATAAATTATATATAAATATATATATATGCAGAGGAGAGAGAGAGAGAAAGGAGTTGTTAGTTTGTTAGGAAATTAGATTTAAAATTTTAAAAGATTTTTAGATTTAAAATTTTAGATAAGAGGTTTCAGTTTGTTAAAGAAATCATATGAAAATATTTAAACTAAATTTTAAAATTAAATAAATTGAATTTTGGCGGGATACAAAAATATTTCAAAACGCGCCCGGTCGGGTCTAAAAATTCAGATTTAAAATACGAAAAATATGTGCGACTTTCAAAATTCAAAATGAATGCTCAAGTAACGAAAATGCATACCCCCAAGAATGGATGCACATACATGCGCGTAGCCATCGAAACACGTTCGTTTCACTGAACGGGACGAAAACAAGATGTGCGGATGCTACCACGTGGTTAGGGGTATCATGCAGGCTATGAAATGCAATTTTAAATTATTTTACATGGCCTAAAATGTTATATGGTAAAATATGCAATGCCAGGTAAAATGCATGTATGCAGTATACATGAGATGCACGTGTCTATGTAACAACTCAGGGTAATCTATAAATATGAATCAAATAGGTTCAAGCAAGCGGGTCGGGTCGAATACAATATAAAATGTAAAATACTATTCGCACCCAAAACACGATAAATCAGGAAAATACCACAATTAAGGAAATACGAGAACTGGAATTGGTATAAATGAACTAGGATGTTACATTATACCCAACTACAAAAAAATTTCGTTCTCGAAATTCCAAGAACAAGAAAGGATAAACAATCAACAAACTATAAGAATAGATGTGGAAACTTCTGTCGGATTTCATCTTCTCGTTCCCAAGTTGATTCTCTATGCGAGCGATTTCCCCAAGAAACAAGTACGAGAGGGATAACCTTGTTCTTAAGAACATTTTCCCTTCGATCCACAATCAACATCGGTCGTTCCTCAAAGGTTAAATCTTCTCGTACAGTCAGCTCTGAATGATTCAGCATGTGTGCTTCATCTCGAACATACTTACAGAGTTGAGATACATGAGACACGTCATGAACATTCGCCAAAGATTGCGGTAACGCCAAACGATACGTCACCTCTCCAATACGCTCCAAAATCTCAAAAGTCCAACGAGTCGAGGACTAAGCTTTCCTCAACTTCTGAAACGAATCACCCCTCTAGTCGGTGATATCTTCAAGAATACCAAATCACCAACGGCGAACTCTAGAGGTCTTCTCGATATATCTGCCCAACTCTTTTGTCGGTCGTATACTTCTTTAAAAATGATTCCAAATAGTATTAACCGCCTCAACTGTCTGCCCAACCAAATCTGGTCCCAACAATCTTTGTTCATCAACATCGTTCCAACAAACAGGTGAACGACACTTGCGACCATATAAAGTCTCGAATGGAGCCATCTGAATAGTCTCCTGAAAACTGTCATTGTAAGAAAACTCCACTAAGTGTAGATTATCCTCCCATCAACCCTTGAAGTCTAACATGCAAGTTCTCAACATGTCCTCAAGAGTTTGGATCATTCTCTCCGACTGGCCATCTGTTTGAGGATGGTAAGTTATGCTAAACTTCAATCAAGTCCCCAAACTTTCCTGTAATCTCCTCCAAAATGTGGTAAGAAACGGGTGTCACGGTCGGACACGATGCTCACCGGCACTCCATGAAATCTTACAATCTCTTGCATGTACCATTCTACCAAAGCTTCTGTTGATTGACCAACTCGAAATGGTATGAAATGAGCTGCCTTGGTCAATCGATCAACAATCATCCAAACAGCATTGTTGCCTTTTGGACTCCGCGGTAGAGCTGTCACGAAATCCATGGTTATATGTTCCCACTTCCACTGATCGGAAGTGGTTGCAATAAACCAGCAACCCTTTGATGTTCAGCCTTAACTTGCTGACACACCAAGCACTTTGCCACAAAGCGGGCAATCTCCCGCTTCATGCCTTCCCACCAGAAATACTGCCGTAGATCTCGGTACATCTTTGTGCCTCCTGGATGTACGGAATATGCGGAACTGTGCGCCTCCTTCATAACTTCTTCGCGGATGTCTCCCTTTGGCACACACAACGACTACCATATCGTAACGAACCCTCTTCATGAACCAATGAGTCCGTTCGAAGTTCAGCTTCAACCCGTTCTCGAAACTTCTGCAATCTAGGGTCCTGTAACTGCGCTGCTGTAATATTCTCGATCAACGACGACTGTACTTGCAGCTGCATCAACTGTCCCGACGAATGTGGTAGCACAATCTCCAAGTCAAATCTTCGAAAGTCTTCAATAAGTTCCTTCTGAGTGGTCAACGTCTGAATTGCTGACAACCGACTAAGCGTATCCGGTACAACATTAACTTTCCCCGGATGGTACTTAAGATCGAGATCGTAGTCAGCCGTCAGCTTCAACCATCTACGCTGTCTCACAGTTAGCTCCTTTTGAGCGAACACGTACTTTAGGCTTTTGTGATCGGTGAATATTTCGACCCCTTTCGCCCAATAAGTAGTGTCTCCAAATCTTCAAAGCGAAAATCCCAGCTGCTAACTCCAGGTCATGAGTTGGGTAATTCTTCTCATGGGTCTTCAACTGTCTCGATGCGTAAGTTGTAACCTTCCCATGCTGCACCAAAACATATCCCAATTCTTTCTCTGGTGCGTCATGTGAATCACCAATTCTCCGAAACCGTCTGGTACGGTCAAAATAAGAGCGGTTATCAACCTCTGTTTCAACGTCTTGAAAGCTGACGCACACCTACCAGTCCCCACAAATGGTACTTCCTTGCGCATAAGCTTGGTCAAAGGCTCTTCCAGACGAGCAAAGTTCTCCACGAACCTCCTGTAATATCCGGCAAGTCCAAGAAAGCTTCTTATCTCTGCAACATTCTTCGGAATCGGCCAATCTCGAACTGCTGCAATCCTCTCGGGATCAACGGCGATTCCATCACCGGATACGACATGCCCAAAAACTTCACTTCTTCACGCCAAAACCCGTACTTGCTCATCTTAGAATACAATCTTTCTTGCCTCAATGTCTGCAGTGCGATCTTCAAGTGTTATGCACGCTCTTCAATACTCCTTTGAGTAGACCAGAATATCATCAACGAACACCACTATAAACTGGTCCAAGAATGGTGAAAAGATTCGGTTCATCAAGTCCATAAATATCGCCGGTGCATTCATGACTCCGAATGGCATCACTAAATACTCGTAATATCCATACCGAGTTCGGAACGCAGTCTTGCAAATATCTTCTGATTTAACTCGGACCTGATGATATCCGGATTGCAAATCCAACTTCGAGAATATCCTCGCACCACTGAGTTGCTCGAATAATTCACCAATGTGAGGGATCGGGTACTTGTTCTTAATAGTCACCCGGTTTAATTCTCGATAATCAATGCACATCCTCCTTGTGCCATCTTTCTTCTTTACTAGAAGAACTGGAGCTTCCCAAGGTGAGTTATTGCTGCGAATCCAACCCTTCTCAAGTAATTCAGTACCTGCTTCTTGACTTCTTCCAACTCCACTGATGCCATCGGGTAATACACCTTTGAAATTGGCGCTGCACCAGGAACAAGATCAATCGCGAACTCCACGTCTCGCTTCGGCGGTAAACCTGATATGTCTTCAAACACGTCCATGAAACTCTCGAATATAGCCGGTGCTTCTTCCTTATCCACTTCCATCGGCGAAAGAACATTATTTGTCGGCCTAGCCCTAAACTCGACTGGCCCGACAGAACCGCTTCCTCTAGCAAAACAAGCTTCGGATGTCCGGGAATCTGGAGAATCACTTTCCTTTCCTTACAATCAATATGAGCATGGAAAGTGCCACGAAAATCCATTCCCAAGACAAAAACAAACAAAGGGATGCACCAGAATTGAATAAGCCTAATGCGGGGAAAACATGAACAAGTAAGATACTGAGATGACTTCATCCGAAGTCAAGATACTGAAGATGATTAAGCACGGTAAACATGATCCAAGCTGGCGATAAAATAATACCTGGTAAGCAATGAAACCGAGAGCAGCAAGGTAATATAACGATCATGAAACAAGAGAATGAATCAAGACCAGGACTCCAAGTTACTTAAATAGAGTACCGCATTGTAACCATGCTGCAGTTCATGGGTACAATTACATAACTCCACTCAAGTCGCCCAAATCCTAGTATCAAAATCAAGGAACAGGGAGAAACAATGGTGAACCAAAAAGGTTTGAAGTCGAGATGCAAGTGGTTTGCATATCGTTAAGGCAAAGGATAAAAGAAGGATATGATTCAAGAATTACGATAACAAGGTGGCAGGACATGTTCCTAATCACGAGTATTCTGATTCGTGTATTGGGTCCAATACCCAACTACAAAAGAATCAAACTCGATTAACCTATATCCTATGTCTCTGATACCAAAAAGAACCATGTCATGCCTCGCTTCCCAGAGTACGCTAAGGTAGGCACGTGACATAGCCAACCATGCTATCTGTGGATAGGAAAAATCCTTCCACGGTCACATTACGGCTGTAGAGATATCAAGAACAGGAAAGTAGACTAAACTATCTAGTACATGTCCATGAGCCAGAATAAATGAGTCAAGAAATAATATAGTATGCAGAAGCAAAGGATCAAATGAACACCTGGAAAGTAAGGCTGGATACCAACAGGATCCTTACCGCTCGGTCTAACAGCAGCAAAACTCCTGATCAGTCTGCAACAAAGGTAGAGGATCTGGGCCATGCAAAACCCAGACGTCAGCGCGTCATAACATCAAGTAATAATATATAAACAGGGTAGCAAGACATGTAAGTATGATCATAAAAGGTAAAGCAAGTGTAACAGCAATGTAAATCAGGGCAGTGACAGGTAGTGTGCAGTGAGTAATCTAAACTGGTCTATTGGGTTAAATACTCTCAAGTCTTTGAAATCAATTTGATGAATCATCGATGTAACTCAATAGTATCCCGTGCATACCTGGGACCACGGTCAAGATTCTAGGGCTGAATCCGAGACATGCCGCTAAGCACTAAAACAGGAAATATGTACAGATGAATGATGTCAGCATCATCATCCCAAGGCTGGCCTAGCCTCTAAAACTGATCAGTAAAGGTAGTACACTGTCGAGTTACAAGTCAGGTTTCATCATTGATTTCCCCATACCCCCAAGTTGTGTATGTCAAGTCAGGTATTTAGTAATCAAGAACTAATGCCAACACAGGATCAAGTAAGAGCAGGTTTGTCTGGATAGACAATAGGAACGGTCCGTGAGGACCACATGTCAGGTTTGTTGGCATTAGACACAAGATCAGGTAACGGGTCTAGCCATGGCACATCAGGTCAAGTCAAGTTGTGTATAAAGGTGTCATGTCATGTCAAGAATGTACGGTACCATGTCATGTCAAGTAGGAAGTGTAACAGGTCATGTCAGGAAGCACAAGATGTCATGTGGGTGCTCATAATCAAACTAACATAAGCATGTGTATAAATAAACAAGCATGGGTACTATCAGAACAATAAACTGGAACATGTAATATGATATGCAAATAGATATAATTTCAAGGATATGGATGCACAGTTATCGATTAAGGTTACATTTATAGTTCCAATATTAATTAGGATGAAATTTATTAAATATGGAGTGTTAATATCACAGTATTATGTAGTGATGTGATCTATGGATGAAATTATATGTATCTTCAATGCGATGGATGCAAACGGGTATCCGAAAAGTTATAAAACTATAAAATGGTAATGTGGGATGTACAACTAATCAATATGTGATATAAATATTGATATAATAATATTAATATGGATAGTATATTCAAAGCGATTAATAACTATAAAAGTGGTATTGATTAACCAAGCACAAGAAAGTTCCGTTCAGAAATTCAGCGTCACCCTAATTTGTAAAATAGCTTTAAAATAACAAACGTTCTCCAAAAGGGACGTGTATTATACCAAAATAAAGATAATTCAATAAGGTTTTCATTTTTATAAGTATATGCATCTCAGGTTGTCCCTACAAAAAGCTATGAACATTCAAAGACGAAAGTTTGCTGCTGGAATTTCCGTGGACAGCAGTTTAGAGACATTTTCATTTGCATTTTACGTTATTTAAACAATTTATTTTGCAAGTAAATATTTCATAGAGTTATAGTATTCTGAGTTAGCTTCGTAACGAACTAAATAACATATACTAATGATTTTTCTATGATTTATAATGAATTTTATAAGGTAAGGTGTACAGTAAATTTCAGATTTGTCGTATCCGCTTTTTCAACGACGTTTCATGTGTAAACTATAATGTAACAACCGAGTCTGGTTCTACAAGTTTCTGTTTCCATATGTGTAGTGTGTGGTTTTTATTTCATTTATATTGCTTTAACTGTTACCAATTATAGTATGCACCGACATGCCATACTCTGCATATTACAATTTTGATCATCTAAAATAAATTAAAAATAATTGACATGGCCTGCTCGACACCCCTAACCCTGTGGTAGCGTCCTTGCACCGTGTTTTCACCCCGTTCAGTGAAACGGACGTGTTTGGACGGCTACGCGCACGTACGTGCGTCCATTCTTGGGGGTAGGCTTTTTAATTATAAAACCCTTCATTTTAATTTTTGGAACCCGCCAATAATTTTCTTATTTCAAATTCAAATTTTTGGACCCGACCCGGGTGCAATTCTGAAATATTTTGCATTTGCGCCAAATCCTATTTTCTAATATTTTAAAAACCAACGAATATAAATTCAACCCCAAAAAATATTTTCCATTTTCTTTAAAAATCTTTTTACAATTTTTTCCCTAACTGTTCAATCCCCCGCAGATCTTTCTCTTTTCCTTTTGGCCACGAGCCAATCAGAACGCTTTTAAATCCCTCGGGCCCCACCGTATCCCTCTCTCTCTCCTTTCTCCTTCTCTTTCTCTCTATTCTCTCTCTCTCTCTCTCGCGACACTAGGAGACAACTTTCTTTCTCCTCCCCGGTTTCTCTCTCCTCTCGATCTCTCTCTACCTCTCTGTCTCTCTCCTCTTCTCTCCTCTCTCTCTCTCTCTCTCTTTCTTTATAAATCTTTCTCTTCCTCCATATTTCTTCACAGAAGCAAAACCCACCTCCCCGAGACCCTAGCCGCCTCGTCTTCCACCGCCGTAGCCCCAGCACCGACGCCGTCATCGCAGAACTCGTCGCCTCCTCGCCCTCGTCACCTCCACATCCACTTCTTCCTCTTCCGTGCACCCTGCACCGGCAACCGCGACTCCCTGCACGTCTGCACCGCCGGGAATCGCCGCCAGTGGCCTCGTCTCCGTGCTCCGGCCTTCGTGCAAACCCCAGTGAGCTTTACCCATTTCTTCTTCTTCTTCTTCTTATTTTTCTCCTTCCTTCTTTTCTTGCAAATCTAGTCTTGATCTGCCGGTGGTTCCTCTGCAGGTCGTGCACCAGAACTTCGTCGACGCAGTCGACGATCGCAGCCCTCTACAGAGCAATGTGAGCACCCTTCCTCAATCTTCCTTCTCTTCCTCCTTCTTAATCTTCTCTCTTTTATTCATGCATTCTTGAATGTTTTGTTGTCCACTGTTTGTGGGTGGCCGGAAACCGATGGTGCCGACGACTTTTCCCGATGACCCATCTGCAGATCAGCGTACCCCCGACCCGTGTGACTCCACTGTCTGTCGTTTGGGTTCATTCCATGAACCGTGCGCACGTCGTGATAATCCCCCGCCGACGCGTAACGTTCCGTTTTCCGTTCCGCGACCCGTCAAGGCAAGTGAAACTTGCTACATGCTATTTTTAAACTATTCATATGCTAAATTAATTATTTCCTGTTAAATCCCCAATTAAAATTGATAGAAATGGATTTCAAATTAACCGTATAAAGCTCCGTTATACATTTTATGATTCCGAAACGTGAAACTTAATCTTGCATCTGATTATTTACATCTAACCATCACCTGTACATGATAGATCACATTTGTTCATTGCTATGATACCCTTTTTATCCAGTTTAACCTATCAGCCATTCATGTGCAACTTTAACCGGTCTAATTACAACTGCATTCATTAAACAGATTATACATGTCGTTGTATCCTTGGGACACTCAATATTTATTAACCTATTTCCAGCAGTTACATCTATCATTCTGTATTCACATTATGTTGACACTGACTGTTTAACACAATTGATAACCATACAGTTAAATAAACAAATCTGCTTTATTGCTTAATTCATTGCTTAGATTATATTGTTGATAACCATGCTTGATTACTTGTAGCCATGATCATGCTAGCTGTTTATGAGTACCCACATGTTGTCTTTTACACCCTGGCCTGACTTGCTACACATATATCGATTGACCGACATGGTACCGTACACTACCTGACTTGACCTGTTGTACCATGGATTGACCCGTTACCTGATCTCATGCCTAATGCCAACAAACCTGACGTGTAGTCCTCACAGACCGTTCCTGCTGTCTATCCAGACAAACCTGCTCTTACCTGATCCTGTGTTGGCATTAGTTCTTGATTACTGAATACCTGATTTGACATACACGTATAACTTGGGGGTATGGGGAAATCAATGGTGAAACCTGACTTGTAACTCAACAGTTCGATACTTGTTCTGATCAGTTTTAGAGGCTAGGCCAGCCTTGGGATGATGCTGCTGACATCATTCATCTGTACATATTCCTGTTTCAGTGCCTAGCGGCATGTCTCGGTTTCAGCCCGAGAATCTGGACCGTGGTCCCGGGTATGCACGAGATACTATTGAGTTACATCGATGATTCATCAATTTGATTTCAAAGACTTTATAACAGAAAACCTGATAGAACAGTTTAGTTACTCAATACACGCTACCTGCACTGCCCTGATCTACATTACTGTTACACCTGCTTTTCATTCATGTTTATATTTGCATTGCCTGTTACCCTGTTTATATTTTATTACTTGATGACACGACACGCTGACGTCTGGGTTTTGCATAGCCCAGATTCTGTACCGCTGCTGCAGTCCGAGCAGGAGTACTTCAGCCAGCAGGCTGAGCTGTGAGGTGTCAGCAGTAGTTAGTTCTTTTATTTTCTTGCATTTTTATTCCTGATGTGAGCCCGCATTATGGGACATACATTCCAGTTATTTTGTATTGGATCTTTTGCTTCCTCATTTTATTATTCTTGACTCGTGTTATCTTGGCTTATGGACATGTTTTAGATAGTTTTATATTTTGTTCTTGATATCTCTACAGCCGTAATGTGACTGTGGATGGATACTTCCTACCCACAGGTAGCATGGTTGGCTATGTCACGTGCCCATTTTAGCGTACTCTGGGAAGCGGGGCGTGACTTGGTTCTTTTGGTATCAGAGCCATAGGTTAGTCGGGTTGATTCTTTTGTAGTTGGGTATTGTACCGAATACACGAATCAGAATACCCATGTTTAGGAAACATGTCCTGCCACCTTGCCGTTTACCGTTCTTGAATCAAATTCTTCCTGGTTATATCTTTTACGATGTGCAAACTTCCTTTGCATATCGACTCGAAACCTGATTCCTTGTTATCTCTAGGACTTAGGCGACTTGGGTGGAGTTATGTAATTGTGGCTATGATACCGCGGCATAGTTACAATGCGGCACTCTATTTAAGTAACTTGGAGTTCTAGCCTTGATCCATATTGTAAATTTGTTATCATGCTAATGTTGGGTGTTTTGATTTCAGGAGTATGGCAGGCAAGAATCTGAAGACGTACCAAAGGCGTGTTGACGAAGCCGCCATGCTTGGAGTGATTTAGGGAATACTGGAGAATCAAAAGAGGCAGACTGAGCTGATCCAGCAGCAAGCTGAATCGTTTCAGGAAGGTTTGCAGACCGTTCAGCAGTCTGTGAACAATGTTGGAGCTAAACCAGTTGACCGTGTGGGGACCGTAGCAGATTTCAGGCGTTTGGATCCGTCTGTATTTACTGGTTTGGAGGAGCCGTTGCCAGCAGAGCAGTGGCTAGTTGACACGGAGAACTTACTTATTGCGGCACAGATTCCAGATGATACAAGAGTTGATGTAGTGTGCATTCAGTTAGTGGACTACGCCCGTGAGTGGTGGCTTGTGGAGGAGACCCGCTTGCCCAAGCCGATCAAGTGGGCGGATTTTTCGAAGAGTTTACTGGAGAAGTTCTTCCCGCGGACTGCACGAGAGGAAATGGAAGAGAAGTTCATCGGTCTGAAGCAGAATGGAGCACCCCGTAGATGTGCATGCAGCAGAATGGACACGGCTTAGTAGATTCGCTGGACCTTTAGTTGCCAACAATGCAGACAGGGCAAGGAGGTTCATGCGCAGCTTGGATGTGGACATCCAGAGGCAGATTGTCTCCCTGGGTTTGACCACTTTCTCACAGGTACTTACGGCTGCTCGAGAACAGCAGAATTTATCTGGGAAGACTGGGAGTTTGCAGCAGACAGCAGTTGCGGTAAGGAAGCCAGCATTTGTACCAAACCGAGCTCATGGTCGCAGAGGTATTCCAGTGGACCGTTATGGTGTAGCACCAATGAAGAAGCATGCTGTAGTTGACCAGAGAAAGAGCGTGACTTGTAACTACTGCAATTCACCTGGCCGCGTACAAAAGGATTGTCGAAGGAGGCAATGACTCTGTTTAGTTTGTGGAGTGGCAGATCACACTGTTAACCCATGTCCGTCGAAGCTTCGTACGAGGGATGATATTCAGAAGCCTCCGCAGAAACCGTTCCAGGGACAGAAGCAGCTGACTCAAGGACCTAATCAGGCTCGAGCTTTTACCTTGACAGTTGAGGAAGCTAAGGCGTCAGGAGAAGTTGTTTCAGGTACTCTACTCGTTCATGGTTTTCCCGCATTAGCGTTATTTGATTCTGGTGCATCCCATTGTTTTATGTCATCCAAGTTTATAACTACACACTCGATTACCTGCAGGACCCTGTCTAGTTTCTGGGACATACACACTGGGAATGGGAAAATCATATCTAGTAGGGAATGTAAAGATTGTACTGTTGTTGTTTGCAGACGGGAACTTTTTGCAGATTTCTTGGTGATTGATACGGGCAGCTACGAAGTCGTCTTGTGAATGGATTTTCTTGGCACTTTCCACGCTCACATTGATTGTAGGGCAAAGAAAGTAATTTTCTAGATTCCCGGACATCCCGAGTTTACCTTCACTGGAGGAAGCAGTTCTGTCGGGCCGGTCAAGTTTAAGGCTAGGCCGACAAATAATATTCTTGGATCAATGGAGGTTGATAAAAGTGAAGAGCCAGCTGTTGTTCGTGATTTTATGGACGTGTTTGAAGACATATCGGGATTACCGCCGAAGCGAGACGTGGAGTTCGCAATTGATCTTATTCCTGGTGCAGCGCCAGTATCTAAAGCGTATTATCCAATGGCACCAATGGAGTTGGAAGAAGTTAAGAAACAGGTTGTTGAACTGCTTGAGAAGGGTTGGATTCAAAGCAGTAACTCGCCTTGGGGAGCTCCAGTTCTTCTAGTCAAGAAGAAAGATGGCACGAGAAGGATGTGCATCGACTATCGAGAATTAAACCGGGTGACTATTAAGAACAAGTATCCGATCCCTCGCATTGGCGAACTTTTTGAGCAGCTTAGTGGCGCGAGAGTATGCTCGAAGCTGGATTTGCGATCCGGATATCATCAGGTCCGAGTGAAAGCAGAAGATATCTGCAAGACGGCGTTCCGAACTCGGTATGGACATTACGAGTACTTAGTGATGCCCTTCGGAGTAACGAATGCACCGGCGATATTCATGGACTTGATGAACCGAATCTTTTCACCATTCTTGGACCAGTTTATTGTGGTGTTCATTGACGATATTCTGGTTTACTCGAAGAGTTTTGAAGAGCATTCTGAGCATTTGAAGATCGCACTGCAGACGTTGAGACAAGAGAAGTTATATGCGAAGATGAGCAAGTGCGAGTTTTGGTTGGAAGAAGTAAAGTTTTTGGGGCATGTTGTGTCTGGCGATGGAATCGCCGTCGATCCCGAAAAGATTGCAGCAGTTCGTGATTGGCCGATTCCAAAGAATGTTGCGGAGATAAGAAGCCTTCTTGGACTCGCCGGATATTACAGAAGATTTGTGGAGAACTTTGCTCGTCTGGCGGAGCCGTTGACCAAGCTTACGCACAAAGAGGTACCTTTTGTGTGGATGGATAGATGTGCGTCAGCTTTTGAGATGTTGAAGCAGAAATTGATAACCGTCCCTATTCTGACCGTGCCAGACAATTCCGGAGGATTGGTGATTCACAGCGACGCATCTGGGAAAGGATTGGGATGTGTTTTGATGCAGCATGGGAAGGTTGTAGCATACGCATCAAGACAGCTGAAGACCCACGAGAAGAATTACCCAACTCACGACTTGGAGCTTGCGGCTGTGATCTTCGCTTTGAAGATTTGGAGACACTACCTTTTGGGCAAAAGGGTCAAAGTTTTTACTGATCATAAGAGCTCGAAGTATGTGTTCACGTAGAAGGAGCTTAATATAAGGCAGCGTAGATGGTTAGAGCTGATGGCTGACTACGATTTTGATCTCAAGTACCATCCGGGAAAGGTTAATGTCGTACCGGATGCGCTCAGTCGGTTACCAGCAATTCAGATGTTGACTACGCAGAAGAAACTCGTGGAAGACTTTCGAAGATTTGATTTGAAGATTGTGCTACCGCATTCTTCGGGACAGTTGATGCAGCTGCAAGTACATTCGTCGTTGATCGAGAATATTAAAGCAGCGCAATCGCAGGATCCTAGATTGCAAAAGTTTCGAGAACAGGTTGTAGCCGGACTACGAACAGATTTATTGATCCATGAAGATGGTTCGTTGAGATATGGTAGCCATTTGTGTGTGCCGAAGGGAGATATTCGTGAAGAACTTATGAAGGAGGCACACAGTTCAGCTTATTCCGTACATCCAGGAGGCACGAAGATGTACCGAGATATACGACAGCATTTCTGGTGGGAGGGCATGAAGCGGGAGATCGCTCGCTTTGTGGCAAAGTGCTTGGTGTGTCAGCAAGTTAAGACTGAACATCAAAGGGTTGCTGGTTTATTGCAACCACTTCCGATTCCTCAGTGGAAGTGGGAACATATAACCATGGATTTCGTAACGGCTCTACCGCGGAGTCCAAAAGGCAACAATGCAGTATAGGTGATTGTTGATCGATTGACCAAGGCAGCTCATTTTATTCCTTTTCGGGTTGGTCAATCAACAGAGACTTTGGCGGAGCGATACATACAGGAGATTGTAAGATTGCATGGAGTACCGGTAAGCATCGTATCCGATCGTGACACACGGTATTTATCACACTTCTGGAGGAGTTTACAGGAAAGTTTGGGGACTCGATTGAAGTTTAGCACGGCTTATCATCCTCAAACTGATGGTCAGTCGGAGAGGACGATCCAAACTCTTGAAGATATGTTGAGAGCATGCATGTTGGACTTCAAGGGTTCTTGGGAGGATCATCTACATTTGGTGGAGTTTTATTACAACAACAGTTTCCAGGCGACTATCCAGATGGCTCCATTTGAAGCTTTGTATGGTCGTAAATGTCGTTCACCTGTTTGTTGGGACGATGTCGGTGAACGAAGATTGTTGGGACCAGATTTGGTTGTGCAGACAGTTGAGAAAGTTAACACAATCAGGAATCATATGAAGGCAGCACAAGACAGACAGAAGAGTTGGGCAGATACGTCGAGAAGACCTCTAGAGTTCTCCGTGGGTGATTTGGTATTCTTGAAGATATCACCGACTAGAGGGGTGATTCGTTTTGGAAGTCGAGGAAAGCTCAGTCCTCGATTCGTTGGACCCTTTGAGATCTTGGAGCGTGTTGGTGAGGTAGAGTATCGTTTGGCGTTACCGCAATCCTTGGCGAATGTGCACGATGTGTTTCACGTATCTCAACTCCGTAAGTATATTCGAGATAAAACGCATGTGTTGGATCATTCGGAGCTAACGGTACGAGAAGATTTGACTTTTGAGGAGCGACCGGTTGAAATTGTGGATCGAAGGGAAAGGGTTCTTAAGAACAGGGTTATCCCTCTTATACTTGTTTCTTGGGGTAATCGATCGCATGGAGAGTCCACCTGGGAACAAGAAGATGAAATCCGGCAGAAGTTTCCTCATCTTTTCTTATAGTTTGTTTTCGTCTATCTTTGTGTTCTTGGAATTTCGAGGACGAAATCCTTTTTGTAGTTGGGTATAATGTAACAACCGAGTCCGGTTCTACAAGTTTCTGTTTCCATATGTGTAGTGTGTGGTTTTTATTTCATTTATACTGCTTTAACTGTTACCAATTATAGTCTGCACCGACATGCCATACTCTGCATATTACAATTTAGGTCATCTAAAATAAATTAAAAATAATTGACATGGCATGCTCGACACCCCTAACCCTGTGGTAGCGTCCTTGCACCGTGTTTTCGTCCCGTTCAGTGAAACGGACGTGTTTGGACGGCTACGCGCACGTACGTGCGTCCATTCTTGGGGGTATGCTTTTTAATTATAAAACCCTTCGTTTTAATTTTTGGAACCCGCCAATAATTTTCTTATTTCAAATTCAAATTTTTGGACCCGACCCGGGCGCAATTCTGAAATATTTTGCATTTGCGCCAAATCCTATTTTCTAATATTTTAAAAACCAACGAATATAAATTCAACCCCAGAAAATATTTTCCATTTTCTTTAAAAATCTTTTTACAATTTTTTCCCTAACTGTTCAATCCCCCGCAGATCTTTCTCTTTTCCTTTTGGCCACGAGCCAATCAGAACGCTTTTAAATCCCTCGGGTCCCACTGTATCCCTCTCTCTCTCCTTTCTCCTTCTTTTTCTCTCTTTTCTCTCTCTCTCTCTCTCGCGACACTAGGAGACAACTTTCTTTCTCTTTCCCAGTTTCTCTCTCCTCTCGATCTCTCTCTACCTCTCTTTCTCTCTCCTCTTCTCTCTCTCTCTCCTTCTTTATAAATCTTTCTCTTCCTCCATATTTCTTCACATAAGCAAAACCCACCTCCCCGAGACCCTAGCCGTCTCGTCTTCCACCGCCGTAGCCCCAACGCTGACGCCGTCATCGCAGAACTCGTCGCCTCCTCGCCCTCGTCACCTTCACATCCACTACTTCCTCTTCCGTGCACCCTGCACCGGCAACCGCGGCTCCCTGCACGTCTGCACCGCCGGGAATCGCCGCCAGTGGCCTCGTCTCCGTGCTCCGGCCTTCGTGCAAACCCCAGTAAGCTTTACCCATTTCTTCTTCTTCTTCTTCTTCTTTTTCTCCTTCCTTCTTTTCTTGCAAATCTAGTCTTGATCTGCCGGTGGTTCCTCTGCAGGTCGTGCACCAGAACTTCGTCGACGCAGTCGACGATCGTAGCCCTCTACAGAGCAATGTGAGCACCCTTCCTCAATCTTCCTTCTCTTCCTCCTTCTTAATCTTCTCTTTTTTATTCATGCATTCTTGAATGTTTTGTTGTCCACTGTTTGTGGGTGGCCGGAAACCGATGGTGCCGACGACTTTTCCCGACGACCCATCTGCAGATCAGCGTACCCCCGACCCGTGTGACTCCACTGTCCGTCGTTTGGGTTCATTCCGTGAACCGTGCGCGCGTCGTAATAATCCCCCGCCGACGCGTAACGTTCCGTTTTCCGTTCCGCGACCCGTCGAGGCAAGTGAAACTTGCTACATGCTATTTTTAAACTATTCATATGCTAAATTAATTATTTCCTGTTAAATCCCCAATTAAAATTGATAGAAATGGATTTCAAATTAACCGTATAAAGCTCCGTTATACATTTTATGATTCCGAAATGTGAAACTTAATCTTGCATCTGATTATTTACATCTAACCATCACCTGTACATGATAGATCACATTTGTTCATTGCTATGATACCCTTTTTATCCAGTTTAACCTATCAGCCATTCATGTGCAACTTTAACCGGTCTAATTACAACTGCATTCATTAAACAGATTATACATGTCGTTGCATCCTTGGGACACTCAATATTTATTAACCTATTTCCAACAGTTACATCTATCATTCTGTATTCACATTATGTTGACACTGTCTGTTTAACACAATTGATAACTGTACAATTAAATAAACAAATCTGCTTTATTGCTTAATTCATTGCTTAGATTATATTGTGGATAACCATGCTTGATTACTTGTAGCCATGATCATGCTAGCTGTTTATGAGTACCCACATGTTGTCTTTTACACCCTGGCCTGACTTGCTACACATATATCGATTGACCGACATGGTACCGTACACTACCTGACTTGACCTGTTGTACCATGGATTGACCCGTTACCTGATCTCATGCCTAATGCCAACAAACCTGACGTGTAGTCCTCACGGACTGTTCCTGCTGTCTATCCAGACAAACCTGCTCTTACCCGATCCTGTGTTGGCATTAGTTCTTGATTACTGAATACCTGATTTGACATACACGTATAACTTGGGGGTATGGGGAAATCAATGGTGAAACCTGACTTGTAACTCAACAGTTCGATACTTGTTCTGATTAGTTTTAGAGGCTAGGCCAGCCTTGGGATGATGCTGCTGACATCATTCATCTGTACATATTCCTGTTTCAGTGCCTAGCGGCATATCTCGGTTTCAGCCCGAGAATCTGGACCGTGGTCCCGGGTATGCACGGGATACTATTGAGTTACATCGATGATTCATCAATTTGATTTCAAAGACTTTAGAACAGAAAACCTGATAGAACAGTTTAGTTACTCAATACACGCTACCTGCACTGCCCTGATCTACATTACTGTTACACCTGCTTTTCATTCATATTTATATTTGCATTGCCTGTTACCCTGTTTATATTTTATTACTTGATGACACGACGCGCTGACGTCTGGGTTTTGCATGGCCCAGATTCTGTACCGCTGCTGCAGTCCGAGCAGGAGTACTTCAGCCAGCAGGCTGAGCTGTGAGGTGTCAGCAGTAGTTAGTTCTTTTATTTTCTTGCATTTTTATTCCTGATGTGAGCCCGCATTATTGGACATACATTCCAGTTATTTTGTATTGGATCTTTTGCTTCCGCATTTTATTGTTCTTGACTCGTATTATCTTGGCTTATGGACATATTTTAGATAGTTTTATATTTTGTTCTTGATATCTCTATAGCCGTAATGTGACTGTGGATGGATACTTGCTACCCACAGGTAGCATGGTTGGCTATGTCACGTGTCCATTTTAGCGTACACTGGGAAGCGGGGCGTGACATTTTCAAATGTATAACATTATAAAATGCAGATTATAAACTAATTAAAAATAATAATAAGAAATATTACGACGATATATATTTTAAATGATATGGATGTAGTATAATGTAATCTAATATGTCACAAGATAAGTTTTCATGATCTAGATTTAATATGATATAAACGGATGCAAACGGAACATCGAAACGTTATAAAATTAAACATGGGGCACTAGATTTAAATTATAGGTATGGTATTTATTTAAATAGGTATAAAATGAATTATATAGCATGTAGCAAGATTAACTTGCCTAGACGGAACAAGAACGGATGTGTACGGAACGCCCTTCGTCGGCGAAATGTCGCGACGCGCGCACGGTACACGGAACGGTTCCAAACAACGCACGAGGGTGATCACGCAAGTCAGCTACGTTCACTTGATCACTCGGATCGTCGGCGACGAGCACGGCTCCGGCGGTGAACACCGGAATCAAGAAATAAGATCAAGAAAAAGAAAGAAGAAAGAAGAAGAAGAAGTAAGAAGAAGAGGTTGTGTATTTAAATAAGGAAAGAAAAATTAACTAAATAAATTATATATAAATATATATATGCAGAGGAGAGAGAGAGAGAAAGGAGTTGTTAGTTTGTTAGGAAATTAGATTTAAAATTTTAAATGATTTTTAGATTTAAAATTTTAGATAAGAGGTTTCAGTTTGTTAAAGAAATCATATGAAAATATTTAAACTAAATTTTAAAATTAAATAAATTGAATTTTGGCGGGATACAAAAATATTTCAAAACGCGCCCGGGTCGGGTCTAAAAATTCAGATTTAAAATACGAAAAATATGTGCGACTTTCAAAATTCAAAATGAATGCTCAGGTAACGAAAATGCATACCCCCAAGAACGGATGCACGTACATGCACGTAGCCATCCAAACACGTTCGTTTCACTGAACGGGACGAGAACAAGATGCGCGGATGCTACCACGGGGTTAGGGGTATTATGCAGGCTATGAAATGCAATTTTAAATTATTTTACATGACCTAAAATGTTATATGGTAAAATATGCAATGCCAGGTAAAATGCCAGTATGCAGTGCAGTATACATGAGATGCACGTGTCTATGTAACAACTCAGGGTAATCTATAAATATGAATCAAATAGGTTCAAGCAAGCGGGTCGGGTCGAATGCAATGTAAAATGTAAAATACTATTCGCACCCAAAACACGATAAATCAGGAAAAATACCACAATTAAGGAAATACGAGAACTGGAATTGGTATAAATGAACTAGGATGTTACAGTCCACACACAATAACACCCAAAACTTGAACCGAACCTGAAAAAGTAAATATACCAGTGCCTACCCCTCGAGACCCCCCGCCTTCCTGACCCCCGACTCGGTCCGACTCGGCCGATTCGGTCCGACTTGTCGTCAACACAAAAAATGTGTCTTTTCACCTTCTAAACTCCCCTGCACACTCTAATTAAATGGATCAGTTTCAGAGACCTTTGAAATACCCTATTTACTCCAATTTTTAATGATTTTTAATACATTTTTACCTTTTTTTATTAAAAACCCTTCACCTACCCTACCTCTACCCTACCGTATAAATACACCCCCTACCCTCTACCCTCTCACCCCAAAATCCTGAGCCCACTCTCTCAAAAATTTTCCAAGAGTCGTGTACTTTGAAAACAAGCTCGAGGCAAAGCTCCGACGAAATTCCTGCGGAACTTCCGGCGAACGTCTTAGGAACTACCGACGACGACGCAACATCGGCGATCCCTTTAGTTCCCTCTCACTCTCTAGTGTAATCGAAAACCCGTAAGTCCCTTTCTATCTCTTTTTTCCATTATCAAAATACAAAATTACAAAACCCGACGGAATCGGAACAAATCCGATTTCCGATTCGGTTTTCTATAAAATTCCACTTCTCACTAATACAATCATTCTTAAACTTCCTTATGTTGATTATTAAACACTAATTAAATAATTTGAGCAAGTTTCATCACATGAAATGATAGCTTTCTCAAATTATCGTATTTTTCACTTAAATACCACATTGTTTCATTCCATCATTTAACTCCATCAAACTTGCTATACACTTAAAGCAAAGCACGAGGTAACGACCTACCTCCTCACACACTCATATACAAACTAACACAAAACCATCGAAAACTTAGAATACGAGAAAACAAACAATTTTCATTTAAATACCATTGACTTAATAAAACCATTTATAAAATATTTAGTGTTGATACACTTTTAAATAAATACCTTTTATTATGAAAATACGATAAGTTATGGATATCGGTCGTTTATCTAAACCTGACTTTGTGATGTCTAGGCTAGGCAAGTGAGAAAGGTAACTTTAAAAGGCCCGTCTCACGGTGATTCGTGAGCGGATCCCTCCTTTCCTCATTTGTACTTACCTGGCCACAATTGGCGGTGAAGAGGCTATTTGAGGCATCTAATAACTTGTCGTTTGGACCATTTAGAAATAGTCTAGTTGACTTAGGAGACCTTAGAACATAAAATACGGAAAATCGATATTTTTACAAATAAATACCATTTACTTTATAAAACCGTTTAAAGGATTTAGTATTTTACAATTTTTGCAAAGCGCCGCTACAATCCATTTTGGGGAACCCGTTCGGGATGGTGCGGTTTATCGCACACTCTCGGGCTTAGTAGTGCGAGATTCAGACCTCCGCAAGGAGCATTCGGTCTCGAAACATTTAAAATACGACATCTTAAGAAAATGAGATTTTCTAGAATATAAAATATTTATTAAAATTATTTTTGTATAAATATATGTATATTTATCATTAAAATATCTATTTGGTTATGATATAAATATTCCACCTTTTTCTAGAAATCACAAGAATGAATTTTACACTAAAATACCGTGAATTCCATATAAATCAATATTATAAATAAATACCTTTAATTATGAATTTAGGATATTTTCACTAGAAATATCACAATATAAAATCCACATTCATTATAACTCTAAAGACGAATAATGAATACTTGAGGTGTATTT
Source organism: Agapanthus africanus (assembly GCA_030015575.1). Lineage (NCBI taxonomy): Eukaryota > Viridiplantae > Streptophyta > Magnoliopsida > Asparagales > Amaryllidaceae > Agapanthus > Agapanthus africanus. Next base: position 95,882,191 of record JASDDO010000014.1, read on the forward strand.
TGAGAAGTATATAAAAGTATTTTTACATAAAACCCCCTCAAGTTTTATAAATTACCCTAAGGACCCTAGCAATTATAGGTTTAAGAAATAATCAAGATTTGATTTACATTTCTAATTGTCTGACTCGGGTTTGAGTCTGATTATATCTGACTTGAATATGATTCAAGTATAATCTACAATCTACAGTATTCCAATTCAATATGAACACATGAATTCATGAATCCAATTATCAATCTATACAACTCGGCTGAACCGAACCATGGATATATATATATATATTCCATTTACATGATTCTCCAGCTATTCAATTTACATGATTCTACGGATACATCCGTTTACTGATATCATGGTTTCGGTCAGTCTTTCAATTATACACTCAATTCAATTTACGGTATAAAACAATACAAATAAAACACTACGGGGTTTAAGGGATAGACTGGTACGGAATATGTTAAAGGTGGTACGAGGTGATCACTTAAGACGTAATTACATCCATGCCGTTGTTCCGGGGTATTATCGACGGAGCCTTGTACTATAAGTTACCAAAGTCCCCGGTGTAAGTGGGACTCCCCTCGTATACACTGGCATCTTCTGTACCAAGCTACAAACAATATCGTTAACACTAAATACAACAATATAACAATGTAATACAACTGTAAAAGCTACTCTCTCTCTCTCCCTTACTCTCTGTCTATTCTATTTCTCCTCTTATCTTTGGGACTTACCGAGCGACATGTTCGCTGACGACATTCTATTTCTTTCTTCTTTGAATGTCATCAGGTGGTTTGGACCCGGCAGAGATCGAACCATCTGCAGAAGACTTGGAGCAGTTTGCCAAAGATCCAGCACTTTAGCTTCATTGTACACTTTTCCATTCAGTACTTTTCATTTCCTGTTATGCCACTATTTAGGCATCGTTTTTATTTCAGTTGTATTTCCTTTTCATGCATTGTACAAAAGAATGTTAATAAATAAAAGTTGCTATTTTTATTATATCGTGTCTCTTGTGCATTTATTTTATATTGCTTAGATACGCTTAGCGTATGTACTTTTGAGTATATACGTAGCGGACTAGTCGCGTCCCCTTCGCCGTATACTGGGAAGCGGGGTGTGACAGCTCGGTCCATCCTTTGCAGGCCTCTCAATGCCCTTCCGCGCTAAGGATCAAAGCCCTCACCAAGAGGTAACCGAGCAGCAACCCTGCTCGGTCGATCCATGGCTGGTAGTTCACTATCCACCAACGCCAAGGATCAAAGCTCTCATCAAGAGGCTACCGAGCAACTACCCTGCTCGGTCCATCCTTGACTGGTAATCTCTTACCCCACGATACCAAGGATCAAAACCCTCATCAAGAGGCCACCGAGTAGCTGCCCTGCTTGGTCAATCCTTAGCAGGCAACTCATTGCCCAACGATGCCACGGATCAAAGCCCTCATCAAGAGGCCATCAAGCAGCTTCCCTGCTCAAATTCTTGCACGTCTTTTAATAAACGATCCCCACCTCAACTTCTGGGCCATGGAGACACCGACCTTACACTGGTCTTCGCACGCTTGTCAAATGGTTGAATTCAACTCGACGTGCGATCGCCAGATGAAAAACCGATCTCCGACCTAACGTATCATGAAAGCAGTACCGCGCAAATAAAATTTTATGGGCACAAACAAAGGGAAAATGTGCACGCAAACAACACTGCAAAAAGGTTTTATTCACAAAGTCGGGGGTCTTTACAGAGGTATTATGGGCTCCCCAGGCTTACAAAAAACGGTCGGAGGCTTATAAAATTTTAGCGCAAAAGAAAACAAGGAGGCGATGAGGTTCAGGCCTTGGGACAGGGGAGAACCTCGATGAGCTGCGCTTCCACCGTGACAACCGGGGTGGCATTTTGAAGGTCGGCGCCCATCACAGGAGCCTCGGCGCCGGTGGCCGGGGCGACCGACTTCTCCCCAACGCTCCCACCAGGGGCCTCTACCCTTGCAGCGCTTCCGGGGGCATTCCCCTGCGTCTTATCCCTGAGGGGGTACTCACCGTCAGGGGACTCCGGCATCAGGGCCTTGACGGCGTCAAGGGCGTCATGCCAAACGATGGCAGCGGCTCCAGCGAGGTCGGTGTAGTTCTGGTCCAATTTCTTGTAGCTCTCCACCGCCTTCGATGCTCGGAGCTCGGCACGCCTCGTTCCCTCCTTCACCGCCTCGTTCTCCCTCCGGAAGGTGTTCTCCGTCTTCTTCAGGGTGGCGACAAGCACCTTGAAATCTTCCAACTTAGCCTTGGCGGCTCGGGCGGCCTCTCGGCACTTCGCGATCTCCCGATTCCCGGCCGCCACCCGGTCTTCGAGGCCAGCGACCCTCTCCATCGCCGCTTGCAGCTCCAGTCTTAAGCTCTCCTCCCGCGAGAAGAACTCGCCCGCGGCCTGTATCACCGGGGCAATTTCCTCATCCTCCATGTTGACGACGAGGGCAACGTGTTGGAGGACCTGAAGAAAACAAAGAAGGGTTAAAAAGAAAAGGGGGGCATCCAATCTCACGAACAAAAATATTGAATGAAGATCCGAGTGGGGTGCGAACACTAACCTGCACGGCCTCTTGGGTTATGGCTGCCATTTGGACCCGGAGGGTCCCCCGAGGGATTCTGCCCCCGGCCGACCTTTCCATCTCTGAGAGCAGGCTGTCGGCGACGGAAAGCCCCGAGGGCACCTCGAAGCGAAGCTTCCCTTCATCCATGATGATCGGGGAAGCCGGGGAGAGGGGCGCCGTCCTATGGAACCTCTTGAGGAGAGACGCAGGGGAACCAGTCTCACCTCCCACCTCCAGATCCTGGGGCTCTTGCTCCCGAGCACGTTTTCGGCTCGGCGCTTGGCTGGACTCCGGGGCCCGGTGTTAGTTGTATGTATGCCCTAGAGGCCATTATTGTACATATGATGTATATTATAGTGGATGCTTGGACATATATAGAGAGGACTTTCTTGCTCGACATGATAGTATGCTATCTGGTTGCTCTTTATCTTAACATGTATACTTGTCTCTTGATACTGTCTCATGGTTACATTTTGGTAAAGCCCTTAGGATGTGTACTTGATTACTAGGATTATGATGCAGATCATACTAGTGAAGCCATGGTAGTCCATAAGTTCATCCTTTAATGTTCCGTGGGTGTATCGAGACAGGGTATCGATATACCAGAGTAGACTAGCGTATACGCTTCTCGACCCATGAGATGGGCGATAGATGATCCCATATCCATTGGTGTTTGGCATCAGAGATGGTATACGGGTGCTCAGTGGAGACTGGGTACACTGGATGGACTCGTCGAGAACTCCTAGATGGTATTATACCTGACGTCAGATAGCAGTTCTCAGGTGACACTGGTACAGGTTAGTCTGTAGACCTGAGATCATCATAGAGTCTTGTGTGATTCCCACTGTGTTTTGATTTCCACCTTACCACGTTCAAGAAGACGTACAAAACGGTGGTTTTTGGGTACAGTCCCGAGTCACATGGAGGCAATGAGAAATAGGAGAGGATTTCGTCTCTCCCGGTATTGGGGGTAGATGTCGTGCTATGCTCGATTGGCTATAACTGGAAGTCCCTGGCCAGGGATGATTTACATATTTACTTGTAAGTGTTATCATTAGTTTCTCGACCCGTTATGAGCCTCGTATCGGTATGACTTATCGAGTTATTGGGGTCTGACGTTTACCACCCCTAGACTGGATATGCGACATCTCAGACGAAGAGACCGGACTGTACGATAGTGTTACTGATAGGCTTTACAGGAGCTAGAGCAGGCTTGCTTTTTGATCTTTTGATCGCTCAATACCCGGGTAGCCGTTACGTTCAGCTAGTACCGCTGACGGCTTGTGGGTGCTTGATATGATCATCACCTACTGCCGGCGTATTGACGAGTCTTTAGAGTCCTACACAGAGGTTTTACTGGCTCGGGCAAAACGAAGTAGGAGCACATATGTGATATGTGCGGGATCGAGATTAATACGAGTATGAGATACCGTATTCTATTCTCGCGATATTTGTATCGGTCGGTTATATGTGATAAGCCGGGTTATCGAATCAAGTGTTGATTCGATAAGTTGATATATATAATATTAGTCGGTTATATGAGATATAACCGGATTATTAAATCAAGTGTTGATTTGATAATCTAGTGTATAATTATATATGTGATATACTAGTTTACATTAACTAATATTAGCTCACTTAAGCATTTATTTTTCTCACAAGTGCATACTTAATATATATGTGATATATATTAATTGTGTTTTATTTATGTGTCATGCTTGATGATACACACTATATGGGTGTATGGGACTTACACCATACTTATGATAATTATGAGGTTTAAATATTTAAAGTAAATCTAAATTAGTTGGAAATTGGTCACATACATGAAGCTTGTAGAAGTTTGTGGATGTATTGACTTAGTCCACTAATTTTGTTTTACTTAAGATATTTATTAACCTAATCATTATCACTTAGCCATGGTTATGTCTCTACAGGAGTTAGTATATGATACAAACTCACCCATGATTGTCATTAACTCTCAGAACATTATTTCTCTTCATCTTCTTCTTCAAAGCTCAAGAGCTCTCTAGGTTTTGTTCAAGTGAGAAATAAAAGAGAGAAAATTAATTCTAAAGTGAGCAAAAATCATACTTCATCATCCTCTACTAGATTAGCACTTTAGTATAGGGTGTTAGCTTCATTAATCTCTCATTAGTGAAGTGGTAGCTTGAGTTAGTGTCTCCTCGATGTAGATCATCTTCGGCCTCGAAGACTTCAAGCAAGTTCGTTCCTTTCACCTTGAGAAGCCATGCTAGAGTCCGGTAGATCACTACTTGGAGCAAAGGGAGTACTACAAGGAGCTATTGAAGTGAAGGACCGGTCTACAAAGGTTGTATTCCGTTATCACTTAGAAGTAAAGATATTTACTTGTCATTAACAACCCTAATTCTTTAGTAAAGATCCTTGCTTAGGTTGTTTGGCACTTGAAAATTTTAAATACGGCATGTTTGATGCCTTGTAGAACCTTGTTCTAGTGCCTAAGAACCTTACACCCGGGGCGCGCTCGAACGCCTGGCTGGGGCGGCCGCCGGTGGGTCCGGAGCCGACGACGGGCGAGAGGAGCCGGCGTCTCCGGCTTTCTTCCCCTTCTTCTGTTCGACCAAGACTGCCCGAAATTTACCTAGGTCTATGAGTTCTGCATAAGACAAAAGAAAAAAAAAACACAAAGGAGTTAGCAATGCCCGAAAAAGTGGAGAAATACACAAGTCTAAACAGGTCGCCTGAAAACTCCTAACTTACCCGTGAACTGGGCGGGGCTGAGCCCGGCCCAACTGAGGGCCTGCTCAGACAATACTACATCAGCCCGGGGGAAGGGCTCCTACTCCGCCACCGCCACTGCGTCGGGATCATTCGACCGCCTCACCCTCGGGCAGTTGGCCTTGTGCCACTGGATGGGCACAGGCCAATCCTCACCCTCGGGCAGCCCAACAAACAAAAACTTCTTCTTCCATTTGTGAATGGAAGAAGGTACTACGACAACCCCGACCCGGCAGCACCTTCCCGGTGTTTTCTAAAAGAGATGTATACCCAGCTTGGCTCGCCCCTGCGCGTGCCGGGGTGGTTTTTGTACCAGAGAGAAGAAATGAAAAGGCTCCGGCTAAAAGGGATCTGACGTAATTTCAACCGGACCAGGAACCCAAGGAGCTCCAAGAGTTCGGCACTAATTGGCCCGGGGCTAACTCAAAACAATTCAACACCGCACTCACCTTGGGGGAGAAGGGCAGGCGCATCCTGGCCCAAAAGTCTTCCAGATACAAGGTAATATCCTTGCCTCGTACCTGGTCTACCCTCTCCCCCTCCTCGGCCAGACGAAGCGAGTAGCCGGGAGGAATGTGGAAACGAGTCCAGATGGTGGCGAGCTCATCCGCATGCCTCAGCATGGATGACGTACCAAGAGCACCCGTAACCTGCGCTCTGGGGACCGCCCCCGTCGCATGACCCCGGGAAACATGACTAACCCTAACTTCCCCGGGGGACTTCGACTCAGACGAGGAAGAGGAAGAAGCAGAAGAGGAAGAAGAAGAAGAAGAGGAAGCTACAGAGGACTCCCTAGACTCTTCTCGGACTATTTCTACAGACTCCTCGGTTGAAGATATCTAACTTGATCAAGAGGATGAAGTCCTCGGAAGAGAAAACGCGGGGATCCCGACTTAAGGAAAAGAACACCGAGCTGACACCAAAGGGCCGAGAAAATTATGCTGAGGTATGGACCCTGAAAAGGATCCCACCTCTATTTATAGCAGCCGGCATACACATCTTACGGTGCCGATAGTCTCCCACCAAAACAACACTTCGCATTCGACGGCCATCGGCGCTCCACCTGTCGCACGCGCATTGGTTGCATCCCATCGGGTGCGGGAACACCTGCGGCCCATCTCGTCAACCAACCGGCACCAAACACGTGGGCTGGCGCTTCGACGAACGTACGCACAAACCGGCGCTTCCTCTTTAATGCGAGATCTCTCCCCTGATCCGCTGACGTCATCAAGAAAATACAACTAGTTTCCTGGGAATACGCACCGACGATATCTTCAAATAAGAGCCTACCCCGGATGACTGGTCAGACCACCCTCGACCCGACCCATGAATGGGTCGGGACGAGAGTGGGGGGCTAATGATGAGGCTAGATATCGATGTTTCCCCAGATCATGACACGTGGCAGATGACATGTCCCAGGGGTTACGAGAAAGGATCAAGATCGGTACGTTGGAAGCATACCCCGGGCCTTCGACCCGAGGATGTTCCCGACCTTCGGTGGCTTTCCAGACCACTCCTACGATCGCCTTACAAACGACCATCGGCTCACCTCGGAGCCTTCCCGCACGCTGAGTTCCCTCAGCTCTCCAGCTCGCCTCCGAGCTATCGCATATCCAAGATGCCTCGGCCTCCCGTTCGTCCCCGAGCCTCCCACCGAGCTTAGCTTCCTCGGTCTCACCGACCGACCCACAGGCACCGATCACAGGCGCCTCCGCCACGGCTCTGCGAATCTTGCCAGACGCGGGATATCTGCCTCCCATGATCCCGCGTTCCACGCCATCACGATTCCCCATTAACAAGCATATCTCGTCATTAATGGGGAATCCCACCTATCACGCGAGCGTAACGTCAGGGGCATAATGGCCGGCGTGAACCTCGCCCCCGCCTGCCCACAGCTGCCACTATATAAACCCCTCTCTCAGATGACTCAGGTAAGCGAATTTTACCCCAATAGACCATTACTCTGCTAAAATACCCCATCTAACTTGATCGTCGGAGGGTCCTCGGTGGCACAACCAACCTGGGACTTCCTTGTAGGTAGCTCAGCCTCAACCACATAAAATCCATTGAGATCCACACGCTTCAGGAGGCAACCATCCAACTCAATCTCAGCCATCCATCAGCGCTCGCTGCATATCAACGGAAGGTAACATTTGAAGGAGATCCAGAAATCCATCACAAAGACTTCTTAACCGGGTCCAGTCTATTTTAATTTCGGCAGCAAAAAATATTTATATAGTGAGAGTATTATGCTTATATATTCATCACTTGCAAATCCATATAAATGAATAGTGAATCTTTCTTCAATCAAGACCAAAAAAGTGTAACTATGATAGTTATGTTTTTTTTCCTCCTCCATATATAAATAGCCCAGATATTGCGAGAAAGAATAAATAGGCCTAAAAAGGGGAAAGGGCAAAAAAATAAAATGAAAATGGCATGAAACATAAACTTAAAAAAGGATATTTTAGTTGTGATTTTTTTTGGCACTGATTAGATGTGATGATTATATTAGGTTTAGGTGGGCAACAAGCAATTTGTGTCAAACACATGGAGTTGGTCCATAGAAGATGCTGGCTTGGAATTGTTCGTCATGATTCATATAATATTAAGCAATTTTCAAACTTTGAAGGTGAAACTCACCATGGCTTAATTATGAGGTGAGGTGGCTGATAAGGCCAAGCAGATAAAAGGTAGGCTGTCAACGAAGGAAGAATGTATAATTATATGTAGTGCTCACTTATCCATCAAAACTAATCTCATTGTTCTTGTCATTTAAATCCCTGTTAATTATATAACCACCATTTTTTTTTATCTCATATGAAAAATCTAATTTTGATATATACGCTAGCATCTCCTCTGAGTTATTTTTCTTTTTTCCTGATAAGTTGGTTATATTACAAAGAAGGAACGTGATGTGCAACATTGTCACTAGACAAAATTGTTCGCAGTTTAGATCTTATTCGAGAGGAAGGCGAGCGGAATTTTATCATCCTGCCTCGCACGCATAACCAATTTGTAAACACTAAAGATGAAATTTTCTTGCCACAGAAATGACAAAACACTTGAAATAGTCGGACATGCACGCTCTTTGATTCTCTCTATATAGACCGTCACAACCCTAGAAGCTTTTCCGAAGGTCTTTATGTTATCATTGGCTTTTTTTTTTTGAGATACCTTTTTAACTATGTGGAGCCGAAGTTACGAGATGATTATAAATGCAGTTTTAATTTAAAAGTTTATATTGGTCGGTTATTCATTAAATTCAAAACGCCTAACAAATGAGACGGGGTTCACGATTGAGTAATTTCCTTATTTTTCTTTTTTAAATAATAGGATCGTAACAATGGATATCATGCACTTCTGAATTTAAGATTTGTTCTTATATCATTGTGTAATAAATTCATTTACAATTATAATTATCAAAATATCTCAACCATGTCTTTATCAACAACGACAACAAGCAATCCATAGGAAACCATAGATAATTTAGCGACAAAATAATTTTATTGAAAGCGAAAGAACCAATCATTTGAAATCGGATGTTATTACAAGCTAGTGGCATTCAATGTTTCTTTGTTTTTATTCTGAAATGTCCCTACCACAGCATTAAAACTTTAAAGTCATGACGAGGCCGAGGGTTTTATTTTTCATATTCTAACACGCCTTGGCAAGATCGATTGAAGGATCTTGGATAGAAACCTGAACTTTTTGCTGCATGTTTTTGATTTAATAAAACCATATTTAATACATGTACGGTGAAAATCGAATGCTAAACGCCCCTTCCTGGGCAACATATCCATGCCTCGTCCTCAACATCTCAAACGGAGAGAACATAAACAGCCTGGCGTTCTATTACCTCAGCAAGCTGGAGGTCCATTGGGCCAGTTGCTACCGGCCCAACCTAACATGGCAAGGCAAGCTGGAGGTCCATTGGGCCAGCCCATTCAGATGTTCACATGCAACCGAAAGGTTTTCTTAGGGTTGTATCTGCGAAATCTCCTTCTTAAAACCCAGAAACCAAAAAGAAACCTTCGTTAGATTCACAACCCCAAAAACCCCAAAAGCTCATATAAGAGGGAGGGAGGGAGGCGAGAAATGGGAGAGAGTTCGAAACGCTGGCTTTTGATGGGGACGAGCGCGCTCCTTGGTTCGCTCTCTACTATAGTTATCTTCAAGCTTCTTTCAAGGTATTTTCTTTTTTTAGTTTTGCATTTTATTAGTTTTTTGTTGTAATTTTAATCAAAATTGCTGTGGTTCGCTGGTTCCCTCATAAAGATTGTATCCTTTTACCTTTTCCATAAAATTTTGCAGCTTGCCCATGAAATTTTAATGGAACATAGAGAATCCCCAATTCAAAAGATCGTCTTTTTTGTTTCCAAACAAGTTGCTTTAGCGTGTGTGTGTGTAATTGGGTAGAGAAATGAGTCCAAAAAAAGAACCATGGCAATTGTTTGAGCAGTCGATGTATGAACTCAAGAAACCAAGCTTAAGGTATATTAATTTATTTCAGGTACTAGTTTGGCATTGGCTTTAGCTTGTGATGACGATTTATGTAGGGTTTGAATCCAACGTATGCTATTGCATAATCGTGATACCCGTTTGAACTAAATTTGTACCATGCTGATCTGGATCTTCGTCGACCAGAAATTTAAAGGGAAAAAGTTGAAAATCAAACAGGTCGGAAGTTTATGGCTGTATGTTGAAAGCTGAATTGATTTTTGGCTTCTTGCATCTATCCTCAGGCGTTGTTTTGTAACTGGTGCTTAGTGACGTGTCACTGATTAACTCATAAAATCTCAATAAGTTTGCTTTTATTTAGATTATCTTGTGACTATAAATGCATACGGTGGGTGTCTGCATGTTAAAAGATTCATTTTTGAATGTGAGCTCTTCTTCAAATTTCTATTTGCCCTTTGTTTTGTAGGTGGGAAGCACAAAATAAATCTACCAAGAGAGAGAACATTTCGACTGGCTGTTCTAGAGTTAATGGTACGAGCACGACATCTCTTTCTATTAATCTTATTGATCTTCTAGCAGGGATCCTGTTTCCAAATTGTCGGTCCTGTATATTTTGATTATACTAATCACCTACAGCCTTAAAAAATTTTAATTGATGTTTGATTGTATCACAAGCCTGTGAAGTTCATCAAAATATTGTCAAATCATACAATAGATATATCTGCATTCTATCCAATATTCAGTTTTGGCATATCTATTAATATGAAGGGGTTCCGCCACTCATTTTTATGCCCATCTCATATTTGCTCACTGGTAGCTTCTATATTGTAATATAACCCTACATGCATTTTAGATTGGCTCTTTCATGGTTCTTCATTTAAAATGACCACTTTCATAATATTCAGTAGATTTTATGTTAAAAATAGGGCAGGCCACTTTATGTTTATCGGTGATTGCAAATAAGCCTGAAAGAGTCTGTTTTCTTCTCATATGTGTCCATTTTAATTTTACAATCGACTCAATAGTCAGAATTCTCTTTGAGTTGTCTAATGTCTCCTGTTTCTCTTATATATTGAATGGCAGATAGAGACTCTATGTCCAGAAAAGGCATGGATACTAATGGTTCTCTGGATAGTTTGTTTGGTTCGGACCTCTTAAACGATGAAGTGGTGTCCGAGCAGCTTACAAGGTTTGATTCTTAATCTTATATTTATAATACAATGCACGTTGATGTAAAGTTTGGCTATATGGGCACTGCGCATATTAATATTGGTAGTAAGCCCCAGATAGATATGTTGCTCTTAATTTGCTTGTGGTTATATTCAGTAAAATTCGAGCAGCTTTTATAATAACTGCTTGCTCATACATTGAGATTGCCTGGTCGATGTATTTATTAAATTCATTTTGAGATTTTATAATTATCCTTTTGAAAACTTTTTTTCCTTTTTTGTTTCTTTGATTTATACGATTCCATACATGTTTTGGGTCCTCCTATTAGCTTACTGATCATTAACAGACCTTTCTGTCTATGATACCCCCCCCCCCCCCAAAAAAAACATGCACACAAAAAAATGCCGCATTCTTCATAGCTTTCTTTAGCAGTTAACTAATAGATGATATTTAAGTCCATGCCTTTATCTTTGTCCTTTAATATCTTTGTCTTCAGCTACTTGTGGAGGGTTCCATTTTGTTTGTTTGTCAGTAGTTTAGTGTACTTGATACAACAACAACAAGAGGCCTTCATCCCAAATTTTTGGGGTCGTCTATTTAAATCCTTCTTTTCCATTCTACTCTATCAAGGACCGTCTTCTCGGTCAAATTAACAATTAACATATCTTTCCTAAGTGCCTCTGTCCATATTCGTTTAGATCTACCCTAACCCCTAATTGCGCGATGAACTACAATTTTGTCACTTTTTTTAACCGGGGCACTGATTTGTCTCGGTTGCACACTTCCAAACCATCTCAATCGGTTCTCTTGCATCTTGTACTCTATGGGAGCTACTTTTACCTTATTGCGAATACACTCATTTCTTATCCAATCTTTAGTGTATTACCGTACATCCATCTTAACATGCTCATTTCAGCCACACTTATTTTTTGAACATGTTTCTTATTTGCCCAACATTAAGTGCGGGTCTTATCGCCGTCTGATAAAAATTTTCTTTCAATGTCAAAGGTATCATATAGAACTCCTGAATCACTTCTCCATTTCAACCATCTCACTCTGATCCTATGAGTTACATCCTTCTGAATCTCCCCATCATGATTAATTATAGATCGTAAGTAACGAAAATGGTTCTCCATTATTGATGTCCCCAAAAATTTCTAATCCCTCAAACATGTGTTAAGCCTTGTTTTTATAAAATGCCACTCTGCCACATAATTTGGAAATTTAGGATGTATTGTAATATATTTTGAAGCCTTTTTCTCTAAGTATCTCCAATTCTTTGTTTATTGTGACAAACTATATCAATGAATCAGGTCAAGAAAAACAAATTACTAAAACGTACTTAAACTAATTCTTGAACTTGTGCTAAACAGTTTGCAACAATTTATTTATGCAATTGTATTTTCTTTTTAATTTTTTAATATAGGAATATTCAATTCTTTGGATTGGATTCACAAAGAAAAGTGACTGAATCATTTGTTGTAGTCATTGGTCTTGGAGGAGTGGGTAGTCATGCCGCTTCTATGCTTTTGAGATCTGGGGTGGGCAGGCTACGGCTCGTGGATTTTGATCAGGTTCTTTCTATTAAAATTTGGTAGTCTTCTTTGCTTTCATTGTGGAATGGAGTGTGCGCAAGTCTTACAAATAATTAAATATTACATCTTACTCTCATGTTATCTCTGGCATTCGATCAGGTTGGTATATTTGGATGCGAAAATATCATATCGGTAGGAATTATGCAGAGAATAGTTGATTTCATTGTTGAGTTAATTCTGTAGTTGTGCTTCTTCTAGGCTTAGTTATTGTTCACCCCAATTTATTCATTTTTATCAAAGCTAAATTACACTGATATACCTTTAACTATTGCTGTTTTTTTTCACTAAGCTGCCTTAAAATTGTTTACAGTAAACTCCTGTACACTTTGATCTTTAGGGAGTTTATTTCACCAAATGCCCTTAAACGCGTTTAAGGAGGCTTACTGTAACAAAGTACTTTACGGCTGTTAACTGAAAAATGCTCATAGCTAAGGGCAGTATTGTGCAATTTAGCCATTTATCTAAGAGATTGGATATAAAGGGGAAGAGTTCCTGCTAGTTGGTGCATTTAGTATATGTGGAACTTTCACATGTTATTTAGCTAAAAAGTAATCAGAAAATCTTGCTTTTGTGGGCAGGTATCGCTTTCATCGCTAAATCGGCATGCTGTAGCTACAAGAGATGATGTTGGAACTCCAAAAGCTGTATGCCTTCAAAAGCATTTTTCATCAATATTCCCTGAGTGCCAGATTGAAGCAATAGTACAGTTGTATGATAATTTGTCAGAGGAGGAAATATTGAGCGGGCAACCTGATTTTGTTCTTGACTGCATTGATAACATTGACACTAAGGTAGTTTTTTCCTTTGTGCTTTACTAGTATTTTATACGTGCATCAGTCATAAAATATAATGCATTAGAGACATCTTTAAAAAACATTTGAGAATATTATTGAAGATTTTTAATTAAAATGGTATAAATTTTTCGTATAGATTTTTAAATATTTGAGAACACAATTTTAAATATTTGAGAACACAAAATTTTATGTGTTCTTTTTTCTTCCCTTAAAATTATGAGGACCTTTAGTGACACGTGCCATACTAAGATTCAAACAAGGATTTAAATTTGAGAACCTCTCCCCTTTTAGTTAAACTTGCAGAGATGTGACATACTGACACGATTCATGTTTCCAAACTATGTAACAACAAGTTCTTACGGGAATTTTGGTACCTAAAATTTGGCGGTGTGTAGGGATGGATAAGATTTATAAGAACAAAATACAAGCTACGTACAGTGATTATCTCAGGATAAATATTATTGTTATATTATTCTTATGGATGTGTCCTACAGTTATCCATCATTCATTAGGCAATTTTCTTTCTTTTTTAATTTTGTTGAACAACTAATTAGCCATAGTGACTCCCTTTTTTCAGTTCACCTTTTCTAAAACATCCATAATTTATACCATAGCCTGAATTACATAGTTCTATCTGAAGCTCTTTTGTGCGATTTATTAGTACAAGTTGTGAAAATAACTTGTTTCTTTAATTTCTTCATCCTATAGGACACCGGTGTGCTTTCATGATAGAAGTTTCCTTATCCGTATATTTAAGTTCATTAGACTTTCATTCGGAGTCATGCTCCTTGCTTTTAAATTTCATTTATATTAGCAGATGCACGGTAGCCTTTTATTTTTATTTTGTATATATGTAAATAATGCATTTACATCATGTCTTAAAGTGACGATCAGTGAAATAGTAACTATATCTGAGTCGCTTGTATATAACAGGTGGCACTCCTTGCCGCATGTTCTCGTAGAGGTCTGAGGGTGCTCTCTGCAATGGGTGCTGGTGCTAGAGCTGATCCGACACGGATTCGTATTGCTGATATTAAAGAATCAGGCAATGATCCACTCTCTAGATCGGTAATAGCCAATTGTGATCTAATAAAATATTTAAATGATACAAAGTTTACTAGATATTGATGTTATGTAGAGTAAGAACACCGTTCCCTATAAGAAAAAATTCTACCTCCGTTTCACAATTCTAGTCTTTTTATTTTTTGCACTTTTTTCTCCTCAAATTATTTGTCCTTTTAGAATATCAAGAAGCATGTTTTACTCTATGTTTCTATTATCAACGCACTTTAAATGCAGAGTTCCAATTTGAACCCTAAAATTGCAATTAATGAATACCTATCATAGGGTTACAGTAGGGATTTCACATCTATGACATCTTTGATTTTAGAAAAGTTATACTCCTCTTAATAAGTGTGCAAAAGGAAAAAAAGATGAGTATTCAGAAATGAACATAGTGATAAATAGATAAAATAAATAAACCACAAAGATGAAGAAAAACTAAAGCGCACACACAGTTGCAAAAATTAACCGCATTAAATATGCACAGACACTTAACTTCGTTTAGTACTCTTAGATATAACATATAGCAGTGTCTTTGTGCAATAATAGTAGGATACATAGTTCCATTTACTTTTCACCTTTCCTTGGGTTTGCATATCAACATGCAGGAAATGAATTCCCAATTGATGCTTAGATCTTCTGATATTCAACTGTCAATGAATTGCCTTTAGGTGTTTACACAATTATGCTAGTCAATATTTCTTCTTTGCAAAAACTTGTATTAATTTATTTATTAATATAGCCCCTATTTATGGATGCTGTTTTCCTGAATTAATATTTTTCATAGTCTTGAAGAACTTTGACATCATGCTTTACAAGCCAATTTCTTTTTTTTAAAAATATTTTGTGGTCCTCATGGTCATTGATTTACATCTAAGTTCCATATATATTAGATGAAATTATATCTTTTAATTGTTGTTTATGTAAAGTTTATGGCAGTGATTGAAGCAGGGATTATTAACCTCATTGAAGAACCATTCAGTAGATAAGTTCTACCAAGTAACAAGCAATCAAGGATGTGTATCTTGAATGATAATGAGCCATATATGCGATCTGAATATTCCTTAACAACCAGTGTAATATGTGCATGCACATCTAAGAGTGTGAGGCTTGCCCATAAAATACGTGGTATAGTTATTAGGCAATGTCCATGCATCACTCCTCGGAGCGCGTCACAGTTGGTGCTAGAGTGATTTACTTATTTACCCTAAAGTTTAATAAAAATTCAGCGGGTATGTAATATGGTAATGGATCTATTTTGTTTTAAGGTATCTTAAGGTCAGACTTTCCTCCCTGTCAATTTAAAGTACGATGTGCATCCAACGAGTGTCTTGAAGTGTTGGTATCCAATGTGTGTCCAAGGAATGTTGCAGTGCTGAAACATTGTGGGTCCATTCAATGTTTTCATCAACCTGAACTGTTGGATTTTGCGAAGTTGAGTTACTAGATGAGTCTTTTAGGTGTTTTAGTTTTATCCTGATACTGCTAAACATTATTTAACAACCTCTGGGTATAATGGTCTCTTGCATGATACCAGACCCTGGCAATCAAAGCATCAGTGTCAGCAGTTGTTTTTTCCCAGACTGGTTTAATGGAAGATGCGAGCCTAGGTTGCTTAATGGAAGTCTCAAGATCGGTTTCTCTTACATGTTGGGGTGCACATGTACCACATACATATATAGAGATTGTGAAGCCCAGTTTCGTTTGATACGACTCTTTCTTCTTTTTTCCACGCTTCTTGATACAAAAAATCTTTATCCTCCATCAAGTCTGCCCCTTCTTTCTATCCTTAATAAAAGTGCCAACCATAACTTATTTCTTGTTAATAGGAGATAGAAGTGAGAAGGCCAAAAGAACTACCGCGACATAATCTGCCAGTTCTCATTCATTAGATAATAGGATGCATATTGGATGGATTGGCTTAATAGAACATATAGCTACATCACGCTCGAAAGTTAGAAAATCACTTTTTATTTGCTTTTCATTTAGGACCTCATAGTAGCGATTAACCAACAACTGAGGATACATTTGATTTACCATCAAAAGTATGTAAAATTACATTGGTATATGTTGTTCCTAGGTGGTATACAATGGAACAAAAGTTAAATCAAATAATATAAAATACAATATGAATTTACATAATGGAATAAATCAATAATAAATATGAATTGAGGTTGGTGAAGCCGTCGGTTGAGGCACGGCTATCTCACTTTCTTTAAGGTAATTCGTGCCACCACGGTGAGAAGAAAGTGGTTCTCTACCGATGCAACGGGTCTCGACATGTAGCCTTCAGAATACAACAACCACGGATCAACGCCGTTCGCTCTTCGATTTTTACACAAAGTAAAGAGCAGGACTCAGCCCATACCTTTTCTCAACCCGACCTTTCTCATATAAAATTGTTAAGATAAAAAATGAGCAGGACATATAATGCATGAAGATATTGCTTATATAAAAAGATGAGAATGTATCAATATATACAGATCCCTTAAGTAACATAAAATGACATTAAATTTGGATAATTAAGGCAAACTAAAGCCCAAATGAGAATTAGTGGCCATAGGCATAATTAATGGTCAATAAATATTCAAGCTAAATGACCAATTAACTATGGCCTTAACATCCATGTTAATAATGAAATTAAATGGCTTTGACTCAACGGTCAAATGAGAGCAATTCTCAGAAATTATTGCATACCTAAATTTTTATTCTCATCTAAGGAAAAAAATAAAATAATTAAAATTGATATTTTATTAAAATATCCAATAATCCCTCACTAATTTTAATAAAATTAGAATAGACGCAATACTCAAATTATAAGGCAGATAAAAAATAAAATGACGGAAATAAGAAAAAGATAATTGTAACGGTGGGTAGAGATGGACTAGTATGCATCGTGAAGGTGTGTCTTGCATTGCGCCTTTCACTTAGCATTTCAACTGATATTCACTCTAGACCAACAGTATCTTTCTCCCTTGTCAATATCATATTATTAGCAGTGCCATGCCATATGTCTATATCCCATGTGCTTCATGCAACGTTCCTTTGCATGTCCTTTGTCGGCCAAATTTCAAAACAACAATGCTACGCCCCAAATATCTATTTTATAGGTGCGTTGATCTCTTAGTATTTGATGCAGTAACTTTCATATAAGGATTGTCTTCTGGATCAGACGTTGCTTTATGTCAAGGCAAATTGTTTGTTACTCGGTATTCGAATAAAATTGATAAACGTATTGTCCGACTTGATGATCAATTAACGCCTTTCACCTAGGTATTGAATCTCCAGGGAATTAGCTATACTTATAACATTAAGTTTTTTGACGACGATTGGATGGCTATTGGCTAAAATTATTTATATTTTGATTTGTGCTTTTCTGCTTTTGCAGCGTCTTAGCGGCTGAGCGGCACCATTTTCATTAGGATCTATATAATATGGAAATATGGATAGTCTGAAGTCAAAGGTCTTACAGTCTTGGTATCTCTTCACTAATGAAATAGGCCCTAGAGTGTGTCCATTTTCTTCTCCCATATACATGTTATAGTTACACAATGGTATTCAACTCCAGATAGAGCTTTTCATTTTTATTCTCTGATGTTTTCCCATATGTATGATACTAATTATTTTGTCAGAGGCTTAAATCTTAAAAGTTTTGTTTATAATGCATCTTATAGGTTCGATATCATCTGCGAAAAGACTATGGAATTGAAGGTGGTATACCTGTTGTTTTTTCTCTGGAGAAACCCAAGGTGAAGTTGCTCCCCTTTGAAGGCCCAACAGGAGAAGATGAAAATCCTTCTGATTATCAGGTAAGAATGTTGTATTAAGAGATCATCCATTGCTCATGTCATCGATTGCATCCTTAAGCAATAATTGAAATATGTCCCATCATTCTAGTCAACTGATTTCTAGTACAAAACCATAAATGTCTTGACCTATCTCTAAAATAAAAAAGTCTTTTAGAAAAAAGACCGTTCATTATCATTATCCAGGTAGCTGATTAGCACAATCAGGCGAAAAAAATTATATTTTGCCGCTCATATCTTCTTTAACACATCCTAATTGTTTTGTGAGTGTTCTTACTTCCTAGTAAGTTTTGTAAAGAAGATCTAGAAAGCTGATTACCCGAAGCTTAAATGTTTTCTGCGAGTGACCATTTCGAATAGTTATTAAAAGGCCGAATGACCGTATGCAATATATGCGACCGAAAGGCTATTTAACTGGCAGGTACACAATTTGCATAGCCCAACTGATATCCAAAACTTGATGCACGAACTCAATATCCGCTTAATGAAGACTCAATTTTTCATTATCTCCATCGACATAATTTTTCTATTTTTTCTAAAGATTTTTATACACACATGTACATTTTGAAAGATATCTTTGTGTTCTTCCGTGTGATCCTATTCCACATGCGCTCACCAAATGAGTAGAGGACATATATGTGCTTTACAACATTATTCTGAATACTTGAATTTCTATTGACGTCGGTAAGGGCCGCATTCTAACATGAACTTTGATATTAGATAGTGCCAGGTTTCAGGGTTCGCATTATACCTGTTTTGGGAACTATCCCAGCAATTTTTGGGCAAGTGATGGCCTCCTACGTCGCAACTCAGCTCGCAGGGTTGTGTGTTCAAACTGAGCCAGTGGTAAATTTGGATCTTGATCACTACAGGATTCTTTATCAACGCCTTCTTGAGCATGAGGAGCTGCTATATGGGTCAACTTTGCAAGTTTTGGTATGTGGCCCTTTGTCTTATATTTTCTTATTACTGATATTTGTTAAAAAATTAATCTAGAATGGGTGATAAATGTATATTGTCATTGTTAAATAAATTCTGAACTATATTAAAAAAAAAAATCAGTCGTCCTCATTCTTGTCCCCACCTTTATGTGATTTACAAAAAAAGAAAAAGGAAAAGGAAAAAAAGCAACAGAATGCTTAATCACTTCGTTATTTAGTGGTACATGCATGCAAACTTCAGATGTGTCCTGTGACTCCTGTATATATTTTTGTTTGTTTAATCACTTCGATATTAAGCCATTGAACAGATGAGATTGCATCTCCTTGATTCTAACTTATGCATTCAGATGTGCACAGCCACATTAACCTCTAATTGATTTGCTGTTTTTATATAGCATATTCTCATTTTCACAATTTTTGACGTGATTTTAAGGTTGGCGTGGAAGATATAATGTACATTGTAAAAGAATTGTGGCATGGACAAAGTGCAAGAGATCAATCTCAGAAGGATGTTGGTCGTAAAATGTGGAGATCTGTAAATGAATTGATGCTTGTAAGGTAAATATACATTATGTTATTAATTAATTTTAATTCAATTTTATGATTTGTTTTCTCAATATTCTGTCTTTATGTTTTCATACTCTGTGACCATTAGGTAAATTTTGAATTATCAGCTTTTGAGCTCCTTTGCTGTTGAGTCATCTTCTCAAAAAATCAACCAACATTCTTCGTTTCTCTTTTATATAGAAAGAAGAACTTGCTCTAGACAGGTCCTTAACAGGTAAAACTTAAATGTTTCAAATGAAATATAACTGTCTTTCCCCTTATTCTGTTACGAGTACAGTGAAATAAAGGAAAGATTGGCCTATATATCTGTTACCATATATAATATATAGTGCAACTATTATACGTGTGTGTTTCCCGTACAATTGCAAGCTACCGTAGGCTGTAACATATGCTATCTGCACCAAAAATGAATTTATGAGTTAACAAAGAAGCCAAAACCACATAAATGCAACACTAAGTGAAGCATCGACCTTGGGGTCATTCATTAGGTGTAAATTGCAGGTTGATACATAAAATTGGATGTAGGGTGTGGAAAGTTTTTGCGTCCTTGAAAAAAATAATCTATTAAAATGCGTGTTATCAATATTTTGGCGATAGTTTCTTTTGCAATTCTTTCATTTGTTTTAAAAACTTAAATCGCATTTCCCCCCTGTTGATACAGTATAATTGCAATTTTTTATGTAGGTCATGTGATCTTGACAGGCCCAATATTTTTTTTAATTTTTAATTTATATAATTGAATATGAATTATGTGTCAGAGCAGTCTGATCGCAGAATTCTATCCTGCCGTCCATTGGATATTGTTTTAATCTTGACCGTAAAGCCAATCAACTGCAGGAGCTCCTAAATCTTGGAGTAATAGACGTGAGATATAACAGCCACCGCAGTTTATTGGCTTTACGGTCAAGATTAAAACAATCTCCAATAGACGGCTGGATGGAATCCATCGAATGGATTTGCTGAATCCCTTCAGAGGAGCAGATCCGAAACTCTCATAATATATTGCTAATTTACTATGCAATAATTGTTATGATAATCATGTATTATTAATTTCCCCCCTTTTTCAGATGGGACAAAGAAAAACCAGTTACTGTCTCAAATTTGATTCTTCTAAAGTTTGAAGAGGTAATTTTGTAGAATCACTTAAAAATTATCTAATTACTATTGTTGACTTTTGTCCTCAAATTAGATGCAGACTTTTGAATTTCACTCTTGTATCGCCATGTTCTGATTACATAGAGATGGTTTAAGTATTCATATTTTGTAGTCACTTACAAATTATCTGATTACTATCGTTGACTTTTGTCCTCAAATTAGATGTGTCCTTTTGAATTTCACTCTTGTATCGACGTGTTCTGATTCCATAGAGATGGCTTAAGTATTCAAATTTTGTAGTCACTTACAAATTATCTAATTACTATCGTTGACCTTTGTCCTCAAATTCTGATTCCATAGAGATGTTTTAAGCGTTCAAACTTGTTTGTAAACAAATTGGTTACATATTAGTTAATTAAAGTTGGCTCCACATACTAGTAATTTTTCCTGCTCGCTGTATCCGATCCTAGTCGCTTCAAATAGTATAATTTTACAAAATGAAGGTTAAAGATAATTTTGACAAGATTCCTAGTCAATTTATGGTAGATTTGATGGGCAAATTTCGGCCTTTTTCTCAAAATTTTTTGCCGTTTTTCTCTCGTCTCAATCTTGAGGATCGATCGAGTAACTTTGCTTCTTCAGGCAGATGAACACGAATCGAAAACCATCGATAACATAAAGGAAGAAGAACCTGAATATTACAACATGGTTACTACTGTGCTGAAGAGGGCTGAAATGGACTTTGCTTTATGATGGCATCGGTAATTAAACTTATTCGCACTCTTAAGATACGATTATTTTTTTATTCCCCTTGAATTAAAACTTCTTTTGGACCTATTCTTCATGCTCATTATCAACATATTTCGGTTGGTTGCAGGATAAATTTTCTGGCAGTTTTTTTAGTTGGAGGAGAAATAATCCCACACATTGGAGAGGCAGAATGCATACTTGTGCTGCAATATTGAAGTAGATAGAGATCGGTTTTGCCAACTAGATAGAGATCAGCTTCTGATATATTGCTGGTGCTGGCTTAATATTTTTGTAACAAACAGAATGTAGCTCTTGTAGCATTGTTGAGCATTTATTTATCAACAAAAGGATGATGTTCATTTTGGATGCAATCAAAATTTTACCCATTTATTTTATGAAAAAAGATTTATCCAATCCTTTATGAGCTCCCCAATGTATATTAATTCTGGTCAATTGGTCTTGCCTTTCAATCATTTCAGCTGTTAGAGAATCAATGAACCGAATTTAGGCTTATTTCCATGGAAACAAATGATGAAGATTCATTCACTCTTGCGATGAGAACTCTTTATGATGGAGGCAACTCTTTATGATGGAGGGATGTTTTCTGTTGATCTGTCGACGAGCGTTGATGAATGGCGAAGATTAGGTTTGAGGGTTGCTTCCTGAAGCGTGTGGATCTCAGTGGGCTTGGTTTGAAATGAAGCCGATCTACCTGCAAGTAAGTTCCGGGATGGTTGTACCACCGTGGACCCTCCAATGATCAAGTTAGTCAAGATATTTTGGCAGAGTAGCGGCCTATTGAGGTAGAATTCCTTATCTGAGTCGTCTGAGAGGGGGTTTATATAGTGGCAGTTATGGGCTGGCGGGTGCGAGATTTACGCCGGCTGTTACGTCCTTGGAGCTACGTCTGTGCGAATGGCGGGATCCTCCATTAATGACGAGATACGCCCGTTAACGGGGGAATAGGATGGCGTGGAACGCGGGATCGTGGGGCAGCGGATATCTCGCGTATGGCGAGATTCGCGGAGCCATGGCGGGGACGCCTGTGATCTGTGCTCTGGGTCGGTCGGTGAGACCGAGGAGGCCTAGCTCGGCGAGAGGCCTAAAGAGGGTGGGAGGCCGAGCTAGTTTGGCTCCGTGATGGCTCGGGAGCGAGCTGGGAGGGCTGAGGAAGCCCAGTGCACAGGAGGGCTCAGGGGTGAGCCAGTGGTTATTTGTAGGACGAGCACATGAGTGTTCGGGGAGGCCATCGAAGGTCGAGAACATCTTTGGGCCGAAGGCCCGGGGTATGCCTTCACTGTATCGTTCTTGCTCCGTTCTCGTAGGCCTTGGGACACATCATCTACCACGTGTCATGATCTGGGGAGTTCTCAATACTGAGCATCATCATTAGCCCCCACGCTCATCCCGACCTATTTATGGGTCGGGTCGAGAGTGGTTTGATCGATCACCCGGGCTAAGTTCTTAGTTGAAGAAATTGTCGGCGTGGATTCCCGGGCAATTAGTCATATTTTTTGATGACGTCAGCGGATCAGAGAGGAGATTATGCATTAAAGGGGAAGCGCTGATTCGATCGTACGTTTGTTGAGGCGCCATGCCACGTTCCCGACTCTGGTTGGCTGACGTGACGGGCCGCCGGTGTCCTTTGCGCTTGAGGGGACATGTCCAATACTCGTGAGATACGTGGAACGTCGATGGCCGCGAACTCAAAGCGTTGTTTTGGCGGGAAACGATCGGCGCCGTTGGATGCGCTTGCCAAATGCTATAAATAGAGGTGGGATCCCTCCAGGGTCCACACTTCGCTATAATTTCCTCATCGCTGCGTGTGTTAGCTCGGCGCTCTTCCTTTTAGGTCGGATTTCTTGTGTTCTTTCTTCGGATGTCTCTTTCCTTTGCTAAGGTTAGATGTCTTCTTTTGGGGAGTTTGTTGAGATAGTTCGGGTAAAGTCTAGGGAGTCTTCCGTTGCTTCTTCCTCTGCCTCATCCGAGTCGGAGTCCCCCTTAAAAGTTAGAGTTAGACATGCTTCCTGGGGCCGCGCGACGGGGATGGTCCCCAAAACGCGTATCAAGAGTGCTTATGACGCGCCTTCTCTCCTGAGGAATGTGGACGAGCTCACCACAATCCGGGCTCGTTTCCACATTCCCCCTGGCTACTCGCTTGGCTTGGCCGGGGAGGGAGAGAAGGCAAACCAGGTGCGGGGCAAGGAGATTGCCTTGTACCTGGATGCTTTTTGGGCTGGAAAGCGTCTGCCCTTCTCCCCCGAGGTGAGTGCGGCGTTGCGTTGTTTTCAACTAGCTCTGGGCCAGCTAGTGCCGAACTCGTGGAGGATTCTCCTTGGGTTCCTGATCTGGTTGAGGCTACACAAAATCCCTTTCAGCCTGATCCTTCTCCTTTCCTCCTTATGTTACAAAAATCACCCTGGCATCCGTAAGGACGAACCGAGCTGGATATACATTTCTTTTAGAAAACACAAGGGAGGGACAGCCGGGTCGGGGATCGTAGCAGTTCCTTCTTCCATCCACGAATGGAAGGAGAAATTCTTATTTGTTGGGCCACCCCAGGGTGAGGATTGTCCTGTGCTTGTTCAGTGGCACAGGGCCGATTGCCCCCGGGTGAGGCGGTCGTCCAATCCCGAAACGAGGGCAGTGTCAACATGGAAGCCCGTCCAATGGGCCGATGTATTGCTTTCCGAGGAGGCCTTCGGTTGGGCCGGGCTCAACCTCGCTCAGTTCGTGGGTAAGTTAGGAGCCTAGACGATCTGTTTAGACTTGCATATCTTTCTTCTATTCTTTCTGACATCGCTAACTCCCTTTGTGTATTTTCCTCCTTTGCAGAACCGATGGACCGATCCAAATTTCTAGCTGCGATGGCTGAGAAGAAGGGAAGGAAGGCCGGAGGCGCCGGCTCGTCACGCCCTGCTTCGAGCCCGGCCCCGTCGGCGGCCTTTTCGGCTGAAGGATTTTGAAACGGGTGGACAACCCCAGCAAGGGAGTCGGGATAGATAGGACAAGATAAGCTAGGGCCAGGGCCAGTTCCCGGTCTCCTTATGCTGTAACAAGTGTTGGAGCGAAGGCGAAGGCATTTTCCAAGTTCTTCTCTATCTGACTACCAAGCAGTTGAAAAACCTATTCTTTCTATCTGTTGCACTCGGAACAAGCTAGCCAATAACGACCATTTTCTCTTTTTATCCCAAAGAAGAAATATGGCACGGGCTACGGCTTGGCGTTCCACTACACCCCGGGCTCCAGAGACCAACCATGGGGAGAGCCGCAAACACGCTCGGGAGCAGGAACCCCGGGTTATGAAGGTGGAGGATGAGGCCGACCCTCCCGTTGCCCCCTCAAGCGGCACAAGAGGATGGTGTCTCATGCCTCGTCTTCCCCGATCTTCGTGCAGGAGGGGGATCTTCGCTACGAGGTGCCCTTGGGGCTATCTGTCGCCGATAGCTTGCTCTCAGAGATGGAGCGGTGTGCTGGGGCAGAATCCCCTGGGGGACCCTCAAGGCCGAAATCGCGGCCATAGCTCAGGAGGTCGTGCAGGTTAGTGTCCGCCTCCAGCACGGGTTTTCATTAAGCCTTTTTGTTTACAGGATCAGATACCTTTTTTACCCCTCCTTTCGTTTTCCTCAGGTCCTCCAGCACTGCGCCCTCGCCGTCAACATAGAGCATGAGGAAATCGCCCCGGCGCTGTAGATGGCGGGTGAGTCTTCCTCGCGGGAGGAGAGCCTGAGCCGGGAGCTACGTCAGGCGAGGAAGAGGATCGCCGCCCTCAAAGACCGGGTGGCTGCCGAAGAGGGGGTGAACGCCAACTGCCGGGGTCCATCCGAGCTTTGAGGGAGTCCAACAAGGTCGTTGAGGCCAAGTTGGAGGATGCCAGGGTGCTCGCCGCCACTGTGAAAAAGACGCGGGACACCCTAAAAAGGGAAAACGAGACGATGAAGGAAGGGATGAAGCGCGCCGACCTCCAGGCTGCGAAGGCGGTGGAGTGCTACAAGACGTCGGATCAATTCTACGCCGACCTTGCTGATGCCTCGGCCCTCGTCTGGCATCAGGCCCTCGACACCGTCAAGGCATTGATGTCGGAGTTTCCCGACGGTGAGCTCCGGCTCGAGTACCCCCTCGAGGATGAGACGCAGGGGAATGCTGCCGGAAGTGCTGCCGGGGGGAAGGCCCCCGGTGGGGGCGTTGGGGATAAGGCGATCACCCCGGCTCCCAGTGCCGAAACTCCTGCTGTGGGCGCCGATCTTCAAGCCGCCACCCCGACTTCCGACGCTGGCGCGGAGCACGTTGAGGTCCTCCCCGGCCCCGAGGCCTGAACCTCTCTGCCTTCTCCCCTTTTTTCTTTTCTTGTTTTTGTTTTGGAATTTTGCAAGCCTTCCGGCGATTTTGTATTTGTAAAGACTCCCGAGTTGTGAATAAAGCCCTTTTGCAGAAATTTGTGTGTTAATGTTTTCATTTTCCTCGCCTGACAAGCCATGCGCTAGGTCCGACGAGCCCATTTACCGAGGTTGAGGGCTTCTGATCCTTAGTTGGCGATCGCGCGTCGAGTTAAATTCAATTATTTGTCAAGTGTTCAAAGGCCGATGTAAGGTCGGCGTCCTTATGGCCCTGAAGTCGAGGTGGCGATCGCTTGTTGAATGTATGTTGGTTGGCACCTACGAGTAGAAAGGTGTAGACTTGCCCATTTACCGAGGTTGAGGGCTTCTGATCCTTAGTACATATGGGTATGGGTAGGGTGTTTCCCACTAAGGATAGACCGAGCAGGGAAGCTGCTCGGCGACCTCTTGAGAAGAGATTTGATCCTTAGCACAGATGGGTAAGAAGTTACCCGCTAAGGATGGTCCGAGCAGGGGAGCTGCTCGGTGGCCTCTTGATGAGGGCTTCGATCCTTGGCGTCGGTGGGTAGTAAACTACCAGCCATAGATTGACCGAGCAGGGAAGCTGCTCGGTGGCCTCTTGAGGAAGGCTTTGATCCTTGGCGTCGGTAGGTAGTAAACTACCAGCCATAGATTGACCAAGCAGGGAAGCTGCTCGATGGCCTCTTGAGGAGGGCTTTGATCCCTAGCACAAATGGGTAAGAAGTTACCCACTAAGGATGGACCGAGCAGGGGAGCTGCTCGGTGGCCTCTTGACGAGGGCTTCAATCTTTGGTGTCGGTGGGTAGTAAACTACCAGCCATGGATTGGCCGAGCAGGGAAGCTGCTCGGCGGCCTCTAGAGGAGGGCTTTAATCCTTAGCACAGATGGGTAAGAAGTTACCCACTAAGGATGGATCGAGCAGGGGAGCTGCTCGGTGGCCTCTTGTCGAGGGCTTTGATCCTTGGTGTCGGTGGGTAGTAAACTACCAGCCATGAATTGACCGAGCAGGGAAGCTGCTCGGTGACCTCTTAAGGAGGGTTTTGATCCTTAGCACAGATGGGTAAGAAGTTACCCACTAAGGATGGACCGAGCAGGGGAGCTGCTCGGTAGCCTCTTGACGATGGCTTCGATCCTTGGCGTCGGTGGGTAGTAAACTACCATCCATGGATTGACCGAGCAGGGAAGTTGCTCGGTGGCCTCTTGAGGAGGGCTTTGATCCTTCGCACAAATGGGTAAGAAGTTACCCACTAAGGATGGACCGAGCAGGGGAGCTGGTCGGTGGCCTCTTGACGAGGGCTTCGATCCTTGGCGTCGATGGGTAGTAAACTACCAGCCATGGATAGACCGAGCAGGGAAGTTGCTCGGCGGCCTATTGAGGAGGGCTTTGATCCTTAGCACAGAAGGGTAAGAAGTTACCCACTAAGGATGGACCGAGCGGGGGAGCTGCTCGGTGGCCTCTTGACGAGGGCTTTAATCCTTGGCGTCGGTGGGTAATAAACTACCAGCCATGGATTGACCGAGTAGGGAAGCTGCTCGGTGGCCTCTTGAGGAGGGTTTTGATCCTTATAACAGATGGGTAATAAATTACCCACTAAGGATGGTCCGAGCAGGGGAGCCGCTCGGTGGCCTGTTAACGAGGGCTTTGATCCTTAGCACAGAAGGGTAAGAAGTTACCCATTAAGGATGGATCGAGCAGGGGAGCTGCTCGGTGGCCTCTTGACGAGGGCTTCAATCCTTGGCGTCGATGGGTAGTAAACTACCAGCCATGGATTGACCGAGCAGGGAAGCTTCTCGGTGGCCTCTTGAGGGGGGGATTTGATCCTTGGCGTCGGTGGGTAGTAAACTACCAGCCATGGATTGACCGAGCAGGGAAGATGCTCGGTGGCCTCTTGAGGAGGGCTTTGATCCTTAGCACAGATGTGTAAGAAGTTACCCACTAAGGATGGACCGAGCAGGGGAGCTGCTTGGTTTTGCGAGGCGTTGCACGACCTTCCTTGGTGTGTGAAAA
Source organism: Agapanthus africanus (assembly GCA_030015575.1). NCBI lineage: Eukaryota > Viridiplantae > Streptophyta > Magnoliopsida > Asparagales > Amaryllidaceae > Agapanthus > Agapanthus africanus. The sequence continues at coordinate 95,910,127 of JASDDO010000014.1, forward strand.
TCTGGAAGAGTGACCGTCGCGGGCGGCACGTGGCAGGAATGCACGGGTGAGGCGAGGCGTTTCAAGATCTGCGTCGTTCCAACTTTGGTTGGCCGAGAAATACGCGATGCCCGCCACATGGCGGTGCGGTATTGGGAGAATTTGCGAAAATCCCAGGATGAGCCGCATGATTTCGACGTTGGTCTTTGGCGCGGCCATGTTAAGGATGACGCTTATTTTCTCCGGGTTAGCCTCGATTCCTTGATGGGTAACCATGAATCCGAGGAACTTTCTGCTAGTGACCCCGAACGCACACTTGGCGGGATTCAGTTTCATTCTGTACTTGCGAAGGACGTCGAAAGTCTCGCTCAGATCTTTGGCGTGCTCATCTGACGAGGTCGATTTAACGAGTATGTCGTCGACGTAAACCTCCATGTTCCTCCCGATCTGTGGTTTGAACATCTTGTTGACCAAGCATTGGTACGTAGCCCCGGCGTTCTTGAGGTCGAAGGGCATAACTTTATAGCAATATATCTCTCGGCCCGTTGTGAATGCAGTGAGCTCTTTGTCCACCGGGTTCATACAGATCTGGTTGTAACCGGAGAAAGCATCTATAAAGCTGAGTAGCTCGTAGCCTTCCGAACTGTCGACGAGTTGATCTATCCGAGGGAGGGGATAATTGTCTTTTGGGCAGGTCTTGTTGAGATCAGTGAAGTCGACGCACATGCACCACTTCCCGCTTGCCTTTTTGACCATGACCACATCCGCCAACCATTCCGAGTATGCTACGTTCCGAATGATGTTGGCTGCAAGCAGCCTGTCAATCTCGTACTCGATCACTTTTTGCTTGATCGGAGCGAAGCTTCGTTTCTTCTTCCTGACGGGTCGGACCGCCGGGTCGACCCCGAGCTTATGTGATATTACTTTGGGGTCGATCCCAGACATGTTGGCGGGCGCCCAGGCGAAGACGTCTCAGTTCTTTCTGAGGAAGTGGACCAGGTTGTCGCGCCGAGTCCCCGTTAAGAGTGACCCGATTTGGACGGTTCGTTCATTGTCCCCTTCGACGATGGGGACCTCCGTTAGCGGCTCCACCGGGGCTCCTTGGATTTCATTTTGCTCGTCTCGAGTATCCAAGGACCCCCTGAAATCATCCGTGCTTTCTAGGTCATCGCTTCGCTCCTCGGGCATAGATGTCGCTGTGAAGCAAATCTTTGCGGCTTGCTGGTTCCCGTAGGCCCGGCTTATTCCGCCTTGGTCGAGCGGAAACTTGATCGCGAGGTGGTAGGTCGATATTTGGGCCCGAAGGGAGTTTAGCGTTGGGCATCCTAGGAGGATATTGTAGGCTGATGGAATTCTAGCGATGATGAACTCCGCAGGCACGGTACGCGTACGGCCTCCCTCCCCGATGTTAAGTAGGAGGGTGACCACTCCTTCTGCCGCGATGGAGTGGTTAGTAAACCCTAACAGGATGTGGGCGGTCGGCCTCAGGGGGGAGTTTGAAGAATCTCTCGCCCTTCGCCTCCTCCAACAGCTCTGTCTGGGAGATGTTGAGTGGGGTATACTCCTAGAACTTTGGGGAGTATGGCTTTGGCCGGTCAATCTTCTTTTTCTCTTCTCTGCCTCTCTTCTTTTGATCGGCCTGGTCGGTCCGGGGTAGGTTCGCGTTCACCTCGGACTCGAGCTGGATCTCTCGCTCGGTCCAGGCTTTTACCTCGTCCATGGTCTTAGATTGCGCCAATGCAAAGGAGCGGAGCCACTCCTTGTGCCTAAGACCCGACCTAAGAGCCGTGATGACCGTCTTGTCTCGGTGCTCTGGGACTTTAAGGAGAGCGTTGTAGAAGCGGGTGACATATGCTTTGAAAGATTCCTTGTCCCCGCTCTTTATAGTGAAAAGGTGGTCGACGGTCCGCTTCTGCCGTCTGTTCCCGACGAAATGGCCGAGGAATTGGGCGGCCAGTTTATCGAAGGTAGAGATGGAGCGTGGCGTGAGTCATCGGAACCAATCTCGTCCAGCGCGGATGGGAGTGGCAGGGAACGCTCGGCATTGGGCAGCATCAGAGTTGTCCTGGAAGCTCATCCCCGCCGTGAACGCGTCCAAGTGGTCTTTCAGGTCAGACTTTCAGTCGAAGAGGGACACATTTGGAGGCTTGTTCCTGGAGGAGAGGCGGACATTGAGCAGCTTTTCGGTGAAGGGCTTCGTAAGCGAATCGGCGACATATCTAGCCCCCTCGCTTGAAGGGCGACTCTCCCGATGTATACCCTCGATCTTCTTTTCGAGGGCATCGAGTCGGTCGTGGTATCCCGAGGATTCGGCATGTTAGTGTATATGCCCTAGAGGCCATTACTGTATCATACTAGCTTGTATATTACTTAATGGAAGCTTGGGATATTCACAGTTGTATAGACAATCTTGCTCAAAATGGTAGTATGCTACTTGGTTTGTCTCTACTTCAATATGTGCATGTGTTTCTTTTAGCATATCGCTTATATACATATTAGTAGAGCCCTTAGGATCTTTGCTTGATTACCAGCGTTGTGATGGCGCTCACACTCGTGGGGGCTGGGTAATCCATAAGCACATCCTTATACAGGTCCCTAGTCGTAGGACTATCGAGACAGGGCATCGATACTCCGGAGTAGACTAGCGTATGCGCTTCTCATCCCAGCGGGGGAGACAGTCTGTCCCACAGCCGTCAGTACGTCGTACTTGAGATAGTATGCGGGTGCTCGTTAGGTTACGAGTACACTGGACAGGACTCGTCGGGAACTGTTGGTTGGTATTATACCTATCGTCAGTTATCAGTTCCCAGGTGACATGAGTACAGCTTAGTCCGCCGACTTGACACTGTCACTTCGCCTCGAGTGTGTTCCCACTGTACTTAGATTACTACCCTACCACGGCTCAAAGGAGTCGTGCAAACAGGTAGTAGTTGGGTGCAGTCCCGAAGCACTTGGAGGCAGTGACGGTTAGACAGGATTCGTCTCTCCCGGTATTAGGGGTTGACATCGCGCTGTGTCTAGGAGAGCCGTTACACAAGTAGTCCCTGGCCAGGGCAAGCGAGATATACTGGTAGGTTTCCAGTGTTATCTCAGGGTGTTCTGGGCTACACTCCGACATGACTTGTACCGCTATTAGGGGACTGACGTTCACCGCCCCCTAGGCCCGCCATGCAATGTATCAGACGAACAGACCGGACTGCACGGAGATTGTCACATACAGGCTCAGTAGGAGTTCGGATGGGTTTACCTCATCGGCATTCTTATCGACATCTACCTGGGGATCGTTACGTACAGCTGGTGCCGCTTGCGGTCTGTGGTTAAACCCACTGCCAGCGTAGTGTCGAGTCTTTAGAGTCCCACACAGAGAGTTTCCCTGCATTGAGCGAAACGTGTAGAGGCCGTATGGTTTTACGGCAGGGCTACGATCACTTAAGCGCACTTGTGTGCGTATGCTGTTCGGGCAGGCAATACTAGTGGGCTTTGGTTTAAGCCAGATCCTAGTATTGCACGGATGGATTTGATTTGTCTTCTGTGCATCCGCATTCTACGGAAAGCGGATGCGGGTGTGTATGCACAGTTTTGAGGAGTGATGAAGGAGGAGGTGCCCCATTAGGGTTTTGGCAGTTGGTTCGGCCAAAACCGTAATGTGGCACACTCATTAGGGTTTTGACAATTCGTTTGGTCAGAACCATTATGAGCCGGAGACATTGTTTACTAATCCTTTTAGTGATAGTTTAGTGATGGCTAATTGCATTGACCATTTGACCACTTAGACCACTCTTGACTTTGTTGACCCGTTGACCGAGTTGACCATTGACCTTCAAGAGAAATCTACACTCTTCTTTCATTTTCTTTTTAATTCTTTAGTTATGATAATGGTCAATTCAATGTGCCATCAACTTTATCATGATAGGATTAGTAATGATGATTTTAGTGTATTATTGCAACCATGGTTCATTTCATTTGGGTTAATCTTTTCATTATTCTCTTCTCATTCTCTCTCTTGAAGTGAGAAGAAAAAGAAAAGCTCCATGGTTGCTAAGTTTCTCCTTCTTCTTCCTCCTCTTGATCTCATCTTTTGATCTCATGTGTTGAGAGAAAAAGATCCCACAAAGACAAACACATCCATACATCTCCTCTACACATCCTAGGGCTTCTTGATTAGCAATCTCTTTGCCCTAGTTGCCTCGGCTCGAGATGGAGCTCGGTGTACATATCTCGGGTGGATCGTCTTCGACTCAAGAAGGCCGCGGAGGTGCCCAAGGTGCGGATCGACGCTTGGAGCTTGGATGGACGAGCGGGACAACGGAATGAAGATCCGAAGGACCGATTCCGTGAGGTATACTTTCTACAGCATAGTAGTTAAAACCTCTAGTAGTTTACTAGTTTCTAGTTTAGCCAAGATCCTTGCTTTTGAGTCCATGTTGCCTTGAGCCAAAATTATTGTTTTTCGCCGTTTCCGCCTCCCCGTAAGAACCGGGGTGAGCAACGTGGACTTACAGTGGTATCAGAGCCTAGCTAAACATAAACTAGTAAGTTAGCAAAGTGTTTAGAATATCGATCGGAAAAAAGTCGCAAAACACGTCCGCAAAACCTCAAGTTTCTGTCGATTTTTATACTGCTCAAAAAGTGATTTAAAATATATGAAAAATCGTCTCAGGGTTTTGTAAAAACACTGCAGAAAAACGATCCAGTGATTCGATCAAACCGCCGCGGTTCCGCGGCAATAACATGCTTATTGCCGCGGTTCCGCGGCCGATTTAACTCGGCAGTGGATCGGGTTTTGTGCAGTGTTTTAGTTTGGTTGTTTTGGGATTTTTAAGACATGTTTTTTCTACCCAGATTTTCCAGAGAGCAAATTGACTTTTGGGGTGGTTATAAATCCGTATTTTGATCGATATTCCGTACTCTTTGGCTAATGAATATTATCTGTGATGTGATATATGTATTGAACGTCCGCTAATCGCTATACGTCGATTAGTTAGGGTTATACATATCTGTGATCTGTAATGTTGATGGTTTGTGTATATGAACTCGGTGGATTGTCGCGGATGAATAGCCGGGAATGGGTGTGAGATGAGAGTTTCTTTTTCTTTCATTCATTGTAAAATTTGTAAATTGATGTAATATTATTTGTATGGCCACACAACCGGGTCGGGGTTGTAGCCGTCATTGTATAATTTCTTTTTACTGTTTTTGCTCCTAGGATAGACCCAAGGTGGGGTGCACAAACTACCGGGTATCTCGAAGTGCCGAGTGGCCTACTCACGGTGATGAGGGAGGTTGCTTCGCTTCGGGTACTTGGCGGGTAGTTTGCCGCACCCGTAGGGGTCTAGGGTGGGGTTTGGCTATTCATCGCGACCGTGTAATCCGCTTTTCGTTACAGGCTTGTACGGAATGCGGATTCCTAGTATATCCAAAGTGTTCATCTGTGATCTGTAATGTCTATCATTACTATATATCTATATACGATATCTATTTAGGCGTTGCTTATGTTTTTCAGCCGCGCTAGCCCAGCCCCCACTCTGTCGTTAGTTAAGTAACCTAACGGGTGATGACGGGGCCCCGTGGCGAATGCGAATGGCATAAGCGTACGTCATATTTTGGTTGTTTTCTGCAATGGTAGGATTAAATGATGGGACGCATTAAAAGAACTAATGCAAGAAAAATAAACCAAGTAAAAGTCGTTGGAACACTTTGAAAACCACTCGGTTCTTTTTCAAAAACCAGCTTTTTAAACGCGGAGCTTGAACCACTCCTTTTAAAAAGCTATCTCGTTCCATCCATTATATCAAGTTCACTACGTTCACGGTTTCGCCAAAACCATTCGTAGCCCTCCGTCGTTTCGTATAAATAGTCAATAGTATTCAAGCTGTGTTTGTTGGCCAAAGTCAAGGCACAGTGTTTGGTAGCTATTGGGTATTCATATGTAGCATAGATAGATGCGTTGGTTTGAGACAGTCGTACTGTCTTGTTGGCCAAAGTCAAGGGTATGTGCGGGTGGGTTCAAATTAACCTGGATAATGATGGGTAGAACTTGACATGTGACTTATGATTTGTTGGCCAAAGTCAGGGTCATAAGAGCATGGGGCAAAAATCCACATCGGGAGTTTCAAAAGTACTGAAACTTGCTAGCGCTGCATACCATTTGGAGTGTGATGATTCTGGTAGAATTCCTTCAGTTTTGTCACGCGATGATATTTGGATCTCGATCCTACTGTGAGTATATACTACTCCTCGGGAACTGTAACGTTTTGAAATACGTTTCGGTGAAATTTCGAAAAAACGGTAAAATAATGGGGTTTTCTGTAAAAAGTCAAAATGCAAATATCTTTATTATAAAATTAAATATACATATTCTAGCTATGTAATTGCTAATATTTGGTGTTTATTGAGCCACTGCTGAAATTTCAAATTTTCTGAAATTTTTTCCGAAATTAATTATTTTAATATTATTTTAAGCCGGTAAGAAAATACATTAAATTAGCGATAAATACAAATTTAAATGGGCTAATTTTAATATTTAAAATCATGTTAATTAAAATCTAGTTGTAATATAATATTTTAGTATTTTATTTCAAGTTTTAATTGATTTATTTTATGGAAAACAAAAATATAGTTATTTTGAACTAAAACATGCAAATATGGTATTGTGGGGGGTCTTTTTGCATAGAATTTTTTTGTAAAGTCTATCACACTCACCCTCACTCCCCTTGGCCGGCCTCACACTATTGTAGCAGCCCAAGAATTTTATTTCCCTCTTTTTGACCTTAAATCATGTGAGAAATGGGTTAAAATAATGTTTTTTTATATAGTAAAGTAGGTGAGGGTATTATGGTAATTGGGAGGGGCTTTGACTTGGATCTTTTGGCATCATCCCCTCACCTATTTCCCCCTCTTCCTCTGCTGAAACCAGCAGCAGCAGCCCCCCTCCATTTCTTCTTCTCTTTTCTCTTCAAAATTCCATCAAAAAATCATCCAAAATGCTTCAAAAATTCCACAAAATCAAAATCCACCTCCTACCCATTTTCCCTTGGCTACCATAGCATGGATCTAGAGATTTAGATTTCAATTTGGGAGGCTAAGTGTGCTTGTGGGATCTTCAAATTTATTTGGGTATAATTCTAATCTTATTCATATATTGTTGTTTAATTGCTTCTATGTTAACAAATTTGATGTTTAATTGGGTTTTATTGCAACTTTAGGAAATTCAAGACTAGGGTTTGAATTTAATTAGGGTTTTTATCATTAGTTTATGGTTGTAATGAGGAGATTAACATGTAATTGTATGCAAAATCTAAGTTGGTTGCTACTTGCTAATTTGTTAAATTAAAATGGTGATAATTTTGCTAAATTGCTAACTAGGTTTTAAAAAAATTGTTTAAATATTGGGTTTAAAAATGTGATTAGGTTTTTCATGAATTTATTAACATTATAAAATATAGTTTAATACTTTAGTTCATGAAAATCCAAGCTAAATTATTGTTTGTGCATTTTTGCTATAAAATCGTTAAATTTGGGTATATTGTAAACTAGAATTTTGGAATTTATGGAAATTGATGAGAATAAATTATAGGAATGGTTTATATGACTTTGTTATGATATTTAGTGAATATTGTGGCCGCTAGATTCGTTTAAACATCAAGAGGTTGTATTAAAGCGGTTAATTTTGCTTATTAGGTTTTCGGAAAAATAGCTTTAAAGCGAATTTGAAGTTTTGGTGATTTTAACCCTATTTTATATATATAATTAAGGTGTTGTGAAACCACGATTGATACGTTTGAGTTTTTCTCGATGGTTTGGCGTTTGTACGCCGACATCGAGGGTTTTTGGGTTGATTTGTGAAAGCAACCATAGGTTTTGACCTATGTGGGATTCACGTGTCGTTTTTGGGTCATGAGTCGGATTTTAATACGACACGGTGCGTTATGATATGTAGGTACCCCATGTGGACTTCGAGACGACAAGCAAGCGCGTGGCGACGTCGGCACCGGCTAGCGAGGACCAGGTGAGTAGATTTATATCTACGGGGAGAAGTCGGATGGATGGCGTATAGCACCCCCGCAGTCCGTAGTGTAGCTCATATATATATATGTTTATATAGGTGTTTTATGATACGAGAATATTTATTCATGTTATGATTATGTGTTCATGGATTAGCTTAGGTTAGTTGCGAAACCCTAGAGTAGTTGTTATACCCACATACGCATACACAGACTTGCATACTTGACTTTCTTGTGCGCAGATTGGGATGTGTATATATGTATATATGCGTGGGTATAGGACTATGCATATGTACATTCATATACGCATGCATGGATAATGAGGATAGTACTTGGGATTTAAGATGAGTCGATGAGATTTGACTTGAGGCCGTGAGATCGGTGATATAGCAGGGTTCGTATTTGAGATACGACATGACGTTGTAGCGGGTCCTTGACGTAGTGTTTCACACACGTCCATGCATACTTAGGCGGTATCAGTACTGTACTAGACGTAGATCAGTACCCCGATCATGATATTGTAAGTCGATGTACAACACCCCAATACTTGTGGGGAGGCGGAATTTTCAAAAACGAACTTGTTTAGTGAACAAACATCGACTAACCGCTTAAATCGAAGCTAAACGATAACTAACCAAACACAAAGTTGTTCTAAACTACTATGCTTAGGGATTATACCTATCGAACCAAGTCCTTCGGCTTTACGATCTCCTCGTCCTCCTCGGCCTTCTCGATGTAGTAGATGATCCACCCGAGAGCAAAACTCCAAGCTTAGCCTCTAAACTTGAGGCAACTAACCTTCTTGGATTGCTAATCAAAGAAGATAGATGAGATAGAGTGAGGGTTATGGATTGTTTAGTCTAACTAATCCTTGTTCTCAACACATGAGAGGTGAGGATTAGGGTTTGAAGAGAGTGAGCTTGAGGAGAGAGAATGTGAATGATATTATGAAATGAGAATAGTAAGTTATCATAATATATATGAAGCATTTACTTTTATCAAGAAAAGAAAATAAGTGATGAATAATCATGCTTCACAAATATCAAGTGGTGATTCATTATCATGAGTCATTAAGCATTTATGATGCATTAATGACCATGATGAATCACTCTCATGACTCACTAATCTCATTCAATGTATATGCCACCTAAACCTCCTTAGTCACCATCTTCTAGAAGCTTCTCGCGTAATTACGAGAACGCCCCTCCGATCCGCAAAAATACGGAAAAACTTTAGACTGTATAAATCCAATAACCGGATACCAGTAACTGGCTTAAACCAAAGCCGACTGGTAAAAACTGTCCAAACAACGTAAGTGTGTAAACACACATACGCGTCCGAACCCTTTGTCGTAAAACCATACGATCTCTATATCGTTTCGCCTGGAGTAGGAAACTCTCTGTGTGGGACTCTAGAGACTCGACTACTACGCTGGCAGTGGGTTTAACCACAGACCGCAAGCAGCACTAGCTGTACGTAACGGTCCCCAGGTAGTTTTCGATAAGAAGGCCGATGAGGAAACCCATCCGAACTCCTACTGAGCCTGCTGTGACAATCTCCATACAGTCTGGTCCGTTCGTCTTAGACTATCGCATATCGGGCCTAGGGGGGCGGCAAGCGTCAGTCCCCTAATAGCGGTATAAGTCGTGTCGGAGCGAAGCCCATTACACCCTGAGAAACTACTGGAACCTACCAGCAAATCTCGCTTGCCCTGGCCAGGGACTTTGCGTAATGGCTCTCTGACACAGCGCGATATCAACTCCCAATACCGGGAGAGACGAATCCTGTCTAACCGCCACTGCCTCCAAGTGCTCGGGACTGCACCCAATTGCTACCTGTTTGCACGACTCCTTTGAGCCGTGGTAGGGTAGCAATCTAAGAACAGTGGGACACACTCGAGGCGAAGTAGCAGTGTCAAGTCTGCGGACTATGCTGTACTCATGTCACCTGGGAACTGTTCACTGACGACTGGTATAAAACCAACCAACAGTTCCCTGTGAGTCCTGTCCGGTGTACCCGTAACCTAACGAGCACCTGCATACTATCTCCAGTACGACGTACTGACGGCTGTGGGACAGACCATCTCCCCAACTGGGATGAGAAGCGTACACACTAGTCTACTACGGAGTATCGATGCTCTGTCTCGATAATCCAACGACCAGGGACCTGAATAAGGATGTGCTTGTAGACTACCCAGCCCCCACTAGTGTGACTGCCATCACAACGCTGGTAGACAAGCAAGATCCTAAGAGCTCTATCAATACGTACACTCACATATTAAGATAGAAAAACCAAGTAGCATACTACCATGTTTAGCAAGACTGTTATATACATGTGAATATCCCAAGCTTCCATTAAGTAATATACAAACTAGTATGATACAGTAATGGCCTTCTAGGGCATAAACACTAACAATCTCCCACTTGCACTAGGGCCATGTACTGGCATATCGTAGACCGATGATCTCGAGTAGCCTCTCGAACTGAATCTGAGGTAGGGCCTTCGTGAATGGATCAGCAATGTTCTCTTCAGAAGCAACTCTCCGAACCTCGATCTCCTGACGATCAATGATCTCCCTGATCAGGTGATACCGCCTTAAGATGTGTCTGGACTTCTGATGGGACCTTGGTTCCTTCGCTAAAGCTATAGCTCCGTTGTTGTCGCAATACAGAGGTATTGGATCAACTATGGTAGGAACCACCTGAAGTTCTGTTAGGAACTTCTTCATCCAGACTGCTTCTTTTGCGGCATCGCAAGCAGCTATATACTCCGCTTCCATCGTCGAGTCAGCAACGGTGTCCTGCTTGGAGCTCTTCCAGCACACCGCCCCTCCATTGAGGGTAAAGACATAACCCGACATGGACTTGGAATCGTCCTTATCACTCTGAAAGCCGGAATCAGCAAAGGCCTCCAACCTGAGGCCTTTTCCGCCGTAAACCAAGAACATCTCCTTAGTCCTTCTCAGGTACTTGAGAATGTTCTTTACTGCTATCCAGTGCTTCTCCCCTGGGTCTGACTGATACCGGCTTACCACGCTCAGTGCGTAAGCTACATCTGGTCTGGTACACAACATCGCATACATTATAGAGCCTACCGCAGAAGCGTAGGGTATAATAGACATGCGTTCCCTTTCCAAATCAGTCTTGGGAGACATCTCTTTGGAGAGGGTGATTCCGTGACAAGCCGGTAGATTACCGCGCTTAGAATCTTCCATACTGAATCTTTTCAGTACAGTGTCGATATACCTGGACTGCGAAAGTCCCAACATCCTCTTGGATCTATCACGATAGATCCGGATCCCCAGAATGTAAGAGGCATCACCCAGGTCTTTCATGGAGAACCTTTGTGACAAGAATCCTTTGACAGATTGTGGCATAGGAATGTCATTTCCTATCAATAGAATGTCATCCACGTACAAGACGAGGAATACGACACTTCTGGCTACAACTTTACTATATATGGACGGTTCATCTGGATTTTTGATAAAGTCATATTCTTTGACTGTCTCATCAAAACAGATGTTCCAACTCCGCGATGCCTGCTTTAGTCCATAAATGGACTTAAGCAGCTTGCATACTTTCCCGCTGCTTCCATTCTGATTGAAACCCTCTGGCTGATCCATATAGATGCACTCTTCTAAATTTCCATTTAGAAAAGCCGTCTTTACGTCCATCTGCCAGATTTCATAATCATGGAAGGCAGCAATAGCAAGAAGGACCCGAGTGGATTTGAGCATAGCCACTGGAGAAAAAGTTTCGTCATAGTCCAAACCAGGTCTTTGACGAAAACCCTTTGCAACAAGTCTAGCCTTATAGGTTTCCACCTGTCCATCTACACCAATCTTTTTCTTGAAGATCCATTTGCATCCTACGGGTTTTACCCCATCTGGAGCAAAGTCCAAAGTCCATACTTTGTTGGTGTACATGGACTCCATCTCGGTCCGCATTGCATCTAGCCATCGTACCGAGTCGCCGCTCTGGATGGCCTGCTGGAAGTCAGTAGGTTCATCATCATCTATGATGCAATCCTCTCTATCCCCATCTATGAGAAAACCGTAGTATCTCTCAGGCGGATGAGACGGCCTACTACTCCTGCGGAGGGGTGCGGGAATGTCCTGTTCTTCTTGAACTCCTGGTTCTACCAAACTTTCAGTAGCAGTTTGTGGTTCTGGAATTTCTTCCAGTTCTACTACGCTCCCACTCTTCTGATTTTCTAAAAATTCAGTTTTTAAGAAGCGGGCATGACGAGAAACAAAAACCTTTTGTTCCTCTGCGTAATAGAAATAATATCCCATAGAGTTCTTTGGATATCCCACAAACTTACACTCTACTGAGCGTGCCTCGAGCTTGTCCGAATGCTGCTTTTTTACAAAAGCTGGACATCTCCACGTCTTCAGGTACTGAAGACAGGGTTTCTTCCCACTCCATATCTGATATGGTGTGGTAGGCACAGTTTTGGTTGGAACTTTGTTCAAAATATATGCAGCTGTCTCTAGTGCATAACCCCAGAATGATCGCGGTAACTCAGCATTACTCATCATGGATCGTACCATATCTAATAGGGTTCGATTCCGTCTCTCCGATACACCGTTATGCTGTGAAGTGTATGGAGGAGTAAGCTGAGAGAGAATTCCTTTCTCTTTTAGATAACCTAGGAACTCGGCACTTAAGTATTCTCCACCTCGATCAGATCTCAGTGTCTTAATACTTTTGCCTGTTTGGTTTTCCACTTCACTCTTGTATTCCAGGAATTTCTCAAAGGCCTCGGATTTATGCTTCATCAAGAAAACATGTCCATACCTAGAGAAATCATCTGTAAAAGTAATGAAGTAGGAATAACCACCTCTCGCATGTGTAGACATTGGACCACATACATCGCTGTGTATGAGTCCTAAGAGCTCGCTCGCTCTTACTCCTTGTCCAGTGAATGGAGTCTTTGTCATCTTTCCTTTGAGACAAGATTGACAAGTGTCATAAGTTTGATATTCGAACGAGTCCAAATATCCTTCTCTATGCAACTTAGTCAACCTTCTCTCATTGATGTGACCCAGTCTACAATGCCATAAGAAAGCTTTATTTAAATCTGGAGACTTTCTTTTTAGTGTGTTCTGGACATTGAAAATTTGGAGTTGGTTTAAAACATATATACCATTATTTAGAGTACCTGACCCAATCAAACCATGATTAAGGTGGATGTTAACAACATCTCTTACAAACGTGAAATCATAACCTTTATTTGATAACAAGGAAACTGATATGATATTACACGTTAAGCTTGGTACAAAATAACAGTTATGTAAAACCAAAATGTGTCCACTCGTCGATCCTAGGTGATAATCCCCGACGGACGCAGCTCCCACGCTAGCTCCGTTAGCAACCTTTAGGGTCATATCACCTTCCTTCAGCACTCTACGGTTTCTCAGTGCCTGCAATGAATTGCAAATATGAGATCCTGATCCGGTATCCAATACCCAGGAAGTAGAGTTGATCGACAGACAATTCTCAATTACAAACACACCTGAGGTCGAAGCCACAGCTTGCTTCGGTTCCTGGTTCTTGGCGTTCCACGCCTTGCAATCCTTCTTCCAGTGCCCTTTCCTGTGACAATGGAAGCACTCATCCTGGCCAACTACCGGTACTGCAAACTTTTTCTTTCCCTTCCCTCCCACCTTACTAACACCTCCTCTAGGTTTGGGGACGGCCTTCTTCTTCCTTCCTTTGGCCCTTGCCTTGGACCCGGAAGAAGATGCTCCGCCAACAAACATAGCGGGTGTTTCCCTTGCCTTCTGCAAGGTGCCCTCTGCACTCCTTAACATGTTCAGGAGTTCCGGAAGTTCAACTTCTTTTCCTTGAAGGTTGAAGTTCAGGATAAACTGGGCGTAGGTGGGAGGAAGGGACTGGAGAATAAGGTCTGCATACAGCTCATTATCCAAAGTCGTCCCAAGGTCTGCGAGCTCTTCAATATAGCCGATCATCTTTAGGACATGTTCTCCTACCGATGACCCGACAGCCAACCTCGCTCGAAACAAGTTCTTAGAGGTCTCGTATCTTGCTATACGAGATTGCTCTCCATAAAGTTCCTTTGTATGGAGAAATATGCCATCTAGGGTCATATCCTCGTGCCTCCTCTGATGTTCATTGTTCATTGAGGCAAGCACGATGCACTTGGCTTTCGCGCAATCTAAATCCCAGGTTTTGCGGATTTCCTTATCCGCATTGCTGGATTTGGGACCAGGGACAGCAGGTGCCGTAGCGGTGAGGATGTACCCCAATTTGTCATAGGTCAAAGCCATTTTGACATTCCGCAGCCAATCTTTATAGTTTGGCCCTGTCAGTATATTTTTCTCTAAAAGTAACTTAAGTCCAGTCATTTTCAGGGTCGCTGCAATTAGGAGAGAGAGAAGAAAACTCTTTAGCATGATGCTGTTGCAAGTTTAGAGTAGTTTTTAGTTTATCTAAACTGGATGGCTCCCACTGTTTCTCGAATCCTTCCTCAAACCATAAAAGAAGAATTAGCCAGGTGATTGAAACGAATTCTTGATGTGTAGTATGAAATGGTAAAGAAATCACAACCAAAAATTATTTGACCGCAATCAACTACGGTGTCGGATTGTAGATTGTTAGTGAGTGCGGATCGTCCACAGGGAAAGTGTAATCGTTCGTCTTTCGATTTAGGTGAGTTAAAACTTTAAGGAAAAGAAAACAAACAATTCAAGATTTAAAGTTGAAGTTCAAGAAATGAGAAAAATCTAGATCTAAGAAAGCATTAAAAGATAGAATCAAGAATTGATCGTTTGTTGATTTTTCCAAACCAAATCTCAAGAATCGAAATGAGGCTCGTAGGAATCGATCGGATCTATAGATGTGATGTAATCTTAGAATTACGTATTCTTATCCTTCGATGAATTGATACTAGATTGATGATGATCGATGAGAATTAGAGACTTCTTGTGAAACTAGGGTTTCATCTTACCTCTTGTTCTTTCATTGATATCATTCAAATTCTAGCCTCTAGTAAATTCAAGAAACGATCGTAGATCCCTAATTTCGAGCGATCACAATCAAGAAAGCATCGCAACGAAACTAGGTCATCGATTCTTGAACTTGCTAGGGTTTACAAAACTCATAGGACTTAAAAATCGTATTAAGATTTGTTACATCATCATTCTACAATCGTCTCGACTCCTTTACGAGCGGAGTTTTACTCAAACATCACAACAAGAACAACAATTACAAATTGAGATCTAATCATGATGCAAGAATTAAAAGAAAGCAAGATTAAAGAATTTCACCTTTTATTTATATCAACAATTTCATTACATTCGCTCAAGAACTACAAGAGGAAGAATTCGATCGTCGACTTGGCTTCGCTCGTCTCCGTGGATCGCGGATCGGCTTGGATCACTTGCCCGATTGAAGATCGGCTCGGCTCCTAAAAGGTTGAAGGCTTCTTGCTTGATTTGGTACTCAAGATCTTGGATTTGGAGTGGAATTAGGGTTAGGGTTTCGCACAAGCCTTGTCACTAGACTTGTGGAAGAAGATGGTGTAGAATGAACCAATGATTATTGATTATTGATTAAAGATTGATTAGCCTTTAACCCTAGGTCTAGGTTCCTATTTATAGATAACTAACCCTAGATCTAGGATTTCAAATTCCAAGTTTCCCTCCAAAAGTTTGTTGAGAGAATTCAAATTTCCCTCCAAAAGTTAGTTAGGGGAGAAGCTTCTAGATGTGATTAGTTAGGAGGAGCTTCTAGAAGATGATTAATTAGGAGCTTAATTAGGATTAGCCTTCCTTAATTTTCTTTGCTGATCTGGCAGTAGCTTCTGGAGAATTATGGAAATTGACATATCACAATGAGATGTGGGACCAGAGCTAGGGATAATGCTGCAAAAATTCCATGCTGACGTGGCATAATAGGCGCGGATCCGCGGCGCAAGCCACCTCCTGCCGCGGATCCGCGGCTTCTTTGGGGATTTAAAGCTTGGGCTTTCAGGTTTGGTCTTGGGCTCACTTTTGGGCTTTTCTTTTATATGCTGAATTTAATAATTCCTTCTGAAATGTTACCAGATCTGAAGTGATTGAATTGGCGTAATGTTGATCAGCTCTTTTGCTTTTCTTCCGTATTTCC
Source organism: Agapanthus africanus (assembly GCA_030015575.1). Classification (NCBI taxonomy): domain Eukaryota; kingdom Viridiplantae; phylum Streptophyta; class Magnoliopsida; order Asparagales; family Amaryllidaceae; genus Agapanthus; species Agapanthus africanus. Next base: position 95,926,241 of record JASDDO010000014.1, read on the forward strand.
TGCATAGACTCAAGACAAGTGTTGCGCAAATACAGAAATGATGCGATGCCATGAAATGCGGTTAATTTCCCTTAAAGTGTCGGTTTAAAAGTCTAACACATGCAATCTCATATTTTGTGACAGATTTGCTAATATGTAGAATATGAATGCCGAACACTTCTAAATGTATGCAAATGTTAGGGAAATTTCCGGCTAAAATATACAATATTTTCGACTGATCAAATACCCCCAAACTTAATTTCGATCGTCTCGAGCGAATGTTTTATTAAAAAGAGAAGGAGAAAATAAAGAAAGAGAAAAACTAACTAGCACACTTTCGTAGGCAGCACGATTGCACTGAGCACGTGCAACAAGCCTTTAAACCTCTAGGTGTCCCTAGTAGGAGGAGTGTTGTCTCCTGAGGGTTTTCAGCGGATTGCACCCACAAAATCCAATAATAAAAGAAAGATCATGAATATTACATTTAAAGAAAAGAATTGTAAAAGAAAAGCCTTGAAAATTAGGGTTTCCAACTAAGCTAGTTTTTCGGTTGTCATGAGCCCTATCTTAATGGTCATGAAAAGATGTTAGAAATCACGTCCTCCCTCAATAAAACATCGTCTTATTCTTCATTCCTATCTTTCTTCCAAACATCGATCATATAACCCTGCGTGTGTGTAAAGACATCCCTACACCCGGAGAATTCAATTCAAGCTATCATACTCTTGCCCATCAGCCTCAGTATTTTTTTTTTTTCGATGAGCTCACACACTTTCATGCGACCGTTAATACTTCTTGAGGTACTAACCGACCGATTACTCATGTGCTTGCTTATTTGGTGTATTTTCCTAATCTTGCACCACCTTAGGTATAGCAGTGACTCCCAGACCAGTTGGCCTTAGGGCACTAGATGAAAAGGTACCCTTGCTATATATTTTTTTATTTCCCTTGGTGATAACAAAACCAGTGTCCATTTTTCTCACCATTTTTTTTTCTTCATACTTTTGGCTTTAAGACAAGAGCATTTCAAGGTATCCTCTACTATCCCAGGCTTTAAGACGTGTGTAAGTGCGAATAGCAGGGTAGCAACGCTCAAAATGTTTGGCTTCCAGAATAGAAACTATTTTTCAGACTTATTTTTATCCTCAGATTAGTGACGTCCTTCATCTTACTAACCCTTGGGACAACGGCTCATAACTACTTATTACTAGTTCGTATAAGAAAACTTCTAATTTTCTTAGTTTTCTTAAATTTTTCTAATCTCATGGATGTAATTTTTCACTATCTAAACTTTCATTATCTTATTTATGTACAAAAAATATTTTTATCTTTTTGAAATTTGTTTAAATTTTTATGGGTTTTTGAAAATGTTTTGTGCTTATGCAAATGATATGCAAATGATGCGAAAATAAGCACAAACCTCCCCCAAACTTGTTTTCAACAGTGTCCTCACTGTTGCCATCCGCTAAATCTCGAAAAACCTGTAAGCTTGGGAGGAATTTATTAGTGGGGGCAAAATATTTAAGTGAAGATTCTCCCCCAAACTTATTTTTGGCTCAAAATTTTATAAAAATTTTCTTTTCTGGAGCCCGAAAATATACCCCCCCAAACTTGAGTTATGCAATGTTAATCTTTTAAAATCATAAGTGGGGGTCAAAAATTATTGGTCGATGCCAAGCTTTGCAAAGACCGAATGTTAACACCAACCATTCAAAAATTTTATCAATGCAGTGCTCTGGTTGGTGGAAGAAAAAGTGGGGAAAGGGTAAGGGGTGGAAGAGAAATTGTGTGCGTCTCATTTTGGAGAGACGATGCAGTGAATGTGATGGATTACTCGCATTCTTTTTACAATTCAGAAGAAGGGGTGGAGGTTCAATTTCAATGACTGGGAGATGATTCATCTCAACACCCGTGTTGTTCAGAAATGCAAGTTTTTCAGCGAAGATTTCCTCAAAAGTACTATCCATACCCCGATGAATAATGTCATCACAAAGTACGGGGTGATCTTCAGACTCTAAAAGCAGTTCATGATCCATGTTAATTGTTGACCCGGACATCTCAGTGGAAGAGTCCGTATGTGTATGATACATAGTTGGGTCAAACAACAAATGAAAAGAGTCAAGATCGATATCAGGAGGATCATCAAATTCGCTGCTGTCGACATCCATTAAGTCGACAGAGCAGACCTGAGCAGTAGGTTCGGAGGGTACACTTCCCAACTTGTAAATGTTCAGCTCTATTGACCTATTCCCAAAAGATAAGGTCATAGAACCATTACGACAGTTGATTATTGCGTTGGAAGTGGCCAAAAAGGGGCGACCTAAAATCACCGGAATTTGATTCCGTGGGTTTACTACAGGCTGTGTATCAAGTACAATAAAATCCACAGGAAATACAAATTCCCCGATTTTTATTAACACATCCTCCAGTTTACCCCTAGGTTTGGTGATTGATCGGTCAGCCATCTGGAGAGTTATGCTCGAAGGCTTTAACACTCCGATACCTAGTTGCTCATATACCGAGTAAGGAAGTAAGTTAACACTAGCGCCAAGGTCAAGTAACGCACGGTTGATGTGTTTCTCCCCAATAAAAATGGAAATAGTAGGACAGCCAGGGTCCTTACGTTTCCGTGGTAATTGTTGGGGAAAAGCCGTGTCTACAGTACGAGACATAAAGATTTTTTTAGGCACTTGAGTCTTCCTCTTCCTAGTGCACAAGTTCTTAAGAGTTTTTGCATAGGACGGAACTTGTTGAATAGCATCTAGGAGAGGGATGTTGATGTTAACTTCCTTAAACATGTCCACAATCTTCTCCATTTGGGCATCATGTTTCTTGGGCCTCAACCTATTTGGAAATGGAGCTCTATCAATAAATGTTGGATCCAACATTTGTGGAGAAGTTTGTGGGGGTGGAAAAGATGAGATGGGTAGAGGGTTCGAGCCTTTGGGAACACGGAGAATAGGCTCGGAAGAAGGTAAGTTAGACGAAATAGGGTAAGAAGTAGAAGTGTGAGTGGAAGTGGAAGTGGAAGCCGGGGTGTTAATGATCAATTCATCATTATCAATTTGTTCACCCGAATGATTGTCTAGCACTCTTCCAGATCTCAACGTTGTAAAAGCGTCCACATTAGTGCAATGTGAAGGTCTAGGATCAGGTACGAGTTGAGATGGAAGATTCCCTTCTGCACTTATTTCGGCTGTTATTTGTTCAATTTGTGCTTCCATTGATTTGATATTCTCATTTTGAGTGAGAATGATCTTTATCATATTATCAATGGAAGATTGAAAACTTGCCGACTCTTGGATGGATTGTTTCATGAAAGTAACCAAGGTTTGCACCAGTGCAGAGATATTATCAGTACCGACCAATTGCAAAGAGTTTTCATGTAGTGCAAAAATGTTGGCAGGATTTTGAAAATTTTGCGGTTGGAAGGGGTGCTGACTCAATTGAAGTGGTGGTTGCTGTTGTGGTGGAGGGACCCTTTGAAAATTGTTTAGGATTGGAACCGTGTTTTGAGATTGTGATTGGTTCCAAGAAAAGTTCGGGTAATTCCTCCAATCTTGATTATATGAGGAAGAAGAGGAATAGTTTCCAGGTCTTTGCTGAAGGGCAGCATTAGTGTGACCTTGAAACGGTACATTCAAAGGACATTCTTCCGTCAAATGTGAAGGGTTTGAACAGCAGCCACACACGGTTTTGGGAAGTGTGGATTGGTTTAGGGAGGCTGAAGAGATTTTGTTTTCTATAGCGTCGAGTTTCCTTTGTATTGCGGCCATTTCGGCTTTCATGGTGACGGAAACATCGAGCTGATTGACATCTTCCCTAGGTGGTGGTGGTCTAACACTTTCCCATTGTGATGTGTTTTGAGCTAAATCTTCTAAGTATTTCCAAGCTTCACCATCATCTTTAGATAGGAATTGGCAATGACACATGGTTTCAAGCATCTGTCTACTAGTGAGATCAACACCCTCATAGATAATTCGACACAAATCCCACCTGGGGATTCCGTGATGAGGGCATTGGATAAGAAGATCCTTGAATCGTTCAAAGCATTTCCAAAATGGTTCATTGGGAAGTTTGGGTAAATTTAGAGATTTCGCTCCGAACACGGGCGGTCTTGTGATTAGGATAAAATTTCTTAAGGAATGCTGCAACGAATTCGTCCCATGTTGAAATAGAATGTGCGGGTGTGATGTAAAGCCACTTCTCGGCTAAATCGCACAAAGCGAATGGGAGAAGACGTAAACGCAGAGCATCCAAAGACAGTTGTGAATTCCCCATCAAAGCACATACGTTTTCAAATTTGAAAATAAACATGTATGCGTTTTCAGAATCAAGACCATGAAATTTGGGTAATAGTTTGATGAATTGGGGGTTGATTTCAAAATTTTCCCCGATGGCAGGTGGTATAGAAAGACAGGTGGGAAGGGTAACACGTGTAGGATAGCATCTCTCTTGGAGAGAAATGCGTGGAAGATTCTGCGCACCTGCGGGCGGTGGCAGAGTAGTGTTAAAGTTTGATGGATTTGGGTCCATCGCGGGTGTGGTGGGTGGTGGGGGAGAAGATGAAGAATTACCGACTCTGGGGTCGATAAAAGAAACGCGGACAAGACGGGAAATGGAATCCCGTGTCCAGCCTAACATTGTGCTAAATGGTTGTAGCACAAGTGGCAGCGTTGGTATAATTAGAGGAAATGATGTATGCGGTGTTTGTTTTGAAAAGATACGGATTTTTTTGAAAAATATGATGCAACAAAACAAATGCAACACACAAAACCCTAGAATCTAGTGGTCACCTAGGTCAAACTCTAGACCGCTCCTAACTGCCAAAAGACAAGTCGCAGGATAAATCCTCCACTGCCTCTTTGTCCCCCTGTGGCCGGATAAGTGCCAGGTAAGTGGGAAGGTACTCCACTACGTAAGTAGTGGGCCTAATTAAAAACCACTAGCCTTAGACACACTCGCCTTAGGCACCATAAGAAAACTCGGATAAGCAATGAATTACCCACGGCCTTCTCTTGTCCTAATTGAGCGCGACAGTCCTTAGAGTCATCTCTAGATTTCTTTTAATTAATGAGGGTAAATGAGGATGCAAGTTTTGCGATTTTCGGGGCCTAGGAAGGGTAATGAAATCCCCACCTAATTTGGATTTGGTCGTGCCCCTTAATTTCCGTATTAATATGCAAACAACCAAAAGAATCAAAACACGCACAAATTTTATTTTGCTTTGCGGCGCTGCGATTTATTTGCAAAGAAACCTGCAGCAAAATTGTTATTGGAGCAGATCAGGTAAGAGATAAGAAAGTTAGGGACTCACAGAGGAAAATTGGTCCAGTGAAGCTTCTACTGAGGCGCGGATCCGCCGCGGATTAGAGGTTCTTGCCGCGGATGGGCGGTGGTCTGTTGGGATCAGTGCACAGAAATTTGTGCACAAGCTCCTGTTCACCTAAACAGCTCTCTGGATGTTTCAGAAAAAATTTTCCACAGCTCCAATGATTCCAGATTTCCTCGCAATCAAATCACAACACACGTATTAGTGTTTGCACGAATTTTGATCACAAAATTTAGATGGAATAAAATTTTCAACTCAAATTTCAAAATACGAACTATTAGCGCACTATCCCCGGCAACGGCGCCATTTGATTGAAACGAATTCTTGATGTGTAGTATGAAATGGTAAAGAAATCACAACCAAAAATTATTTGACCGCAATCAACTACGGTGTCGGATTGTAGATTGTTAGTGAGTGCGGATCGTCCACAGGGAAAGTGTAATCGTTCGTCTTTCGATTTAGGTGAGTTAAAACTTTAAGGAAAAGAAAACAAACAATTCAAGATTTAAAGTTGAAGTTCAAGAAATGAGAAAAATCTAGATCTAAGAAAGCATTAAAAGATAGAATCAAGAATTGATCGTTTGTTGATTTTTCCAAACCAAATCTCAAGAATCGAAATGAGGCTCGTAGGAATCGATCGGATCTATAGATGTGATGTAATCTTAGAATTACGTATTCTTATCCTTCGATGAATTGATACTAGATTGATGATGATCGATGAGAATTAGAGACTTCTTGTGAAACTAGGGTTTCATCTTACCTCTTGTTCTTTCATTGATATCATTCATATTCTAGCCTCTAGTAAATTCAAGAAACGATCGTAGATCCCTAATTTCGAGCGATCACAATCAAGAAAGCATCGCAACGAAACTAGGTCATCGATTCTTGAACTTGCTAGGGTTTACAAAACTCATAGGACTTAAAAATCGTATTAAGATTTGTTACATCATCATTCTACAATCGTCTCGACTCCTTTACGAGCGGAGTTTTACTCAAACATCACAACAAGAACAACAATTACAAATTGAGATCTAATCATGATGCAAGAATTAAAAGAAAGCAAGATTAAAGAATTTCACCTTTTATTTATATCAACAATTTCATTACATTCGCTCAAGAACTACAAGAGGAAGAATTCGATCGTCGACTTGGCTTCGCTCGTCTCCGTGGATCGCGGATCGGCTTGGATCACTTGCCCGATTGAAGATCGGCTCGGCTCCTAAAAGGTTGAAGGCTTCTTGCTTGATTTGGTACTCAAGATCTTGGATTTGGAGTGGAATTAGGGTTAGGGTTTCGCACAAGCCTTGTCACTAGACTTGTGGAAGAAGATGGTGTAGAATGAACCAATGATTATTGATTATTGATTAAAGATTGATTAGCCTTTAACCCTAGGTCTAGGTTCCTATTTATAGATAACTAACCCTAGATCTAGGATTTCAAATTCCAAGTTTCCCTCCAAAAGTTTGTTGAGAGAATTCAAATTTCCCTCCAAAAGTTAGTTAGGGGAGAAGCTTCTAGATGTGATTAGTTAGGAGGAGCTTCTAGAAGATGATTAATTAGGAGCTTAATTAGGATTAGCCTTCCTTAATTTTCTTTGCTGATCTGGCAGTAGCTTCTGGAGAATTATGGAAATTGACATATCACAATGAGATGTGGGACCAGAGCTAGGGATAATGCTGCAAAAATTCCATGCTGACGTGGCATAATAGGCGCGGATCCGCGGCGCAAGCCACCTCCTGCCGCGGATCCGCGGCTTCTTTGGGGATTTAAAGCTTGGGCTTTCAGGTTTGGTCTTGGGCTCACTTTTGGGCTTTTCTTTTATATGCTGAATTTAATAATTCCTTCTGAAATGTTACCAGATCTGAAGTGATTGAATTGGCGTAATGTTGATCAGCTCTTTTGCTTTTCTTCCGTATTTCCTGCATAGACTCAAGACAAGTGTTGCGCAAATACAGAAATGATGCGATGCCATGAAATGCGGTTAATTTCCCTTAAAGTGTCGGTTTAAAAGTCTAACACATGCAATCTCATATTTTGTGACAGATTTGCTAATATGTAGAATATGAATGCCGAACACTTCTAAATGTATGCAAATGTTAGGGAAATTTCCGGCTAAAATATACAATATTTTCGACTGATCACCAGGACTATTCTCACCGTACAATACTTGCTTAACTGTTCAGCCAGGCCAGTGTCGATACTTCGAGGGAGGTTTTCCAACGCTTTCGCGAAGTTCCTTAATTAAATAACCTCTTTTCTCTGGGGGCGTAACCCCGCTGACACCTTTCTGGACACCTACTTGGTTTATAGCATTGATCGTTAAGTGACAAATATCCTGATAAGTAGCATGTACTCACAGTAGGATCAGGATCCAAATATCATCGTATGATAATGTTGAAGGAATCCTACCAACATTCATCAAACTCCAAATGGTATGCATCTCTTTGCAAATTTCAGTTTCTTTAGAAATTCCTGATATAAGTTTTTGCCCCATGCTCTTATGACCTTGAAGAAAGCCAACAAATCATAAGTCACATGTCAAGTTCTGCCCATCATTATCTTGTTAATTTGAACCCACCCGTATATACCCTTGACGAAAGCCAACAAGGTAATGCGACTGTCCCAAACCAACACATCTATCTATGTAACAAATGAATACCCAGCAGCTACCAAACACTATGTCTTGACGAAAGCCAACAAACACAGCTTGAATACTACTGACTATCCATAAGAAATGACGGAGGGCTACGACTGGTTTTGGCGAAACCGTGAACGTAGTGAACTTGATATAACCGAAGGAACCTGATAGCTTTTAAAAGGAGTGGTTAAAGCTCCGCATTTAAAAATATCTGTTTTTAAAATTAACCGAGTGGTTTCTTTTAAATTGTTCCAACGATTTAAACTTTGGTTTGTTTTTCTTTGCATTATAGATAATGCGTCCCATCATTAACCTATCATTGCAGAAAACAACGAAAATACAACGTCCTCTTATGCCATCCGCATTCGCCACGGGGTCCCGTCATCACCCGTTAGGTTACTTAACTAACGACAGAGCGGGGGCTGGGCTAGCGCGGGTGTAAAACATAAGTGACGTCTAAATAGCTATCATATATATAGATATTTTACATTCGTCTGACGCAATGATATACATTCCAGATCACAGATGAACTTAATTGGATTTGCAAGCAATCCGTGTTTGTTTTGAGCCTGCAACAAAAGACGGATTATACAGTTGTGATGAATAGCCATTACCCCACCCACGACCCCTACGGGTGCGGCAAACTACCCGCCCGGCAGTTTGTGCACCCCACCTTGGGTCAGTCCTAGGAGCATAAACAGTAAAAAGAAATAATACAACGGTGGCTACAACCGCAACCTGGATGTGCCCCGCAAAAATAATATTACAACAAATTACATTTACATCAAATGAATTAAATAATAACCCATCACAAAACCCCGTCTATACATCACAACAGTCCAACACAGTTCATATGCACAAACAGATAAAATCCATTTCAGAAATGTGCAACCCCCTGCCAACTGACATACTAGCAGTTAGGGGAGGTTTACGAACACATTATACAATCACAGATATAATCCAACAAGCAAATACTGTATAATTTCGATCGATTAAACACTTTTAATCTTGCTCCAATACTGCTCTGTAAACTTGAAACCTGAGCAAAATTAAAAATTACCAGAGAATCCCAAATATCACAGAGAACCACCACAAGAAAAATGGCTCCCTGAATCGTCAACTCGGCGGCGGAAGCGCGGCGCTATCTGTGTTAGCCGCCGCGGATCCGCGGCGCCGTAGGCGATTCAGGGGACCAAATTTTTTGTGTGTTCTACTACTGTCATTTTAAGCTTTCTGAACATCCCTGAAAAATTTTTGGACTTCATTTATAAATCGACAGAAACATGATTTTTCGGGCTTTTCCGGTTTCGTTTTTTCCGTTCGAAATTCATACAAATTTGCAAAAAGGTTATTTATTGTTTAGCGAGGCTCTGATACCACTATAAGTCGATGTACAACACCCCAATACTTGTGGGGAGGCGGAATTTTCAAAAACGAACTTGTTTAGTGAACAAACATCGACTAACCGCTTAAATCGAAGCTAAACGATAACTAACCAAACACAAAGTTGTTCTAAACTACTATGCTTAGGGATTATACCTATCGAACCAAGTCCTTCGGCTTTACGATCTCCTCGTCCTCCTCGGCCTTCTCGATGTAGTAGATGATCCACCCGAGAGCAAAACTCCAAGCTTAGCCTCTAAACTTGAGGCAACTAACCTTCTTGGATTGCTAATCAAAGAAGATAGATGAGATAGAGTGAGGGTTATGGATTGTTTAGTCTAACTAATCCTTGTTCTCAACACATGAGAGGTGAGGATTAGGGTTTGAAGAGAGTGAGCTTGAGGAGAGAGAATGTGAATGATATTATGAAATGAGAATAGTAAGTTATCATAATATATATGAAGCATTTACTTTTATCAAGAAAAGAAAATAAGTGATGAATAATCATGCTTCACAAATATCAAGTGGTGATTCATTATCATGAGTCATTAAGCATTTATGATGCATTAATGACCATGATGAATCACTCTCATGACTCACTAATCTCATTCAATGTATATGCCACCTAAACCTCCTTAGTCACCATCTTCTAGAAGCTTCTCGCGTAATTACGAGAACGCCCCTCCGATCCGCAAAAATACGGAAAAACTTTAGACTGTATAAATCCAATAACCGGATACCAGTAACTGGCTTAAACCAAAGCCGACTGGTAAAAACTGTCCAAACGACGTAAGTGTGTAAACACACATACGCGTCCGAACCCTTTGTCGTAAAACCATACGATCTCTATATCGTTTCGCCTGGAGTAGGAAACTCTCTGTGTGGGACTCTAGAGACTCGACTACTACGCTGGCAGTGGGTTTAACCACAGACCGCAAGCGGCACTAGCTGTACGTAACGGTCCCCAGGTAGTTGTCGATAAGAAGGCCGATGAGGAAACCCATCCGAACTCCTACTGAGCCTGCTGTGACAGTCTCCATACAGTCCGGTCCGTTCGTCTTAGACTATCGCATATCGGGCCTAGGGGGCGGCAAGCGTCAGTCCCCTAATAGCGGTATAAGTCGTGTCGGAGCGAAGCCCATTACACCCTGAGAAACTACTGGAACCTACCAGCAAATCTCGCTTGCCCTGGCCAGGGACTTTGCGTAATGGCTCTCTGACACAGCGCGATATCTACTCTCAATACCGGGAGAGACGAATCCTGTCTAACCGCCACTGCCTCCAAATGCTCGGAACTGCACCCAACTGCTACCTGTTTGCACGACTCCTTTGAACCGTGGTAGGGTAGCAATCTAAGAACAGTGGGACACACTCGAGGCAAAGTAGCAGTGTCAAGTCTGCGGACTATGCTGTACTCATGTCACCTGGGAACTGTTCACTGACGACTGGTATAAAACCAACCAACAGTTCCCTGTGAGTCCTGTCCGGTGTACCCGTAACCTAACGAGCACCTGCATACTATCTCCAGTACGACGTACTGACGGCTGTGGGACAGACCATCTCCCCAACTGGGATGAGAAGCGTACACACTAGTCTACTCCGGAGAATCGATGCTCTGTCTCGATAATCCAACGACCAGGGACCTGAATAAGGATGTGCTTGTAGACTACACAGCCCCCACTAGTGTGACTGCCATCACAACGCTGGTAGACAAGCAAGATCCTAAGAGCTCTATCAATACGTACACTCACATATTAAGAAAGAAAAACCAAGTAGCATACTACCATGTTTAGCAAGATTGTTATATACATGTGAATATCCCAAGCTTCCATTAAGTAATATACAAACTAGTATGATACAGTAATGGCCTTCTAGGGCATAAACACTAACAGATATTTGATAAAGAGGATACCGGGTGAATAGTATGATGAATGTGATATTGACCCGTACCCAGATTTGGGGATGTCGTACGACGGATTTACGTACGAGCTATATTTTGATGATTGATCCGCACTCTTGACTTGGGATGTTTAGTTATAGATATGGTATCGGATATGATATTATTGAGGCGGGATCACCGACTAATATATATATACAGGTATGTATATGTATCGACTCAGATGTTAGGCGGTTTCCTTACCTGCAGTCCAGCTTGTTAACTTAGTCCTTTAGTTTAGTTTAGTTGTTAGATTAGATTCGATTCTTACCTATTTCAAAAACTAACGAATCGTGTGTATTTTAAAAGACAGCCCAAGGGATCCTACGGATATTTTAAAAGACGTATCTTTTCATAAAAACACCGTAGCCCCTATTTTCAAAACCCCATGGTTCGTGTTATTTCAAAAGGCACCATTTGTAGGATTTATATTAGGGTAATGCATATTAGTTATCGTTGTGTTTAGTATTTAGCTCCCGCTCATTATTACTGTTCGCTCCGCATCGCATACTTATATTATAATTTCTTATTGCATTGTTGATATCATACTGTTAGGACACCAGCACCATTACCGATGATGCGTATGTACCACGTACACTTGCTTGCCGGCTCACACACATCTTCATCGGTAATTGCCATGTCACGCACACCTTAGAAAATATTATCGCCTAATGTAGCTTGTTAACTAGTAGTTTTGACATGATGATTAGTTGCTTGCATTATATGCTAGTTTAAACATTTTAGTTGTTACTTGTCACTTCGTGCATACTGTTATTCATTATATGCCGTATTCATGGATGCTCATGCTTATATTCATGGTTTTACATGCTTTTGATGATTCGTATTTCCATGATATTTTCTGGATTTGGAGGAAAACCGCAAAACATATATAAACTGCTTTCTCTCTTTTTAAATAAAAAAATGCGGTTTTCCCATGATGTATGAGTCGTCCACCATGAGTTTGCTGATGGATTTCGAGACCCGATTCGAGGAGATGGATGAACCGTTTCGGGTACATGGTGGGCCCGGTAAGGTACCCCGGGGCAAGAAGCTCGTGGTGATGACGATGAGCCTGGCAGGGGGAGACTACCTACCGGTGATTTTACCCGACGCGTCGGATATCCGGAGGATACCGTCGTGGTCTTGAGATGGATGGTAGGGGCCGGTCTGGATTGACGACGCCCTAGATATTGTGATTGAGATTTTGAGATTTTGAGATATTGAGGTGCAGAGATTGTGATACAGAGATATCGAGATATTTGGACACTTGTTTTGTGTCGATGCTGGGCACTGTTTTATGCTGATTTCATTTATGGTACCTCACTTTTAAAATACAGAAATCTCACTGGTTTATGAAAACAGTTTTCTTCAGTACATGCATTCTGTTCCATGCATTCATACTTCATCCATATGATACATTGCTACCTGAGGCACTGACACGGGCACATGGAATTACACTTGGGTTAGATATTTGCCCTAACCATTGTTATGGGTTGCTGGTTATATATTTGAGGATATATTATGATCATTGACCTAAGATTGCGTTATTTATGCGATTTCTTTTCGTAGATGTTTTTCTATTCACGAGTTGGCAACTCACCCCCGTTGTGCCCCAGTTTCTTGCAGGTTTGCCGTACAGGTTTCATTACGGCTTGCGGGCATAGTTTCCTTCGGTTGATTTGCTAGTAGATGTGTTTACTTGTATCGTACCCCCATTATATATCTTGTATATTATTATTCTGTTGTATCTAGAAGTTCCATCAACCAAACATGTATTTATTTGAGATAGAGACCAGTGATGTTATTCCTTCGACCTTAGAGACGCGCGTTATATTTCTGTGGTTTTCTTGTGGTTTTGAGTTTCCTTTTGAATTTTGATCCTCGCCGTTGGCGTTGTATATTATATTGCTTGTGTGGTTGTGACCGTCGATTGACGAAGAGCTAGCTCCCGTTTGGGGGCCACTATTTACAAAGGAGACTCTGCCGAAATTTTCGGGAAATATTTGATGTTTTTTTTAAAACTGCATAATTCGGCTTATGCTATTAAAACTACTTGTTTTTAATTGGTTTTCCTTCACTCTACTTCTTTTCTTGGTTTGGGTTTCTTGGTTTTCGGCTTACTTAGATTACGTACGCCTCGAGACGTTCGAAGTTTAAGTGCCGGTCATATTCCGTACTTTCGGGACGTGACAAAGTTGGTATCAGAGCGTTAGGTTTTACCTTCGGAGCGTAGGATGACCCTTGGTTGATGGAATAGGTGACTAAAGTAGAGTGACGTACCGTAGGTATGTTCCGCGGCATATTTACGATACGCTACTCCACTTAAGAAGCCTTAGGATGTACATTTCTTTGCTCAGTATTATATTCATTCCGATCTAGCCTCATCAGTACCAGTTATGGTTTTGCTACCACGATTACGGGCAGGAAGAGCTACAGCTAGAGTTGCGGTCAGCACGAGCTCGTCACGAACGAGGACTGACCAGGGCGAAATTCCGGCAACACACGATTGCAGAGATGTGTCTTTTTACTGTGTTTCCGCGCCACGAGCGTTTGGCGGATCGTCTTTATGAGGTTACTCGGATGTGCTGATCGACACTAGAGGATTGAGCCAATGATAGAGGCCGGCCAGATTTTGATGACCGTTGGTGTGTTGCTTATTCATGATGATCGAGGCACTGTTCAGTGTGCAGACGAGCGAGTCAGTTATTGCTGCGAACGACGAGATATTGCCCCAGATGCTGGAGTTAGTGCAGAACGAGTTGTACTAAGAGATGCTAGAAGGTCGCTAGTCATCGAGGATGAATGACTAGGACATGTGGATCGTTCGCCTACCCCGATGCGGGGTCATCAGATAGATTGATTCCAGCTAGAGACGACTTCACGCGGAGACGTTAGGAGTCGACAGAGACGATCGAATGTCAGAAACCTATTATTCCAAGTTTAAAGTAGTCGGAAAGACATGCAGGTAATTCTATGGTCCCTCTAGAAGAATGAAACCCTAACTCGACTTAATGACCGTGTGAAAGCCTTTGAACCTTCGGGTTTGCGGCAGTTCTACGGCGCCATTAGTGAGGCTTGGGTTTGCCCTTCTACGGCTGGACCACCGATGCTGTGGTATGTACTCGATACTATTAAACTTTGCCCAAGAGGTTGAGCTCTTGGGGGATTATGAGGTTTTGACGACTCGATCGGATGGCTCGACTTAATTCGGATGCTAGGTGGTGAGATGCATTTCTTTGGAGACTCCCGATACGAGGATAGCCGTTGGAGCTCAGTCCATGTAGCCACGATGAGACGAGTCCGAAGCAGTCGACATTAGAGAAAGTGGAGTAAAGAGGTCCGTACAAGATCTGGATAAGACGACGTTCCACTCCGCCGACATCAGAGATGCGATACGCATGCCGAGGCAGAGTATTGGATATACCTTCCAGAAGGAGTCGCGATGGGTATGCAGCCGTTCCGGAGCAAGATGCAGATATAGGAAAGGACGATGACTTCCGGACAGTTGGCAAAGACGAGACATGGAAGAGACCGTGAGCAGGATTCCTTCCAGGACACTGCTGCAAAGATACTTGCACCCAGGATCAGATGTGTCACATACATTCAGAGAGCCAGAGGCCGACACCAGTGATATGCTGTCTTACGAGTGGTCGCGATGATTGACCGGGAGATGACAATTGACGTGCCAGAACGGGATCATCCCCGTTAGCACACCTGACAAGGCAGATGAGCCGATGGACCGAGAGATTGGTAATTCCCAGTGAAGACCTTGACCCAGGAGTGGTCATTGTTACGCACACCAGCAGGCCAGAGTTCATGATCATCGACGAGACGTCCCACTAGTGACCGCGACAGTTGGCCCGAGATTCTTAGAGGATGCACTTGAGCGGTACTATTCTGCCATTATTGATTTCGATGTTTTGGGTAATTTATTTGCATGATTTGATTCTGATGATTGAGGATTTACGATCTTTGCACAGTGTTGCACTTGATATCGTTTTCGTGCTTTGGTTTCATATGTTTGTGATTTTACGGTTTTAGACATTTGAGTTGATTTTGTGCGTATGCACGCACACGATTTAGTTCCTGCACTCTGTATAGTTTATATATGCTTGCAGTGCAGTGATACGCCTTTTGTTCACTTAGATGCACTGGACTTCGATTTCGATTGTGATACTCGATATTTGTTTTGTGCACCTTATGCACCCGATTTGATTTTGCGCATATTCGGCGCTTGATATTGGATTTCATGATTTCGTGCACGATGGATGCACCCGATTTGGATTTTCGTGCATGTTGGGCGCATGTTTTGAGGTGCGATTTTGGTGCACACCAGATGCACTAAACGAGATTCTTCGTGCATGTCAGATGCATCTGATTTTGCTGTCAGGTACACACGTTGCCTACGACAGATGCTTTGTGCACATCCGATGCACTTAGATCTTGTTTCTGTGCACTTATATGGCATGTATATGGATTTTGATTATCGTGCGCACCAGACGCACGTAGTATTCATACACGTATTTTGGGATTGATTTCTTATAGAGCAGTACGTTTTTTTTATGATAATTGCGATGTGTTTTCGTACTAAGCAGGACTAGTCAGAGGACAGTACCTGAATATATTTTGCATGCATTGATAGTTATTGAAGGGATTTCCAAAAAGCGAGCTATAGCCTCAGTATTTACCTACGTGTCTGATATGACATGAAATGTTTAAAACAAGGAGACCCTTCTAAATTGTTTCCAAAACGGCGGAACGTACATTTCAAACAAAGGTATATATGTATATAGTTATTTTCTTATGATAGACGTCCGCCACTGTACAGTGTTATACGCGTTGCACAGCGACTTAAAGAGATTTGGCATGCATTTCCTTCAGATACTTACATATATAGATTCGATATTTACATGTATAGTTTCGAGTTATATCATATTGGTTTTGCTTTGGATTTGGCATTGATGTCTTCCCCATGACTCCGATGATTGCGGGATGCTTGACGGAGTTTTGATTTGAGTTATATGCTCATTTTTCATGCGCATGCGCATGCGCTGCGCTACGATTTGTTTTATGTATTTACGATTTCGGAGCCCCGACGACTTGATGGTTTTGCTTAGATGTTTTAGTATTTGGGGAGAGTTTTAATTTAAATTCGGGGACCGAATTTCTTTAAGAGGGGAAGATTGTAACGTTTTGAAAATCGTTTAGGTGAAATTTCGAAAAAACGGTAAAATAATGGGGTTTTCTGTAAAAAGTCAAAATGCAAATATCTTTATTATAAAATTAAATATACATATTCTAACTATGTAATTGCTAGTATTTGGTGTTTATTGAGCCACTGCTGAAATTTCAAATCTTCTGAAATTTTTTCCGAAATTAATTATTTTAATATTATTTTAAGCCGGTAAGAAAATACATTAAATTAGCGATAAATACAAATTTAAATGGGCTAATTTTAATCTTTAAAATCATGTTAATTAAAATCTAGTTGTAATATAATATTTTAGTATTTTATTTCAAGTTTTAATTGATTTATTTTATGGAAAACAAAAATATAGTTATTTTGAACTAAAACATGCAAATATGGTATTGTGGGGTTTTTTTTTGCATAGAATTTTTTTGTAAAGTCTCTCACACTCACCCTCACTCCCTTTGGCCGGCCTCACACTATTGTAGCAGCCCAAGAATTTTATTTCCCTCTTTTTGACCTTAAATCATGTGAGAAATGGGTTAAAATAATGTTTTTTTATATAGTAAAGTAGGTGGGGGTATTATGGTAATTGGGAGGGGCTTTGACTGGATCTTTTGGCATCATCCCCTCACCTATTTCCCCCTCTTCCTCTGCTAAAACTAGCAGCAGTAGCCCCCCTCCATTTCTTCTTCTCTTTTCTCTTCAAAATTCCATCAAAAAATCATCCAAAATGCTTCAAAAATTCCACAAAATCAAAATCCACCTCCTACCCATTTTCCCTTGGCTACCATAGCATGGATCTAGGGATTTAGATTTTAATTTGGGAGGCTAAGTGTGCTTGTGGGATCTTCAAATTTATTTGGGTATAATTCTAACCTTATTCATATATTGTTGTTTAATTGCTTCTATGTTAACAAATTTGATGTTTAATTGGGTTTTATTGCAACTTTAGGAAATTCAAGACTAGGGTTTGAATTTAATTAGGGTTTTTATCATTAGTTTATGGTTGTAATGAGGAGATTAACATGTAATTGTATGCAAAATCTAAGTTGGTTGCTACTTGCTAATTTGTTAAATTAAAATGGTGATAATTTTGCTAAATTGCTAACTAGGTTTTAAAAAAATTGTTTAAATATTGGGTTTAAAAATGTGATTAGGTTTTTCATGAATTCATTAACATTATAAAATATAGTTTAATACTTTAGTTCATGAAAATCCAAGCTAAATTATTGTTTGTGCATTTTTGCTATAAAATCGTTAAATTTGGGTATATTGTAAACTAGAATTTTGGAATTTATGGAAATTGATGAGAATAAATTATATGAATGGTTTATATGACTTTGTTATGATATTTAGTGAATATTGTGGCCGCTAGATTCGTTTAAACATCAAGAGATTGTATTAAAGCGGTTAATTTTGCTTATTAGGTTTTCGGAAAAATAGCTTTAAAGCGAATTTGAAGTTTTGGTGATTTTAACCCTATTTTATATATATAATTAAGGTGTTGTGAAACCACGATTGATACGTTTGAGTTTTTCTCGATGGTTTGGCGTTTGTACGCCGACATCGAGGGTTTTTGGGTTGATTTGTGAAAGCAACCATAGGTTTTGACCTATGTGGGATTCACGTGTCGTTTTTGGGTCATGAGTCGGATTTTAATACGACACGGTGCGTTATGATAAGTAGGTACCCCATGTGGACTTCGAGACGACAAGCAAGCGCGTGGCGACGTCGGCACCGGCTAGCGAGGACCAGGTGAGTAGATTTATATTTACGGGGAGAAGTCGGGTGGATGGCGTATAGCACCCCCGCAGTCCGTAGTGTAGCTCATATATATATATATATGTTTATATAGGTGTTTTATGATACGAGAATGTTTATTCATATTATGATTATGTGTTCATGGATTAGCTTAGGTTAGTTGCGAAACCCTAGAGTAGTTGTTATACCCACATACGCATACACAGACTTGCATACTTGACTTTCTTGTGCGCAGATTGGGATGTGTATATATGTATATATGCGTGGGTATGGGACTATGCATATGTACATTCATATACGCATGCATGGATAATGAGGATAGTACTTGGGATTTAAGATGAGTCGATGAGATTTGATTTGAGGCCGTGAGATCGGTGATATAGCAGGGTTCGTATTTGAGATACGACATGACGTTGTAGCGGGTCCTTGACGTAGTGTTTCACACACGTCCATGCATACTTAGGCGGTATCAGTATTGTACTAGACGTAGATCAGTACCCCGATCATGATATTTGATAAAGAGGATACCAGGTGAATAGTATGATGAATGTGATATTGACCCGTACCCAGATTTGGGGATGCCGTACGACGGATTTACGTACGAGCTATATTTTGATGATTGATCCGCACTCTTGACTTGGGATGTTTGGTTATAGATATGGTATCGGATATGATATTATTGAGGCGGGATCACCGACTAATATATATATACAGGTATGTATATGTATCGACTCAGATGTTAGGCGGTTTTCTTACCTGCAGTCCAGCTTGTTAACTTAGTCCTTTAGTTTAGTTTAATTGTTAGATTAGATTCGATTCTTACCTATTTCAAAAACTAACGAATCGTGTGTATTTTAAAAGACAGCCCAAGGGATCCTACGGATATTTTAAAAGACGTATCTTTTCATAAAAACACCGTAGCCCCTATTTTCAAAACCCCATGATTCGTGTTATTTCAAAAGGCACCATTTGTAGGATTTATATTAGGGTAATGCAGATTAGTTATCGTTGTGTTTAGTATTTAGCTCCCGCTCATTATTACTGTTCGCTCCGCATCGCATACTTATATTATAATTTCTTATTGCATTGTTGATATCATACTGTTAGGACACCAGCACCATTACCGATGATGCGTATGTACCACGTACACTTGCTTGCCGGCTCACACACATCTTCATCGGTAATTGCCATGTCACGCACACCTTAGAAAATATTATCGCCTAATATAGCTTGTTAACTAGTAGTTTTGACATGATGATTAGTTGCTTGCATTATATGCTAGTTTAAACATTTTAGTTGTTACTTGTCACTTCGTGCATACTGTTATTCATTATATGCCGTATTCATGGATGCTCATGCTTATATTCATGGTTTTACATGCTTTTGATGATTCGTATTTCCATGATATTTTCTGGATTTGGAGGAAAACCGCAAAACATATATAAACTGCTTTCTCTCTTTTTAAATAAAAAAATGCGGTTTTCCCATGATGTATGAGTCGTCCACCATGAGTTTGCTGATGGATTTCGAGACCCGATTCGAGGAGATGGATGAACCGTTTTGGGTACATGGTGGGCCCGGTAAGGTACCCCGGGGCAAGAAGCTCGTGGTGATGACGATGAGCCTGGCAGGGGGAGACTACCTACCGGTGATTTTACCCGACGCGTCGGATATCCGGAGGATACCGTCGTGGTCTTGAGATGGATGGTAGGGGCCGGTCTGGATTGACGGCGCCCTAGATATTGTGATTGAGATTTTGAGATTTTGAGATATTGAGGTGCAGAGATTGTGATACAGAGATATCGAGATATTTGGACACTTGTTTTGTGTCGATGCTGGGCACTGTTTTATGCTGATTTCATTTATGGTACCTCACTTTTAAAATACAGAAATCTCACTGGTTTATGAAAACAGTTTTCTTTAGTACATGCATTCTGTTCCATGCATTCATACTTCATCCATATGATACATTGCTACCTGAGGCACTGACACGGGCACATGGAATTACACTTGGGTTAGATATTTGCCCTAACCATTGTTATGGGTTGCTGGTTATATATTTGAGGATATATTATGATCATTGACCTAGGATTGCGTTATTTATGCGATTTCTTTTCGTAGATGTTTTTCTATTCACGAGTTGGCAACTCACCCCCGTTGTGCCCCAGTTTCTTGCAGGTTTGCCGTACAGGTTTCATTACGGCTTGCGTGCATAGTTTCCTTCGGTTGATTTGCTAGTAGATGGGTTTACTTGTATCGTACCCCCATTATATATCTTGTATATTATTATTCTGTTGTATCTAGAAGTTCCATCAACCAAACATGTATTTATTTGAGATAGAGACCAGTGATGTTATTCCTTCGACCTTAGAGACGCGCGTTATATTTCTGTGGTTTTCTTGTGGTTTTGAGTTTCCTTTTGAATTTTGATCCTCGCCGTTGGCGTTGTATATTATATTGCTTGTGTGGTTGTGACCGTCGATTGACGAAGAGCTAGCTCCCGTTTGGGGGCCACTATTTACAAAGGAGACTCTGCCGAAATTTTCGGGAAATATTTGATGTTTTTTTTAAAACCGTATAATTCGGCTTATGCTATTAAAACTACTTGTTTTTAATTGGTTTTCCTTCACTCCTTTTCTTGGTTTGGGTTTCTGGGTTTTCGGCTTACTTAGATTACGTACGCCTCGAGACGTCGTAGTTTAAGTGCCGGTCATATTCCGTACTTTCGGGACGTGACAGGAACTTTCTCACTTAACGATCAATGCTATAAACCTAGTAGGTGTCTAGAAAGGTGTTAGTGGGGCTACGCCCACAGGGAAAAGAGGTTACTTAATTAAGGAACTTCGCGAAAGCGTTGGAAAACCTCCCTCGAAGTACCGACACTGGCCTGGCTGAACGGTTAAGCAAGTATTGTACCGTGAGATTGATCCTGACTAATTCTTCCTTTATGGTTTGAGGAGGGATTCGAGAGACAGTGGGAGCCATCCTGTTTAGATAAATTAAAAACCAATCTAAACTTGCAAGAGCATCATGCTGAGTGTTTTCTTCTCTCTCTCTTAATTGCAGTGACCCAGTGACCGCACCTAGGTTACATCTAGATAATAAAATGACTGAATCTGACTGTTATGACTGGCAAAGGTCTGTCCAGATGTCCATTGCCCATGACAAGCTGGGACACCTCTTGACTGATCCAACCCCTGCCGTCTCAGGTCCAGTTTCCCCTGTCACGGATATTGATATCCGTAGGACATCGGAAGAAGACTGTGCGAAAGCCAAGTGCCTCGTGTTAGCCTCAGTTGATGGTATATACCAGAGGCAGCACGAGAAGATGGACTCAGTTTCTATCTTCCTCCATAACAAAGATTCATATGGAGAGCAATCTCGTATCGCAAGATATGAGACCTCGAACGAATTGCTTCCAGCGAGGTTGGCTATCGGGTCATCTGTAAAGGGCAACGTCCTTACAGAGACCAGCTCTTTCGAGCTCACGGACCTGAAGACCACGTTGAAGAACAGGTCAGATACTGACTTAGTTCAACAGTCTCTACCTACTACCCTGAAGGAAACCAGGGAAGTAGAAAGAAAGAGAAGGGCAGAAGTTTCGGGAATGGATATAGTAAAAGAGGGATGTTCCTATTGTTACGGGAATGAACATGGGCAAAAGGATTGCAGGGCTTGCAAAGCCAGTAGCCAGAATTCGAAGCATGTTGTGGCTTCGGCTTCGGGTGTGTTTGTAATAGAGAACTGTATGTCAGTTAACCCTACTTCCTGGGTATTGGATACCGGATCAGGATCTCATATCTGTAATTCGTTACAGGCTCTGAGAAACAGTAGGGTTATCAGGAAAGGTGATATGACTCTCAGGGTTGCTAACGGAATGAACATGTATGCTGAATCCGTAGGAGAATATCATCTAGGACTGACAACTGGGCAGATATTGATTCTGCGTGACTGTTTTTATGTACCAGGTGTGACTTGTAACATCATATCTGTATCCTTAATTTCTAAGGAAGGATATGATTTTACTTTTGTAAGCGATGTAGTAAACATCCACCTAAATCAAGTTCTGATTGGGTCAGGTACATTGAAAAACGGTATATACATTTTGAATCAAGCTCAGGTCTTCAGTGTCCAGAACACACTTAAAAGAAAGTCTCCGGATTTAAATCAGGCTTTCTTATGGCATTGTAGACTGGGTCACATTAATGAGACACGGTTAACAAAGTTACATAAAGAAGGATACTTAGATCCGTTCGAGTACCAGTCTTATGCCACTTGTGAATCTTGTCTCATGGGAAAGATGACAAAGACTCCGTTCACTGGACACGGAGAAAGAGCGAGCGAGCTCTTGGGACTCATACACAGTGATGTGTGTGGTCCATTGTCTACACATGCGCGAAGTGGTTATTCATACTTCATTACTTTCACAGATGATTTCTCTAGGTATGGGCATGTCTTCTTGATGAAGCACAAATCCGAGGCCTTTGAGAAATTTCAGGAATACAAGAATGAAGTTGAAAAACAAACAGGCAAAAGTATCAAGACACTGAGATCTGATCGAGGTGGTGAATACTTGAGTGCCGAGTTTCTGGGCTTCTTAAAAGAGAATGGAATTCTCTCTCAGCTTACTCCTCCATACACACCACAACACAATGGTGTATCGGAAAGGCGGAATCGAACCCTATTGGATATGGTTCGATCCATGATGAGTAAGGTTGAGTTACCGCGATCCTTCTGGGGTTATGCACTAGAATCAGCTCATACCTTTTGAACCGAGTTCCAACTAAGACTGTGCCTACTACACCATATCAGATGTGGTGTGGGAAGAAACCCTATCTTAATCACATTAAGACATGGGGATGTCCAGCTTTTGTAAAAAAGCAGCATGCGGACAAGCTCGAGGCACGTTCAGTACAGTGTAAGTTTGTGGGATACCCAAAGAACTCCAAAGGGTATCTTTTCTATTACGCAGAGGAACAAAAGGTTTTTGTTTCTCGTCATGCCCGCTTCTTGGAAACTGAGTTTTTGGAAAATCAGATAAGTGAGAGCGCAATAGAACTGGAAGAAATTCCAGAACCACGAGCTGTTACCGAAAGCTTAGTAGAACCAGAGGGTTCGAAAGAACAGGACATTCCTACGCTGCTCCGCAGGAGTAGTAGGCAGTCTTATCCGCCCTAGAGATACTACGGTTTTCTCATAGACGGGGATAGAGAGGATTGCACTATGGATTATGATGAGCCTACTAGCTTCCAGCAAGCCATTCAGAGCGGCGACTCGGTAAAATGGCTGGATGCAATGCGGGCCGAGATGGAGTCCATGTACACCAACAAAGTTTGGACTTTGGACTTTGCTCCAGAAGGGGTAAAACCCGTAAGATGCAAATGGATCTTCAGAAAGAAGATTGGTGTAGATGGGCAGGTTGAGACTTATAAAGCTAGACTTGTTGCAAAGGGTTTTCGTCAAAGACCTGGTTTGGACTATGACGAGACCTTTTCTCCAGTGGCCATGCTGAAATCCATTCGGATCCTTCTTGCCATTGCTGCCTTCCACGATTATGAAATCTGACAGATGGACGTAAAGACGGCTTTCCTAAATGGAAATTTGGAAGAGTGCATCTATATGGATCAGCCGGAGGGATTCATTCAGAGTGGGAGCAGCGGTAGAGTGTGCAAGTTGCTAAAGTCCATCTATGGACTTAAGCAGGCATCGCGGAGTTGGAACATCTGCTTTGATGATACTGTCAAAGAATTCGACTTTATCAAGAACCCAGATGAACCATGCATTTACAGTAAGATTGTAGGGAGAACTGTGGTATTCCTCATCTTGTACGTGGATGACATTCTCCTAATAGGAAATGATATTCCTATGCTATAGTCAGTCAAAGGATTCTTGTCGCAGAGCTTCTCCATGAAGGACCTGGGCGATGCCAACTACATTCTGGGGATCCAGATCTATCGTGATAGATCTAAGAGGATGTTGGGACTTTCACAGTCCAGGTACATTGACACCATACTGAAAAGGTTCAGTATGGAAGATTCCAAGTGCGGTAATTTACCGGCTTGTCACGGGATCACCCTCTCCAAAGAGATGTCTCCCAAGACTGATTTGGAAAGGGATCGCATGTCTATTATACCCTACGCTTCTGCGGTAGGCTCTATAATGTATGCGATGTTATGTACCAGACCAGATGTAGCATACACATTGAGCGTTGTAAGCCGGTATCAGTCAAACCCAGGGGAGAAACACTGGATAGCGGTAAAGAACATTCTTAAGTACCTGAGAAGGACTAAGGAGATGTTTTTGGTGTATGGCGGAAAAGACCTCCAGCTCGAGGCCTTTGCTGACTCTAGCTTCCAGAGTGACAAGGATGACTCCAAGTCCATGTCGGGTTATGTCTTTACCTTCAATGGAGGGGCGGTTTGCTGGAAGAGTTCCAAGCAGGAGACCGTTGCTGACTCAACTATGGAAGCGGAGTACATAGCTGCTTGCGATCCCGCAAAGGAAGCTGTCTGGATGAAGAAGTTCCTCATGGAGCTTCAGGTGGTTCCTACCATTGTTGATCCAATACCGCTGTATTGCGACAACAACGGCGCTATAGCTTTAGCGAAGGAACCCAGGTCCCATCAGAAGTCCGGGCACATTTTGAGGCGGTACCACCTGATCAGGGAGATCGTAGATCGCCGGGAGATCGAGGTGAAGAGAGTAAATACGGAGAACAACACTGCAGATCCACTCACGAATGCCCTACCCCAGACTCAGTTCGAGCGGCTGATCGAGATGATAGGTCTTCGATACGCCAGTACATGGCCTTAGTGCAAGTGGGAGATTGTTAGTGTATATGCCCTAGAGGCCATTACTGTATCATACTAGCTTGTATATTACTTAATGGAAGCTTGGGATATTCACAGTTGTATAGACAATCTTACTCAAAATGTAGTATGCTACTTGGTTTGTCTCTACTTCAATATGTGCATGTGTTTCTTTTAGCATATCGCTTATATACATATTAGTAGAGCCCTTAGGATCTTTGCTTGATTACCAGCGTTGTGATGGCGCTCACACTCGTGGGGGCTGGGTAATCCATAAGCACATCCTTATACAGGTCCCTAGTCGTAGGACTATCGAGACAGGGCATCGATACTCCGGAGTAGACTAGCGTATACGCTTCTCATCCCAGCGGGAGAGACGGTCTGTCCCACAGCCGTCAGTACGTCGTACTTGAGATAGTATGCGGGTGCTCGTTAGGTTACGAGTATACTGGACAGGACTCGTCGGGAACTGTTGGTTGGTATTATACCTATCGTCAGTTATCAGTTCCCAGGTGACATGAGTACAGCTTAGTCCGCCGACTTGACACTGTCACTTCGTCTCGAGTGTGTTCCCACTGTACTTTGATTACTACCCTACCACGGCTTAAAGGAGTCGTGCAAACAGGTAGTAGTTGGGTGCAGTCCCAAAGCACTTGGAGGCAGTGACGGTTAGATAGGATTCGTCTCTCCCGGTATTGGGGGTTGACATCGCGCTGTGTCTAGGAGAGCCGTTACACAAGTAGTCCCTGGCCAGGGCAAGCGAGATATACTGGTAGGTTTCCAGTGTTATCTCAGGGTGTTCTGGGCTACACTCCGACACGACTTGTACCGCTATTAGGGGACTGACGTTTACCGCCCCCTAGGTCCGCCATGCGATGTATCAGACGAACAAACCGGACTGTACGGAGATTGTCACATACAGGCTCAGTAGGAGTTCGGATGGGTTTACCTCATCGGCATTCTTATCGACATCTACCTGGGGACCTTTACGTACAGCTAGTGCCGCTTGCGGTCTGTGGTTAAACCCACTGCCAGCGTAGTGTCGAGTCTTTAGAGTCCCACACAGAGAGTATCCCTGCATTGAGCGAAACGTGTAGAGGCCGTATGGTTTTACGGCAGGGCTACGATCACTTACGCGCACTTGTGTGCGTATGCTGTTCGGGCAGGCAATACTAGTGGGCTTTGGTTTAAGCCAGATCCTAGTATTGCACGGATGGATTTGATTTGTCTTCTGTGCATCCGCATTCTACGGAAAGCGAATGCGGGTGTGTATGCACAGTTTTGAGGAGCGATGAAGGAGGAGGTGCTCCATTAGGGTTTTGGCGGTTGGTTCGGCCAAAACCGTAATGTGGCACACTCATTAGGGTTTTGACAATTCGTTTGGTCAGAACCATTATGAGCCGGAGACATTGTTTACTAATCCTTTTAGTGATAGTTTAGTGATGGCTAATTGCATTGACCATTTGACCACTTAGACCTCTCTTGACTTTGTTGACCCATTGACCGAGTTGACCATTGACCTTCAAGAGAAATCTACACTCTTCTTTCATTTTCTTTTTAATTCTTGAGTTATGATAATGGTCAATTCAATGTGCCATCAACTTTATCATGATAGGATTAGCAATGATGATTTTAGTGTATTATTGCAACCATGGTTCATTTCATTTGGGTTAATCTTTTCATTATTCTCTTCTCATTCTCTCTCTTGAAGTGAGAAGAAAAAGAAAAGCTCCATGGTTGCTAAGTTTCTCCTTCTTCTTCCTCCTCTTGATCTCATCTTTTGATCTCATGTGTTGAGAGAAAAAGATCCCACAAAGACAAACACATCCATACATCTCCTCTACACATCCTAGGGCTTCTTGATTAGCAATCTCCTTGCCCTAGTTGCCTCGGCTCGAGGTGGAGCTCGGTGTACATCTCTCGGGTGGATCGTCTTCGACTCAAGAAGGCCGCAGAGGTGCCCAAGGCCCGGATCGACGCTTGGAGCTTGGATGGACGAGCGGGACAGCGGAATGAAGACCCGAAGGACCGATTCCGTGAGGTATACTTTCTACAGCATAGTAGTTAAAACCTCTAGTAGTTTACTAGTTTCTAGTTTAGCCAAGATCCTTGCTTTTGAGTCTATGTTGCCTTGAGCCAAAATTATTGTTTTTCGCCGTTTCCGCCTCCCCGTAAGTACCGGGGTGAGCAACGTGGACTTACACGGCATACTCGGAGCG
This sequence comes from Agapanthus africanus, assembly GCA_030015575.1. Classification (NCBI taxonomy): domain Eukaryota; kingdom Viridiplantae; phylum Streptophyta; class Magnoliopsida; order Asparagales; family Amaryllidaceae; genus Agapanthus; species Agapanthus africanus. Next base: position 95,953,489 of record JASDDO010000014.1, read on the forward strand.
ATGACCCCTCCTGCTGGCGACCTGCGCCTGGCCGCGGTTCTGGTTCCATTCTATGATGTTCCTCAGGTCCCCTGGCGAGGTCGTCCTTGAGCTACCATGGTGAGTCCCGTCTGTGCAACCCTATCGAGGGAGAGGGCGCTGGTCATGCCTGGGAGCAGGCGAGCTGACCGACACCTCCTCGGGAGGGACAGGAGCACGATGGGCCTCAGGGCGGGGTGCTCTTTCATGAGACCTCGACGTGGAGCTGTGAGGCACCCAACGGGTCATTGAGTTGGTCGCCACGGGGGATCTGTAGCCGCCGGAAATAGCGAGGCGCTGCTCGGTCGTGCCAGTGTGGAAAGTGTCTTCTCCCCCTATATGGAGGTCCCGGCCCGAGGTGGGGGAGCGGTGACCACGGGGGCTCGTCCCGCCGCTTGGACACGGACAAGGGCATCCATAATGGACATGAGCCTGTCGATTCAGGCTGACAGGGCTGAACGGCGTTCGGGGGAGGAGATGATCCATCCGCTCCTCCGTTGTGAAGAGGGCGGCGGCTAGTGCTTGGATCGTCGCGGTGATCGCTCGCCATGAATTCGAGATCGGAAGTTCAACTTTTGTTGAATGGAATTTTCGAATTTCCCACAGACGGCGCCAACTGATGGAGGCCTGGATCTCCTTCAGATGTTGTCTTTCGTTGATCTGTCGATGAGCGTTGATGAATGACTGAGATTAGGTTTGAGGGTTGCCTCCGGAAGCGTGTGGATCTCAGTAGGCTTGGTTTGGAATGATGCCGATCTACCTGCAAGGAAGTCCCAGGGTGGTTGTACCACCGTGGAACCTCCGACCGTTGAGTTACGGCAGCGCCCCGACCATCATTCCATGGCCAAATCCGGAACAAAAAACCCTAACCTACGGATCGTACCATTAACCCTACACTAGCTATATGAAAGGAGTTTAGAGAAGTTATACCAAACGATCCGTGTCCTTCGGTCTTCAACCTCTGTCCCAAACTCCTCATGGCTTCCTTGATCAAGTTTGATCTCCAGTCTCCCCCATCGAAGACGGTCCACGTCGAGGGTTAGTAATACGGGCTCCGACCTCAAAACCGAAGCAACTCGGATATCTAGTTTGCTAGCCTAGATAACCAAGATGAAGTAGAGAGTGTTTGTGATTACTTTGTCTTAATACACCTAAGGATTCTAAACTCATGAGAGGGTTTGGGTGGAGGTTGAAGAAGATGCCATGGGAGAAGAAAGTGTGAGCTCAAGAAAATGGCAAGCGAAGAAAAAGGCTTGGTCTTGTGAGTTCTTTTGTTGTGAGAAAATAATAGCAACTTAAGAAAAGCCACACTAAAGAAAATATCTGCCTCTTTCTCATGCTCACAACAAAATATCTTATAAGACAACAAAAACCCTAGTCATGATGGTCATGCCATCATGACTCACAACCATGAGTCACCAAGCGCATATGGTAGAACCAAAGCCAAAACTTACTCTCAGACTTTCCACCAAATAAACATTTAAACCAAAATGTTTAATCTAAAAAGAAATGGCAATCTTCCAAAGTAAACTTGTAACGAATTACAAGAATACCCTTCATCCGTATATACATACCCGCATCCGTATTCCGACTGAATACGAATACAACGAGACGAAAATAATTCAACAATAATACTAGTATCCGGCTTAAACCAAAGCCCACTAGTATTATCCGTCCGATCATGATCCATGCACAAGTGCACGTATATGTTCGAACCCTGCCATAAAACCATACGGCCTCTACAACGTTTCGTCCGAAGCAGTGAAATCCTCTGTGTAGGACTCTAAAGACTCGTCAATACGCTGGCAGTGGGTTTAACTACAAGCACTTCAGTGGCACTAGCTGTACATAACGGCTATCCAGGTATTGATCGAAAGGGAGGCCGACGGGCAAACTCATCCTGAAACCCTACTGATCCTGACAGTGACAATATTCGTACAGTCCGGTCCTTTCGTCTATGAGTATCGCATATCGAGTCTAGAGGGGTGGATAAAGTCAGACCCCTAATAACTTGACATTTAGTGTCAGTATGAAGCCTATCACCATCTGAGAAACTATTGATCCGAATAAGTAATTCTCGACAATCTTGGCCAAGGATTTCTGGTGATGCCACCTGTGCACTCCGCGGCATCAACCTCCAATATCGGGAGAGGCGAATCCCCTGACGATCCGCTCACTGCCTCCATGTGACTCGGTACTGTACCCAACTAAAACCTGTTTGCACGACTCCTTTGAGCCGTGGTAGGGTAGTAATCAAAGCACGGTAGGAACTCACACGAGACAAATGACGATCTCAAGTCGATAGACTAACCTGTACACATGTCACCAGGGAACTGCTATCTGACAATAGGTATAATACCAACTAGCATGTTTCCGGCAAGTCCGTCCGGTGTACTCATAACCCAATGAGTATCTGTATACTGTAAGTGCACGGCGGCGCCCCGGCCGTCAATCCGACGCCGGAATGCGGAAGCGATGCTTTTCTTTAAACTTTATAAACCGGCACCACCGCGCACTATAAACCCGGATCGTGCCATTAAACTAGTCCTAGCTATCTAGAGAGGGTGGGAGAGATATACCGAGCGATCCGTGTCCTTCGGTCTTCTCGTCGTCGTCCCGATCTCCCGTGGAATATCCGGTCTCCACCTCCTCGCCGGAAGGGCACCACGTCGCCGGCTTCTTTTACGGGCTCCCGCCTCTGGTCCGAGGCAACTCGGGCATGAAGTTGGCGAGCCGACGTGCCCAAGGTTTGCTGTAGGTTATTTGTAGAACTCTTTGTCTCTTGGGGTTTGTATGGAGTTGCCATATGGTGGAGGAATTGATATAAGCTTTTGGAGATGGAGTTGTGGGGATTTTTCCAAGCCAAAGATACAAAAATCCCACACCAAATAAAATGGGCAGCCCCACCCTCTATGATGGCCGGCCTTGGCTCATGGTGGGAGTGAGAAAATGAGAGGGGAGCCTCACAATCATACAAGGGAGAGGAATGAAAAATGTGATCATGAAAAGAAAATGATCACCAACAAATCCACACTCCATCAACAAATCAACAACCATGATTACACAAGCAATCATGAACAATCATGAAGTCAAGAAGTCAAGGTCAACAAGAACTATCATGAAGCAACAAAATGCAAAGAACACCCTCTACTAATGCTTATTTGCACAAATGCAAATAAGCCCTCCTCCACCAATCTTCGACCAATGAAAGATACAAAGAAATATGGCCGAAACGGAAAGCAAACTGGCAACTTCACAAAACTGATCCCGTAATAAATTACAGGAAAACCCCGCTACTGTATATACATACCCGCATTTGTATTCCGACCGAATACAAATGCAATGAGACAAAATCTACACTGTGCAATACTAGGATCCGGCTTAAACCAAAGCCCGCTAGTATTTACCGTCTGATCCTGATCCGTGCAATGCCGCACGTATCAGATCGAACCCTGCCATATCTCCATACGGCCATTACAGCGTTTCGCCCGAAACTTGAGAAACTGGTCTGTGGGGGACTCTAAAGACTCGTCAATACATTGGTTGTGGATTTAACCACTAGCACGTCAGAGGTATTAGCCTATACGTAACGGGCTACCAGGTATTGACCAAAAGGGACGTCGATGAGCGAACTCATCCTGACACCCTACTGAGCCTGTCAGTGACAATATCCGTACAGTCCGGTCCGTTCGTCTATGAGCATCGCATGGCGGGCCTAGGGGGTTGGTAAAAGTCAGACCCCCAAAAGCGGTACAAGTCGTGTCGGAGTGTAGCCCAGAACACCCTGAGATACTACTGGAATACCTACCAGTAAATCTCCTGCCTTGGCCAAGGACTTCGTGTAATGGCTCTCCTAGACACAGCGCGACCTTACCCCCAATACCGGGAGAGACGAACCCCTGAAGATCCGCTCACTGCCTCCATGTGGCTCGGGACTGTACCCAACTAAAACCTGTTTGCACGTCTCCTTTGAGCGTGGTAGGGTAGTAATCAAAGTACAGTGGGAACTCACACGAGATAAATGACGATCCTCAGGTCGATGAACTAACCTGTACACATGTCACTAGGGAACTGCTATCTGACGTCAGGTATAAGACCAACTAGCATGTTCCCGGCGAGTCCTGTCCGGTGTACTCATAACCCAATGAGCACCTGTATACATCTTAGGTGAACCAACTGACACCAGTGGTTTGTGAGACCGGCCACCGCCCCTCGTCGGGGTCTCGACTGTATACACTAGTCTACTCTGGAGTATCGATGCCCTGTCTCGAAACTCCCACGACTAGGGACCTTTTAAGGATGTACTTATAGACTACCAGCTCTCACGTATATGATCGCCCTCATACTGCTGGCAGTCAAGAAAGAATCCTAGGGGCTCTATCAACGTGTAATAGCGACCTGTCAGGCCACCTAAAACAGTACACGATGATAAAGGTAAACCAGATAGCATACTATCATCTTGAGTAAGACTGTCCTACCGGGATAGGTCCTCCCTCAATCATTGCAATCACGTGCTTGTGATCCAATAATTGACTCTGAGGGCACTATCTCCAACAATCTCCTACTTGCACTCAAGGCTAATTATTGCGATGTCGCATTCTCACAGCCCGTGTGATACCGAACACCCAACTCCCCTACTAGTCAGTCTCACAAAGCTCGTTTGCGAAACTATTGCGTTCGAGGAATAGCCTCAGTGAGTGGATCCGCTTTGATGTTTCTTTCTATGTCTCTCTGTATCTCAAGTTCGCGGAGAAAACCCATCTCCCGAAATGAGCAATACCTGTCTTAGAATATGTCTGGATATCTGATGGGACCTAGCACATAAATGAACTCCAAATCCAAACCTCTTAGATTGTATCGTCAACTGAACTTAATCAGTATCCTGCGCCATGCCTCCCTCAGTATTGCCTTGGACCACCTGTCCAAAACACTGCCCCTCGTCAGAAGGAAAACTATAACTCTGACAACCTCTCTGTCATCCACGTCACCTTGAAGCCTGGAATGATAACCGACACCTGAATGAGGCTGACGTTATCATATCCCTAGAACATCCACTTATGTTCTAAAACTGCTTCCGATTGTTTCTCTAGGATTTGATCGATATCAACTTATTGCATCTAGTGCAAGAACAACATCTGATGTGGTACTTGACATCTCATGATTGACTCAATTGCCTGAGCAAGTGATCTGCCAATCATGCACATCCCTCTTCTTTTTAGTCTGTAAGACACCTTTAGAGAGGGTGACTCCATCACCTGCAGGTATACTACCGTGCCAGGAGTCGTCCATTCTAAATTCTCTTAGAATGCTGTCTAAGTACCCTTAATTGGGAAACCACCCAAATCTGGATCTAAAACCATAGATCTAGTAACCAGTGTGTCTGAATAATGTCCAAGTCCCATGTGGAGAAACTACTGTGTGACGACCAAAGTATAACCGATTGTAGTATAGGAATATCACTTCCTACTCTGTGTATGTCATCCAAATGCCATGACATCACACCCTACTACCTTCTCAACAGATCCATCCCCTATTCTGATGAAGTCAAATCTATGACTGTCACATCAGAAATTGATGATCTATCTCCGCTATATCTGCTTTAGTCTATAAATAGACATAAGCCACTTGTCCACCAATGCTTCCGCTGCTCCACTCTGATTACAACAACCCTCTGGCAGAGTCATATAGACGTACACTTCTAAAGCAGTTTAGAACGACGCTATATTCATCCTCCTGCCGGGTCTCACAGTCTGGAACAACAGCAATGGCAAGTCTAGGTAAACAAGAACCTCCCTGTCACCGTCCTTGAGGCTACCGGAGTATCTCTCGGGTGCCTGAAGTTACCCACCGTATCTGCGGAGTGGCCAATGGAATGTCAATACAGATTGAGTCTTTAGGTTCCTATCAAATCTTCAGTAATCGTCTGCGGTTCTGGAATCACTTTCAGTTCTACCATACTCCCACTACTGTTTTCTGAAAAAATCCATTTTTGTTAAAACCGTGGCGAGTTAAGAACAATATCACTATTGATCTTCCAGATGGTAGAAATTCAACCCTCGTCATAGCCTGGGTCAACCCACAACAGCCATTACAGAAACATGAGTTGAGTTATCCAGAGTCTGGTTTTAAGCATAGGCCGGACAACTCCCCGTACCTTAACATCGTTAAGATATGAACTGTTCTATATCCAATATAGAAACAGAGGCACTGATTTAATTGAACCAGATTCAAATCATGGATCTGTCTCCAGTGCATGTCAACTAAATGGAAGGAGGCCGATCAGCGTTACTCAACTTAGGAATGCTTCCAATTATGAGTAACCTGAAAGAGAAGCAAGTTCTCTTAATCATTACTATCAACTGAATACCACACACAAGTATCTACATCTTCGATCACCTTGAAGAATCCCGATACTTGCAACATCTGGTTCTCTACTTTACTCTTATACCTATAACTTCTCAAAATTCGGACCTTGCGTTTCTACGAAACACCTGTCTAAAAACTAGAGAAGTCATAAGTAAACCGAATATAGTACGAAAACCAACCCCTCGTTCTCATGGACGCTGGACAACATACAATACTCTGTACAAGTCCCTTGAGTCTAAAAACTCACTCCCTGTGTGTTGTAGGTTGAAAACTGTACTTATGGTTAAGAAGAATTACACCGCTGTTTAATGCTCCTTACCTAACCATCAACTGATATAGGTAAATGTCATCGACATAATTTCAAAAAGGTATATCTCACTCTATAAAAATATACGTACAGATATATCAATTTGAAATTGGTGCATTATAACGGATATTCAAAACCAAATATTCGCCGTCCGGCAAACAGCCCAGGTGACTTCCTCAAATATCACCAATTACAACGAATTCCGATATAATGAGGATGATCACCTAATTCCCAATAACTTACTCCCACTCATCATCTGTAAAACAATACAGATGTGAGAATCATACCTGGTAAATACATACCCTGGAGCAAGTTTCTAATTGGGAAATCAGTTTTCTTTTAACAGTACACAGTGAAACTGAAACATTGAAATGTTTCGTAGGGGTATCCGGGTATTCCTAGTAATGCCTCTTCCAGATTCACAACTGTAACCGTATAAATCTCTGCCACCTCTCCAAATCCCTTCATATGTCTTTAGTCATTACCTTCTGTACACCCCCTTAGGCTAAATTGTTTTCTTCCTTCCCTACCTTTCGGCACCAGCCTATGGTTTGGAAGAAGACTATCCAATAAGCATAATGGGTGTACTGTCCTAATCCTAGGAACACTCGCAACGCGAGAGAAGGTGAAGATAAAAGTCACCTGAATAAACCTTATTCCTATTTCTCCTGAACCTGAATCCATCCCCGAACTGGAACAAGTTCCTTTCGAGTTCGTATATAACCATACGATGGAATATCCAATAAACTGTGGATTTTCGTAGTGATACGGAGTGTCCTGGAGAAATACAAAGGTGAAGTGGGAGTGGTAATGAAATACTTGGTTTGGTCGTGAATATCAGTCGCAGTTTAGTTTGCCCTCTTACTAATCCCTTGATATGTTTTTACTTAATACCTTCTGTACACCTTCGTTATACTAATTGGTTTTCTTCATTCCCTACCGTTCGGCACCAGCCTAAGGTTTGGAAGAAGACTATCCAATTTGCGTAATAGGTATACTATCTGCTAAACCAAGGAGTACTCGCAACCTGAGAGAAGGTAAAAGGAAAAGACAACTGAATAGTCCTATCCATTTTCTCCAGAATCGGAAACCATCCTCGAATAAATTCCTTCGAGTTCGTATATATCATACGATGGTTTTGTCCAATAGAAGTGGACGTTCGTAGTAATACGGGGTGTCCTGGAGAAAAGGGTAAAAGTAGGAGTGGCAATGAGGTACGCAACTCTGACAATCCAAAAGCCAGTGTTTAAGAAGGTTCGGTTAACTTGGTCACTGAGTCATAGTCTTAGGATCGGGTCAATGGTCGCTGCCAAAGAGAGAGAGAAAAGAAACACTCAGCGTGCACTCTAGCCTAGATCAGAATGGTTACCAATTTATCTAATATGGAAACCTCCCACCGTACCGTCAAATTCTCCTCCAAACCTGAAAGAAGAATTAGTCGGGATCACCCGAGGAGTAAACCAACTCATCAGTAGGAATCGGGATCCAACTATCATCGCATGATAACGTGATGGAATCCTCTCACGTCATCACACTCCAGAAAGTATGCGCATATCTGGCAAGTTTCAGTTTCTTTAGAAACTCCCGATGTGATTTTTTACCCCATGCTCTTATGACCTTGACTTTGGCCAACATATCATAAGTCACATGTCAAGTTCTACCCGTCATTCTCCAGGTTAATTTGAGCCCACCCGTACATACCCTTGACTTTGGCCAAAATAGTAGTACGACTGCCCCAAACCAACGCATCTATTTATGCTGCATATGAATACCCAATAGCTACCAATCACTGTGCCTTGACTTTGGCCAACATACACAGCTTGAATACTATTGACCACCCATATGAAACGATGGAGGGCTACGAATGGTTTCTGGCGAAAACCTTTAACGTAATGAACTTGATATCGTTGAAGGAACGGATAGCTTTTAAAAATATAGTGATGAAAGCCTTTGCTAAAGAGGTCACTCCCGGTGAAAGGATCTCGGCTCTTTCCCCGTAGAATGAGGTGCAGGATATTCCAACTGAATACCACGATGCAAAGCAAAAGTAAACGACTATAGTGAAGTTATTGCCCTGACGCAAACTTCTGTCCAAGGGGTCACTCCCGGTGAAGGGATCTCGGCCCTTGCCTCGTCGACTGAGGAGCAGGATATTCCAACTGAATACCACTGTGCAAAACAAAAGTGAACGTTCTTACAATAACAGGTTTTTGAAAAGTGTTCCAACAACATCAGATTAGGTTTGTTTTTAACTTGCACTGATCCGAATCAACGCAGTCCCATCAATTGATCACACCACAAAGAACGAAATATAATGATGTACGTATATGCCATCCGCATTCGCCACTGGGTCCCGTCATTACCCGTTAGGTTAGCTAACTAACGACAGAGCGGGGACTGGACTAGCGCGGATGCAAAACATATACAACATCTACTAGTATATATATAATACATAATTTTCGCTCAAGGCGTGATAAAATGCAACATCACAGAAATGTACAGCATCACAGAACAATACAGATATCTGGGATCCCCGGGTTTAACAGAGCCGCTACTGAAACCCAACGTTCCCCTAGTCGTGTGGATAGCCTGTGCAATGAAAATCCTAGACCCCTACGGGTGCGGCAAGTTACCCGCCAAAACCTGAAGCGAGGCAGCCCCCTTCAGCAACGTGAATAGACCACCCAGCACTTCACGGAATCTGGTAACTTGGGCACCCTTCCTGGGTCAACCTGTACCACCTACGAGTGCGGCGAATAGCCCGCCAATCCTAGAGTAAAGCCCCCTCCGTCTCAATGCCATGAGATGCGGGCCCGTTGCCCTCTAGAATCCGGCTATCCGTGCACCCCTCCGCGGGGTAATCCTAGTACAGAAAGTAAAATATACATACAACGGGTACATCGACCGCAACCTGGTCGTGCCCCAAAAGAATAATACAAACAGGCAGTGACGGCAGTTGTTCATATCAGATTTTTGCATTTTCATACCGCCCAATTTTTGTCACATTGCATATCGGTAGATACTCTTGAGCCGTGTTTGCTGGTCAATTGCAGGATACAGGTTCTCGGTTCTAAAACGGTGAAATTCATGAAAAACACGACAAAATCCGGGTTCCTGCCAACCACAGATAAAACACGGTCTCCGCTCTTCATCCGTATGTTGCCAGATACCAGTTTAGGAAGACAAAAGGTCGAATCAATGTCATTCTCATGCACAAGGCTCAATGGTAGCACAAAATCCAAGAGATCTACGCGGAGCTCGAGGCAATCATGACAAAATCTTGACAAAAAGTCCACCTTTCCCTCAACAGAAATTCTGGAAAAATCGTGGAGCCAAATTGAGAAAATACATGTACCAGAATTATGTACACATCAAACCAGGGAAGGCCAAGAAAGATGAAAGCCCAAATCAACCATAAGGCCGCGGATCCGCGGCAAAAGGTGGGTCCAGGCCGCGGATCCGCGGCCGTTTAGGCGCCAAGCCTGCAGAATTTTGGGGGGTGTTTTGGTCTTTTTGTTTGGGTTCTGGTGGTTGCCCTAGGTTTTCATTTTTTGGCCTATAAATAGCCCAGAACTTTGTGAAGGAAAGGGTGAATTCTTGTATTTTCATTTTGCCTAGTTTTAGTGTTTCTCTTCTTCCTCTTCTCACCTCTTCTCCATTAAACTTGTAGTGAGCTTTTGAGTGAAGAGTGATGAATAAAGAAGACCATTTTTATTATCATGCTTGTCTACTTATCTTTATGCTTGTTGTAATTTTAATTTGTTAAGTAGTTGTTGTTATTTCCTTGTTGTTCTTTCTTCTCTCTTTTTCTTTATCATTCATACGACAATGATACTTACGCTCGATCCTCGCCAAGGTGAGGTCGCAAATAGTTAGTCGTATTCTTCTAATCTCCCTCTTTCTATCTTCCTCTTTTGTTTTATTTTGTTTTTCCTTATAATGAAGTGTGAGTAGTTAATACTTGTTAGGGTAGGATAAGGGAAGTTTGAGAGAAGGAAATCTCTCTCACTCTTTCCTTGCCCAACAGCTTAAATCAACTCCCGTTAATTGAACCACAATCCGCTCCTTACGGCACCCTATCCTACATGATAGCGGTGATTCCGTAGTGAGACCGGTTGTGGTTGAATTAACCGGAGGTTATGGCTAAGAGCCAAGAACGGAGGGACAAGCACCAAAAGGAAGACTTATGCGTTGGAAAGCCTAGCTTATACTCGCAAAGTCCTTCCTAGTCGTGCTAATCCCCGTTGTTGCCGATTACCGTAACACCGATATTAAGAGGGGCAACGAAAGATGTGGAGACTCCTAACTCAAACTAACCTAATCCTAACCCTAACATGCTCTCTTTAAATATCAACTCAACACTTAGATAATCCAACAAAATCTGAAAACCGGACTTAACTCGTTAAAACACTTTGAAAAAGACTCCCATCTCCCTGCGGACGACCCGTACTCAACCGGCTAGCTACAAGCGAAACCGTCTTGATTGCGGTATTTAAACTAGAACTTGAACACGCACGTATCCTAACAATCAAATGGCGCCGTTGCCGGGGAGACGGTAGTTTATTTCTTTGTGTAATTTCGGGTTAATTTGTAAGTATAAAAAAAAAAAGAGAAAAAAATATACTTTGTAAAAGAAACCATCTTGTTATTCTTGATTAGTTTTTGTGCGAGTGTGCAGGAAAATACGAAGTTCAAGATCGACGCCAAAGACGTTGAACATACGGAGTTCAAGTACAGTGCCAAAGACGTGGGAAGATAGACCTACAGTTCGCGGCTACACCGCGACGGACAAAAACGAAGCATCCGGTCTACTGTAAAAATCTGGAGCATATACAGTGAGCATATCAGAATTCCACACATCCAGACAGGCAGAAGACACCAACAGGAGGTCACCACAGAAAAACGAAGCCCCAATTCCTTATTCCTGCCGCGGATCCGCGGCAATAGAGGGATTAGGCCGTGGATCCGCGGCCACTTGGTGCCCTTGGGCTGCCAAATTCTCTCTGTAAGTCCCTCTGCCTCTCTCCACTCCTCTGAACTCCACTGAACTGTGTTTCCTGCAGCCTTCTTTGCGCAAATTCTTCTCCCCCCTCTAATAAAATGTTCTTGTGCAGGATTCTTTGCGCCGCAAATAAAAATTGTTTGCAGTTGATTTGTTACTGTTTTGCATTCTTTAATACGGACTTAAGGGGCTTGAAACCAATCCAGATTGGGTGGGGATTTCATCACCCTTCCCAGGACCCCAAAAATCACTAAAGCATATGCATTGTCCATTGTAAATTTAAAAAATACTAGACTTCAGCCCTAAGGACTTCGCGCTCATTAGGAGAAGATAAACCGTGTTTAGAACCTCGCTTAACCGTATATTGTTTACGGGGTGTCTAGGAAAGTGTTAAAGGCGCAACCGCCGAAAGAGAAAGGGTTATTTAATTAAGGAACTTCGCGAAAGCGTTGGACAACCTCCCCTTATCTCTGCACTTACCTGGCCTCGTGATCAGTGTATTTTTAAGCCCGTTTCTCGACATTGTTTAACTTCGACAATCAAGTTCAGGAGCAGGTCTAGTAGACCTAGGTTACCCTAGATCTAGGTGTGATTGTGCATATCTTGTTTGTGATTGCTTAAGCCGTATTTCCGTACATATTTCTGTAAAAATCTTTCTAAAAAAAAAAAAGAAAGAAAAATGAGAAAAAAAAAGAAAAAATCAAAAACTTTTATAAAAACTTGCCCTTTTGTCGCCAAATCCATTTTCACCCATCGCCTTTCTCCATTGACGTTTTCTTATCCTCACCTTCTCCGCTTTGACTATACTAAACTCGTTTAGTGTATGTCCGTTTGGACTCGGGACACTAGCGCCCGTCTAGTCCGCGTTACGTTAGTCGCGACCGACTACGCGATCGACTCCGAAGTCGATACTCCGTCCACTCCTCTTTCACCCCTTCCTTTGCCGGCCAACTCCGACGTTGACCGGAATTTTGTTCATACATCTTCACCTTCACCTTCACCTTCACCAACCTCTTCTTCCGCGATGTCAGGATTTAATCCGAACATCTCTTTGACCACCGCTGGATTGGCTCCACCTCCTACGGAGACCAATATCCCACCTCCTCCGCCTGTTGTAGCGCCGCAGCGAATCGCGCTCCAGGATCGTTTCTATCCCACCCGTTCTTCACTTCCCACCTGCCTTTCTCTTCCTCCGGCCAATGGGGACAACTTTGAAATTAAGCCCCATTTCATCAACATGCTTCCACGTTTTCATGGGCTTGAATCTGAAGATGCCTATATCTTCATTAACAAATTTCAAAACGTCTGTGCCATGATGAAAACCACCCAACTGTCGGACGATGCTATACATCTACGGGTCATTCCGTTCACTCTATGCGATCTCGCTGAAAAATGGCTGTATAGCACCGCTTCCCACTCAATCACCAGCTGGGACGAGTTTGTTAAAGCGTTTCTGAAAAAATTCTATCCAAATCATAAGACCGCAAGAATTCGAAATGAAATCAACCAATTCTCCCAGCTTCCTTCTGAACCCTTCTGGAAGTGCTTTGACCGGTACAAAGACCTTCTTGTTCAGTGTCCTCACCACGGTATAGAGAAATGGCAACTCTGCAAAACCTTATACGAGGGACTGAACCCAGCAACGAAGCAGTTGTTGGAAACCATCTGTCAGGGCCACTTCCTATCAAAATCTGACGAGGAAGCGTGGCAGTTCTTTGACGATCTTGCGGAGCAAACGCTACAGTGGGAGAACACCAGACCGACTTCTTCTTCTTCTTCTACCTCCACTTCTACCGGTCAGTCTAGGGTAGGAATCCACCAACTCGATGTCTCTATTACGATGAAAGCTGAAATGGCTGCTATAACAAGAAAGCTTGAAGCAATAGAGAGCAAATTTTCTGCTCCTGCTCCTGCCCCTGTTCTCCCCCTTCGTACCATCTGCGCTTGTTGTTCCGATCCTTCCCACTTGACCGAAGAGTGTCCTTACAATCCACCCCCGCAAGGACAGGATCAGGTTAATACTGCCTTCCAGCAAAGACCGAGGAATGATCCATACTCTTCCACCTATAATCCCGGTTGGAGGAACCACCCCAATTTCGCCTGGAATCAGAATCAGAATCAATTCCAGGGCAACAATTTCCAAAGGGCCCCTCCGCCGCAACAACAAGCGCAGCAACAAACTCAACACCAATATCAGCAGCCCTTCCAACCCCAGCCTTTCCAAAACCAGACGAACAACTTTGCACCCAACAATTCTTTTCCACCAAACAACTTTGTTCCGTCAAACAACGATAAGGTTTCCTCGCTCGAGCGAAGTCTGGAGGCGTTTGTTAAACAATCGACTCAATCCACCGCCAACATCCAGTCTTCGATTCAATCTTTAGTGCAACACACTGCCGCACACGGGCAAAGCATCAAGACTATCGAGGCCCAGATTGCACAGCTGAACGCGGCCTTGAGCGAGCGAGAGAAGGGGAAGCTCCCGTCCCAGCCACTTCCAAATCCCGGTCACCCACATAATGCACATGTTGCTCTTGAACAACAAAACCATAATGTGAGTGCCGTGACCACACTGAGATCGGGAAGGATGCTGCAAAACAACATTGGCAAGCAAATCAACGATGACACCCCGGCCGCTTCTTCTTCTTCTTCTTCTTCTTCTTCTTCGTCTTCCGAGCCTATTCTCCGTTCTTCAACAGGCTCTCCTTCCTCTTCTTCTGCTATGAACGGACCCACTTCTTACTCCACGAAAACACCTATTCTGGGATCTGTTCCAACTCCAAAATCTCCTCCTCCAGCATTAGACTCAACCAATTTTCAAAATGTTCCATTTCCAAACCGGTTGAGGTCTAACAAACAAAATCCACAAATGGAGAAGATTTTGGAGTTATTCAAGCAAGTTAACATTAACATTCCTCTTTTAGATGCTGTCCAACAAGTCCCATCTTACGCGAAAATCTTAAAGGACTTGTGCACGAAAAAGAGGAAGTCTCAGGTACCCAAGAAAGTTTTCTTGGCTAGTGCTGTGAGTGATGCCCTTACCCAATCTTTACCACAAAAACGGAAGGACCCTGGCTGTCCTACGATTTCAATTACTATTGGGGATAAGAACATCAACCGCGCACTATTAGATCTTGGTGCCAGTATTAACTTGCTTCCGTATTCAGTATACGAGCAATTAGGCGTCGGAGAGCTGAAACCCACACACTGCACTCTCCAGATGGCCGACCGATCGATCACCCATCCTAGGGGTGAGCTAGAGGATGTGTTAATAAGAGTCGGGGACTTCATATTCCCCGTCGACTTCATTATCTTAGATACACAGCCTGTAGCTAACCCCCGGAATCAAATTCCGGTGATACTCGGTCGCCCATTTCTCGCAACCTCAAATGCTGTGATCAATTGTCGCAATGGTTCAATGAACCTCTCTTTTGGAAATATGACGATTGAACTCAACATTTTTAGGTTGGGGAATCAGCCCGCCGAACCTAATGCTCATATACTGGATGTCTGCTCGATCCAGGAGATCACCCCAGAAGAGTGTGAATTCGAGGAGTTTCTGTTTGAACACGATAATCTTGACGCCACTAGTGCGTTTCTCTTCGAATCTGCTGCTGCTTCTGTGCCCGACAACGAATACGAGTGTTTCACGTTCTTGAACGATCTTAGCCGTGCACAACCCGAGTTTGAATCTTTCGACTTTCCGGATGAGTTACCTGAACCATCCAACTCGGTTGCCTACACTCGCTTTGAACCTTTGCCGGAGTCCTTTGAGTTCGAGACCTTTGCACCAGTCTTGCCTTCCATCATTTCACCTCCAACGCTCGAACTCAAGCCTTTGCCGTCTCACCTTAAGTACGCCTACTTAGGTGAGAACGAGACCCTTCCTGTCATCATCTCGGCTTCTCTAGCTCCCGAGCAAGAGAAAGCCCTTCTCGCGGTCTTGCACAGCAACAGGCAAGCTTTTGGCTGGTCCATGGCGGACATCAAGGGGATTAGTCCCCTCATCGTTGAGCATCACATTCATCTGATGGATGATGCCAAACCAGCCCGGGATCCATAAAGACGTCTTAATCCAGTCATGAAGGAGGCTGTGAAGAAGGAGATCGTCAAATGTCTAGATAGTGGTATCATTTACCCTATCTCTGATAGCCAGTGGGTTAGCCCCATTCATGTTGTCCCCAAGAAGTCGGGCATCACGGTCATAACCAACGAGGCGAACGAGTTAATCCCTACTCGCACCCAAACTGGGTGGCGAGTTTGCATTGATTACAGGAAACTCAACGCCGCAACGCGGAAAGACCACTTTCCGCTACCTTTCATTGACCAGATGCTCGAACGATTGGCCGGACACGAGTACTACTGCTTTCTTGATGGCTACTCCGGCTATAATCAAATCCCCATCGCCGAAAAAGACCAGGACAAGACCACTTTCACTTGTCCTTTCGGCACGTTTGCATATCGACGCATGCCCTTTGGGTTATGCAATGCGCCCGCTACCTTCCAGCGGTGTATGATGGGAATTTTCTCTGACATGGTGGAAAAATTTCTGGAGATTTTCATGGATGACTTCTCCATCTTCGGCGACTCCTTCGACGAGTGTTTGCTGCATCTTGACGCTGTCCTTACCCGATGTAAGGACAAGAATCTCACCTTGAACTGGGAGAAATGCCACTTCATGGTGCGCGAAGATATTGTCTTAGGACATATCATCTCGCAAAATGGCATAGAGGTTGACAAAGCAAAGATTGAGGTCATTTCCAATCTGCCTCCTCCCCGATGCGTCAGAGATATCCGAGCCTTCCTTGGCCATGCCGGTTTCTATAGACGGTTTATCAAGGACTTTAGCAAGATTGCTAGGCCCTTGACTCTTTTGCTGGCCAAGGACACACCATTCGACTTCAACTCGAGCTGTGTGACTGCCTTCGAGTCACTGAAACGCTCACTCACTTCTGCTCCCGTTCTCTCTTCACCTGACTGGACGCACCCATTTGAGATTATGTGCGATGCATCCGACTTTGCCATTGGTGCTGTCCTTGGATAACACATCAACAAGATGCCGCACGTAATCTATTACGCGAGCCGAAACCTGAACGACGCCCAACTCAACTATACAACAACTGAGAAGGAATTCTTAGCTGTTGTATTTGCTTTAGAAAAGTTCAGGCCCTACCTCATCGGCTCCTCAGTCATTGTCTACACAGACCATTCAGCTCTGCGCCATCTTTTTGCGAAGAAAGATGCCAAATCTCGGTTAATACGTTGGATCCTCTTGCTTCAAGAGTTTGACCTTGTCATTAAGGACAAACGAGGATGTGAAAACGTGGTTGCCGACCATCTCTCACGACTTCCTTCTTCGCCTTCGCTTCCAATTCCGATTAACGACGTTTTCCCGGATGAACAACTCTTGACAGTATCGTGTGAACCCTGGTTCGCAGATATTGTGAACTATTTGGCCACGGGATTACTACCGACTGAATGGTCGAGTCAGGACAGACTTCGCTTCTTATCCCAAGTAAAACACTTTTACTGGGACGAACCCTACTTGTTCAAGTACTGTCCCGACCAGATTATTCGTCGGTGTGTCCCTGATAAGGAATTCAAGAGTGTGCTGTCATTTTGCCACGATCAAGCGTGTGGCGGGCATTTTGGGCCCAGAAAGACAGCTGAGAAGATCTTGCAATGTGATTTCTACTGGCCACAACTTTTCAAAGACGCTCACGACTATTGCAAGACTTGCTCCCGGTGCCAACACATGAGCCGGATATCCCGGAGGAACGAGATGCCGCTCCAACCGATCTTGGTTGTGGAAATTTTCGATGTTTGGGGGATAGATTTCATGGGGCCGTTTCCCAGCTCTTTTGGGAACTTGTACATCCTTCTAGCTGTTGATTACGTCTCTAAATGGGTCGAGGCTGTGCCCAGCCGAACTAACGAAAACAAGGTTGTCGTTAGGTTCCTTAAAGAAAACATTTTTTCACGGTTTGGGCACCTCCGAGCGATCATTAGCGACAATGGAAGTCATTTCTGCAATAAAACTTTCGAAGCCTTGATGCGGAAATACTCCATAAATCATAAGCTCTCTACGCCCTACCACCCCCAAACCTGCGGGCAGGCCGAAGTTTCAAATCGGCAAATCAAGCAGATACTGGAGAAGACGGTTTCCAAGAACCGTAAGGATTGGTCTCTGAAACTCACTGATGCCCTTTGGGCATTTAGAACCGCTTATAAGACCGACCTTGGCATGTCTTCCTATCGGCTTGTGTACGGAAAAGCCTGCCACCTACCGGTCGAAATAGAGCATCGCGCATTTTGGGCGATAAAGGAGCTGAATCTGTCTCTTGAGGATGCGGGCAGCCATCGGAAGCTGCAATTGAACGAACTGAACGAGCTTGGGGATGAGGCTTACGATAACGCGGTTGTTGTTAAGAACCGAACGAAGGTGTTTCACGATAAACACCTTTTGCGCAAAACCTTCGTACCTGGTCAGCAGGTATTGCTTTACGACACCCGACTTCATTTCCATCCAGGAAAGCTCCGATCTCGCTGGAAAAGGCCGTATTTTGTGCGGAATGTGTATCCGCAGGGCGCTGTGGATTTGGAAAATCCAAAGGACGGTTCACTTTTCAAAGTAAACGGACACCGATGCAAACCGTACCTTAGCGCCGAACCAACAGAGGAGCTCCTCTTCTTGCAGGAGCCGGTTTACCCTGAATGATCTTCCTCTTCCTACCTCCAAACTTCGGTTATCCAGCAAAGAACAGTGGACACTGTTCCAAATAAGTTTGGGGGTATGTACAAACCATTTTGTATATATTTGTGTATATTCTTTTTCTTTTCTTTAAAAACAAAAACAAATAAAAATTTGTGTATCGCTAACCGACAATTTTGACCCTTTAAATGATCTCTTCATGCAATGACAGTGAGGACACTGTCCAGTTTAAGTTTGGGGGTACGCTCGGTACGCATTTCTTACCTTCGCATTCATATGTATATTTTGCATCTGCATTTTAATATCCATAAAATCCATAAAAATTTGAAAATTTTCTAAAAAATATAAAAACTTTTTTGTCAAGATAGCTTGTGGAAGAACTCTGATTCAACATTCGACGGTTTTTGTTTGAAAAAATAGGAATAACTAAATCTTATGTTTGGATTTTGAAAACCTGAAAGATAACTCTCCTTTGAAGTTAACTATAGCTGATATACGTCTTTACATCACACTACACGTGTCGTAAGATTTTGGGAATTAGATGACAAGTCTTTCATGTTTAAACTTTTAAACAGATAAATAATTTTCTGAGGATCAAATAGGTTTGTTCTGAAATAAGTAATGTCAAGAATAGTTTATGAAGTAAAGCGAATATGAAGGAATGTTATTGATGCCGTAATTGGAGCTAAGTATGAAAAATAACCCATCTGAAACTTGATTGGAATGATTACACACCAAACCCACTAAACACGTCTTTTATCCAAAAAAATAATTGAACTGCCGGTTATATCTCCGTTCGTATTAAATCATCTGATTTTCACGCCAAACTGTCTTTTGTTTTTGGACCTAGGTAACTTGAGTAATTAAGTCCGCTGGGGTGTTTCTACACCTAATGCCCTAAAACCAACTGGTTTGGGTGCATTGGCTCAAAACTCGCTAAGAAGCCTAGAAAGTCCAGTTTAAAACAAAGTCAAGCAAGTGTTCTCTCCGAGTTAAAATTCCTAACGGTTCTTTGTGTGAGAATAATCTTGATAAAAAACAGGCTTTTAAAAAAATGAAGGTGAAGGTGAAGATGTATGAACAGAATTCCGGTCAACGTCGGAGTTGGCCGGCAAAGGAAGGGGTGAAAGAGGAGTGGACGGAGTATCGACTTCGGAGTCGATCGCGTAGTCGGTCGCGACTAACGTAACGCGGACTAGACGGGCGCTAGTGTCCCGAGTCCAAGCGGACATACACTAAACGAGTTTAGTATAGTCAAAGCGGAGAAGGTGAGGGTAAGAAAACGTCAATGGAGAAAGGCGATGGGTGAAAATGGATTTGGCGACAAAAGGGCAAGTTTTTATAAAAGTTTTTGATTTTTTCTTTTTTTTCTCTTTTTTCTTTTTTTTTTTTAGAAAGATTTTTACAGAAATATGTACGGAAATACGGCTTAAGCAATCACAAACAAGATATGCACAATCACACCTAGATCTAGGGTAACCTAGGTCTACTAGACCTGCTCCTGAACTTGATTGTCGAAGTTAAACAATGTCGAGAAACGGGCTTAAAAATACACTGATCACGAGGCCAGGTAAGTGCAGAGATAAGGGGAGGTTGTCCAACGCTTTCGCGAAGTTCCTTAATTAAATAACCCTTTCTCTTTCGGCGGTTGCGCCTTTAACACTTTTCTAGACACCCCGTAAACAATATACGGTTAAGCGAGGTTCTAAACACGGTTTATCTTCTCCTAATGAGCGCGAAGTCCTTAGGGCTGAAGTCTAATATTTTTTAAATTTACAATGGACAATGCATATGCTTTAGTGATTTTTGGGGTCCTAGGAAGGGTGATGAAATCCCCACCCAATCTGGATTGGTTTCAAGCCCCTTAAGTCCGTATTAAAGAATGCAAAACAGTAACAAATCAACTGTAAACAATTTTTATTTGCGGCGCAAAGAATCCTGCACAAGAACAGTTTATTGGAGGGGGGAGAAGAATTTGCGCAAAGAAGGCTGCAGGAAACACAGTTCAGTGGAGTTCAGAGGAGTGGAGAGAGGCAGAGGGACTTACAGAGAGAATTTGGCAGCCCAAGGGCACCAAGTGGCCGCGGATCCACGGCCTAATCCCTCTATTGCCGCGGATCCGCGGCAGGAATGAGGAATTGGGGCTTCGTTTTTCTGTGGTGACCTCCTGTTGGTGTCTTCTGCCTGTCTGGATGTGTGGAATTCTGATATGCTCACTGTATATGCTCCAGATTTTTACAGTAGACCGGATGCTTCGTTTTTGTCCGTCGCGGTGTAGCCGCGAACTGTGGGTCTATCTTCCCACGTCTTTGGCACTGTACTTGTTAGTTATATGTATGCCCTAGAGGCCATTACTATACATAGGATGTATATTGTAGTGGATGCTGGGACATATATAGGGAGGACTTTCTTGCTCGACATGATAGTATGCTATCTGGTTGCTCTTTACCTTAACGTGTATACTGATTGTCTCTCTGTTACATGTTGGTAAAGCCCTTAGGATCTGTACTTGACTACCTGGACTATGATGCGGATCATACTAGTGGGGACATGGTAGTTTATAAGTACATCCTTCACAGTCCCTAGTCGAGGGTGTATCGAGACGGGGCATCGATATACCAGAGTAGACTAGCGTATACCTTCTCGACCCATACAGATGGGCGATGGATGATCCCATATCCATCGGTGTTTGACATCAGAGATGATATACGGGTGCTCAGTAGAGACTGGGTACACTGGACGGACTCGCCGAGAACTCCCAGATGGTATTATACCTCACGTCAGATGGCAGTTCTCTGGTGACACTGGTACAGAGTAGTCTGTTGACCCAAGATCGTCATAGAGTCTTGTGTGGTTCCCACTGTGCTTTGATTTCCATCTTACCACGTCCAAGAGGGCGTGCAAAACGGTGGTTTTTGGGTACAGTCCCGAGTCACATGGAGGCAATGAGCGATAGGAGGGGATTCGTCTCTCCCGGTATATGGGGGTTGATGTTGCACTGTGTTCGATCGGCTATAACAGGAAGTCCCTGGCCAGGGCTGCTCAGAGAATTTCTGGTAAGTGTTACCAGTAGTTTCTCGACCCGTTATGAGCCTCATATCGACACGACTTATTGAGCTATTGGGGTCTGACGTTTACCACCCCTAGGCGAGATATGCGACATATCAGACGATCAGACCGGACTGTACGGTAGTGTTACTGGTCGGATTCACTGGAGTGTGAGCGGGCTTGCTCGTCGATCTTCAGATCGCTCAATACCCGGGTGGCCGTTACGTTTAGCAGACCGCTTGCGGCTTGTGGGTGTTTGATATGATCATCACCTGCTGCCGGCGTATTGACGAGTCTTTAGAGTCCTACACAGAGGTTTCCTGGCTCAAGCGAAACGAAATAGGAGCGCATATGAGATATGTGCAGGACCGAGAATAATGCGAGTATGTGATACCGTATTCTATTCTCGCGATAAATATATCGAATGGTTGTATGCGATATAACCTAGTTATCGATTCAAGCGTTGATTCGATAAGCCGATATATTGTATACTAGTCGGTTGTGTGCGACATAACCGGGTCATTGAATCAAGTGTTGATTTAATGATTTAATGCATATTTATATATTTGATATATTACTTTGCATCAACTAGTATCGGTTTACTTAAGATGGATTTTCTCACTCGGATGGGCGCATTGTATATGCGATATACTTTTGTGCATTTGCTTGTATCATGTTTGATGATACATGATTGTTTAAGTGTAAGTTAAGAATAAACCATGGTTATTATTATGATTAGGGTTTTATTTCCTTTTATTATTTATTTATCTATTTATTTATTTTGGAAATAATTAGAAAAGGAATAAGAAGAAAATGGTGGCTATTTTTGTTTCATATTGAAGCTTCTTGAAGACTTTGACCTAGTGACCATTTTGTTCTTATCCTTAACCCTAACCATTCCATTAACCATGGTCTTTTCTCTACACTTAACTAGGGTTCAAGTTATGATAAGAATTGTTTTTCTTTTCATTATTTTTTTTGAACTTATCATAACCTTTTTCCTTCTTCTTCTTCATGCTTCAAGTGAAGAAGCTTGAAGTCCATCAATGGTGATTGATGCATATGAGTGAGAAATCCAATTCTAAAGTCTACCCACTTCCTATTTCTTCATCCTCTACCTCTTGCCAAGTAGTAGAGTGTGTTTCCTTCACAAGTTTCATGACTTGTTGAAGGTGGAGCTTGATTCATCGATGCTTCGACGTAGATCATCTTCGGCATGGACATCGACGACCTAGCTTGCCCATTCTCCGACGAAGCCGATCCTAGAGCCCAGATTCGTTTTGGACAGCGGAGAGGACCTCGTTGCGGAGCTATGGAGGTGGAGCACCGGATCTACAAAGGTTGTATTTCCGTATTTTATATAGTTAACTGTTAACTAGTTCTTGTTCGCCTAGAAATCTAGCATACGATCCGTTGTTTAGGGTTTGTAGGCACCATAATTTTTGAAATTGCCATGGTTGATGGCTTGGGAGACCTCACTAGAGTGCCTAGGAACCCTGCAGTGGTATCAGAGCCTAGCTAGAGCCTTAGGCGAAGTCCAGACGGAAATTGAAGTCCGATCGAACCGAAACCATACCCGGAAAATTGCTCTCTGTCCAATTTTTAAAATCTGGTATTTTTCCACATTAAAAATGTTCAGAAAAATCAGCAGGTGAATATATGAAATACTGTGAAATTCGTGCACATAATTCCTTCATATTGCCGCGCTTCCGCGGCACGAGCTAGCCTCGTGCGGCGGTTGCGCGGCGGTACGGCCATGTTGTTCAGTACTATTTGCACAGTATCTCATAATTATTAGTTCTGGTATTCCTGGGTATTTTTAATATTTATTCCAGAGTTGAATTTTTCTGAGTTGTTTTGGGAATTCGGTATTTCGATCGGGATATCAAATTTTGTCTGTGTGGCTTTCCGGATAAATTTTAGAATATGTTAAAAAGTTCGACCGGATATAAATACCCAATTTTTCCCCTGTCGGGAAATTTCCAAGTGTTGGATTTTTCCGTAGTTTAACGACGTTCTAAGTAGTGCAAGTAACGCGATGGTCCCTCTAGAAGACACAAACCTTAACTCGATTATGTGACCGTCTTGAACTGCCCTTTGAACCTTCGGGTTTGGGGCAGTACGGCGTGCCACATGTGAGGCGTTGGCTTGACCCTTCTACGGCTGGATCGTTGGTACTGAGGTACGAACGGAATGTTGTTAGACTTGTTTCATGTGTTGATCAGTTTCGGGAAAACTTGGGTGTTCGATTGTTCAATCGAAAAGTTTAACATTTTCTGTTTATCCGGAATGGGATACAATAATTGGAATTCACAATGAGTTATATGATAACTAAATGAATGTTATAAACGTAGCAATTTAGTCTCACTTGATCGGTTGCCACGGAATTTTGATGTGATCAAAAGTCCGTCGCAATCACGTAGCGTACGCGGATACTCGCCGGGTAAACTTAATAGACAGCCTCACTCCATAGCCCCGACCAAGTGACTGTAGGAGAACCCCGTCGCCGAAAGCATCCCTCCGGGTGCTCGCGGTAACGGTGTTCCGCCTTGGTGCACTTCGTCGACGGTATCGGGGGTGCAGCCGTCTACTGAAGTTTGCGACGAGTATTCGATCAGACTGTCGGGAATCCTGTTGAATTCCCCGACTAGATATTGAAAAGTGTTTTCGATTTTGAGACTAAAATGCGGGGTTTATAATTGTTAGGCATGCGATGTCTAAGAAATTCATTTGGTCAGGCATGCGATGTCTGAGGAGGTTGCGGATTCCAACTGTTGTAGTTTTACACTTTCTTTTCTGTGACCGTAAGTGTAATATGTGATATCGCCGGTTTCGTTGCTATATGTCAACGACAATTGGGATGGACATATTTACTTACGTTGATGACATGTGATGTTATGTGTTGCTGGATATGTTATATTGGATTGTCGTGTTTGAATAGCCGGGGGTTTTTATGTGAGATGAGTGTTTTTCATTTTCATTCATGTAAAAACTTGTATGTAATATTCTTTTATTGGGGCGCTTCCAGGTTGCGGAAGTTGTCACCGTTTGTATATTATTTACTTTTCCGCACTAGGATAGACCCAAGGAGGAGGGCACAAGTAACCGGGTTCTGGAGTCCAGTGGGAGACCAACTCGAGGGGTCGAGTCCGGGTCTCCTAACTCCAGAATTGGTAGGGTTGCTTGCCGCTCTCGTAGGGGTCTAAGGGTGTGGGTTTGGCTATTCATCACTACCGTGGAATCCGTGTTTTATACTGGCTCGTATTGAAAACACGGACGTCCTAGTATATCCAATATTTCATATGATTCTTCTGCTGCGATATCTGTGATGAGATCATGTGATGTTTCTGTGATGGATATAGTATATAGTATATATGATATATTATATAGACGTTACTTATGTTTTACACCCGCGCTAGCCCTGCCCTGCTCTGTCGTTAGTTACCTAACCTAACGATGCACGAGGGGACATCGAGGCGAATGCGGATGGCATAAGTGTACGTCATATCTATCTGTGATGTTTAGGTATTTAAATGATGGGACTTCATTAATGCGATTAATGAAAATAAAAGAAACCTAAGATGTTGTAGAATCGAATTTCAAAATAAAACAGGTAGCTACAGTTCTTGCTTTGCACAGCGGTATATGTGATATATCCTGCACCTCATCCGACGAGGAAAGGACCGAGATCCCTTCACCGGGAGTGACTCCTTTAGCAATAACTGGCAGATGCTACACACTCGGTTTGTTTTTTGATTGCTTTTAAGAGTTCTGCTTTGCACAGCGATATATGTGATATATCCCGCACCTCATTCGACGAGGAAAGGACCGACGATCCCTTCACCGGGAGTGATTCCTTTAGCAAAACTAGAAAAGCCTCAAAAGCACTCCATTTTAAAATTCATTCGATCCTCCAACGATATAAAGTTCATTACGCAAAAGGTTTTCTTAAAAACCTGTCGTAGCCCTCCGTCATTTCAGATAGGTAATAGTTAGTATTCGTGCTGCGTTTGTTGACTCAGTCAAGGCGTAGTGTGCGGTAGCTGATTATTGTTTATCTGCAAAGCATATGATGCGATTGGATTAGGGTAGTCGTGCGGCCTTGTTGACTCAGTCAAGGGTCGTGCGGGTGGGTTTAATTCAATCGAGAAATGACGGGTTGAACTTTACTTGTGGTCTATGATTTGTTGACTCAGTCAAGGTCATAGATCGCTTGGGGCAAAATATTATCGGGAATTTCAAGTGTTGAGATTTGCAATGAGATTGCATACCTTCTATGAGATAGTTGGATCCCGATACCCACTGTGAGTAAGAGTTACTCCTGGGAGAGTTTTATACATTACAATTAGCCGATCAAGTAGGTGTCTAGAAAGGTGTCAACGAGGTTACGCCTTTGGGAAAACGAGGTTTACAGTAATTAGGTTCGTGCGAAAGCACGGGGGACCTCCCTCAAAGTACCGACACTGGCCTGGCTGAAAGATTGGCGAACTTGTAGTGTATAATTAATCCCGGCTAGTCTTTCCTTTTAGGGTTTGAAGGAAGATTTGATAAAAAGCAGTGGGAGCCATCCTGATTAGATAAAATAATAACCAATCTATTCTTGCAAGAGCGCACGCTGAGTGTTTTCTTCTCTCTCTCTCCAGGTAGCGACCATATCACGCCTTAATCAAGATAATAATACGGAATATTGACCGAACCCGCTTGTTATACTGAGCTGGGGAACGTTGGTCCCGCTCCAACTTATAAATGTTATAAGACAGAGCAGGAAATTGGGGAATACCAGATTTCCCGTGCCGCCCAAACGAGGAGAGTGCATGATGATGCATCATCTTCGGGTGTGTTCATTATACAGAACTGTTTCTCAGTATCCTTTACGTCCTGGGTATGTGATACCAGATCAGGATCCCAGATATGTAATCTGTTACATAGGGCTACAGATAGGTAGAGAACTGAGAACGGGTGATAAGTTTCATGAGGCAGAAAACGGGGCAAGAGTTGCAGCCAAGTCTGTCGGTCACTGTCACCCTGTATTACAATACATTGATTCTGAACGAATGTTGTTAGATACCGAACCTGATATACCAAATCATATCACTCTCTTTGTTAGAAAAGAAAGGATATAATTTTGTATTGTTGGATAATGTTTTGAACATTTCCTATATCAAAAGTTGATCGGATCAGGCACGTTATCTAAAAGCATTGATGTTCTAAATCAAACTACAGTTCTTAGTATATGGAACACACACAAGAGGAAGAGTTCAGAAATGAACGAATTCTTCTTGAGGCATTGTAGACTAGGTCAGATCAATGTGACCCGACTAGCTAGAGTTACATATAGATGCATATTTAAATCAGTTTGAATTTACATCTTATGAAACTCGCCAGTCATGTCACAAAGATAAGATGACCATAGCTCCGTTTACTGGAAACAGAGAAAGAGTTACTAAACTCTTGGGATGATACATGTTGATATATACAGGTCCCCTGTCTACACATGCCAACACCGGTTCTTTGTACTTCATTACATTCTCTGATGATCTCTTTCGAGTTTCAGACCTATGTTCCTGTTGAAACATGAGTCCGAACCTTTTGAGATATTCACAGAATATAAGCGAGAAGTAGAGAACCAATACGGGTATAAGTATTATGTCCTTTGATGTGATCAGGGAGGAGAATACTAAAGCACGGAAATCCTGGATAATTCTAAAGGAGAATGAGATTCTCTCTCAGCATTACTCCTCCGTATACACCATAGTACGATGGTATATCGGGGAGGAGCAGATACACCCTATATGATAAGGTGTGCTCTATGATGAGTAATACTGAGTTACCTGTTTCCTTTCAGGGAGTTATGCGCTTGAGAAGCTGCATACCTATTGAGTAGGGTTCGAATCAAATCAATGCCTACCACTTCATATGTGATATGAAAAGCGAAGAGCCCATGTCTTAAGTTAGTTAAGATTTGGGGTTGTCCGGCCTATGTCTAAAAGCAAAATCCGGACAAGCTCGAGGCAAAGTCTGTATTGTAGAACTGGAAATGTTCCAGCTATACATAATGCAGCTGATGATTTGAAAGAACCAAAGGATTCAGTAGATTCCAACGAACCTCAGCCTCTCCGCCGATCTAGTAGGGTTCCTCACCCACCTGAGAGATACTTCTGTTTCTCTATGACAGTGGGAGCGAGGATAACATCATGAGATGATGACCCAACTAGTTTCGAGCTGGCCATCAGGAATAAGACTCTGTAAGAATGGCTGGATGCTTATCGATCTGAGATGGAATCCTTATACACCAGCAAAGTATGGACTTTGGCTGCTATATCTGAAGGGTTAAATCCCCATCAGGAGCAAGTATATCTTGAGAAGATTACTTGGTGTAGATGGAAAAGTTGAGACTTTCAAAGCTAGACTTGTTAAAGGTTTTCGTCATTGACCAGGCGTGGATCATGATGAAACCTTTTCAAGTGACTATGCTTAAGTCCATCCAGATCCTACTTGCCACGGCTACATACCATGACTGCGATATCTGGTGGTTGGGTGTCATGACTGCTTTTCTAAATGATGTTTTAGAAGAGTGCGTCTATAAGTACACAGCCAGAGGGCTTCGTAGACAGTGGGAGCAGCGGAAACGTGTGCAAGATGTTTTATATGATAAAGCAGGCATCGCGGAGTTGGAACATCTGTTTTGATGAAGCAGTCAAAGAGTTTGACATCATCAAAATGGTAGATGAACCTTGTACAAACAAAAAGGTAGTAGGGAGTATGGTGATGATCCTCGTAGAGTACGTGGATGACATACTCTTGATAGGGAAGGAGTTTCCTATGCTACGCTCGATCAATCTCCGCTTATCACTATGATTCTCCATATAGGATCAAAGTGATACCTCCTAAATCCTGGATTTTGGATCTATGAGATAGATCTAAATGGAGGTTAGGATTCTCACTAGTTGTAGTGAGATGGTATCAATCGATCCTGGGGAGAATCACTGGAAAGGTTCCAGGGTGATAAAGACGACTGAATGTCAGCCGCAGGCATTGTCTTTACCCTCAGTAAAGGGACGGTATGTTGGAAGAGTTCCAAGCTAGATACCGTGACATACTAGACGATAAAGGCTGGATACATCGCTACTTAAGATGCTACCAAAGAGGCTGTTTGGGTGTATATAGGTTCATGAGATGAACTATGTTCCTCCCATTGTGTGACAATGGAGTTGTGGCTTATGCCAAGGAACGCCCGTCTCATCAGTGATCCAGACATATTCTAAGGCAGCATCGCCTGATCATGGAGATAGTTGATCTCCAGGGTGATCGAGGTTTGGAGAGTAGACTCAGAGGACAACACAGCGGATCCACTCACAAAGGCCTGTTCCCAGAGAGAGACTTTTATGGGATGGTTGAGTATGAGATACTTCAAACCACTGCTACAGATGGCCCTAGTGCAAGTGGGAGATTGTTAGTTATATGTATGCCCTAGAGGCCATTACTATACATAGGATGTATATTGTAGTGGATGCTGGGACATATATAGGGAGGACTTTCTTGCTCGACATGATAGTATGCTATCTGGTTGCTCTTTACCTTAACGTGTATACTGATTGTCTCTCTGTTACATGTTGGTAAAGCCCTTAGGATCTGTACTTGACTACCTGGACTATGATGCGGATCATACTAGTGGGGACATGGTAGTTTATAAGTACATCCTTCACAGTCCCTAGTCGAGGGTGTATCGAGACGGGGCATCGATATACCAGAGTAGACTAGCGTATACCTTCTCGACCCATACAGATGGGCGATGGATGATCCCATATCCATCGGTGTTTGACATCAGAGATGATATACGGGTGCTCAGTAGAGACTGGGTACACTGGACGGACTCGCCGAGAACTCCCAGATGGTATTATACCTCACGTCAGATGGCAGTTCTCTGGTGACACTGGTACAGAGTAGTCTGTTGACCCAAGATCGTCATAGAGTCTTGTGTGGTTCCCACTGTGCTTTGATTTCCATCTTACCACGTCCAAGAGGGCGTGCAAAACGGTGGTTTTTGGGTACAGTCCCGAGTCACATGGAGGCAATGAGCGATAGGAGGGGATTCGTCTCTCCCGGTATATGGGGGTTGATGTTGCACTGTGTTCGATCGGCTATAACAGGAAGTCCCTGGCCAGGGCTGCTCAGAGAATTGCTGGTAAGTGTTACCAGTAGTTTCTCGACCCGTTATGAGCCTCATATCGACACGACTTATTGAGCTATTGGGGTCTGACGTTTACCACCCCTAGGCGAGATATGCGACATATCAGACGATCAGACCGGACTGTACGGTAGTGTTACTGGTCGGATTCACTGGAGTGTGAGCGGGCTTGCTCGTCGATCTTCAGATCGCTCAATACCCGGGTGGCCGTTACGTTTAGCAGACCGCTTGCGGCTTGTGGGTGTTTGATATGATCATCACCTGCTGCCGGCGTATTGACGAGTCTTTAGAGTCCTACACAGAGGTTTCCTGGCTCAAGCGAAACGAAATAGGAGCGCATATGAGATATGTGCAGGACCGAGAATAATGCGAGTATGTGATACCGTATTCTATTCTCGCGATAAATATATCGAATGGTTGTATGCGATATAACCTAGTTATCGATTCAAGCGTTGATTCGATAAGCCGATATATTGTATACTAGTCGGTTGTGTGCGACATAACCGGGTCATTGAATCAAGTGTTGATTTAATGATTTAATGCATATTTATATATTTGATATATTACTTTGCATCAACTAGTATCGGTTTACTTAAGATGGATTTTCTCACTCGGATGGGCGCATTGTATATGCGATATACTTTTGTGCATTTGCTTGTATCATGTTTGATGATACATGATTGTTTAAGTGTAAGTTAAGAATAAACCATGGTTATTATTATGATTAGGGTTTTATTTCCTTTTATTATTTATTTATCTATTTATTTATTTTGGAAATAATTAGAAAAGGAATAAGAAGAAAATGGTGGCTATTTTTGTTTCATATTGAAGCTTCTTGAAGACTTTGACCTAGTGACCATTTTGTTCTTATCCTTAACCCTAACCATTCCATTAACCATGGTCTTTTCTCTACACTTAACTAGGGTTCAAGTTATGATAAGAATTGTTTTTCTTTTCATTATTTTTTTTGAACTTATCATAACCTTTTTCCTTCTTCTTCTTCATGCTTCAAGTGAAGAAGCTTGAAGTCCATCAATGGTGATTGATGCATATGAGTGAGAAATCCAATTCTAAAGTCTACCCACTTCCTATTTCTTCATCCTCTACCTCTTGCCAAGTAGTAGAGTGTGTTTCCTTCACAAGTTTCATGACTTGTTGAAGGTGGAGCTTGATTCATCGATGCTTCGACGTAGATCATCTTCGGCATGGACATCGACGACCTAGCTTGCCCATTCTCCGACGAAGCCGATCCTAGAGCCCAGATTCGTTTTGGACAGCGGAGAGGACCTCGTTGCGGAGCTATGGAGGTGGAGCACCGGATCTACAAAGGTTGTATTTCCGTATTTTATATAGTTAACTGTTAACTAGTTCTTGTTCGCCTAGAAATCTAGCATACGATCCGTTGTTTAGGGTTTGTAGGCACCATAATTTTTGAAATTGCCATGGTTGATGGCTTGGGAGACCTCACTAGAGTGCCTAGGAACCCTGCAGTACTTGAACTCCGTATGTTCAACGTCCTTGGCGTCGATCTTGAACTTCGTATTTTCCTGCACACTCGCACAAAAACTAATCAAGAATAACAAGATGGTTTCTTTTACAAAGTATTTTTTTTTTCGTTTTTTTTTATACTTACAAATTAACCCGAAATTACACAAAGAAATAAACTACCGTCTCCCCGGCAACGGCGCCATTTGATTGTTAGGATACGTGCGTGTTCAAGTTCTAGTTTAAATACCGCAATCAAGACGGTTTCGCTTGTAGCTAGCCGGTTGAGTACGGGTCGTCCGCAGGGAGATGGGAGTCTTTTTCAAAGTGTTTTAACGAGTTAAGTCCGGTTTTCAGATTTTGTTGGATTATCTAAGTGTTGAGTTGATATTTAAAGAGAGCATGTTAGGGTTAGGATTAGGTTAGTTTGAGTTAGGAGTCTCCGCATCTTTCGTTGCCCCTCTTAATATCGGTGTTACGGTAATCGGCAACAACGGGGATTAGCACGACTAGGAAGGACTTTGCGAGTATAAGCTAGGCTTTCCAACGCATAAGTCTTCCTTTTGGTGCTTGTCCCGCCGTTCTTGGCTCTTAGCCATAACCTCCGGTTAATTCAACCACAACCGGTCTCACTACGGAATCATCGCTATCATGTAGGATAGGGTGCCGTAAGGAGTGGATTGTGGTTCAATTAACGGGAGTTGATTTAAGCTGTTGGGCAAGGAAAGAGTGAGAGAGATTTCCTTCTCTCAAACTTCCCTTATCCTACCCTAACAAGTATTAACTACTCACACTTCATTATAAGGAAAAACAAAACAAAACAAAAGAGGAAGATAGAAAGAGGGAGATTAGAAGAATACGACTAACTATTTGCGACCTCACCTTGGCGAGGATCGAGCGTAAGTATCATTGTCGTATGAATGATAAAGAAAAAGAGAGAAGAAAGAACAACAAGGAAATAACAACAACTACTTAACAAATTAAAATTACAACAAGCATAAAGATAAGTAGACAAGCATGATAACAAAAATGGTCTTCTTTATTCATCACTCTTCACTCAAAAGCTCACTACAAGTTTAATGGAGAAGAGGTGAGAAGAGGAAGAAGAGAAACACTAAAACTAGGCAAAATGAAAATACAAGAATTCACCCTTTCCTTCACAAAGTTCTGGGCTATTTATAGGCCAAAAAATGAAAACCTAGGGCAACCACCAGAACCCAAACAAAAAGACCAAAACACCCCCCAAAATTCTGCAGGCTTGGCGCCTAAACGGCCGCGGATCCGCGGCCTGGACCCACCATAAGGCCGCGGATCCACGGCAAAAGGTGGGTCCAGGCCGCGGATCCGCGGCCGTTTAGGCGCCAAGCCTGCAGAATTTTGGGGGGTGTTTTGGTCTTTTTGTTTGGGTTCTGGTGGTTGCCCTAGGTTTTCATTTTTTGGCCTATAAATAGCCCAGAACTTTGTGAAGGAAAGGGTGAATTCTTGTATTTTCATTTTGCCTAGTTTTAGTGTTTCTCTTCTTCCTCTTCTCACCTCTTCTCCATTAAACTTGTAGTGAGCTTTTGAGTGAAGAGTGATGAATAAAGAAGACCATTTTTATTATCATGCTTGTCTACTTATCTTTATGCTTGTTGTAATTTTAATTTGTTAAGTAGTTGTTGTTATTTCCTTGTTGTTCTTTCTTCTCTCTTTTTCTTTATCATTCATACGACAATGATACTTACGCTCGATCCTCGCCAAGGTGAGGTCGCAAATAGTTAGTCGTATTCTTCTAATCTCCCTCTTTCTATCTTCTTCTTTTGTTTTGTTTTGTTTTTCCTTATAATGAAGTGTGAGTAGTTAATACTTGTTAGGGTAGGATAAGGGAAGTTTGAGAGAAGGAAATCTCTCTCACTCTTTCCTTGCCCAACAGCTTAAATCAACTCCCGTTAATTGAACCACAATCCGCTCCTTACGGCACCCTATCCTCCATGATAGCGGTGATTCCGTAGTGAGACCGGTTATGGTTGAATTAACCGGAAGTTATGGCTAAGAGCCAAGAACGGAGGGACAAGCACCAAAAGGAAGACTTATGCGTTGGAAAGCCTAGCTTATACTCGCAAAGTCCTTCCTAGTCGTGCTAATCCCCGTTGTTGCCGATTACCGTAACACCGATATTAAGAGGGGCAACGAAAGATGTGGAGACTCCTAACTCAAACTAACCTAATCCTAACCCTAACATGCTCTCTTTAAATATCAACTCAACACTTAGATAATCCAACAAAATCTGAAAACCGGACTTAACTCGTTAAAACACTTTGAAAAAGACTCCCATCTCCCTGCGGACGACCCGTACTCAACCGGCTAGCTACAAGCGAAACCGTCTTGATTGCGGTATTTAAACTAGAACTTGAACACGCACGTAGGAAAGCCTAGCTTATACTCGCAAAGTCCTTCCTAGTCGTGCTAATCCCCGTTGGAAAGCCTAGCTTATGCTCGCAAAGTCCTTCCTCGACATTGTTTAACTTCGACAATCAAGTTCAGGAGCAGGTCTAGTATTTTTTAAATTTACAATGGACAATGCATATGCTTTAGTGATTTTTGGGGTCCTGGGAAGGGTGATGAAATCCCCACCCAATCTGGATTGGTTTCAAGCCCCTTAAGTCCGTATTAAAGAATGCAAAACAGTAACAAATCAACTGCAAACAATTTTTATTTGCGGTGCAAAGAATCCTGCACAAGAACAGTTTATTGGAGGGGGGAGAAGAATTTGCGCAAAGAAGGCTGCAGGAAACACAGTTCAGTGGAGTTCAGAGGAGTGGAGAGAGGCAGAGGGACTTACAGAGAGAATTTGGCAGCCCAAGGGCACCAAGTGGCCTCGGATCCGCGGCCTAATCCCTCTATTGCCGCGGATCCGCGGCAGGAATGAGGAATTGGGGCTTCGTTTTTCTGTGGTGACCTCCTGTTGGTGTCTTCTGCCTGTCTGGATGTGTGGAATTCTGATATGCTCACTGTATATGCTCCAGATTTTTACAGTAGACCGGATGCTTCGTTTTTGTCCGTCGCGGTGTAGCCGCGAACTGTGGGTCTATCTTCCCACGTCTTTGGCACTGTACTTGAACTCCGTATGTTCAACGTCCTTGGCGTCGATCTTGAACTTCGTATTTTCCTGCACACTCGCACAAAAACTAATCAAGAATAACAAGATGGTTTCTTTTACAAAGTATATTTTTTTTTCGTTTTTTTTATACTTACAAATTAACCCGAAATTACACAAAGAAATAAACTACCGTCTCCCCGGCAACGGCGCCATTTGATTGTTAGGATACGTGCGTGTTCAAGTTCTAGTTTAAATACCGCAATCAAGACGGTTTCGCTTGTAGCTAGCCGGTTGAGTACGGGTCGTCCGCAGGGAGATGGGAGTCCTTTTCAAAGTGTTTTAACGAGTTAAGTCCGATTTTCAGATTTTGTTGGATTATCTAAGTGTTGAGTTGATATTTAAAGAGAGCATGTTAGGGTTAGGATTAGGTTAGTTTGAGTTAGGAGTCTCCACATCTTTCCTTGCCCAACAGCTTAAATCAACTCCCGTTAATTGAACCACAATCCGCTCCTTACGGTACCCTATCCTACATGATAGCGGTGATTCCGTAGTGAGACCGGTTGTGGTTGAATTAACCGGAGGTTATGGCTAAGAGCCAAGAACGGAGGGACAAGCACCAAAAGGAAGACTTATGCGTTGGAAAGCCTAGCTTATACTCGCAAAGTCCTTCCTAGTCGTGCTAATCCCCGTTGTTGCCGATTACCGTAACACCGATATTACCTTCGCATTCATATGTATATTTTGCATCTGCATTTTAATATCCATAAAATCCATAAAAATTTGAAAATTTTCTAAAAAATATAAAAACTTTTTTGTCAAGATAGCTTGTGGAAGAACTCTGATTCAACATTCGACGGTTTTTGTTTGAAAAAATTGGAATAACTAAATCTTATGTTTGGATTTTGAAAACCTGAAAGATAACTCTCCTTTGAAGTTAACTATAGCTGATATACGTCTTTACATCACACTACACGTGTCGTAAGATTTTGGGAATTAGATGACAAGTCTTTCATGTTTAAACTTTTAAACAGATAAATAATTTTCTGAGGATCAAATAGGTTTGTTCTGAAATAAGTAATGTCAAGAATAGTTTATGAAGTAAAGCGAATATGAAGGAATGTTATTGATGCCGTAATTGGAGCTAAGTCTGAAAAATAACCCATCTGAAACTTGATTGGAATGATTACACACCAAACCCACTAAACACGTCTTTTATCCAAAAAAATAATTGAACTGCCGGTTATATCTCCGTTCGTATTAAATCATCTGATTTTCACGCCAAACTGTCTTTTGTTTTTGGACCTAGGTAACTTGAGTAATTAAGTCCGCTGGGGTGTTTCTACACCTAATGCCCTAAAACCAACTGGTTTGGGTGCATTGGCTCAAAGCTCGCTAAGAAGCCTAGAAAGTCCAGTTTAAAACAAAGTCAAGCAAGTGTTCTCTCCGAGTTAAAATTCCTAACGGTTCTTTGTATGAGAATAATCTTGATAAAAAACAGGCTTTTAAAAAAAAAAAAATTTTAACAGAGATATGAAGGTTTTATTCTATGATAAAGACTATTGCACGTTCACAGAGGTGTGTATGAAATGAAAACAAGTTAAAGGTGGAGTGAAAAATACGACTTAGTTTCCTGTTAAGGAAGATAGAAATTCTGAAGTTGAAACCTTACTGGAAAACGAAACTTGAAAAATGCTTAACTCTTTATAAAACTTATGTGATCCTTTTCAAATTGTTATCTGGGCTTTATTGTGCGACATGATGACTTTAATCGATCATTCTGGAACTTAACGACACTATTTTCACTGCACGTAAAGACATATAAAATCTGTAGTTAAATAAGAAGCGAGGTGTGAAAAATAAAGGTTCGATAGTCTAGACTTAGGATTATAGAATTGTTATTTTCTAAAACAAAACTTTAGGGTTTGAATCTTAGTTATTTTGCAAAACCAACTTGACCGGATTTTGTGGGTAGTATCCGCTGAAAACCCTCAGGAGACAACACTCCTCCTACTAGGGACACCTAGAGGTTTAACGGCTTGTTGCATATGCTCAGTGCAATCGCGTTCCCTGCGAAAGTGAGGTTAGGAAATTTTTGTGAATAAATGGGCTTTGCTCGGGACGAGCAAATGTTAAGTTTGGGGGTATTTGTTCATATCAGATTTTTGCATTTTCATACCGCCCAATTTTTGTCACATTGCATATCGGTAGATACTCTTGAGCCGTGTTTGCTAGTCAATTGCAGGATACAGGTTCTTGGTTCTAAAACGGTGAAATTCATGAAAAACACGACAAAATCCGGGTTCCTGCCAACCACAGATAAAACACGGTCTCCGCTCTTCATCCGTATGTTGCCAGATACCAGTTTAGGAAGACAAAAGGTCGAATCAATGTCATTCTCATGCACAAGGCTCAATGGTAGCACAAAATCCAAGAGATCTACGCGGAGCTCGAGGCAATCATGACAAAATCTTGACAAAAAGTCCACCTTTCCCTCAACAGAAATTCTGGAAAAATCGTGGAGCCAAATTGAGAAAATACATGTACCAGAATTATGTTCACATCAAACCAGGGAAGGCCAAGAAAGATGAAAGCCCAAATCAACCATAAGGCCGCGGATCCGCGGCAAAAGGTGGGTCCAGGCCGCGGATCCGCGGTCGTTTAGGCGCCAAGCCTGCAGAATTTTGGGGGGTGTTTTGGTCTTTTTGTTTGGGTTCTGGTGGTTGCCCTAGGTTTTCATTTTTTGGCCTATAAATAGCCCAGAACTTTGTGAAGGAAAGGGTGAATTCTTGTATTTTCATTTTGCCTAGTTTTAGTGTTTCTCTTCTTCCTCTTCTCACCTCTTCTCCATTAAACTTGTAGTGAGCTTTTGAGTGAAGAGTGATGAATAAAGAAGACCATTTTTATTATCATGCTTGTCTACTTATCTTTATGCTTGTTGTAATTTTAATTTGTTAAGTAGTTGTTGTTATTTCCTTGTTGTTCTTTCTTCTCTCTTTTTCTTTATCATTCATACGACAATGATACTTACGCTCGATCCTCGCCAAGGTGAGGTCGCAAATAGTTAGTCGTATTCTTCTAATCTCCCTCTTTCTATCTTCCTCTTTTGTTTTATTTTGTTTTTCCTTATAATGAAGTGTGAGTAGTTAATACTTGTTAGGGTAGGATAAGGGAAGTTTGAGAGAAGGAAATCTCTCTCACTCTTTCCTTGCCCAACAGCTTAAATCAACTCCCGTTAATTGAACCACAATCCGCTCCTTACGGCACCCTATCCTACATGATAGCGGTGATTCCGTAGTGAGACCGGTTGTGGTTGAATTAACCGGAGGTTATGGCTAAGAGCCAAGAACGGAGGGACAAGCACCAAAAGGAAGACTTATGCGTTGGAAAGCCTAGCTTATACTCGCAAAGTCCTTCCTAGTCGTGCTAATCCCCGTTGTTGCCGATTACCGTAACACCGATATTAAGAGGGGCAACGAAAGATGTGGAGACTCCTAACTCAAACTAACCTAATCCTAACCCTAACATGCTCTCTTTAAATATCAACTCAACACTTAGATAATCCAACAAAATCTGAAAACCGGACTTAACTCGTTAAAACACTTTGAAAAAGACTCCCATCTCCCTGCGGACGACCCGTACTCAACCGGCTAGCTACAAGCGAAACCGTCTTGATTGCGGTATTTAAACTAGAACTTGAACACGCACGTATCCTAACAATCAGCAGTCCACATGTCGGACGCTCGCCCTGCAATATCAAATGTATATAATACAACAAAAACTGTACTAGCATTGCATCCAGGCTATCCCTCACGACCAATCCGCAACATTACAGCACAATCACAGAACATCAACGTGAATGTCACGTTCGCAAATCCGTCTAACCGGGCTATAGCAGTTAGACAGGATTTACCGATCAAGTGACATTCACGGTCGCAGATATAATGTAAATACTGTGAACTAATGTATTTAAAATATTTGATCGATCAAATTTACCAAGTGGGCCCCAAAGCACTACTGTAGCACATAAAGAAATTCTGGGCCCAAAAAGAATATGCCAAAACCCCAATTTCCCTGTCCAAGACCCTCTGTAAAAAATTGGTCCAGTGAAGAGGCTAAATGGCGGCGGAACCGCGGCCCAAGCATGGGTTTGGCCGCGGTTCCGCGGTGGTATAGTGAGATCACGCGACCAAATTTTCACAGAGTGCTTAGAATTCCCTGCACGGTATTCTGAAACAACCTGAAAAATTTTTGGAGCCAAAAATATTTCGACAGAAACTGATATTTTAGAAAACGCGGGTTTTGGAATTTTGTTCGATCGAAGATGTAAACACATTAGACCGAGCTAGACTAGGTTAATGGCGAGGCTCTGATACCATTGTAAGTGCACGGCGGCGCCTCGGCCGTCAATCCGACGCCGGAATGCGGAAGCGATACTTTTCTTTAAACTTTATAAACCGGCACCACC
This sequence comes from Agapanthus africanus, assembly GCA_030015575.1. Classification (NCBI taxonomy): domain Eukaryota; kingdom Viridiplantae; phylum Streptophyta; class Magnoliopsida; order Asparagales; family Amaryllidaceae; genus Agapanthus; species Agapanthus africanus. The sequence continues at coordinate 95,992,159 of JASDDO010000014.1, forward strand.
GCGCACTATAAACCCGGATCGTGCCATTAAACTAGTCCTAGCTATCTAGAGAGGGTGGGAAAGATATACCGAGCGATCCGTGTCCTTCAGTCTTCTCGTCGTCGTCCCGATCTCCCGCGGAATATCCGGTCTCCACCTCCTCGCCGGAAGGGCACCACATCGCCGGCTTCTTTTACGGGCTCCCGTCTCTGGTCCGAGGCAACTCGGGCACGAAGTTGGCGAGCCGACGTGCCCAAGGTTTGCTGTAGGTTATTTGTAGAACTCTTTGTCTCTTGGGGTTTGTATGGAGTTGCCATATGGTGGAGGAATTGATATAAGCTTTTGGAGATGGAGTTGTGGGGATTTTTCCAAGCCAAAGATACAAAAATCCCACACCAAATAAAATGGGCAGCCCCACCCTCTATGATGGCCGGCCTTGGCTCATGGTAGGAGTGAGAAAATGAGAGGGGAGCCGCACAATCATACAAGGGAGAGGAATGAAAAATGTGATCATGAAAAGAAAATGATCACCAACAAATCCACACTCCATCAACAAATCAATAACCATGATTACACAAGCAATCATGAACAATCATGAAGTCAAGAAGTCAAGGTCAACAAGAGCTATCATGAAGCAACAAAATGCAAAGAACGCCCTCTACTAATGCTTATTTGCACAAATGCAAATAAGCCCTCCTCCACCAATCTTCGACCAATGAAAGATACAAAGAAATATGGCCGAAACGGAAAGCAAACTGGCAACTCCACAAAACTGATCCCGTAATAAATTACAGGAAAACCCCGCTACTGTATATACATACCCGCATTTGTATTCCGACCGAATACAAATGCAATGAGACAAAATCTACACTGTGCAATACTAGGATCCGGCTTAAACCAAAGCCCGCTAGTATTTACCGTCTGATCCTGATCCGTGCAATGCCGCACGTATCAGATCGAACCCTGCCATATCTCCATACGGCCATTACAGCGTTTCGCCCGAAACTTGAGAAACTGGTCTGTGGGGGACTCTAAAGACTCGTCAATACATTGGTTGTGGATTTAACCACTAGCACGTCAGAGGTATTAGCCTATACGTAACGGGCTACCAGGTATTGACCAAAAGGGACGTCGATGAGCGAACTCATCCTGACACCCTACTGAGCCTGTCAGTGACAATATCCGTACAGTCCGGTCCGTTCGTCTATGAGCATCGCATGGCGGGCCTAGGGGGTTGGTAAAAGTCAGACCCCCAAAAGTGGTACAAGTCGTGTCGGAGTGTAGCCCAGAACACCCTGAGATACTACTGGAATACCTACCAGTAAATCTCCTGCCTTGGCCAAGGACTTCGTGTAATAGCTCTCCTAGACACAGCGTGACCTCACCCCCAATACCGGGAGAGACGAACCCCTGAAGATCCGCTCACTGCCTCCATGTGGCTCGGGACTGTACCCAACTAAAACCTGTTTGCACGTCTCCTTTGAGCGTGGTAGGGTAGTAATCAAAGTACAGTGGGAACTCACACGAGACAAATGACGATCCTCAGGTCGATGAACTAACCTGTACACATGTCACCAGGGAACTGCTATCTGACGTCAGGTATAAGACCAACTAGCATGTTCCCGGCGAGTCCTGTCCGGTGTACTCATAACCCAATGAGCACCTGTATACATCTTAGGTGAACCAACTGACACCAGTGGCTTGTGAGACCGGCCACCGCCCCTCGTCGGGGTCTCGACTGTATACACTAGTCTACTCTGGAGTATCGATGCCCTGTCTCGAAACTCCCACGACTAGGGACCTTTTAAGGATGTGCTTATAGACTACCAGCCCTCACGTATATGATCGCCCTCATACTGCTGGCAGTCAAGCAAGAATCCTAGGGGCTCTATCAACGTGTAATAGCGACCTGTCAGGTCACCTAAAGCAGTACACGATGATAAAGTTAAACCAGATAGCAACTATCATCTTGAGTAAGACTGTCCTACCGGGATAGGTCCTCCCTCAATCATTGCAATCACGTGCCTGTGATCCAATAATTGACTCTGAGGGCACTATCTCCAACATATACATCTTAGGTGAACCAACTAAAAGCAATGGCTTGTGAGACCGGCCACCGCCCCTCGTCGGGGTCTCGATCAGTATACACTAGTCTACTCTTGGAGTATCGATGCCCAGTCTCGAAACTCCCACAACTAGAGACATTTTAAGGATGTGCTTATAGACCACCCAACGCCCACGTATATGATCGCCGTCATACTGCTGGTAGTCAAGCAAGAATCCTATAGGCTCTATCAACATGTAATAGTGATCTGTAATGTCACCTGAATTATGTACACGATGACAAAGGCAAACCAGATAGCATATTATCATCTCGAGTAGGACTGTTCTACCGGTATAGATTCTCTCTCAATCATTGCAATCACGTGTCTGCGATCCAATAATTGACTTAAGGACACTATAGCCAACAATCTCCTACTTGCACTTGAGGCTAATTATTACGGTGTCGCATACTCATAGCCCATATGATACCGAACACCCAACTTCTCTACTAATCAGTTTCACAAAGCTCGTTTGTAAAACTATTGCATTCGAGAAATTGCCTCAGTGAGTGGATCCGCTCCAATGTTTCTTTCTATGTCTCTCTTTATTTCAAGTTCGCGGAGAAAGCCTCTCCCGAAATGAGCAATACCCGTCTTAGAATATGTCTGGATATCTGATGAGACCCAGTTCACAAATGAACTCCAAATCCAGCAAACTTCTTAGACTGTACCGTCCATTGAATTTAATCAGTATCCTGCGCCATGCCTCCCTCAGTATCCGCTTGGACCACCTGTCTAAACTACTGCCCCTCGTCAAGAGGGAAAACTATAACTCTGATAGTCACTCTGCCATCCAGGTCAGCTTGGAAGCCGGAATGATAACCGTCTCCCGAATGAGACTGCCGTTACTAAATCCCTAGAACATCCACTTATGTTCATAAATTGCTTCCGAACGTTTCTCCAGGGTTGTATTAATATATAAACTTATTGCAGCTAGTGCAAAAACAACATCTGGTGTGGTACTTGACATACAACCCGAGCCTCAGCAGCTCTGTCTTCTTTGCCGATAAGATGTATCGGGCCTACTGCAGATATCCAGCTGAGTGACGGGGAGTCAATCCTATGTTGTATGGCTGTCCCCAAAGACGCGACTCGCCCTGGCATATACGCCGCCCTAGATTGTCCAAAGCCATCGGCGGTTGTACAGGTATTGCAGCCATAGAGGGCTGAAGGGAACCCTCTGAAGTCCAATTAACCACCTCCACGGCATAGTTCACCGGGGGTATGTCAGCATAATGAATCGCCGAAATGGGCTCTGAAGGTGTTGCGCAAGAGAACCTGCGCCGGCCCATGATGATCTGGTTGTACCATGTTCCCCATAAATGGAGATTCTTCCGCTCTGGGTCGTGATCCTTGATCAGTGCGAAAACTTCTCGGTCTACTGGCGCTGCAGGGAACCCACTTTCTGAATGGACAAAGGGAAATGAAGTATCGAAAGACATGGTACCTGCGCGAAAGAGAACAAAGTTAGCCGTCAATGCTACAAGTCAAGTTCGATACTTGGTATTTTAAATCTGTACCATACTGCAATGCAGTAAAAAGAGGCCGAAGGGGACCTCACACAATCTAGATGATTCTCATTATTAATAAAACAGTCTCATCATTTGATGAGACTGTCATTAAATGAGGAAATTCTCAAAGGATTCTCATTTAATGAGGGCCCCTCGGGCTAAGGAGTAAATCTCCCATTGAGAACAGCGCTCTACAACAGAGTGACATCTGTCAACTCTGATGATGAAAGGAATAAAATTCCTCAAGAAAAATCTTGAAGAGCCATGCTCTGTAAAATGATGGAATAACCCATGAGAAAACTTAAAGCAAAGCTTTTTAATGAATTAAAAATTTTGAGATCTTCAAGATCTATGAACAAACTCTAAGATTTTTCATGAAAGATTAACAAATCTATATGATTTGAAAAGAGCAAAGCTCTGTTAATGGGTTAAGAAACCCTAAGAAGGATCTCTTTAGATCCATGAAGAGTAAAGCTCTATTGAGAAACCCTAAAAATCTATATGATTTGAAAAGAGCAAAGCTCTGTTAATGGGTGAAACCTTAGAAAGATTTAATCTTTACTTAAATTTTTGACAGAGTTCTGTCCCTAAGAAAATTCTTAAGACAAAGAGTTATGCTCTGAAGGAGAAATAATTCTCAGAAAAAAAGTAAGAAGATGAACAGAGGTCATCTCAAGGGCCTAGGGTCCTATTTATAGGCACTGAGAGCCGTTTCAACTTCTAAGTTGATCTAAGGGCGCAGATACTGCCACCGCTGCACTCACGTGTAAGCCACGTGAGCGCAACGGTGGGGGGGCATTTGTTTCCCCCAATCACAGCAAAGCTCTGTTCAAATTTTCAAAATTTGAAATGAAGCATTGCTTCATAAAAGCGCCAGCAAGCAGTGCTCACGTGCAGAGCACGGGTGCGCTGGCACTAAGAGCGTCAGCGCTCTGAAGCAGCGCTCACATACAAAGCATGAGTGCGCTAGCGCTGGAACTAAATATTCCCAACCATTGGATCAGAGGTCATCTCAAGGGCCTAGGGTCCTATTTATAGGCACTGAGAGCCGTTTCAACTTCTAAGTTGATCTAAGGGCGTAGATACTGAAGCATCACTTCATAAAAGCGCCAGCAAGCAGTGCTCACGTGCAGAGCACGGGTGCGCTGGCGCTAAGAGCGACAGCGCTCTGAAGCAGCGCTCATGTGCAAAGCACGAGTGCGCTAGCGCTGGAACTAAATGTTCCCAACCATTGGATCAAAGATCCAACGAACATGATTAAAAGTCATCAATTAACCAGAGTAAAATTCTGTTAAGGAAACATTCCTCACAATCTTTCCAAATAGGAAAAATTGTTCTCTGAAAATCAAAGCACCGTTGGATCAATGATCCAATGGTGATTAAAATTCACCAAGATACAGAATAAATTCTGTATGGGAAAAGGTTTCCCAATTTTGTTAAAAACAAGAAGATTGCCTTCTGTAAAACAGAAACCCTTAGATCAAAAATCTAACGGGGGAATATTCCCAATCAGCCTTCACTATATAAAGGCTCCACGACTTCAAGTCTCATATAAAGGAACCCCCACATAAACTTTGAAAAACCTCAGAGAGAAAAGCAAGCTCTTGGCAGAAGAAGAACTTTTCTTCAACGTAAAAACAGAGAGATAAAAAATCTCATCAGGAAAAGAACTTAGTTCTTATACTAGATCATAGATCTTTAAGACACATTGTCTTTCACAAAAGATATTATAACATCTCATTATAAAAAGGGGAAGAATAATTCAATTCTCTTAGAATCACAGATCCATAAAGGCAAAGCCTTTCACCAAAAATATAAGAGATTGAAATATCTCCTATAAAATAAGAATTTTGTTCTTAGATCCATGAGAAAAACTCTCTTATAAGAGAAAATTTAATTCTCAGAGCGCAAAGTTGCCTAAAAAGAGCCTTAGCGCTCCAATTTTAACAGAAGCGCTCTGCGCTCATTGTCTGGCGAACAGCGCCAAGCGTGCCACGTGCTCCTCACGTGTGCGCTACATAAACAGAAGCGCTCTGTGCTTATTGTCTGGCGAACAGCGCTAAGCGCGCCACGTGCTCCTCACCTGTGCGCTACATAAACAGAAGCGCTCTGCGCTCATTGTCTGGCGAACGGAGCCAAGCGCGCCAAGTGCTCCTCGCGTGTGCGCTACATAAACAGAAGCGCTCTGCGCTTATTGTTTGGTGAACAGCGCCAAGCGCGCCACGTGCTCCTCATGTGTGCGCTACATAAACAGAAGCGCTTTGTGCTCATGATCTGGCGCTCAGCGCCAAGCGCACCACGTCCTCCTTACGTGTGCGCTATATAAACAGAAGCACTTTGTCTGGCAAACAGCGCCAAGCGCGCCACGTGCTCCTCACGTGTGCACTATTTCACAGAAGCGCTCTGCGCTCATTGTCTGGCGCACTGTGCCAAGCGCGCCACGTGCTCCTCACGTGTGCGCTACATCACAAGAAGCGCTCATTGGCTGGCGCACAGTGCCAAGCGCGCCACGTCCTCCTCACGTGCACGCTAAGAGAACATAAACTGTTCTATAAAAAAAAGGGCCCCAGAGCCATGGTGAGTGCTCAGCACTCAATAAAAGACAAAAAGAATTGTCAGAAACCAAGCTAATGCTCAGCATTTTAACTGAATGGGACGAGCCCAAGTTGGCCACAGATCCCTACTGCAGATCAATTGAGCCCATATGCTCATAAATTTTTGATCTTAGTCCCAAATTGGACTACGGATCTCCCAACCAATATTGGTTCAAGGGTACATCTCTTCACTCCTCTGATATTTATCGTTGTAATCCTTCAACGTCTTTCGAGAGGTGACGGGTCCTAACAACCAGACATGCCATGGACTGTGGGGTCCTTAAACTCATGGACTATGATGTCCTTAAACTTTACAGACTATGATGTCTATAAACTAGACTATGATGTCTTTAAACTCCATGGACTATGACGTCCTTAAACTTATAGAGCCTAAATGCTCTTTTGTTGGATCTAAATGATCCTGTTAAGTAGATCTTAGTCTAAAATTAGACTAACGTATCCTTAACAAATGGTTAAGTTAATCTTAGTCTAAAATTAGACTAACGTATCCTTAACAAACGTTTAATGTTATCTTAGTCTCAAATGAGATTAACGGTCCTTAAACCCAACCCAAAACCCAAATCTAAAAAAATACGGATTTGGACTAATCCACGCCCTACGGGCGACAACATAAATTAGTTTCTGTATACAATACATGAGGAACCAAAAATAAAACAAACACACACGACACGAAGTGACCATCTGGAGAAGAAGAAAGTGGTTACCACGATGCGGTAGCGTAATTAACTGTAGGGGCTTGCGCCTGCAGGGAAGAGCGTCCCCACAATTAAAAACCCCTCGTACACGAGGAGAAATATGACGAAGTCTGCTATATCGGCCGCATCCGTCTAAACCTTCGATACATGGTGCCATAAATCAACTTGGTATATTCGGAGAGGTGGACAGATAAAACCAAATAGCATCTGCCCCCAAATTCAGGCAAGACGTTTGTTTTCCCGGTTTTCGGCGGAGAATAGTACCGACAAGCCACAGAGCTACTGTCATCAACACAATTCCGCTAAGATCAAAGTTCAAGGAGCTGGGATAAGCAAGCTGACCACCACGTCGCTAAACTGGGAATGATAGACCTTTAAGTCTTTAAACTGGAAACAGATGACCACCAAATCGTTAAACTAGAAACAGCCGACCACCATGTCGTTAAACTGGGAACGATAGACCTCTAAGTCTTTAAACTGGAAACAGATGACCACCAAGTCGTTAAACTGGAAACAGATGACCTCTAAGTCGTTAAACTGGAAACAGACGATCTCTACGTCGTTAAACTGGAAACAGATGACCACCAAGTCGTTAAACTGGAAACAGCTGACCACCATGTCGTTAAACTGGGAATGATAGACCTCTAAGTTTTTAAACTGGGAACCGCCGACCACCACGTCATTAAACTGGGAACAGTCGACCTCTAAGTCGTTAAACTGGGGATGTAAAAATGTGTAAATATATATATATATATATATAAAGCCGAAATGATGGGGCAACTCGCAATAAAAATCAGTGAGTAAAAATAAAAATGAAAATAAAGCTGAAATGATGGGGCAACCGCGAATAAATAGCCGAAATGATAGGGTAATTGCGACCTTCGCGATAAGAAAAACTGAAATGATAGAGCAATCGCGGTACAAAAAAAACGGCGAATGATGAGTCGCTCCTGGTACCATAGTCTAGTGTAGCGATGCAGATGCCAACCAAATTCCAAATTCCAAAATGGCGAATGATGAGTCGCTCCGGGTACCATATTCCAGTGCAGCGATGCAGACGCCAACCAAATCCCATACCCCAACGGCGAATGATGAGTAGCTCTTGGTACCATATTCCAGTGCAGCGATGCAGACGCCAATAAAGTCTCGAAATTTTTCCGGCCCTACGGTCTGGATCACACATCCTGCAAAACCGTATACAATCCACGGCGTAAAACAATCTCAATCTCTCCTAAGTCCTACCGGCGAGACCACATTCAAAGTACCACCGGCGATGGAAAAAAAAAGAAGGTATTTCCACAAGCAAAATGGGCACGGATAAAAACCCGAAAGGGATCCGTGAGTAAAAACAGCAGGACTGCCGGCGAGTTTGTGAAAACCCGAAAGGACGCAAACTCGTGAAAAAGAGATGAAATACACTCGCAAAGTCCTCTCGACTTTGTGAGGAGAAAATTCCCGTGTGAGATCCTTACGACTCACAAAGGAGCAACACACTTGGGGGTCCTCACGACTCCTAAGGAGGAAATACACCTACGAGATCCTTTCGACTCGTAGGGAGAAAATGCTTTTATGGGACCCTTACGGCCCATGAAATTGAAAAGCCTTAGGTGATAGGGATCTAAACCTGTCTTCTAAGCCATCGCTTCCCAACAGGGAAAGGCAAATGATGATTCGCTCCTGGTACCATATTCCAATGTAGCGGTGCTGATGCTGACCCAAAAAACCAATTCCTAAATCCTCCCGGGGCAAATGATGAGTTGCTCTTGGCATTATTCCAGTGCAGCAATGCAGATGCCGATAAAAAAACCAATCCCCAAATCCTCTCAAAGGCAAATGATGATTCGCTCCTGGTACCATATTCCAGTGAAAGCGGTGCTGATGCCAAACCAAAACCAAAATCACAAGTCCTCCCGGGGCAAATGATGAGTTGCTCATGGTATTATTCCAGTGCAGCAATACTGATGCTAAACAAATTCTAAATTCCTCTCAAATTCAAAAGTCCCGCCGAACAAGGCAAACAAATCAAACCAACCAATTCCAACATCGACCTCTGCGTCAACCAGCGACACTCCGTGCCGGGGAAACGTCAAGAAGACACTCTGTACCGGGGACACGTCAACCAGCGACACTCCGTGCCGGGAAAACGTCAAGCAGACACTCCGTATCGGGGACACGTTAACCAGCGACACTCCGTGCCGGGGAAACGTCAAGCAGACACTCCGTACTGGTGACACATCAACCAGCGACACTCCGTGCCGGGGAAACGTCAAGCAAACACTCCGTACCAGGGACACGTCAACCAGCCGACACTCCTTACCGAATAAACGTCAAGCAGACACTCCGTACCGGGGACACATCAACCAGTGACACTCCGTGTCAGGGAAACGTTAAGCAGACACTCCGTACCGGGGACACGTCAACCAGCCGACACTCCGTACCGGGGAAATGTCAAGCAGACACTCCGTACCGGGGACAGGTCAACCAGCGACACTCCATGCCGGGGAAACGTCAAGCAGACACTCCGTACCAGGGACACGTCAACCAGCGACACTCCGTGCCATGGAAACGTCAAGCAGACACTTCGTACTGGGGTCACGTTAACCAGCGACACTCCGTACCGGGGAAACGTCAAGCAGACACTCCGTCTCGGGGACACGTCAACCAGCCGACACTCCGCCCCGGGGAAACGTCAAGCAGACACTCCGTGCCGGAGGCACGTCGACCACATACACTCCGTCTTGGGGATACGTCAACCAGCCGACACTCCGCCTCAGGGAAACGTCAAGTAGACACTCCATGCCAGGGGCACGTCGACTACAGACACTCCATGCCAGGGGCACGTCGACTACAGACACTCCGTAATAGGGAAACGTCAAGCAGACACTCCGTCTCGGGGACACGTCAACCAGCCGACACTCCGCCCCGGGGAAACGTCAAGCACACACTCCGTACCGAGGGCACGTCGACTACAGACACTCCGTCTCGGGGACACGTCAACCAGCCGACACTCCACCCCGGGGAAACGTCAAGTAGACACATCGTGCCGGGGGCACGCCGACTACAGACACTCTGTAACGGGGAAATGTCAAGCAGACACTCCGTCTCGGGGACACGTCAACCAGCCGACACTCCGTTTCGGGGAAACGTCAAGCAGACACCCCGTGCCGGGGGCACGTCGACTACAGACACTCCGCCTCGGGGAAACGTCGACCAGCGACACTCCGTGTCAGGGGCACGTCTACCAAATCACTCCGGGCCAAGGAAACGTCTACCACAGACACTCCGTCTCGGAGACGCGTCAAGCGTCGACCGTCCATGTCGTTAAAAGGGCAGAGCATCCCAAAAAGTAGGAACCAAAGCAAGTCGCTTTCACGTGAAAGAAGATCCATCAATTTCATGCACATGACCCACATATATGGTGTGCATTTATTGATGGGGGCACTTTGTTGGGGTCGAAAATTGCATCCCGGTTGACCAAGTCAAAGTCAACCCCAAGCCAAGTGGGCTCATGCCCGAGTCGAGCTCGAACATGAAGCGCCCCCCATGCCAACATAAAAATCATGTAATAAATAATTTTAATGTAATTTTTTATGCATGAATGGGTATAAATCCAAATTTTTGTAAAGCCCATGGCTTATGTGCAAAAAAGAAATAGCACATGAGACATGGGATGTGCAAAATGCCATTTTGTAAAGCCCAAGGGGCTATGTGTAAATATGTAAGCCTATATAAGGCAACATGATGATGAATAAAAAAAACTTTTCATTCTCTAAAAAAACTCTAGGGTTTTTGTGCCTCTTTCTCCTTCCTCAAGGTTCTAAACCTTCTCCTTTCTTTTGAATTAAATCAAGAGTTTTTCTCTTACTTTTCCAAAACTAAATAGTTTTTCACCACAAAACTCACAAAGGGGAGCTCAGATCTTCCATTAGATCTCAAAAGGGGAGTTTTTTAAATCTCACCCCTTTCTCCAAGATCTGGCCAACCGACAGGAAGAAGAAGGAGACCCATCTTGGGAAGATCCAGAGCCAAAGGGAGAAACAAAGCAGCCCCCTTTGATCATTTCTAAATTTTTTTTAAGAGTCTAACTCCATTCAAGATCCATTGGAGTTTAACTCTCTAAATTAATCTCTGTCAGGAGTTTAACTCCATAAGTCAAATCGGGAGTACAGCTCCCAGTGCAGGGACCAAGTCCCTTTTGCTGCTGGCGCACAGCGCCCGCGTGCCAGGCACGTGGGGCGCTGGCGCCTTCTCCCACGCATCCTTTGGATGCCCTTTCCCTTTTTTATAATATATATATATATATATATATATATGCATACACACACACACATACTCTACGACACTGTCCCTGTTAGAAAAAAATTTCTAACGGGGCGTTGTCCCACACCTCGCAAGGGGGCTGCTAGCCCCTTGACCCCCAGCTCGCTATCCAGGTAGCGGGACCCCCGTAAAAACTCTGCGGGCCTCCCTCGATATATCCAAAACCCCTTCAAAACACAACACTGCACATTGAGTTCGCATGACCAGTTTAACCCGTTAATCGGAGGTTCTCTCGCTCCAAAGACGAGGGGTAATTAACGGCAGCTTAGTCCGCGGCTGCCGGAGATTCGGATCCCCACAATAAAAAAAACCCCATCCTACCCTAGGCAAGGGGAATCTGTAATGCGCCTCACAAGCGCGCGCGTATTCTCATCTCAATGGGGTGACGAAAAACACCCTACAGGGAGTACTCTTTCCCTCATGATAAGACAAGAAAAATATTCAGCCTTGTCATGAAGCATCAAATGATGACGCTCCCAGAGTCTCGATACCCCGAACAGATAAATAAGGTCCATCACCTGGATTATTTCTCCTACCACCGAGTAGTGGGACATCCACTTGAAGACTGCTTCATCTTCAAAGACTGGGTTGAAGATCAGTATCAGCAAGGCATGTTTACTCTATCCAACAGTTGGAGGCTAGCCCCGCCACGAAAGCATGAGCCGAGAGCAACCTACACTGCGAGGGAAAGTCTAGATCAACATCGAGCTTGGAAACAAGCTCGTACCTGCCATATGATAACATTCTCAAATGAGGGAGAGCACGAGAATATAAACGACCTCTCCCAGTGCTTCGCAAATGAAGATGGGAACGAGGTGATCTCAGAATTTCCACCGGCGCCAAATGAACTGGAAAATGGGATACACACCACAGCAGACAACCTGAAAAAAATTGACTTGGGGATGGCAAACGAGCCAAGACCAACGCTCGTCAGTGAGCTGCTGTCTGAGAAACAGGCGGCCATGTTAAAATACGTGCTTATACAGTATAAAGACCGTTTCGCATGGAACTAGTCTGAGATGCCGGAATTAGATCCAGAGATAGCTGTGCATAAACTGGCACTATCGCCAGATGTTAAGCCAGTCAAACAGACGCAAAGAAGAATGCGGCTTGAGCTTGAGATGAGTTCAATGCCGAAGTCAAGAAGCTAATCGACTCCGGCTTCATCCAAGAAGTTCAATACCCTGACTAGATCGCCAATATCGTTTGTAATGAAGAAAAATAGGACAGTACGTATATGCGTAGATTTTCGGGATCTCAACAAAGCTTGTCCAAAAGATGACTTCCCAGTGCCTGTTACCGAGCTGATGATCGATAATACATCCATCCATGAAGTCTTCTCCTTCATAGACGGATCCTCAGAGTACAAACAAATCAAGATGCATCCTGAAGACCAAAAGCACACTGCTTTCCGGACTCCGCTAGGCATATTCTGCTACAAAGTGATGCTATTTGGTCTGAAGAATGCTGGCGCCACCTATCAGAGGGCCGTGACAAAGATCTTTGATGGCCTCATACACGAGATTGTCGAATGTTATATTGGCGACCTCATGGTGAAAAGAAAATCGTACGAGGAGCACTGGGAGCATCTGAAGATAGTGTTCCAGCACCTTCGGAAGTATAACCTGAAGATGAACCTTCTGAAATGCGCGTTTGGAGTTTCCTCTGGCAAATTCCAAGGATTCATCGTACGACATTGGGGCATCGAAATAGACCCGTCAAAGATCAAGGCGATTATTGAAATGGCTTCACCAAGAACTCTCAAGCAACTGCTGTCTCTCCAAGGAAAGCTTGCGTATATCCGGCGGTTCATAGCTAATCTCTCCGGCAAATGACGCCCCTACAGTCATCTAATGAAAAAGGAGGCCCCTTTCGTTTAGGATCATAAATGCCAAAGCGCACTGGACGAAATCAAGCAATATATGCAGAACCCGCCGGTACTGACCACTTCGGTCAAAGGAAAGCCCCTCATCCTGTACACAACAACCCTTGAGGGTTCTTTAGGCGCACTATGGGCACAAAAGAACGACCAGGGGAAGGAGAGAGCTCTCTACTATTTGAGTCGAGTTCTCCTAGGGGCAGAAAACAATTACTCCCCTATTGAAAAGCATTGCCTAGCACTGATTTTCACGGTAATGAAGCTCCGACATTACGCCTTGGCACATGAGATTCATCTCATATCAAAGGTGGATCCTCTCAAATATTTGATATCAAGAGCCATATTAACGGGAAGGCTTGCCAAATGGGACCTCCTCTTGATGAAGTTCTCGATAATATATCGACCTCTCAAGGCAATAAAAGGCCATGCCATCACCGACTTTCTAGCTGAGCATCCGATACCCGCCGATTCTCCCTTAAATTGCGAATTGCCGGATGAACACGTGTTTGACGCAATCAACGGGGAGAAAGAAGGGGGTGATACCCGATGGAAACTCTACTTCGATAGAGCGTCCTCCTTGAAGATGTGAAAGCAAAACACCTCCGTGATTAAAGCCGGGGTGGGCCTTATCTTTGTGACTCTGTAAGGAGGGATAATGCGTTTCACCCTTTCATTAACAGAGCCGAGAACAAACAATGAGGCTGAGTATGAAGCTTTGATAGCAGGTCTTGAGATTGTTGTCGACATGGGGATCGAAAACCTCCTCATAAATGGAGACTCCCAGCTGGTCGTCACCCAGTAAATGGTGACTACAGACGTGTAAGCCAGAACTGATAAAATATGGCAAAAGAGTGCAGCAATTGCTGACACAAATCCCCTCTTACATTCTGTAAAGTATTCCACGTGTAGAAAATAGTAAGGCGGATGCGTTAGCCAAGCTCGCTAAAGAACAGACCGACGAAAACCCCGATGACGTAAGGATCATTGTGCAAAGCCGCCGGATTCTCGCGCCAGCAGAAATATCTCCGGAGTCTTCTGAAGAAAAGAAAGCGGCCGAACAAGCTGCATTCCAATTAGAAGATGAAGAAAAGGCGAAGGATTGGAGAGAAGTCTTTGTAGACTACTTCAAATCTCATCATACGCCCGAAAACACATCTTCAAGACATCAGCTCATGAAACGAGCTCTGTCTTTCGCCATCGTCAATGATACTCTATATAAGAGATCGTTCGATTGTTTGTGTCTAAGGTGTCTGGGACCAGAAGAAGCAAGGAGAGTCGTCCGAGAAACTCATGACGGACTCTGCGGTTCTCATCAAGTCGGGCCAAAGATGAAACTGAAGGTCAAAAGAATGGGTTATTATTGACCCACGATAATTCAGGACTGCCTCGAATATGCGAAGCAATGTTACTCATGCCAAATTCACGGGGATTTCATCCACCAGCATCCGAATCCGTTACACCCAACATTGGCTAGCTGGCTATTCGAAATGTGGGGAACCAATATAATCGGGCCTATCGAACCAGTATCATCCAAGGGACATCGGTTCATACTAGCAACAACCGATCACTTCTCTAAGTGGGCAGAAGCAATACCGTTAAGAGAGGTGAAGACAGAGAACATCCTCCATTTCTTCAAGACACATATCATCTACCAGTTCGGCACTCCGCGACGGATCATCTCGGATAATGGGCCGGCCTACAGAAACCATAAGATCAGCCGCTTCGCACAGCAGTATAAAATAGATTGGAGATACTCTTCGGTCTATAATCCCCGAGCTAACGGTCTAGCTGAGACTTTCAACAAGACCTTGACAAAGATCATAAAGAAAACGGTGTCCAGAAATAAAAAGGACTGGTACGAGAGATTGCATGAAGCTCTCTGGTCTTATAGGACCACGTTCAAGACGGCCACGAATACAATGCCATTCGCGTTGGTATTCGGTATGGAAGTAGTACTTCCTTTGGAGATAGGGCTACCCTCTCTACGAGTAGCGGTTCGATACGAGCTGACGGATGAAGAAAAGGCCCATCTTCGGCTTGAGGAGCTCGATGCCTTCGATGAAACTCGTCTTATGGCGCAGAAAAACCTAGAAGCTTACAAAGTAAGGATGACACGCTCATACGAAAGATTGACTAGGCCGAGAACATTCCGCCAAGGCGAACTAGTACTAGTCGTAAAAAGACATATGATCCCCAATCGTGCTAAACGGGGGAAATTCGAGCCAAACTATGAGGGCCCGTACATCATAGACAAGGTCTACCAAGGTGAGGCCTACTAGCTCATGGATATGCATGGCGAAAAACCCTTCCGGCCAATAAACGGCCGGTTATTTAAGAAATACTACGCTTGACAAGTCACGACTCAGGTTAATAATGGATGACGACGCTCGTGTCCACTCCCTGTCTTCCTTAGTCCAAACTCTATAAGTAGTATCCGGCAAAACATCGCCTCAAAATCCCAGCGGACTGCAACATCCTTAAACTAGCTGTGGACCGAGATGTCCTTAAACTAAAGATGGACCGAGATGTCCTTAAACCAAC
This sequence comes from Agapanthus africanus, assembly GCA_030015575.1. NCBI lineage: Eukaryota > Viridiplantae > Streptophyta > Magnoliopsida > Asparagales > Amaryllidaceae > Agapanthus > Agapanthus africanus. Next base: position 96,007,801 of record JASDDO010000014.1, read on the forward strand.
AGTGGACCGAGATGTCCTTAAACTCGTCCTTAAACTAGCTGTGGACCGAGATGTCCCTAAACTAACGATGGACTGAGATATCTTTAAACTAACGTTGGACCGAGATGTCCTTAAACTAACGATAGACCGCAATGTCTTTAAGCTAAATGCGCCGCCTCAAAAAATGGCGACAGTGGAATCCAGGTCCACAAGTCCCAGCAGTGAGGATTGCAACTTAAGTCCCTCTGGCTACACAGCTACCCAGGTCGGCGAAGTCCCACCATGATCAAAAAAATGCGGTACGTCCACAAGCAAAAGGGGCACAAATGAAAACCTGAAAGGGCGCCGTGAGTAAAAACAGCAGGGCTACCGGAGAGCTTGTAAAAACCTAAAAGGGCACAATCTCGTGATGTAAAAAAAAGGTACGTCCACAAGCGAAATGGGCACGGATGAAAACCCGAAAGGGTTCCGTGAGTAAAAACAGCAGGGCTACCGGCGAGTTTGTGAAAACCCGAAAGGGCGCGATCTCGTTAAAATAAAAAAAACACCTGCAAGCTCCTCTCGACGTTGTGAGGAGAAAACACATGCGTGAGATCCTTACGACTCATAAAGGAGCAACACACTTAGGGATCCCCACGATTCCTAAGGAGAAATTACGCTTACGAGATCCTTACGACTCGTAAGGAGAATTCCCCTTATGAGACCCTCACGGCTCATAGGATTCGAAAGCCTTAAGTTACAGGGATCTGAACCCGTTCTTAAGCCATCACATTCCCCAAGTTGCCCTATAGGCGGTCCGATATCAGCCCTTGTATACAATCTACGGGCACGAATAAACGTTTCCCCCACTAAGTCCTACCAACGACGAGAAATGTCCTCATGTGGTGAATGACGCTTGTAAGTCCTCTCGACTTATAAGGAGAAAACACTCTTGTAAGATCCTTACGACTTATAAGAGAACACACACATAGGAATTCTCACGACCCCTAAAGAGAAAACACACCTACGAGATCCTCACGACTCGTAGGGAGAAACACCTTTATAAGACCCTTACGGCTCATGAAGTCAAAAGCCTTAGTCGACAGGATCCTAACTCTGTTTGCTAAGCCACCTTTGTTCGAATCGACAAAGGCAAATGATGATTCGCTCCTGGCAACAATCCCAGTGGTAGCGATACTGATTCCTAGATTGGTATCAAATTTTAAGTCCTTTCACGGCAAATGATGATTCATTCATGGCTATATTCCAGTCACCGCGATGCCGATGCTAAGATTGGTATCAGATCTCAGGTTCCATACTCGCAGCAAAAAATCACCGAGCCAAAAATGCATATGAAATAGCCGAAATGATAGGGCAACTCGCAACAAAAATCAGCGAGTAAAATATATGCAAATAAAAATAGCCGAAATGATTGGGCAACTCGCAATAAAAAGCAGCGAGTAAAGAAAAAGAAAAATAGCCGAAATGATTGGGCACTGTGAAAAAGAAAAAAAGCCAGATCTCGATGGCTACATCTACAGCCTAGAAATCAATAACGGCGTTCATTCTCGTTCCAAGCAGATACGACGTCAGCAAAACGGAGCCATGGCAAAGTCCCCTAGTTCCAATTCTCGACGGTTCACAGACAGCCTAGAGACAACCTCGGAGCCATGGCAAAATCCCCTAGTTCCAAATCTCGACGGTTCACAGACAGCCTAGAGACTACCTCGGAGCTACGGCAAAGTCCCCTAGTTCCAAATCTCGACGGTTCACGGACAGCCTAGAAACTACCTCGGAGCCACGGCAAAGTCCCCTAGTTCCAAATCTCGATGGTTCACAGACAGCCTAGAGACTACTTCGGAGCCATGGTAAACTCCCTAGTCCTAAGTCTCGACGGCAGCATCCACAGCCTAGAGATCAACAACAGTGTTCGTCCTCCCTCCAGCAGGATACAGACGCGACATCAATAAACGGAGCCATGTCAAAGTCCCCTGGTTCCAAATCTCGACAACCCAGAGACAACCTCAACGTTCGTCACAATATCGCAGACACAATGTCAACAAACGAAGTAAAGGAAGATCCCTAGCTTCAGGGTCTTGACAGCAACTCAAATGAGACCTGAAAGACTATCGGAGATCATCCTACTCCAGCGCGGAATGGTCATGACTCATCGGAGCTTCCAAACTGAGCCTAATCTCAAGTAAAAAGCGACATGGAATATCCCTAACGTTTGCTCTTTCGACGGTAATATCACCTGGAAGATTACTTGAAGACGTCTTGTCCAGCCCCCGAAGGGATCAGAAACACGACAGTCACGAGGCTACTCGAACAGCAAGATTGCATATCGAGGAATACACCGGCCAACGCGACGGTATGACGGGTAAAAAACCCTAGTACCACAGACCCTAACGGACTTCTATTAGCAGGAGTTAACTGTGACGTTAGGACATCCTTGCGAGAACTTCTCGATTCATCTCGACTCGTGGGGAAAATAATGTTCCTGCGAGAACTTCTCGACTCGTAGGGAAAAACCTTAGGTAACAGGGATAAGGACTTGTTTCCTAAGCACTGGGGCCCTGCTAGTCGGTCGAAAATAGACTATTGCATACTATTCACGGGCCACACTCTCCAAAGTCGAATATCGATAAGGAGGGAAACAACCACTTACGAGTCCTCTCGACTTATAAGGGGAAAAATTCTCTTGTGAGGTCTTTACGACTCTTAAGAGAAAACGCACTTAGGAGTCCTCACAACTCCTAAGGAGAAAATGCGCCTATGGGATCCTCTCGACTCGTAGGGAGAAAAGTCTTTATGAGACCCTCACGGCTCAAAAAGTAGAAAAGTCTTAAACGACAAATCTGAACCTATTTTCTAAGCCATCGCTGCCCTGCAAGGAGATCAAGATAGACTACGCATTTGCTAAAGGGACACGTCAGTATGAAATAAAATATGTCTTTTATTCATGAATCCAAATGAATACAAGATACATTTCATAAAAGAATCAAAATGAATACAAGATACTCTCATTCAGGAGTAAATACAAAAAAAGAGAATATACAAAAAATCTTTAAGCCGGCGGATGGTGCAATAAACTCGTCAGTTCATCGTTCTTCCGCTGGGCCTCGGCTTCAAGCTTTGTTATTGCCACAAGACGGGTTTCCGCCTGAGACTGTTGAGTCTGATACAAAGCGAACCGACTTTTAAGCTCCTTTTCAGCAACTTTATGAGCTTCAACCATCTCACGGGTAACGATAACGGTTTTATCAAGAGCTACCACCTCTGTGATAGCTTTTTGAAGCACCCGCCAAATTTCGTACGCATGGGTGGTCTTGATAGTGAGTTGGAGTTCCCCCAAAGCATTTGAGGCTAGCTCCCTCTCCGAAAATTTCCGGTTGAGCCTCTTCTCACAAGACTATAGATTAGCGGCACACCGCTCAATCCACCCCCGTAGGCTCACCTTTGCAGTTAGGAGCTCGGAAGGAAGGCGTATGCACTCAAGATCATGTAAGCAAGCCTCCACTCGACGACAATACTCAACCCAAATATGCACCAATGTTTCGTCATGATAAGTGGCAAGGAAGAGCAAAGAAGTATTGGCTTCGGCAGCAAATTCTTCTGCCGTAACAGAACTACCAGCACGAAGATCTTCAATGAGGGCCGACAAGGAGTGAATGCTTTGTCTCGCCAATCTTTCAGACGCACGTCGGGCATATGGGCCCGGTGGCATAGAGATTCGGGACTCTAACGGAGCTAGAGCTGGCAAAGCTGTCAAGATTTATGAATAGTCAGCCAGACTGGCAAACATGGAATAAACAAAACAATGCCAAGGATAAAGCTTTACTTACCCACAGTCATGCAAGGGGGGTTTGAAAGATCCCCAGGCCCATCAAGGATCTCCACTTCGTCATTAGCTTCGAGAACTGCAGAGGGCATATTAGCATCGTTATAAAAATGATAATAAAGCAAAGGGGTTAAAGAATACCGACCTTGCCCGGAAAAAAGGACGATGCTTTGCGGGGATATTGCCTGTAGGGCAGCCATATTAAGTAGGCGCAGGAAGGATTTCCTAGAAGACGGGTCCACTATATAAGCCACCAATTCCCGCAATTCTGAAGGAAAGAAGAGTTCAGATAATGAGGAGATCATTAAAATGAAATGTAAAAGATTACCTTCAATGCTCCGCTCGCCTTGAACTGGAGGGATAGCAGCTTCGGCAGCCTCCTCTGCGCCCTCAGGCACATCACCGGGGATATTTGCTGGCGTAGCAGCTTCCAGTTGCGGAACGACAGCTGCCACTTCAGGCTCCAAAGAGGGAACAGTGGCCTTGGCGGTCCTTCCTACAATCTTCAAGACGTCACCAGAAAGATCCATTGGGTCTACGACCGGCAAGGTCGCCTCTGGAAAGTACAGACACTGAAGAAGTGGAGGTCATCACCGGGAGCTCCAAGATAGAACTAACAGCTTCAACAATCTCTTCTACACCCTTCGGTGCGTCACTAGAGACATCCATAGGGTCCGCAGCCAATAGGGTCACCTTCGCTTGAGGAATGGACACCGAAGGAACAAGAGCCACCGCCGGAAGCTCTACAACAGGAACGACGGCTATAGTGATCTCTTCTGCACCTGCCGATGCGTCACAGGAGACATCTAAAGAATCTACGGTCATGGCACGACCTGGGCTCAAATCCTCTTTCGTTGTTGAAGTCCCTGCAAAGTTTTCGCAAAGATAAGAAGATATAAAAAGCGATACAAATTACTTGCCAAAAGAAAAATACGGAAAACACACATACCGATACGCTAGGATGCTTCTAGTATGGCTTTTTCAAGCCGTCGTTCCTTCCTGAGGAAATGTGCTCGCCAGGCTTCAAATGCGGATTCATGACCACCGGTCTTCAGTGCCAGCTCATCTTCAGAAGCAGCCGAGATGGGCTACTTGAAGGCTCTTTCGTCTTCCCTTCGCAGAGGACACATATATACTCTCCGTAGCGATGGGGGGTCTTCGTAGAAGATAACCGGGGGGTAGGGCTTTTTCGGGATATGCACATTCTTGGTCTCATCCTGCGAGCGCCTTAAAATTTCAGCCAATTGCTCGGCTTCCTCAGCGAACGAGCTAGGGTAAATAAGCCATCATCCGGCTCTTACATGGATATGGGTTCGTCTTGAACAATAGGCTCAGATTCCAGCAAGAGGTCAAGCAAGCCAATAACTGTTTTCTTCCTCCTTTTCGAGCTGGAGCTAACACTAGAAGAGGATCGCTTCCTTCCCCTCGGCGCTTTGGTGCGACGTTGGCCAACCTCGCTTCCGGTATCCCCTTTTGGCGATACCACCGCTGATGACACCGCCATTGATGACGCCACCGTTGATGACACCGCCACTGATGGCACTGCCGCTGGTGCTTCATTGAAGGCCTTTTCTTGAGCTCTAGTGCGCACTGGCATCCCAGCAGTGCGAGGAGTCGATTCTGTTTCTGCGGCTTTCGGGATAAGAACTACGCCACTATCCCTCAATAGAGGGCAAACCACTGTCCGCAGCCGCAACGGAACGCCGACGGCTTGGATCGGAGCTGAAGCTCTGCATTCGAATAGTACCCACCTCTCCTCGACAATGACGGGACCGACTCGATGACGATACCAACCCGTGAAAGACCCCACACACCTTGGAATATAGTCAGGCTCGGGGATCATGAAGCGGGAGCCGGTGTTCAGCCGCATAAAGTGATGAGCGACGTCACGCGTGACTTCCAGAGACGGAGTAGGCTCAACTAAGAACGTTTCGAAAGGGACACCTTGGTTATAGCCCAACTGCTGGGCGAAGCGGTGCGGATTGTACCGCATAAAAAGGGCCGCGTTATTCTGACGGAATACCAAGTAACCCGGCCTAATCGAGTACAGGTGCATAATCTCCTTAGGCTTTAAAGACGACGCTCCACCTTTCGACAGATCAAACAGCTGCTGGATAGGCCCCACGGGAGCAGAGAGGACTCAGTCGCTAAAAACCATCCCGCCCTCGTTGGAGTATGGGTTAAGCAGCACGTGGAGGGCTCCTAGCTGGGTCAGATCGGGAGCGGAAGCATCCACCAACCTCATAACCCATGGGAAGGTGTAGGAGTCATAGAAATCTGGCCGCCGATACGCTGCGAACACTCCCAGTACATGCATCTCGATCCACGACGTGAAGTAGTGGAGGGAGGAATTCACGACATCTATACCTGGGGTTGAAGTGTTGGCCGCAACACTTAATCCATGATAAAGATGCGACAGTCCCGCAATGCCAACGGCCAACCATGCCCCTTCGGCTACGCGATGAGCGGGGTAGAAGACGGAGGCTCTCATGAAGCGTCGATGCGTCGGCATGGCGAATCAACTGAGCTAAAGACTGATGAAGCCAACGAAGGTCTCTTCGTCCATGCCAGGGGCCGCAATTGCATCGAAGGGCACGACCGACGAGGCTGGAATGTAAAACTGCGGCAAGTCATCTTCTTTGGCCGGCAGCTTATTCAGCCCAAACCCAATATGGTCGTTAATGTTCGCAAATTTTGGAGCTTCTTTTGATAAAACATCTTCACGGAGAAAACAGGCGATGAAGCTCTTAAAGGTGACGCCCTGTCCTTCTGACTCCGCGAACGGCTTCTCGAAAATACCCAGAGTCTTGATTAGACTGGGGTACTTATGACGGACGGCGTTTTCAGCTGTCAAGCATAGCAGGCACGGTCGTGAACACATACTCATCGGGAGGCAGCGACTCTTCATAATGCTCTCCCCTGATCGGCAATCCGGAGATCTTGCGGAACTCTTCCAGTGAAATCGAGACCTCACGATCCCCTAGCAAGAAGGTGTTGGTGGGAAGATTCCATTGGTTCAAGAAATCTTTAACCCACCAGACGTGAGGAGCCGGGTAATGAAAAAAAGACGCGTACACCGCTTGATACAACCCAACCTTCCACAACTGTGCACGGTGGGCGGAAAGAACGTACCGAGCCCAGGGAAGATAGCCTACTGGGTGGCGAGGGGAAAGCCCTACCTTATAAACTTGTTCCCAGGGTTGGGCTTCAGCTTTACAAATGCGGTGCCCCAAGATATCTATGGCCGGCAAGGGCTGGTTGGGTATCCCAGTTGTTGACGGCTCAACCCGGCCTGCAGGGGTCCAATTAGCCACCTCTACCGCATAAGCGCTCTGCGGACGCTCTATCAGCGATATTGGGCGGAGAGGTTCTGTTGGCATCTCACAAGTAAAGCTGCGGCGGCCCTGGATGATGTGCCCATACTAATTCTCTATAGGAGCAAACTAGTACAGTCCCTGTCATGGGCCCTAATCATTGCCATAGCCTCCTCATCCGACGGCGATTGCGGGAAAGCGACGTCCGAGCGAGTAAAAGGAAAGTAGGGAAGAGAAGTCATTGTTCCTGAAAGAGGGGAAAGAAAAAACCGTTAATGAAACCTATATATATATATATATATATATATATATATATAAACGATAGAGAGTTTGTTCCATAGGACCACTGATTGCAAAATTAACGGACCCCACAAAATCAATTTGGCGGCTCACCAATGATGAGACAGGACAATCATTATGAGAATCAAAAAAGGATTCTCATTAAACAGACACGGGGGAGTTTAAACAACTCTTGACATCCTTATACAGAAAACAAGTTCTGTTAAAATACCCAACGAATTTAAATTCGTGCAAATAAGGAAAAAAACCTATGAAAATGTTCTCAAGAACATCAGGGAATAAAAATTCCCGAAGGGCCCTTTTGATCTTTTAGAGCTAAGCTCTTCGGTGAGGAATTGAATTCCTTTTATGCGATGGAATTAAATTCCAGAAACCCCCATGATGAGGAAATGAAAAATAAAAATGCCATGAATTCTTAAAGATCAGAGGGGGAATGCCCAAGACATTGAGGTTTACTACTCAAAGATCACGTCTTTGGATCTCTGAGAGATGGGTTTCAGAAGAGAGCAAAAATCTTATGGTGGATTTAAAATCCCGGAATTTTTTTTAAGAAAAGGTTTTCTTTGTCAAGATCTTTACCTAAAAAGGGTTTCTTTTTCTGACAGAGTTTAACTCTGGAATTGCAATAGGCAGAGAACTAAGCACTGAACAAGAGAATTAAATTCTCGAAGAAGACAAGGAAAGAAGAAGACGAAAGAACAGTGGCTTCCCAAAGACAAAACCCTTGCATTTATAAGACATGATAAGGGCGGTTCACCTTCCCATTCCCCTAGACAATCCAACAGCTGTAAAGGTGACAGCGTTGCACTCACATGCAAGCCACGTGAGAACAACGCTGTGGGGGCATTTGTTCCCTTATAAAAAATGAATAATTAAAAAAAGTAATGGGAAAAATTCCCCAAATGGAGCATCACGTGCCTACACGTGATGCGCCTTGGATCAAAGATTATAGGCATTGTGCTTAACAATTAAGGTTGAAATTGAGCCTCACGTGCAAACACGTGAGTATCTATATACAAAGTATATAGGCGCCTTCCTAAAACAAATAACGGGCCAAAGAAGCTCACGTGTCAGCACTTGATGCTCTTTGTTAGGGTTAACTTCGTGGGGGTCACATGCCATACGTGACAATCCTGAACATCAGCTCACGTGCCAAAACGTGATGCCTTTCTCTGGGACTGCTGCATATAGGCAAACCAGTTTAATACTATGAGGGTCACGTGTAGCACCGTTGGATTAAAAATCCAATGGTGATTAAAAATCACCAAGCTACAGAATAAGCTCTGTATGGGAAATTATTTCCCCGATCTTTCTAAATAAGAAAGATTATACTCTGTAAAACAGAGCACCGTTGGATTAAAGATCCAACGGTGATTAAAAATCACCAAGCTACAGAATAAGCTCTGTATAGGAAAATATTTTCCCAATCTTGTTAAAAACAAAAAAAATATCTTATGTAAAACAGAAGTGCCTGGATCAAAAATCCAACGGTGGATAAAATCTCCGAATCAATTAAAAAATCTCTCAATGAGAGATTTCCTTAACTAAATCAACAAACTTGTCTCTACTATATAAAGGACCCGAGACTAAAAGGAGAGAAGGAGGAGACCCCTCCATAAGATTTGAGAAACAAAAAAGAAGAGTTCTCTTTGAAGAAAAGAAACCTTAGGTAAAAAAAGAAAGACTTAGAGGTCATTTTATCTCCTCTTACAAGAGTTTAACTCTTCCAAAAAAAGAACTTAGTTCTTCCTCTGTTTGAGCTCTGCAAAAGAAGATCTTCCCACAAGTTGAGAATTTAATTCTCATCGGGGAGATTCTGTCATGCAGTCCCAAAACTTAGAGGAAAGAACTAAGTTTGAAGAATTTAATTCTTCCAAAAGATATAGGAATTTAATTCCTCTGACAAAAGTAGGGTTTAACCCTGCATTAAAAAAAACAACTGAGATCGATTCACGTGTTCCCACGTGACCCTTTAAAATAAGTGCTTAGCACTTATAAAAGAAAAAGGGGAAAAATCAAAGACAATTCCCATTTTGGGGCACCTCACGTGATCCCACACGACCCCCTAATAGTGCTTAGCACTTTCAAAAGGAAAAGGGGAATAAATCCAAAGACAGCTCCCATTTTGGGGCGCCTCACGTGATCCCACGTGACCCCCAATAGTGCTTAGCACTTATAAAAGAACAGGAAGATAAATCCAAAGGAGGCAGTGCTCAACTCTGGGGCGCCTCACGTGTCCACACGTGATGGCTATAAGATTTAAGTGTTTAACACTTATATGTATAGACAGGGATTTAAACCCAAGGGAACCACACCAACTTTCGGGTGCCTCACGTGCCACACGTGAGCGCTCCAAATTGCAGTGTTTAACACTATTTTAGAGTCTCACGTGGGAGCACGCGGGCGCCAAGCAGATATCAGTTTTTAACACTGTGAGAGCCCAACTTTAGCCCAAATTAGCCAAGTCTCCCGAGACCAAAACCTTTTGGTCACCAATCAACCGAGCCCCCATGCTCAGGTCTCCCCAAACCAATCCTAGTCCCAAAGATGACTAATGATCTCCTAACAGATGGCATCTAAAATGACGTTCATCCCACATCTCCCATCGATCTGGAAATCGGTTCAAGGGTATATCTCTCCACACCTCTGATATATGTCGTTGTAATTCTTCGACGATATCAGAGAGGTGGAGGGTCCTAACAACCAACAGCTCTTGGATGTATTCCCAAACCCATAAGCAAATTACAATGGACCGCAATGTCCTTAAACTAGCTATAGACCATAATGTCCTTAAACTAGCTGCGGACCGCAATATCCTTAAACTAAACCCTCATACCAAAAATGATGATCTATGGACTGTAACGTCCTTAAACTAAAGGAATAAGCCCAAATGCTCTTTTGTTGGGTCAGAATGATCCTAAAATTATGCTGAGTAGATCTTAGTCTAAAATTAGACTAACTTATTCTCAACAAATATTTAAGTTGATCATAATCCCAAACGAGATTAACGATCCTTAAATCAAACCAAATCCAAATCTAAGAAAATACGGATTTGGACTAATCCACGCCCTATTGCGCCTGCAGGGAAGAGCGTCCCCACAATCATAAAACCCCTCACAACGAGGGGGAATCTGACGAAATCTGCTACAACGGTCGCATCTGTCTAAACCTTCAACACACGGTGCCATAAATCAACTTAGCATCTTCGGAGAGGTGGATAGAAAAAACTAAATAGCATCTGCCCACAAATGCAGGCAAGACGTTTGTCTTTCTGGTTTTCGGCGGTAAACAGCTATCCAATAAGCGTAATAGGTCTACTTTTCTAATCTTAGGAGCCCTCGCAACCTGAGAGAAGGTAAAGATAAAAGACAACTGAATAATCCCTATTCTATTTCTCCTGAACCAGAATCCATTCTCGAACTGGAACAAGTTCCTTTGAGTTCGTATGTAACTATACGATGGATTATCCAATAAATATGGATCTTCGTAGTGATACGGGGTGTTCTGGAGAAATTCAAAGGTGAAGTAGGAGTGGCGATGATATACGCGGTTTGGTCGTGAATGACAGCAGTTGCAATTTACTTTGCCCTATTTCTAATCCCTTTATCTGTCTTTACTTATTACCTTCTATACACCACACTTAAGCTAATTGGTTTTCTTCCTTCCCCACCTTTTGGCACCTGCCTATGGTTTGAAAGAAGACTATCCAATAAGCGCAATAGGTGTACCCTCTCCTAATCCTAGGAGCCCTCACAGCCTGAGAGAAGGTAAAAGGAAAAGACAACCGAACAGTCCTTATTCTATTTTTCCAGAACCGGAAACCATTATTGAATCTGAAACAAGTTTCTTCGAGTCCGTATGTAACTATATGATGGTTATATCCAATAAATATGGATCTTCATAGTGATACGGAATGTTCCGGAGAAATGCAAAAGGTAAAAGTAGGAGCGGCAATGAAGTATGCAACTCTGACAATCCAAATGCCAGTGTATTTTAAGAAGGTTCGGTTAACTTGGTTTATGAGTTCTAGTCTAGGGTCGGGTCATGGTTGCCGCCAAAAAGAGAGAGAAAAGAAACACTCAGCGTGCATTCTAACATAGATCAGAATGGTTAATCACTTTATCTAATCAGGAAGTCTCCCACTGTTTCCTCGAATCCTCCCCCAAACCCAAACGAGAATTAGTCGGGATCTTCTAAAATCACTCGAGGAGTAAACTAACTCATCAGCGGGAATCGGGATCCAACTATCATTGCATGATAACTTGATGGAATCCACTCAAGTTATCACACTCCAGAAGGTATGCGCATGCCTGGTAAGTTTCAGTTTCTTTAGAAACTCCCGATGTGATTTTTACCCCATGCACTTATGACCTTGACTAAGGCCAACAAATCATAAGTCACATGTCAAGTTCTACCCGTCATTGTCCAGGTTAATTTGAACCCATCTGTACTCGCCCCTGACTAAAACTAACAAGGCTGTACAGCTGTCCCAAACCAACGCATCTATCTATGCAATAGAAAAGTAACAAATAACTACCAGACTATGCCTTGAATAAGGCCAACAAACATAGCATGAATACTAAGTGCTACCCGTCTGAAATGATGGAGGGCTACGAATGGTTTTTGGTGAAAAACCTTTAACGTAATGAACTTGATATCGTTGAAGGAACTGGATAGCTTTTTTACAAATATATAGTGGCAAAAACCTTTGCTAAAGAGGTCATTCCCGGTGAAGAGATCTCGGCTCTTTCCTCGTCGAATGAGGTGCAGGATATTCCAACTGAATACCACGATGTAAAGCAAAAAGTAATCGACTATAGTGATGTTATTACCCTGACGCAAGCTTCTGCCCAAAAGGTCACTCCTTGTGAAGGGATCTCGGCTCTTGCCTTGTCGAATGAGGTGCTGGATATTCATATCCAAATACTGCTGTGCAAAACAAAAGAAAACGTCCTTGTAATAACAGGTTTTTAAAATTGTTCCAACAACATCAATTAGGTCTGTTTTCCTTGCATTGATCTGAATCAACGCAGTCCCATCAATTAATCACACCAGAAAAGAACGAAAATATGATGTACGTATATGTCATCCGCATTCGCCACTGGGTCCCGTCATCACCCGTTAGGTTACTTAACTAACGACAGAGCGGGGGCTGCACTAGCGCGGGTGTAAAACATATACAACATCTATTAGTATATATAACAATATATAATGATCGTTCCAGGCATGATATATGCAACATCACAGATAAGCGATAAGCATTACAGAACAATACAGATAATCTGGGAGCCCCGGGTTTCCTTTGAGCCGCAAGTAAAACCCGACGTTCCTCTGGTCGTGTGGATAGCCTGAACAATGAAAACCTAGACCCCTACGAGTGCGGCAAGTCACCCGCCAAAACCAGAAGCGAGACAACCCCCTTCATCAAAGTGAATGGGCCACCCGGCACTTCACGGAATCCAGTAACTTGAGCACCCCTCCTTGGGTCAACATGTACCCCCTACGAGTGCGGCGAATAGCCCGCCAATTCTAGAGTGAGGTTCCCTCCTTCTCAATGCCATGAGATGCGGACCCGTTGCCCTCCATAACTCGGCTATCCGTGCACTCCATCGCGAGATAATCCTAGTACATAAAAGAAAATATGTACAATGGTGACATCGACCTTAACCCGATCGTGCCCCAAACGAATAATATACAAATAAGCAGTGACAGTAGTTCACATGTCGGACGCTCGCCCCGCGATATCAAATGTATAAATAAAACTAAACTGTACTAATATTGCACCCAAGCTATCCACCACGACGATTCCGCCACATCACAGCACAACACAGAATATCAACGTGAATGTCACGTTCGCAAACCCGTCTAAAAGAGCTATAGCAATTAGACAAATTGTACCGCTCTAATGACATTTACGGTCGCAGATAGTAATGCATGTATTGTAAAACTTTAAACAGTGTTAGAAATATCGACTTTGAAACACCCCGAATAGCCCCCAAACTAGTAGATAAATCCATATCCAAACTGAGCTAAACAAGCAATATCACTGAACCAATATTCCAGAGACTAGACCACACCCAAAACATGAAGTCCCAACTCACCTAAAGGACCGGCCAGGCCGGATTTTTCCTTGATGTGGCCGGGTCAAATAGGGTGGAAGTGGCTCGTATTTGGGGTGCAGTCTAGTGGTCAACAAGGCAGTCTTCTGCGGTTGCTTAAATATTTTTAGAAGACACGGAAAAAATTGACAGAAACTAGAATATCGTTGGTATTGTTTCGGAGTTGTTTCGGTTTTGATTCTTTAACATTGTCTAAATTAACTAGTATGTGGTTAATGGGGTGGCTCTGATACCATGTTGGGTTACGGCAGTGCCCCGGCCATCATTCTGTAGCCAAATGCGGATAAAAAACTTTAAAAACCCGGCGCTAACGGAACCCTAACCTACGGATCGTACCATTAACCCTACACTATCTATGTGAAAGGAGTTTAGAGAGGTTATACCAAACGATCCATGTCCTTCGGTCTTCAACCTCTGTCCCAAGCTTCTCGTGGCTTCCTCGATCAAGTTTGATCTCCGGTCTCCCCCATCGAAGACGATCCACGTTCAGAGTTAGTAATACGGGCTCCGACCTCAAAACCGAAGCAACTCGGGTATCTAGTTTGCTAGCCTAGATAGCCAAGATGAAGTAGAGAGTGTTTGTGATTAGTTTGTCTCAATACACCCAAGGATTCTCAACTTATGAGAGGGTTTGGATGGAGGTTAAAGATGCCATGGAAGAAGAAAGTGTGAGCTCAAGAAAATGGCAAGTGAAGAAAAAGGCTTGGTCTTGTGAGTTCTTTTGTTGTGAGAAAATAATAGCAACTAAAGAAAAGCCACACTAAAGAAAATATCTGCCTCTCTCTCATGCTTACAACAAAAAATCTCATAAGACAACAAAAACCCTAATCATGCCATCATGACTCACAACCATGAGTCACCAAGTGCACATGCTAGAACCAAAGCCAAAACTTACACTCACACTTTCCACCAAATAAACATTTAAACCAAAATGTTTAATCTAAAAAGAAATGGCAATCTTCCAAAGTAAACTTGTAACGAATTACAAGAATACCCCTCATCCATATATATATACCCGTATCCGTATTCCGGCTGAATACGAATACAACGAGACGAAAATAATCCAACAATATAATACTAGTATCCGGCTTAAATTAAAGCCCACTAGTATTATCTGTCCGATCATGATCCGTGCACAAGTGCACGCATATGTTCGAACCCTGCCATAAAACCATACGGTCTCTACAACGTTTCGCCCGAAGCAGTGAAACCCTCTTTGTGGGACTCTAAAGACTCGTCAATACGCTGGCAGTGGGTTTAACTACAAGCACGTCAGTGGCACTAGCTGTACGTAACGGCTACCCGGGTATTGATCGAAAGGGAGGCCGACGAGCAAACTCATCCTGAAACCCTACTGAGCCTGACAATAACAATATCCGTACAGTCCGGTCCATTCGTCTATAAGTATCGCATATCGAGTCTAGGGGGTGGATAAAGTCAGACCCCTAATAACTTGACATTTAGTGTCGGTATGAAGCTTATCACCACATGAGAAACTACTGATCTGAATCAGTAATTCTCGACTACCTTGGCTAAGGATTTCTGGTGATGGCCACCCGTGCACTCCACGACATCAACCCCCAATACCGGGAGAGACGAATCCCCTGACGATCCGCTCACTGCCTCCATGTGGCTCGGGACTGTACCTAACTAAAACCTGTTTGCACGACTCCTTTGAGCCGTGGTAGGGTAGTAATCAAAACACAGTGGGAACTCACATGAGACAAATGACGATCTCAGGTCAATAGACTAACTTGTACACATGTCACCAGGGAACTGCTATCTGACAATAGGTATAATACCAATCAGCATGTTCCCGGCGAGTCCGTCCAGTGTACTCATAACCCAATGAGCACCTGTATACATCTTAGGTGAACCAACTAAAAGCAATGGCTTGTGAGACCGGCCACCGCCCCTTGTCGGGGGGTCGATCAGTATACACTAGTCTACTCTTGGAGTATCGATGCCCAGTCTCGAAACTCCCACGACTAGGGACATTTTAAGGATGTGCTTATAGACCACCCAACTCCCACGTATATGATCGCCATCATACTGCTGGTAGTCAAGCAAGAATCCTATGGGCTCTATCAATATGTAATAGTGATCTGTAATGTCACCTGAAGTATGTACACGATGATAAAGGCAAATCGGATAGCATACTATCATTTAGAGTAAGACTGTTCTACCGGTATAGGTCCTCACTCAATCATTGCAATCACGTGCCTGCGATCCAATAATTGACTTGAGGGCACTATAACAACACCGACGATCAAGTTAGTCGAGGTATTTTGGCAGAGTAGCGGCCTATTGAGGTAGAATTCCTTACCTGAGTCGTCTGAGAGGGGGTTTATATAGTGGCAGCCATGAGCTGGCGGGTGTGAGATTTACGCCGACCGTTACGCCCTTGGAGCTATGCCTACGCGAATGGCGGGATCCTCCATAATGACGAGATACGCCCGTTAACAGGGGAACGCGATGGCGTGGAACACGGGATCGTGGGGCGGCGGATATCTCGCGTATGGGGAGATTCGCGGAGCCATGGCGGGGACGCTTGTGATCTGTGCTCTGGGTCGGGTGGTGAGACCGAGGAGGCTTAGCTCGGCGAGAGGCCTAAAGAGGGCGGGAGGCTGAGCTAGTTTGGCTCCGTGATAGCTCGGGGGCGAGCTGGGAGGGCTGAGGAAGCCCAGTGCGCAGGAGGGCTCAGGGGTGAGCCGGTGGTTATTTGTAGGACGAGCACAGGAGTGTTCGGGGAGGTCATCGAAGGTCGAGAACATCCTCGGGTCGAAGGCACGGGGTATTCCTTCACTGTACCGTTCTTGCTCCGTTCCCGTAGGCCTTGGGACACGTCATCTGACACGTGTCATGATCTGGGGAGTTCTCAGTACTGAGCATCATCGCTTTATATTATTATGTGAACATTTCCCCCCTTCTCTTTTGGACTACCGTTATCTTTAATATTTGTGATAGGTGCTCAGCTTAAAAAAGTAAAGGGTAAAATTTCAAAACCCCCTCTCCCATCCTAAGCATTTTTTTCTGCTGTCAAAAACCCCCGGCCTCGAAACGGTTGTCAAAACCTTTCTGGAAATTTTTCCTGCTGTGTCTACATATTTAGAAATGGCAGGAAACTAGATATAGCAAACAAGGGGTTTCTTGATGACCAAAAACTTTTTTCAGGAGGTTTTGACTGTCTTTTCGAGGCCGGGGGGTTTTTGACAATGGAAAAAGTCCTTGTTTTTTTCTGATAATTTACCCAAAAATAAACAGTGAAAAAATATTCTTAAAAAAACTATAGATTTTCCTTTAAAACTCACTATGATTTCGGGTATAAAGAGAAATCGACGTAAATTCTTTTTGCCCCGTGCCTAATGGCAATAAAAAAGATGATGAATGCTCGCATGCTATGCAAATGAACACTTCTGCTACTATTCTATTTGGACTCTAGTTACAGTGTCGATAGTAATTCTTAAACTATCATTGTCACAAATTTATAGATTTTTTTATTATCCTAAAGGTTTATATGCCCAAAAAAAGTAGTGAGTAGCATTTTCTAAACTATCATTGTCATAAATTTAAAATTATTAGGACTTATTTATTTACAAAAGAAACACAGATGAGACCTAAAGGGGAATAGCAAAAAGACCTAAAAGAAAGGGGGGTGATTGTAAAAACTACTTGCTGTAATAGACCGATACTTTGGCCTCTCCTCAATTGGGGAAGACGAAGCTAAAGCTAAAAGGTAAAAAGCGGCCATTTTCTCTGCAAAATGGCCAGCGATTCCCGATCTCAAGCGCCGATGCTGAGCCTGGCTCTCATCTTTCTATCGCTGATGCTTAATCATCGCGCTAAAGGTTCGATTTTTTTCATTCCATTTGCTGTGGAAACCCTAGATAATACTAAGATTAATAGAGATGTATGCCACAAAAACGAGCATCGAGTAATACTGACTGCATCACATATCCCCAAATTTAATTGCGTTGAATACAAGCAGCAGGAGATTTTTATTTTTTTTTATATTTGTATCAAATTTATAAATAAATTTCGTTTTCAGTGATTCATGTTCTTTGTATTTCATTAAGTGATTTGTTAGCACAAACACCCCCTCTGCACATCAACCAAAACCCTAAGCACTCAAATTCTGCTGTACACGACTCACAATGATTGTCTGATATAACTGTTGAACTTGTTATTTCTGTTGTTTAGATTAGTTTTTGAGTGTTTTTAGTCGATGAACAGAGGTTTTTTTTGTGCTAACCCTAAACCAGTATAACTGTGTAAGTGCTATACAAGATAAACCACGGGAGTATTTTGTGCTATTTACCCTCTTTTCTTAGATAAAAAATGTAACAATATAATGTTGCCGGAACTGATTGCAACCTGGCTGTTTATAATCATGATTAAGTATTCTGGGTGATGAAACTGTTCAAATCCCATTAAAAAAGTTACTTATCGAATTGTCTCAATGGGAATAATGCACGCAACCTTGATATTGTAGGAGAATCAACATAATGACTGATAATTGCTCTGTACAATGCACTTCTAGCTTGCAACAGAGAGACTGAGAGAGATGTCACTTCAGCCCCCCCCCCCCCCCCCCCAGAAATAAAGTTAGCCTAACAGTTTATGAAGCCTCTACATGCAAGGCTTGTTTCTTTGGATCGTTGTCTTAGTCTTCTAAATTTAAGCCTTTTAGCATCATTGGAGTCGGCTGTGAAATGAGCGTTTTTGAAATGTTTGAATTGAAAAGGTTTCTCAACTAGCCTTCTCGACCCTCTCTTAAATAGTTGCCAATTTTCTGTTAAATGAAAACCATTATAGTCTTAAATGATCATGTGATATTCTTCAAAATCCCCTAAGCTAAAATAAAAGGCAAAGAAAAAAGATGATAATTTTCTGTAGGGAATTATGTCAAATTTGAGGCATGGTAACAGTAAAAAACAACATAGTAACGGAACACGATGCCACATGTCCGTTATCTGATTTCAGCTTTTAGTTCACTTCAAGTTTGCATTTTTGATAAAGTTGTGGATCTCTCGTTACTTTTTTTATTACCCAGAGGCAGAGGAAAAAAGAATCCCAAGATCTTTTATTAATCATTTAACTCCTTGATTGTCGGTCCGCACTAAAATGAAATCTTAATCTTGTTGATAATTTCAGGGGAGACCAACAAATTGGAGTCAGTGCCCGATCTAGAGAAAGCAATGTATCTGAATGTTGAAGGATATCCATGTGTTCGGCTTTTAAATCTTTCGGGTGAAATCGGTTGTTCAAGTATGCACAGTGTTTTCCTTTTTCTAGTTATTTTGAAGCTGAATTGTTGTCACGGTTATAATTTTGGTTATAGGCTATATACAGTTAAACTTGCTCCTCGCAGAATTGTAAAGTACTATAATTGGTAATGATATTTGAAGAGGTACTCTTCTTCTTCATTATAGCATTTTTTTGTTTACAACAAGTGTTTGTTTGATGTCTTCAGATCCTGATCGTGAAAAGGTTATTGCACCCATTTCAAGACTGAAAGACAGCAATGACCTGTTGTCTGTTCCTTCTGCTGTTGTGGTACCCTTGGCAGAGATGCAAAAATTCTTTCTCAGGCACGTTATACCCTACTTTTGTTGTCCTCGAATTTATTACTGACTCATACGACGCACCCTTGAAAACTTGAATCCTAACTGAGATAATTATATGGCTCCATCCAGTATTTCATATTTACATTTTTACTTTGTAGCTAATTAGTTGAGTGGTATTGGATTTATAGTGCTTACCAGCTCATTGTACGACACATCCTGTGCATTTTTAGTGCTTACTAGCTCATTGTACGACACATCCTGTGCTGTACATACATATTTTTTAAGACACCGTATAACTGTTACTCACTTAGGCATCCATATGCATGAAGTCATTAATTGTTTTTTGAGTTTCTTTGTATATATCCCACAAGAATCTACTTTACTTTGTGATGGTGCGCCTATAATACTTGATAAACTATTGATATGAGATGCACTTGAAACAGTAACCTTTATGACTAAGTTGTTATTTTCTTATGTGTAAGTTTCTGATGTTGCATGATGTCTTCGTAAGATAAAACATGTAGTTTAAATGTTTAAATTAGTCATTTAACTAGGATTAGAATTGACTATACTATATAAGATTGTGTTTAGAGTTTTCCTACTTTGGAGACGTTCCATGCCTATGGTGTCAAGTGTCAGCTATTGTATTATACAACATGTGTATCAAGCAGATTTCAATTCATGCAGTCATCGCCATTTGAAGAGTTCTAGTTATTAGTAATATGAAAGTTAGAGGCCCAATTATGAAAGGTGTGCAAATTCTGTGCGCATGGGGCCAAGACCCACCATAATCTCCGTCTTGGAGCCAGGCTCACGCAGGCAAGGTGTCTGTCCCATTTTCTAAGCAGGCTGCCTCACCTAAGTTTTCATATGTTAATGGGCCTGTTTTTTGTTGTTCTTTGGTCCGGTATTTTTGAACGGTTTGTTCTGATTGAACAGATCTAACCTGTTGTACCAAATTAACTCCAAAGCCTAACATAATCCACCTCTATTTCTGTCCCATTGTCAGATCACTCTTGATAAAAAGACCTAGCGGCCTTGACCCCCCTAATCATCACCACTGTGCTATGATAATATGTCGTTGAGTGTCACTTCCGACAATACCGCCGAACCACTTTAAAAAGTCACTCTTGTTGTACTTCTCAACATCTCCGAGCCCTAACTTTAAAGTCAAACAAACAACATAGGCTATTTTGTCGATCTGGAATTCTTAAATTTTTACCTATTTAGTGCCCAAGTCTGCTGAATTTCCAGGTCCTATCTATAAAATTGTTTCCTAAATAATTCACTGTTCTTTTAAAAAAAGTTTTGATGAAAAACTCTTTCTCCAGTCCATTGGACCTACTATTATTGAATAATTAGTGGAAAATGGAGTAACTGCCCGGACGGCAACTCTGGTGTCTACATCATCAATTATGTAGTTACTATTTTTCGAGCTTGACGCCGGTTGACTCTGTTTTATGTAATGCTCCCTGGTTCGTTTACATACTCTCTCTCTCTCTCTCTCCATTTTTTTTGGGGGTTACAGGTGGGGTTTGGGTGTGGGCTACTTTTTGTTCTGTTTTCGGATCTTCTTTGGCAACTTTAATGCAAAAACCTACCTGTTTTTGGATCTTCTTTAGCTATTCAAAATTTTTAATGCACAATCCTACTCGTTTGGCTGATGCTTCAGATAATTTTCAGGGTTTCTACTGATCCCCATTTTGCAAAAAATGTTGCTGGTGTTTTGGTCGAGTCAGCTGGATCTCAGAACATTTTAACTGGTAAAATTTCCCAATTCAGTTATTAAGAAACTTCGTTATTGTTTATAAGTCTACTTCACTTTTGTATCGATTAAAATTTGAGCATCACCTTGTAGAGTTTTCACCGGTTGAGAAATTTCCGCAAGCTGTCTTTGCACCTTACCGGAACCTGAGTTATGAATGGAACCCTGCTGTAAGTCTGCAAGAGGGAGGTTCTGTATAAGCCAGACCAACCATTCAAAGAAAATAACCACATTCTAAAACAATGTTAGTCCTTCTATCTCCATGGGGAACAAACTAATTGAATGCACTTGTTGTGCAGGGTTTTGGTATTATGTGGAATCACTACAATTTTCCCGTCTTTTTACTCTCTGAGGATAGCACTTCGATGGTGCGAGAGGTCAGTGATTTTTAATGCCGCCTAGTATATTTTTATGTTTTGGTCTTGAAAGGAACTGTTAGACTTTTAACTAGCTGGATTCTTGTCTGCTTCAGAATTTTCACTCAATGCCTACTAATGCTATGCATGTTTCTAATATTATTTGCAACCCATCTAAAGCTATGTTTCTCGGACAATTGTTCAATGTGATCTGTGCAGATTGTCACAAAGAATGAGAAAAACATTCATGCTAATCAATTTGATGTTGCAGAGTTTGACCTAGCCATGCAGGTAGATGCTTCTTTTGAGATATGTTTTGTAGCTACAAGGTTGTCATAAAATTAGCATAACTTTTGTTTTGGAGAATGTTCTCTTATATGGCCTTGTTTTTTAGACAACAAATGCTGGTACACATGATTCGGAATCTTGTCTGAAAGAGAGGACTTGCTTACCCTTAGGTGGATACAGGTGATTTTCCCTATACGAGCTTTCAACTGTGATGATTTTCCCTATATGTATACACATTCCCCCCCCCCCCCCCAATGCTAAGCAAAAATGCATACATCTATATGAACACTACTAAGCATGCATTATGCATATGAATTATCATGGTTTTAAATATAGGGTATCGAAATCGTATCAAATATGTGTTTCGGATATCAGATGTGGCTTATATATCGGCTGATTTATCAGCAAACAATATCTCTTGTATTGTATTGTGAGGAGTTCTGATCCAATATATCGGCAGATATTTCAAGCAAAGCATATGAAACTATTTGTTGATTGCGATATGACTTCATGATAAGCTCAGTTTTGAATTTTGTAAAAACAATTTCTTTTCAGGCCTTTTATACCGAATTAATTAACCAACCTCATTGTAACTGGCCGGAGATTCCTACATCTATATCTTTGACAATATCTTGTAACATCTATGCAGCGAAATTGTGCATGAGGCTAGAAACTATAACAATCATAAAACATTGTGTTTCCAGTTCAACTATATATTAAAAAGCATCAGTATGTCCATTGTATGCTAACCATGTTTTAATTAGAATTTTTGTTTTGTTTTGGGAACTGGCCTGTAAGCGCCCCCCCAACACACACACACACAAGGGACCAACATATTCCCCCAAAAACATTAATTTGTGGCCACTTTCCCTTCAGGGTTTGATCCCCGCACTCTCCTCAGGAAGGGAAGTATCATACCAACTGAGCTATTGCTCATTGGTATGTTTTAATTAGAAGTTAAATCTGCTCTTTGTTAATCACCTGTCAATTTTTGTTTTCCCACCTCATCAAAGCAGTTTGCCTTGTTGTGGTTCAGGTGGAGGAAGAAGTATGACTATAATTCATGGAAAATCATATATTAACTTCCCTTGAGGATCTTGTTAGCTATAAGCTGTTAGCTCTCATTGTTGTCAAGAGTGTTCTTACTGTAGACTTATTTATATATAATGAGATCAAAGAAATCATGAACCAATAGTTCTAGATTTCTAGACTTGTGCTTTGTCCCCCTTGATCTGCAAACTCTCAAATGCTGTTTAATGACAATTTGTTTGACAAAACAATTCGACGATCTAAAATACAAGTTCCATCCGTGTTTTACATCTGTCCTTTAACCTTTAATTACATTATTCTGACATTTGAAGGGCAGTGTCTGGTCCTCACTACCACCAATAAATGTTTCATCCATGAAGCCACCAAGACCGATCTTGTTAGTCGTGGCATCTCAGGATTCTGCTTCATTTTTCCGTGATAAAAGTCTTGGTGCTGATTCTCCAATTTCTGTACGTTTGGGAATCCTGAAAATTACATCCACTCTTTGGTTAAGTTATAACGATTTACCATTAATTTATACACAATATACAGGGGTTGATAGCAATGCTTGCTGCAGTTGATGCTCTTTCTCACGTTGATGGTTTGGATCAGCTCAGGAAGCAGGTAAAATTGCTTTGTATTTAATCCCATATTCATTTATTTTGATTTAATTTGTAATTTGGTCCTCCGTTCATCTTGTATGTGTTTAAGAGAATAAGGGTTTGAGTATGGGTGTGCACAGGTGCGTGGGCATGTCCACACATGAGTGCAATCCTTAATAGATTCTATACGACTCCAGTAGATCTCCAAATTTATCAGCTGTTACACACCACAATCTAAAATTTACATTTCTATTCTCTTCTAATCACTGAACTTCGCAAAATAACCCATCAAACAAGTCTGAAGACTCTGAACTGCATCTAAGTTACCGTCGACAAAACTTGAAACTACAATAACAGCGGGATATTGAAAGATAATACCAGGACTTGATAATCTAATTATACATTTATACGACTTAACAAGATCTAAAAAATGTCACAGAAGCCACTTTTAAATGCAAGAGGCATCTAGGTAATGCCTGCAAATAAATCCTCAAGTCTGAGCAATAGAAGTAGCAGCAGCAACAGCCCCACAGCAACAATAAGAGAACCGCAAAACCTTTATTCTCAAGCTTGGCCTTGTTAACTTAAACTAATGAAAAGTAGTACTTGTGTTCAAATTGATAATCTTTTACTTAATCAACTTCATCTCACCCTGCACCAGATTGTTTTCATTCGCAACTTTTGCCTAAGAAATCAAAACATTCCAGTAACAATGATCATGATCAACAAAAACTTGCGTTACTATGATTTTATCTAACTTCTTGTTTTCACCATCATATTGTTATATCGTGTCAAAACTTTTTAGTAGTTATATACTTATATATCATTTCATAATGTCAGGTATATCTTATTTCATGAAGTCATGTATCAGATTGTCTTGTTGTGGCTTGTAGTGTATGCTAGATACTGATGGGTGCACCACCATTAAGCTTGTTATGATCAGAGTTAACATGATAGCGGGATGAGGAATATAACAAAAAGAACACGGATTGAGGAAAACAGCTCGAGTCTTATTGAGGAAAATGACAGATCTGAATGGACGAAAAAAGAGGTCATATAGCCAACCTTAAAGAATTGGGAAAGGCTTTGTCTCTCTGTCTTCTTGGTTGACCACATACTTGTGCCCTTGTCTTCTTCTCTACTCCTTGAACTATTACGTTTACTTCTCTACCTATCCTTCCTTTTTAATCTAATATGTATTTACTGATTTTTCTAAACATGAAATTCAGAATGCGTTCTGTGTGGTGTGTAGCTATCTGACTCTTCTATTTGTCATGAAGCCTTGGGTTTGAATTGGCATTCTTTAGATTTCAGCGCTCTTTCCTCATTGATAACTTCAAATGTTTTGCTTGAGCACAAAATTTTTCTGGCTACATGAAAGATATGGGAAGAAATTTTTGCTAGGGCCAGCTGTCTTAGCGCCTGGGCGTTAGTTTCTTGACCTACCTAAAAGTGGTTGTTTGTGAGGTAGATCTTAAGTTGGGACCTGAGAACTGAGATCACTGGTCTAACACCCATCTACCTTAAATACAGTTCCTACGTTATTACTTTTACTGGTTACTGCTGGACCCTGAATCCTTGTATTTTTCTTCCTTGAGTTTTTGCGTTATTCAAGAAAGTCAGTTGTGTTCTTTGCATGTCTTAGATACAAATTTCACAGGCAGTTTTCTTGTTGTGTATATCTTCACGGTTTCCTTCCAAAATTCAAATATAGTTTATACCGTAGCAAACATACTGGTAATAAAGTTCAAATATTCACCAAATCTGGCTGTGCTATATACCTTATTGACATTTACCTGCATGTATTATTCAATTTATTCTGTTCTGCTAGTATTCAATCTTGCAGCAAGCTATTCACAGGAACTAGCAGCATCCATATATATTTTTTAATCCTGCAGGGTTGATGGTGATTGTGCCCCCTCCCCCCCTCCCCCCCAAAAAAAGTAAAAATAATATATATAAAAAATCCTCTTTTTCCTTGTTTAACTCACTTGTATACTCTGAAACTAAATCTTTCTCCTTAGCAGCTCTTAACTTCTCGTGTAGTGTATATACTTAATAATCTTATGCCTATTGTTTTCCTGATGCATGCTTGTTTCATCCATTTAGATTGTTTTTGCGGCTTTCACTGGAGAATCTTGGGGTTACCTTGGTAGCAGGAGATTTCTGCTTGAACTAGATTTGGCTACAGATGCTGTAAATGGCCTTAAAAGTAGCATGATTGAGCAGGTAGACTTTCCATGTGTGTATGCACTGCATGGTTTGAAATTTTGAATTATCATCCTGATCCAAGTGGGCCGATTCCGGTCCCAAAAATGATCGTCCGGGTTTTGGGACCGATACCATCCAATACCAAACAATATTGTATTTTCCACTTTATAATGGGGTTTCGTTTTAAGTTTATTAATGGTTAGTGGACTTACTCCTGGGTTAATGAGTTCATTAGTGGTTTAATGGGTTTAATATGGGTTATTGGGTTATTACTGTTAGTTTGACATTATTAATATGACTATAGTCATCATTCATTACAAAAGAATTGATAGATTGATTATAGTTACTTTAAATAAATTTACTTTAAAATTTTATTTATAAAATTTTCTAATTATTAAAATATCTTTTTGTTCAACGATATAAAATCCAATATTGATCCGATCCCAAAAGTGACCCAATATGGATCTCGATGCTGAGAATTTGAACCTTGTGCAATGGCTATGGTTTGCTATTGTTTTCTTTTACTTGATTAATAATTCCTTTTACTTGATCGACGACTTCTGGAAAATGTGATGTGTTTTCTGCCTCTGCTATGTTTAGAAGCCTGGGGATTGTATTTTTTAAAAAAACAAACTGGAATTAAAGGCCCCAGTAAGCCTCTTTTATTGAGTATTCAAACATGTTTACACAGATACAATTATCAGTTATGCATTTTACAATCTCCTTCATACTTTTCTAAAAGCCTGATGACAAACCAATATTCTTTTTAGCCAGCTGCAAGATTCTCTCAGGTATAGCAAAGTAGGGATATGAATAGCTCGATTTCTCTACTTGAGCTTCTCTAGCCAAAAGATCTGCCATGAGATTATTTTATCTGTACATGAAATGGGAACAGTGTGATATGAAATAAATACGCAGGAGCTAAATATGCAACATGATAGTGCCTGTTAACATATGTGCTTTAAAGACAGGAAGTACTTAAATAATTTTATGTTGATAACTAAACTGCAAGACATCTTTTTACAGACAGGAGACATTTTTAAATTTAATGGGCATGAACGGAGCATTTACAGCATCTTTAGGATCAAGAAATTGATACAGTTTTCCATGTCCAATCTATCTCTTATAATTGATCATATGACTTGTGTCTTTGCATAATATATGATAACTTCTATGTTATTCATTGAGTTTGTTGATTGGGTTGAGTAAATATTTTCCGGGTAGGGTCTTGGAGGTGAGCTTTCTCATTTGACATTTTATTTTCATCTCGATGTGATGCTCTTTTTCCTTGTTTGCGAGTTTCAACCAATTTTGTAAGCAGATACTCAGGGGAAAAAATTTCAGGGATGACGACATTTTCTTATTCCTTCCACTCATTTTACCTAGTAATAACTTTTCAACACATATTAATGGCACATGTGCAACATTTTCCTGTTCCAATATATACATTAGAAACTGAGATTGTTGTTTGAAAACATGTTTATCATCTCAAAACACTTTTTTGCTAGTAATTTGACGCTAGTCAAAGCAGTTGGCAGTAAGGCATGCTCAAGCATTATAGATTATATGGACTATTGAGGATTAGCATAACTGCTTCAGTTATACTACTTTAGTCTTGGAGAAGACCACACCCTTTCAATCTTAAATTTATCTTAAATTTTACTTCTTAAGATGACGCTTCTACCTTCCATTTTGGAATAGAAAGAAACCTATTCATTGGTGGATATTGGTAGTATAAATTTGTGCTATGTTTTCCTCTGGGCCCTTTTTGTGCCTTTTGAGTTGCATGTAATTCCATATAGCAAAGCTATTGCATTTCCCCCTTCCTCTAGACTTTACTCACATGTCTGAGAGGAGTGTAATTCCATATAGCAAAGCTGTCGAATTTCCCCCTTCTTCTAGACTTCACTCACATGTCTGAGAGGACTCCAATTTGCCGACTGATCATCTAGTGTTATGGCGGTCCTCTCTCTTGTTCATAGTAGTTCAGGAACTTGGCACTAATTAACAAGGGTCGAGAACTTGGTTTCGGTTTCGGTTTCGGTCTAGGTCTCTCATAATTTTATTAGTTTCGCCGGGTTTCGGCTAGTTTCGCTAATCTCGGTTTGGGTTTCGATTTCAATGGTACTACAACATACATAAGTGTAGATATTTTAAATACTTAAATTTATGCATCTATATTACAAGACAATGAACCTAGTATTTAAAAATCATGCAAAATATATTGAAAAGTGAACTTAAATAAGTATTAATATAGGATTTGGATTCACTTTTTTGTGGTTTTCTAACAACGAAGGCTTGCAATGATCACAATGACGGTAAAAACGGTATAAAAAAATGTTTTTAAAGGTTTTGGCCGAAACAATATTGTATGGTTGGTTTTGTATCAGTCTCGATTGGTTTCGTATCGGTCTTTACCGAAACCGATACGAAACCACCAATAATCGGTGGTTTCGGCTGAAACCTCGAACCTTGCTAATTAAGAGAGGGTTTGATGTCAACAGCTCGTTGTAAATTTTGTCAAAACTTTTATGGAGCTTCGCTTCATGGATGATCTCTTTTTAATCGGAAAAGGCTTGGATAATGATAATGATGTTGGTCTGTTTTAGTTATGATTCTGTGCTAATATTCATTTGTATGCTAGAGTTGCTAGACAATAAATCATCTTATTTTGCAAGGTCTTCGAGATTGGATCTGTTGGAAAAGGCTTAGGCCAGGATGTCACAACCTTTTATGCTCATGCTGAAGGGGTAAGATTCTGACTTTTGCCATGCTTGATTAAGCTTTATAATAATCCTCTACATGACACACGCGCACGCACACACTTAATAATGTTTATTTCCAACGACGCTTTTTCAACCAAAAGTTGGCACGCGCAACATGTAAGCCATGGCGCATGTCCATCCTTGTTCTCCACTAAGAAATACACAGTAACTTTTATTTACCTATGAAAATATTTACTAGACGAGTATATCTATTAGGGCCCTTTTCACAACAATTAATTGTTATATAAATATTTCACATGGAAGGTTTTACCATATAGGAAAATTTGTTTTATTAATTATTCCAACATCGGTTGCATATGTTAAAAGTTTGTATATTGACATAAATACACACATGCTGCCATGTGGCCCATGTCCTTATTTCTGGATTTTGGAGATTTAGTGTACTTGACGCCCTGCAGTGTTGGGATAAATCATATTGGAAGTTTTAACATTGGGGGTGCCAGATATTTTATGAATAACTAAAATCTATCTGTATTAGTAAAAATTCATAAAAATAAATGCATGCAATAAAAACCAGAAGGGCATATCTTCGTTTCACAGGGTCCTTTACACATTAAGAATTAAGAAGATAAATCAACTGAGCAAAAAACATTAAACCTAGGAATGAAATATTCTTGCTAAATTTACTTTTCTCTTCTCTACCACTAGGAACAAGAAAGTGCTAGAATAAAGGAACTTCAAAAAGAGACTGAAAAACCGAAGTAAGAGAACTACCATATAACAATATAATCGGCTTATATAACATGCTTTTATCAATGGAAATTTCGCTTGTAAAGTCTCTAGATGTCCTGCACTGTTGCGTATTAAATATTATTATATGAACTTTCAACTCAAAGCAATTGTTATTTCCTCAACCCCCAGCAAGTGAATAGTAAGGCCAAATGAAGCCAATAACATTTGTTGATGTTCATAATCATAACAGATTATGTTGGGTGGAATGAGTCATTTGATAGGTTAAATATGGACATAATAACAGCCGTCACTGAGATAGTGAACTTGCTTTCTTTTCGTTCACTCAAACCTTGTAGGAGAAGTATCTAACTCAAGGAATTGAATGCAACTTTTACACGTATATTGGCATGAACATATAAATATTTATATTACCAGCGAAAGATTCTGAATGCTAAGCTTTGCTATCGTATTCGCAATCTAAAATCACATGCAAGCATACTTGTAAATGATTGAAGTTATAACTCTAACCAAAGTTTAATACACTGTTTGCTATAGGATTCATCTGATACGAAAGAAATTTTAAGCGCTTTGAAGGCTGCCAGTGACTCACTTGGCTCAGACAATGTTAAAATCAAAGCAGCAGATGCATCTAATCCTGGTGTACCTCCATCTTCATTAATGTCATTTATAAGAAAGGTTGGTTAACATGAAACCCATATCTGAAATACAACTTCAGTTCCATTTCTTAGTGGATTATAATTTATAGCATGTGCAATTATGATTTTATGAAATTAAACACGGAATTTCTTGGTCTCTGATATGTATTGCTACTTTTCAAAATATCTCTACTACTATTTTTCTCCCAACCAAACAGACGACTGTCCTTAAATTATTCAAATTATATATTTTATTATATGCTTCAACATACATAGCTTTCTGTTCAAATTATATTAATTGTATTTATTGTGTTTGTGTGTGCGAGGGAGGGAGGAAGGGGCACCTAAAACATAACTCTAGATAAAGAATAAAAACTAAATCCAAAAGCGAGTTTTCAAACCTTGCTGCGTGCTAGAGAAACTCATATTGGCTATGACTGTTTGCAGAAATCTTCAGTTTCTGGAGTTGTTTTGGAAGAGTTTGATACTTCCTTCGCCAACAAATTATTTCACAGCCATCTCGATAATCCTTGTAAGTTGAAGTACGTCTTACCTATAACTACTGGTAAATTCCTTAGAAATAGTCATCACGTTATGACTTTTCCCTCAATTTTGTATGCAGCAAATATCAACTCGTCATCAATAGCTGCTGCAGCTGCTTTGATTGCTCGGTCTCTTTATATTCTTGCAAGTAACCACTCAACATTAGATCTTATGACATTAAACTCCATAAAAATTAATGTCTCAATGGTAGAAGAGCTAGTGGGATGCCTGCTAACTTGTGAACCTGGTCTTTCTTGCGGCATTGTGAAAAAATTCATCACCCCTAGCAATTCCTGCCCAAGTCACTATGTTGGTGTTTTCGTTGATTCGCCTTCTGAAACACAATTTCCTCAATTTGCCGATGATACTTCTCGGTTTATTTGGAACTTCTTGGCAGAAATGACCTCCATCGGCAAGAAAAATTTAAGTTCTTGCACAGTAGAGTGTAGCAACATTGATGAAGTTTGCATTGGAGCAGAGACGAAGAATGGAGGTCGATGTGTAGTTTCTACAACCAGGTACTTTCATCTGATTTTGTGGATTTGTTAATGAATGTCATTGGAAAAGGGTAAAAAAAAAATGTAAATAAGCTATTCTTGACTTATTTATTTATTTTTTTGGGAATCCTGAACTTATTATTGACTTTTAAAACCGACAGTTGCTGGTAAAATACTCGAGAGGAAGGAAAAAAAGAGGGGGGGGGGGGTGGTGGTGGTGGTGGTGGTGCAATTAACCCTAATATTGAAATTTAAAATTAAAATTAAACCTGTAAGTTTAATGTAAGAATTTTCCATAAAATAATCCACTCTGATATTTGTCACACGCTGTAAAAAACAAATAGTCAATGACGCCAACTATTCTTGTTTCAGGTATGTTCCTGCGTATTCTACACGCCTCAAGTTTGAAGATGGATCATGGCATATCATGCCTCCTAATTCCTCAGATCCGATGGGCTCAGTGGATCCAATATGGACCGAAAGCTATTGGGATACCATCGGACTTCGAGTCTATACTGTTCAGAGCTCGACCTATGATAACTTTATTCTTGCTGCTGGAGTTCTCGTCACTGTATCCACCTACATGGCTGCAATCTCCATCAGAACTTGCCTCCTGAAAGCTCTCAAGCGTGACTGAAACATGGTCAAAATCTTGTAGCGGATAAATATTTTAAATATCATAGTTTCATTTTAGCTGTTGGAAGATTGTTTAGGGTAGTGGTACTGTTAATAAATTCAGGTCGTTATAAGGTTTTTTGTTTCTTGAACTTTATAGAGAGAGAACATTTGTCCCATCACTTCATATGATACACCAAGATAATGCTATTTTTTGTGCAGGATTCACCATATCTTTTTTCAGTCCATTGGTTTGTTTCTGCCCCTTGTTTATTTTTTCTACGGTGCTTATCATCCAATTATTAAATGATGGAGAATTGCATGTTGCATTCGGTAGCCTAAATTTCTTTCTTCTTTTTCTACTACTAAAGCCCTTAGTCTTGCGTCTTGAATTGTGGCATCAACACTCGTTTCACATTTACTTTTTGAATCCAAAGAATTGTACTCTTTTGTTGGCTTTTAAATGGTAAGTTCAAATTATATCAAGCTATCTAATTTTTTAACTAAACTGTACAAACTCTTGAATTTATAGTTTCTTGAGTGTGTAAAATTCTTCACTTTAGAAAACAAAATCATTATCAATGAGCAAATGTAACATTAAAAGACAAGGAAAATCTATTTTCTTATATGCATCTACATTTTAAATGACAATTTTATCTTCAATACCCCAAAAAAAAGTTTAAAAAATGAATAGTTATCTTGAATAACCAAGTGTCTATCGGTATGAGATTACCATAAAAGATCGGTATGAGATTACCATAAAATAGAAATGAAGGATGAAATGACCAGCAAATAACGTAAATGAATGCCAGGAATTTACAGGATTTGGTCATACATTAAGCTTACTCCACCACATGACAAAAAAACATTGACATATATTTCTTTTCAAATCACCTTTGGACATTTGGACAATTCTCAAACAGCATTATGTGTCTCACAAGGCAGATAGAAACACATTTGGACAATTCTCAAATAACATTATGTGTCTCACAATGCAGATAATTTTTTTTAATCTCAAGATGGGCTTGGCATATATTCCAATCCTAGATTCTTTCCAGACCACGAACATTAATCTCCACCGTCAGCGTTCCCTGCATCTCCTCTTCCTCTCTTTCTCCTCTTCTTCGTGACACGTAAGCGTTTAGCTGTATCTAGGGTTGCGTGGAGACCACGTGCCTCTTGAATCTGTGAATGACACGTAGGCATAATTTAATCTTAATCTCGTGTCAGCCACGCGCTTGGTAACGACCATGAAACAAATTTTGGCCTTTGGCTCCGAAAAGTTCCAAGTCTTGGGACAAAGACATGGACAAAAACTTTTGTGTTTTTTTGTTTCCTCTATTCAACAATATCTTCTTGATCCCGAATCTATTATTTGATCAATCATATCCTTTGCCTAGGGTGGTATTTCATTTATGTTTGACAGGATCTTTTGCAAAATTAGTGGTCATAAAATATGTTGGATGATCTTTTTTATGACAATTCTAGATCTTTTGCGAATATCTCAATTCATCAATCAGCAGCATGGCGGCACAAAGCATTGTGTCTTGCGTGCCCGTCAAGGGGAACAAATATAGAATGAGCATTCTCTCAACTCTTATCGTAACTTCAGAATCTTAATAGTCCAAGTTCGAATCCCATTAGGTTACTGTTTAAAAGCAGGTTATTGAAAAAGAAAGATCAGCCTAAAGGACTCTCAACCAGTAAGGAAAATATAT
Organism: Agapanthus africanus; assembly: GCA_030015575.1. Lineage (NCBI taxonomy): Eukaryota > Viridiplantae > Streptophyta > Magnoliopsida > Asparagales > Amaryllidaceae > Agapanthus > Agapanthus africanus. The sequence continues at coordinate 96,040,638 of JASDDO010000014.1, forward strand.
TCGCTATAACGTTTCACAGCCTATACAGGAAGGGACATTTAATATCAAGATCCATAAACATGGTTTCCGTTTAAAATATGCGATTTCGAAATCATGTTGATAATTCCAGTTCCGTTGAAACTAGAATCTGTGCTCCTTTTATCTTCTTAGCCAGTACTTGTTTCATATTTCTCTCGATCTTTGTTGGATGCATATATAAGTATATTTTTCTTTTGGAAAGAAATGCATAAATCTCATTATCAAATGTAATATGGCTTGCATAGGTTCTTCAAGTTTTGAATATGATGGTTTATTTTTTCCTTTGGTTCATTCACATGCTGATGGTGCTCAAAAGTGGTATTTTCTCAGATTACGACACGTGGCAGATGACGTGTCCCGAAAACTACGGAGCTGGAGTATATATGATATTTTAGGGACGTGCCTCGGAATCTCGTCTCCGAGGACACACCCAATCTTCCAGGAGACCTCCCTGAGTACTTCCATATTCACTTAGCGAACAGACGTGCTGATCTTCCTTGGCCTCCCGGCTCGTCTCCGAGCTCCTGAAATACCGAGCCACCTCGGCTCTCCCGATCAACTGAGAACGCGGAGCCCAAGCGCCTCTGCAACGGCTCCGCGCATCTCGCCAAAGCGAGATATCCGCCACACCACGCTCCGCGTCTCATGCAGGCTGGTTCCCCCATTAATGAGCCCCTCGCTCCATGCAATCACTATAGAAACCCCTCTCTCAGACGACTCAGGTATCTCGAATTTATTTCCAATACGCCGCTACTCTACACTTATACATGTTCTCACCAAAAATTTCTGCGCAAAAGAGCCCAATGTATCAAATTGCAGCGATACGCTTAAGAAAATATGAACCAGTATTTTCCGGGCTGTATTTTGACAAACTCCCGAATGAGAAACAACTAAATTCTGATGGCATCGAAAGTGTCTCGAAAAATCCTTCTATTTGATATATTATGGGCCTCATAATTCATCCGGGATCAAAATTTATGAGCAAATGTGCTACACACGTGTAATCTAAAGTAATGTTCTACTACATGGGGGAGGCATTTTTAGTCCACATCGGGAAAAAGAGAGATCCCTTCTCTATCACTCCCATAAAAATAAGAGGGGATACCTCTTAGAAAAGGTAGAGAATTCAATTCTCAAAGTAGATTAGTTCTCCATAGGAGCTTGCTCCCCCATAATGCGCATATGCGCAAGCGCCATGTGCGCCACGTGCAACGCACGTGGGAGAATTCAATTCTCAAAGGAGCTTAGTTCTCCATGTTAGGGCCTTAGCTGCCCCCTCATGATGTGCAAGCGCCACGTGCGATGCACATGCGCCCGCCACGTGCGACGCACGTGCGCGAATGCAAAGAGGCCTTTTCAGCAGTCAGGAGTTTAAGCTTCAACATATTCTTCCTCCTGATAAGTGGACATGGTTCAAAGGGTACATCTCTCCACACTTTCGATATATGGCGCTGTAATTCCTCAGCGTCGTCGGAGAGATGGTGGGTCCCAACGACCAATGATCTCTCTTTCCAAATGTAGAGGAATCCCTCCCAAAAGCTCCCACAAAAAGAGAATTTAATTCTCAAACCAAGAGTTTAACTCTTTTCAAAGAACTTAGTTCTTCCTTTGGTTAAGATCTGCAGAAGCAGATCTCCCCACAAGTTGAGAATTTAATTCTCATCGGGGAGATTCTGTCATGCAGATTCAAAACCTAGGGGAAAGAATTGAATCCAAAAGAGTTTAACTCTTACAAAACATATAGGAATTTAATTCCTCTGGAACTACGGTTTAACCTTTTAAAAAAAATTTAATCCCTACAAGAACAAAAGGAGAACTTGATCTCTCGGAACTATAGAAGAACAGTCTGATGATTAATAAGCATTCAAACGCTACATAAAAGCTCATGTGATCCTACGTGAGCGCCTTTGAGGAACAAAGAGAGAAAGAATGAGATCTAGTCACGTGACCCCACGTGACCCCTGAGAAGTGTTCAACACTTATAAAAGAGAAAAGGAAATAAATCAAAGGGCAGTTTCCATTCTTGGGGTACCTCACGTGATCCCACGTGACTCCCGAGAAGTGCTCAGCACTTATAAAAGAGAAAAGAGAATAA